>CANTUR010000384.1:0-677500 GCA_947683625.1 Mallotus nudiflorus
GATTTATTTTATTTTTAGGCTTGCTACGGGTTCCGGATTCGAAAGAATTCCCGTTCCCTAGCGCCGGTCATGGGCCCCTGTTTTGGGTCGTGACAGGTTAGTAATATAGCCTAAATGCTATAAGCGCACCGGTACGTACTCGGTCCTAGTGCTGCCCACTAGGTAGCACGTTCTATCGATATCCTTCATTAATAAATATAAAACATTCATTCACAAAAATAAATGATGCATGAATTTCAATATAATAACAACATAGATCATATATATACTAGAAATATACCAAAAATAAATCAGGTATATTTTGAGTATATATACGTCAAATAAATCCAATCAAATTATAAAATAAGCCAGAAATATATTTAAAAACATTTTAAATATAATTTATTTACAAAACATGCATATAGTTAAATATATACCAAAAATAAACTAAAAATAAACCAAAATATACTTAAATACAAATCACATTATTTATGCATATTTAATCAAAATAAAACGTATATTTCTAAATCATGCATTCTAAGCATATATATATATATAATAGTAACTCACAAATTAGTGCACTCTACGAGATGGGTCCGACGGGCCTGGTCCACTAGCCCTCGGTCTCGACGTAACTAAACAAACAATAATGACAGACATCAGAATAAACCTAACAGAAAATCCTAGAATTTGATCTAGAGTATTAAACACAGAAACAGAATTAGGGTTCGACCAGACATTACGTTTTACGAGAATTCTATCGAAAATTCGGCAGAACCTCCCCTGTAAAATGGACATCTCTCTACTCAAAAGAGTAGAGCCGACCCTGCAAAGAAACACACTTTAAAAAATAAGCACTACATCTCATTCACAACCCCTCGGTCAGACTCTAGACTACAATCTACCGACCGGGGTCCACAAACACAGAAAAATTTTGAAAATACCAAAAATATCCTTATAGCATAGAAATACATTTTATAAGTAGAAATTACATAATTAACCTTAAAACACTGTAAAAACCGATAAAAATCCATTTTATTAGAAAAACCGTATATTATATATATAATTGAAAATAATTCTCGAAAAATAGTTTTAATTAGTTAAAAATATCAAATAACTTATAGAAATCATTTTTATACCTTAAATAACTATTAAAACCAATTAAATTACATTTTTAGCCAATTTTGTGTAAAATTACCAAAATACCCTTATATATATAAATATACTAAAATTACTTCAAAAATTCACCAAAAATCATACAATTATCCAAAATGAATTTTCTCAACATATTTATCAATAATATCAATAATTAAACTCAATTAACCAATTAATTTCAATTAAAAACATAATTAACCCTAATTTCCCAAAATTCCATAAACTCAAATAATTCAAAATAAATACTTAAAAATTCATAAAAATTCCAAATAAATTCATATAATTCATTTCAACACCTAATTTAACCATAAACACCAATTTCATAATTTAAATAATTATTTCCAAAAATTAGAAAATAATATTAAAATATTCAAAAATACCCAAAAATCCAAAAAATCTCCAAAAATTCCAAAAAAATTCATACATGTAAATTAAGCTACTAGGATCAACATTTGTGAAGGGAGTTTTCATGAATCAATCAATTCGAAGCTCAAAAAAATCAAAAACCCTAATAGGCCGAAATTGAAAATTCGAAACCTAAGCAAATCTAAACCATTTTAGCTCAAACCAAAGCTAGAATCACACTCACCGGAGCTCAAGGAGAAGAAATAGACCGGCGGTGTCAAAAATGGTGGCCGGAATCGTGGTCGACGACAAAGGGAAGAAGTTTCGGCCAAATGAGGAAAATGGGGGTTGCCGGCGCCGGGGAAGGGAGCTGGGGGGCGGCGGAGCAGCTGGCTGAGGAAGGTGGAGCTCCTGGTGGCACACCGACGACAGAAATCAGAAGTTGCAGGCGGGTGGTGAGGGATGGTGGTCGGGCGCACGGGAGGGAAAGGAAGAAGAAGAAGAAGAAGAAAAAGAAAAAGAAAGAAAAGAAAAAGAAAAAAGAAAAAAAGGAAAAAGAAAGAAAAAAAATAATAAAATAATAAAAAAGTAATTTTAATAATTTAATAATAAATAAAATAATTAAATAACAATAAATTAATAAATAAATAATAAAATATTAGGGTAATATATTAAACCTAATTAAATAAATATTTACACACATAGGCTTTACTTAGTATTTTAAAAATACGTATGAGTTCATGCAAGTCTGAAAATATATTTAAAATAATTAATAATAAATTATTTACGTGAAAATTTCCCCGAAAATGCAAGTCCCGAGAAAATTTTACGTAAAGCACTGTAAATAAGACACAATAATTAAAATAGGTTTAAAATACATACCAACTCATGAAAATATCGCAATTTAGATACGGAAATTATTAACACGCATATCCCGGTACAGTGTAAAAATATTTTAAAAATACGGGATATTACAATATTAATTTAATTTAATTTAATTTTGTTACAAATATGTAATATTCCGTGTTTTTAAATATTTTTATACTGCATCGGGATATGCAGTGTTAATAAATTCGTATATAATTATGATATTTTTACAAGTTGATATTTATTTAAAGCTTATTTTAATTGTTTTATATTATTTTAAGTATTTTATGTAAAGTTTTCCCGAGAATTCTATTTCGGGGAAATTAACAAGTAAATAATTTAATATTAATTATTTTAAATAGAATTACGTATTTGCATGAGTTCATACATGATTTTTAAGGGTCGTATTGAAATATATACACATACATACATATATATATATATATATATATATATATATATATATATATATATATATATATATATATATATATATATATATATATATATATATATATATATATATATATTATATATATTGTGTATTTTAAACATGCGGTGTGTGATTTTTCTAAGTATTATATTAATATATTATATTATAAATTATTAAAGTTATTATTATTATTATTATTATTATTATTATATATATACACACAAAAACACAAATTCTTTTCCTATTTTCCCTTCTTCTTACCGACACTACCCCTCCCTTCACCCTCACTATTCATTTCTTTTGCCGACCAGAGCGCCTCCAGCCTTCCGCCATCGACCACCTCCTCGCTAGCAAGCTCCGCCGTCCCTGTCATCTTCCTCGACGTCGGCCAAGCCCATTTCCACCATTTTTAGTCGAAACTCAAGCTTTCCACCGTTATTCTTCCTCTGGCCATCATTCTTCAAGTTTCCGGTGTCCTTGAGCTCCTCAAGCTTCTGTGATCTTGATTCTAGCTTTGGTTTGAGCTCTAACTCCCTCAATTTTTCAATTTCGGCCATATTGAATTTTTGAATTTTTTTAAAGCATTTCTTTGTGATTCATGAAAATTCCCTTAACAAATGTTGCTCCCCTTAGCTTAAACTACATGTGTGAATTTTTGTAGAATTTTTAGAATTTTATTTTGATTTTTGGGTTTTTTTTGATTATTTTATTATTATTTTCTAATTTTTGAAAATTAATTAATTAAATTATGAAATTATGTTTTATGATAAATATAGGTGTTTAAATGAATTATAGAAATTTATTTGTAATTTTTTTGAATTTTTATGTATTTATTTTGAATTTATATAGTTTATGTAATTTTGGAAAATTAGGTTAATTATGTGTTAAATTGAAATTAATTGGTTAATTAAGTATATTTATTGATATTATTAAAATATATGTTGAGAAAATTAATTTTGAGTAATTATATTATTTTTGGTGAATTTTTGAATTAATTTTAGTATATTTATATATATAGGGGTATTTTGGTAATTTTACCCTAAATTGGCTAAAAATGTAATTAAATTGGTTTTGATAGTTATTTAGGGTATAAAAATTATTTCTACAAATTATTTGGTATTTTTAACTAATTAAAACTATTTTTCATAAATTATTTGTAATTATATATATAATATACGATTTTTCTAATAAAATGAGTTTTTATCGGTTTTCACTATGTTTTAGGGTTAATTACGTAATTCGTACTAATAAAATGTATTTTTATTATATAAGGGAATTTTCGGTATTTTGTAAATATTCTGTGAATTGTGGACCTCGGTTGGTGATTTGTAGTTTGGAGTCCGACCGAGGGGATTTTGATTGAGAATTCTGTGTTATTTTTGAAGTGTGTTTCTTTGCAGGTGTAATATCCCGTATTTTTTTAAATATTTTAATACTGCATCAGGATATGCAGTGTTAATAATTTATGTATATATATATATATATATGAAATGTTTATGAGTTTGTTATTTAATTAAAGCTAATTTTAATTGTTTATTATTATTTTAAGTGCTTTACGTAAAAATTTCCCGGGACTTTCATTTTCGGGAAAATTTTCACGTAAATAATTTACTATTAATTATTTTAAATAGATTTCCGGACTTGCATGAACTCATACATATTTTTAAAATACTAAATAACGTATATATGTGTATTTATTTAATTAATTAGGGTTTAATTAATTACCCTAATATTTTATTATTTATTAATTAGTTTTAATATTATTTAATTATTTTTAGGTGTGTTAAATTATTAAAATATTAAATTATAAGTGTGTGGTGTATATTTAATGTGTGTAATTTTATATTATTTTAATGTATAGTGTAAAGTATATATATATACATATATATAGTTGAAAAATCAAAATTTTTGCCAAATTACCTAATTGCCCCTCCCTTTTCCTTCTTCTCTCCCAACGCCTACCCTCACTGCGCCTCTCGTTCCACCTCGCCGGACCGCCCTTTGCCGCCAAACCTCCTCCCCCTTCCTTCCTCTTCCTCTCCGACGATCAGGCTGTTGGAAGCCCGCTGGAACGCCCAGAATTCGCGATGGCAGCAAGTTAAGCTCTTCGCTGTCGACCACGATTTCGACCAACATTTCATGCACCGCCGGTCTTCATCGACTCCTTGAGCTCCGGTGGTCCCTATTCTAAGCTCCTTTTGGCCTGAAATCAAGTGGTTGATAAGGTTTGAGCTAAATCTTCAATTCGGCCATTTTAGGGTGTTCTTGATTTTTTGGACTTCAATTTGATTGATTCATGAAAAATTCCTTCACAAATGTTGATCCTAGTAGCTTAATCTACATGTGTGAATTTTTGGAGATTAATTTGATTTTTGGTATTTTTGAATATTTTAATATTATTTTCTAATTTTCGGAAATTATTAATTAAATTATGAAATTGTGTTTTATAATAAATATAGGTGTTTTAAATGAATTATAGAAATTTATTTGGAATTTTTATGAATTTCTATGTATTTATTTTGAATTATTAGGTTTATGTAATTTTGGGAAAATTAGGTTAATTGTGTTTTTAATTGAAATTAATTAGTTAATTGAGTTTTAATTATTGATATTATTTATAAATATGCTTAGAAAATTAATTTTGGATAATTATATTATTTTTGGTGAATTTTTGGAGTAATTTTAGTATATTTATATATATAGGGGTATTTTGGTAATTTTACCCAAAATTCGCTAAAATGTAATTAAATTGGTTTTAATAGTTATTTAAGGTATAAAAATGATTTCTACAAATTATTTAGTATTTTTAATTAATTAAAACTATTTTTCGTGAATTATTTTCAATTATATATATAATATACGATTTTTCTAATAAAATGAGTTTTATCAGTTTTTAATGTGTTTTAAGGTTAATTACGTAATTATATGTATAAAATATATTTCTGTGATATAAGGGTATTTTTGGTATTTTTATATAAGGGTATTTTTGGACCCCGGTCGGTAGACTGTAGTTTGGAGTCCAACCGAGGGGTTATGAATGAGTTTTTGTGCCTGTTTTTCGAAGTGTGTTTCTTTTGCAGGACAAGCTCTACTCTTTAAGTAGAGAGATTTCCGTTTTACAGGGGAGGTTCTGTCGAATTTTCGATAGAATTCTCATAAAACGCGATGTCTGGTCAAACCCTAATTTTATTTCTGTGTCCAATATTTTAGATCGAGTTTCTAGGATTTTCTGTTAGGTTTATTCTGATGTCTGTTATTTATTGTTTGTTAGTTGCGCCGAGACCGAGGGCTAGTGGACCAGGCCCGTCGGACCCATCTCGAGGAGCGCACTAAGTGTGAGTTACTAATTTATATATATATGTTTAGGGTGCATGATTTAGAAATGTATGTTATTTTGATTAATTATACATAAATAATTCATTTGGTATTTAAGTTTATCTTTAGTTTATATTTGGTATATTTTGGTATATATTAAATTATATGCATGCTTTATTAACCATTTATGTTTAAAATGTTTTTAAATACATTTCTAATTTATTTTGTAATTTGATTGGATTTGTTTGACGTATATATACTCGAGATATACCTGGTTTAACTTTTGGTATATTTCCAGTATATATATGGTTTATATTGTTATTTTATTTAAATCATGCATCATTTATTTGTGAATGAATGTTTTATATTTATTAATGAAGGATATCAATAGAACGTGCTACCTAGTGGGCAGCACTAGGACCGAGTACGTACCGGTACGCTTATAGCATTTAGGCTATATTACTAACCATTTGTGGATATTAATTGGATATGATTATTTGATGTGTGAGATATGGTTTGGAGGTGTGATTGCTGGAGCTCGGTTGACCAAGTGTCTCGGGGGCCAATCACACTAACAGTCAGACTGCTGGAGCTCGGTTGACTAAGTGTCTTGGGGCCAGTCTACTGTCCCAATGGAACAAGTGAACACATTTGGAATAAGTGAGCCTATATGGCTAGAGTGTTGTCTAACACTGTTTGAGGTTGCGATATTATAGGGTTCTATTTGATCCTTCATAAACTGTGAATTTCAGTAAAAATATATAAAATGATTTTATTGCATATGTGTGTATTTGCCTGTATATGTACATATTAGATATATACTTTGATTGTATGCATTGTCATTTAGTATGCATGTATATATATTATAGTAATTCACTCAGTGAGGTCTGACTCCCCTCCGTTGACTATTTTTCAGGAGAGTCATCATCTTCAGACCTCAGTAGCAGGCCTGTATGCCGGATTTCTTCTGCCCCGGCTTCTTTATGTAAACTGCTCACTTGAGTTTTATTTTATAATCTAGACACTGCAGTAGTTGTAAATAAATTATGGGTTTGATGTATTGTATTTATATGAGATATGTATTTTAAGAATTTGAGCTGGATGTATTCAAAGGATTTATCTATATATGAGATATGGATATTATTTTGATATTATGATTTTATTCCGCTGCACAGTAGTTTATTTAATTGTGATATTATTATTACTTTGCATGTTTTATTTTATTTTTAGGCTTGCTACGGGTTCCGGATTCAAAAGAATTCTTGTTCCTTAGCGCCGGTCATGGCCCCTGTTTTTAGGTCGTGACAGCAGGGTCGGCTATACTCTTTGAGTAGAGAGATGTCCATTTTACAGGGGAGGTTTTGCTAGATTTTCGGTAGAATTCTCGTAAAATGTGATGTCCGGTCGAACTCTAATCCTAATTCTGTCTCTAGTATTCTAGATTGAGTCTTTAGAACTTATGTTAGATTTGTTCTGATTCCTATCATTTTTGTTTGTTTAGTTGCGTTGAGACCGAGACCTAGTGGACTAGGTCCACGGATCCATCTTGTGGAGCGCAATAATTTATGAGTTACTATTCTATATTATATGCTCTAGGGTGCATGATTTTAGAAATCTATGTTTTATTTTGACTAAAAATGCATAATGGTATTAATTAGTACTTGAGTTTATTTTAGTTTACTTTTGGTTTATTTTTGGTATATTATAAACTATATGCATGTTTTATTAATGAATTATGTTTAAAATATTTTTGAATATATTTCTAGTTTATTTTGTAATATAATTGGATTTATTTGACGTATATATACTCGAAATATACCTGGTTTACTTTGGTATATTTCCAGTATATATATGGTTTATATTGTTATTTTATTTAAATTCATGCCTCATTTATTTTTATGAATGTATGTTTTATATTTCAATGGAGGATATTGATAGAACGTGCTACCTAGTGGGCAGCACTAGGACCGAGTACGTATCGGTATGCCGATAGTATTTAGGCTAATATTACTAACCTGTTTGAGGATATTTGATTGGATTTGATTATTTGATGTGTGAGAAAGGATTTGGGAGTGTGATTGCAGGAGCTCGGTTGACCAAGTGTCTCGGGGGCCAATCACACTGACAATCAGACTGCTGGAGCTCGGTTGTTTTAGTGTCTCGGGGCCAATTGTAATAATCCCGTGTTTTTAAATATTTTTACACTGTACCGGGATATGCAGTGTTAATAATTTTGTATATATATCTTATGATATTTTTACGAGTTAATATGTATTTAAAACCTATTTTAGATACTGTATATTATTTACAGTGTTTTACGTAAAATTTTCCCGGGACTTACATTTTCGGGGAAATTTTCACGTAAATAATTTATTATTAATTATTTTAAATATATTTTCGGACTTGCATGAACTCATACATGTTTTTAAAATATTAAAACACCGTGTATACATATAATTATTTATTTAATTAGGGTTTAGTATTACCCTAATATTTTATTAATTATTTATTTGTTTTTATTGTTATTTAATTAATTTTATTTAGTATAAATTATTAAAATATTAAATCTTATGTGTGTGGTGTATATTTAATGTGTGTAATTTAATATTATTTTAATTATATAGTATAAAGTATATATATATATACATATATACATTAAAAATCAAAAATTTTTGCCAAATTACCGTTTTGCCCCCTCCCTCTCCTTCTTCTCTCCCGATCGCTCACCCTCACTGCGCCTCCCATTCCAACACGCCGGACCGCCCCTCGCCGCCACCAGCTGCCGCCAACCTCCTTCCCCCTTCCTTCCTCTTCCTCTCCGACGTGACCAGGCCGTCGGAAGCCCGCTGGAACGCCCGGAATCGGCCATGGCAGCAAGTTGAGCTTCTTGCCGTCGACGACGATTTCGGCCACCATTTCGTGCACCGTCGGTCTTCATCGACTCCTTGAGCTCCGGTGATTCCAATTCTAAGCTCCCCAATTCTAAGCTCCTTTCGGCCTGAAATCAAGTGGATTTTGAGGTTTGAGCTAAAACTCAATTCGGTCACATTAGGGTTTTTGATTTTTTTTAACTTCTAATTGATTGATTCATGAAAACTCCCTTCACAAATGTTGATCCTAGTAGCTCAATCTACATGTATGATTTTTTTTGGAATTTTTGGAGATTTTTTGGATTTTTGGGTATTTTTAAATATTTTAATATTATTTTCTAATTTTTGGAAATTAATTATTTAAATTATGAAATTATGTTTTATGGTTAAATTAGGTGTTGAAATGAATTATAGGAATTTATTTGGAATTTTTATGAATTTCTAAATATTTATTTTGAATTATTTAAGTTTATGTAATTTTGGGAAAATTAGGTTAAATGTGTTTTATTTGAATTTAATTGGTTAATTGAGTTTAATTATTGATATTATTGATAAATATGTTGAGAAAATTAATTTTGGATAATTGTATGATTTTTGGTGAATTTTTGAAGTAATTTAAGTATATTTATATATATAGGGGTATTTTGGTAATTTTACCCTAAATTGGCTAAAAATGTAATTTAATTGTTTTTAATAGTTATTTAAGGTATAAAAAATGATTTCTAAAAATTATTTAGTATTTTTAACTAATTAAAACTATTTTTCGTAAATTATTTTCAATTATATATATAATATACGGATTTTCTAATAAAATGAGTTTTTATTGGTTTTTACTGTGTTTAAAGGTTAATTATGTAATTTCTACTTAAAAAATGAATTTCTATGATATAAGGATATTTTTGGTATTTTCAGAATTATTTTGTGTTTGTGGACCCCGGTCGGTAGACTGTAGTTTGGAGTCCGACCGAGGGGTTTTGGGTGTGTTTTGTGTTTGAATTTCGAAGTGTGTTTCTTTGCAGGGTCGGCTCTACTCTTTTGAGTAGAGAGATGTCCGTTTTACAGGGGAGGTTCTACCAGATTTTCGGTAGAATTCTCGTAAAACGTGATATCCAGTCGAACCTTAATTTCTAATTCTGTTTTTGTATTTAAATACTCTAGATCGAATTCTAGGATTTCTGTTAGGGTTATTCTGATGTCGATTATTTATTTCTTGTTTAGTTGCGCCGAGACCGAGGGCTAGTGGACCAGGCCCGTCGGATCCGTCTCGTGGAGCGCACTAGGTGAGTTACTATACTATATATATATGCTTAGGATGCATGATTTAGAAATATATATTTTATTTCGATTAAAATGCATAAATAATGTGATTTGTATTAAGTATATTTTTGGTTTATTTTGGTATATATTAAATTATATGCATGTTTTGTAAATAAAATATATTTAAAATGTTTTTAAATATATTTTAATTTAATTTATGATTTGATTGGATTTATTTGACATATATATACTCGAAATATACCTGGTTTACTTTTGGTATATTTCTAGTATATATATGGTTTATGTTGATATTTTATTGAACTTCATGCATCATTTATTTGTGAATGAATGTTTTATATTATTGATGAAGGATATCAATAGAACGTGCTACCTAGTGGGCAGCACTAGGACCGAGTACGTACCGGTACGCCTATAGTATTTAGGCTATATTATATTAACTTATTTGTGGATATTGATTTGATGTGATTATTGATATGTGTGAGATATGGTTTAGGGTGTGATTGCTGGAGCTCGGTTGACCAAGTGTCTCGGGGCCAATCACACTGGCAGTCAGACTGCTGGAGCTCGGTTGACTTAGTGTCTCGGGGTCAGTCTACTGTCTAAATGGATTAAGTGGATATATTTGGAATAAGTGAGCCTGTATGGCTAGAGTGTTGTCTAACACTATTACCGAGGTTGCGATATTCTAGGGTTCTATGTGATCCTTCATAAAAGATGATTTTCAGATTAAATATATAAAAATGATTTTATTGCATCTGTGTGTAATTGCCTATATATATATATATATTAGATATATACTGTTGACTGTATGCATTATCATTTAGTGTGTATATATATATATATTATAGTAATTCACTCAGTGAGGTCTGGACTCCCCTCCGTTGACTATTTTTCAGGAGAGTCAACATCCTCAGACCTCAGTAGCAGGTCGATACGTCGGATTTCTTTCGCCCCGGCTTCTTTGTGTAAATTATCTACTTGAGTCTTATTTATTTAATCTAGACACTGCAGTAGTTGTGAATTAAAGTATTGGATTGCTACGGATTCCGGATTCGAAAGAATTCCCGTTCCCTAGCGCCGGTCATGGCCCCTGTTTTGGGTCGTGACACCAATCTACTGTCTAAACGGAATAAGTGATTATATTTGGAATAAGTGAGCATGTAAGGCTAGAGTGTTGTCTAACACTGTTTTGAGGTTGCGAATTTCTAGGGTTCTATTTGATCCTTCATATCCAGTGGTTTAAAATATATAAAAATGATTTTTATTGCATCTGCGTGAATTTGGTTGTATATATACTTATTATATATATACTATTGACTGTATGCATTGTCATTTAGTATGCATGTATATATATTATAGTAATTCACTCAATGAGATCTGACTCCCCTCCATTGACTATTTTTCAGGAGAGTCATCTTCATCAGACCTCAGTAGCAGACCCTTACGCTGGATTTCTTCCGCCCCGGCTTCATTATGTAAACTGCTCACCTGAGTTCTATTTTTATAATCTAGACACTGCAGTAGTTGTAATAGATTATGGGTTTTATGTATTATATTCGTGTGAGATATGTACTTTAAAAATTTGAATTGGAATTTGTATTAAAAGTTTATTTATATATATGAGATGAGTTGTTCGATTTAATTTCATTTGGTGGAATATTATTTTAATATTTATGATTTTGTTCCGTTGCAGGATATTATATTTAATTATGTTGTTATTATTATTATTATTATTATTGCATGTTTTTATTTTATTTGTAGACTTGCTACGGGTTCCGGATTCAAAAGAATTCTCGTTCTCTAGCGCCGGTCATGGCCCCTGTTTTGGGTCGTGATAAAATAAAATAAATACATACTTTCAATTATATTACAATTATATTTTCATTAAATTAATTTTTATTAGATATAAAATAGAAGTTAACCTGATTAGAATAAAAAAATATACTTTCAATTAAATTATAATTTTTTTAAATTCAACTAATAATTGATTGATAAATATTCATTAATTTAATTTTAACTCTTTTTTGTTAAATTTTATAAAAATATTTAAAAATGGTAATTATACTACTTTTATTACATACAATATGCTTTCAAAAAATTATATACTTAAAATAAGAATTATGTGTTAATTAATTTCATGTTTATATTAGAGAAAAAATAAAAGTTAACTTAATTAGATTATACACTTTCAATTAAATTAGAATTACATATTAATTTAATTTAATTTAATTTTGTTATAGATAAATAGAATACATACTTTCAATTATATTACAATTATATTTTAATTAAATTATTTTTATTAGATATAAAATACAAGATAACCTAATTATAATAAAAAATATATTTTCAATTAATTAAATTTTTTTTTAGAGATAAGATAAAGATTAACCTAATTAAAATAGGAAATATACTTTCAATTAAATTAGAATTATATTTAATTAATTTAATTTTTATTAGAGATAAAAATAGAAGTTAACTTAATTAAAATATAAAATAGAATTTCATTCACATTAAAATTATATTTAAATTAATTAATTTTTATTAATTAATGACTAAATTATCTAATTTTTATATAATAATGAGTGAAAACTATTTTATAATTTTACCTTTCCCTACTCCCCTTTTGTAATATCCCGTGTTTTTAAATATTTTAATACTGCATCGGGAGATGCAGTGTTAATAATTTTTGTATATATAATATGATATTTTTACGAGTTGATATGTATTTAAAAAACTATTTTAATTATTGTGTATTATTTACAGTGCTTTACGTAAAATTTTCCCGAGACTTTTATTTTCGGGAAAATTTTCACGTAAATAATTTATTTTTAATTAATTTAAATAGATTTACGGACTTGCATGAAATCATACATATTTTAAAATATTAAACACCGTGTATACATGTAATTATTTATTTAATTAGGGTTTAATATTATCCTAATATTTTATTAATTATTTATTAGTTTTATTGTTATTTAATTATTTTTATTTAGTATAATTATTAAAATATTAAATTTTATGTGTGTGGTGTATATTAATGTGTGTAATTTAATATTATTTTATTATATAGTATAAAGTATATATATATACATATTATAAGTCAAAAACCAAAAATTTTAGAAAATTACGTTTTTGCCCCCGATTCCTTCTTCTTCCCCGATTTCCGCTTCCCTCGCCGTCCACCGTCTGCAATTGCTGATTCCTCACCGTTGGTGTGCCATCCGGTGTGCCACCACCTTCCCCAGCCTCTTTCGCCGCCTGCTGCAGCTGTTCCGGCGTCTGGAAGCCATTTTGGCCGGAAGTCGAGAGTTTTGCATTTTCTTCTTCCCTCACGATTCCAGCCACCATTTTCGACACCGCCGGTCTCTTTCTTCTCCTTGAGCTCCGGTGAGTGTGATTCTAACTTTGGTTTGAGCTGAAATGGTCTTGATTTGCTTAGGTTCGAATTTTCAATTTCGGCCATATTAGGGTTTTTGATTTTTTTGAACTTCAAATTGATTGATTAATGAAAAATCCCTTCACAAATGTTGATCCTAGTAGCTTAATCTACATTTATGAATTTTTGTGGAATTTTTGGAGATTATTTTGATTTTTGGGTATTTTTGAATATTTTAATATTATTTTCTAATTTTCGAAAATTAATTAAATAAATTATGAAATTATGTTTTATGATAATTATAGGTGTTGAAATGAATTATAGAAATTTATTTGAATTTTTGTGAATTTCTATGTATTTATTTGAATTATTTATGTTTATGTAATTTTGGGAAAATTAGGTTAATTGTGTTTTTAAATTGAAATTAATTGGTTAATTGAGTTTAATTATTGATATTATTGATAAAATGTTGAGAAAATTAATTTTGGATAATTGTACTATTTTTGGTGAATTTTTGAATGAATTTTAGTATATTTATTATATAAAAGGGCATTTTGGTAATTTTACATAAAATTGGCTAAAAATGTAATTTAATTGGTTTTAATAATTATTTAAGATATAAAAATGATTTCTACAAATTATTTGGTATTTTAACTAATTAAAAACTATTTTTCGTGAATTACTTTCAATTATATATATAATATGCGGTTTTTCTAATAAAATGAGTTTTTATCGGTTTTTAATGTGTTTAAAGGTTAATTATGTAATTTTTACTTATAAAATGAATTTCTATGTTATAAGGGTATTTTGGTATTTTCAGAATTGTTCTGTGATTGTGGATCCCGGTCGGTATACTGTAGTTTGGAGTCTGATCGAGGGGTTGTGAATGTAATTTTGCGTTTATTTCGAAGTGTGTTTCTTTGCAGGGTCGGCTCTACTCTTTGAGTAGAGAGATGTCCGTTTTACAGGGGAGGTTCTGCCGAATTTTTGGTAGAAATCTCGTAAAACGTGATTGTCCGGTCGATCCCTAATTCCGTTTCTGTGTTTAATATTCTAGATCGATTTCTAGGATTTTCTATTAGGTTTATTCTGATGTCTATTATTTATTATTTGTCTAGTTACGCCGAGACCGAGGCCTAGTGGATCAGGCCCGTCAGACCCATCTTGAGGAGCGCACTAAGTGTGAGTTGCTATTTTATATATATATGCTTAGGGTGCATGATTTTAGAAATATATGTTTTATTTTGATTAAATAAGCATAAATAATGTGATTTGTATTTAAGTATATTTTTAGTTTATTTTTGGTTTATTTTTGGTATATATTAAATTATATACATGTTTTATTAATAAACTATATTTAAAATGTTTTTTAATATATTTCTAGCTTAATTTAGAATTTGATTGGATTTATTTGACGTATATATACTCGAAATATACCTGGTTTACTTTTGGTATATTTCCAGTATATATATGGTTTATAATGTTATTTTATTTAATTTCATGCATCATTTATTTGTGAATGAATGTTTTATATTTATTATTGAAGGATATCAATAGAACGTGCTACCTAGTGGGCAGCACTAGGACTGAGTACGTACCGATACGCTTATAGCAGATAGGTTATATTACTAGCCATTTGTGGATATTGATTGAATATGATTATTTGATGTGTGAGATATGGTTTGGAGGTGTGGATTGCTAGAGCTCGGTTGACCAAGTGTCTCGGGGCCAATCACACTGGCAGTCAGACTGCTGGAGCTCGATTGACTTAGTGTCTCGGGGCCAGTCTACTGTCTAAATGGATTAAGTGGATATATTTGGATTAAGTGAGCCTGTATGGCAAGAGTGTTGTCTAACACTGATTGAGGTTTCGATATCATAGAGTTCTATTTGATCCTTCATAACTAGTGGTTTTCAGATAAAATATATATAAAATGATTTTATTGCATCTGTGTGTATTGCCTGTGTAATATCCCGTGTTTTTAAATATTTTAATACTGCATCGGGATATGCAGTGTTAATAATTTTTGTATATATATTATGATATTTTTACGAGTTGATATGTATTTAAAACCTATTTTAATTTTTGTGTATTATTTTAAGTACTTTACGTAAAATTTTCCCGAGACTTTTATTTTCGGGGAAATTTTCATGTAAATAATTTATTATTAATTATTTTAAATATATTTTCGGACTTGCATGAACTCATGTGTATTTTTAAAAATACTAAACACCGTGTATAAATGTAATTATTTACTTAATTAGGGTTTTAATATTACCCTAATATTTTATTAATTATTTTATTAGTTTTATTGTTATTTAATTATTTTTATTTAGTATAAATTATTAAAATATTAAATTATATGTGTGTGGTGTATATTTAATGTGTGTAATTTAAAATTATTTTAATATATAGTATAAAGTATATATATATACATATAATACATCAAAAACCAAAAATTTTGAAAAATTACCGAATTTGCCCCCGATCCCTCTCTTCTTCCCTGACCACTTCCTCACCGCCAACCACCGTCTGTCACGCCGTTCCCTTGCCGTCGGTGTGCCTCTCGGCTTGCCACCTTCTGTCACGACCCAAAACAGGGGCCATGACCGGCGTTAGGGAACGGGAATTCTTTCGAATCCGGAACCCGTAGCAAGCCTAAAAATAAAATAAATCATGCAATAATAACAATAACAATATTATATTTGCAGCGGAAATAAAAATCATAAATATCACAATAGTATATTCACCAACTGGATTTAAGTCAAATCTCAACTCATCACATATATAAAATTTTTCAGTACAAATCCAGTTTCAATATAATACATCTCTTTAAATAAAATACATGAAATCCCACAATTAATTTACAACTACTGCAGTGTCTAGATTATAAAAATAAGACTCAAGTAAATAATTTACACAAAGAAGCCGGGGCGGAAGAAATCTGGCGTATCGACCTGCTACTGAGGTCTGAAGAAGTTGACTCTCCTGAAAAATAGTCAACGGAGGGGAGTCAGACCTCACTGAGTGAATTACTATAATATATATACATGCATACTAAATGACAATGCATATAGCCAATAATACATATCTAATATGTATATATACAGGCAAATTCACACAGATGCAGAAAAATCATTTTTATATATATATTTTATTGAAAATCATCTTTTATGAAGGATCACATAGAACCCTAGAATATCGCAACCTCGGAAATAGTGTTAGACAACACTCTAGCCATACAGGCTCACTTATTCCAAAATATATCCACTTAATCCATTTGGACAGTAGACTGACCTCGAGACACTAAGTCAACCGAGCTCCCAGCAGTCTGACTGCCAGTGTGATTGGCCCCGAGACACTTGGTCAACCGAGCTCCAGCAATCACACCTCCAACCATATCTCACATATATTAATAATCACATCAAATCAATATCCACAAATAAGTTAGTATTATAGCCTAAACACTATAGGCGTACCGGTACGTACTCGGTCCTAGTGTTGCCCACTAGGTAGCACGTTCTATTGATATCCTTCATTAATAATATAAATCATTCATCCACAAAAATAAATGATGCATGAAGTTCAATAAAAATAACAACATAAACCATATATATACCGGAAATATACCAAAAGTAAACCAGGTATATTTCAAGTATATATATGTCAAATGAATTCAATCAAATTATAACTTAAGCTAGAAATATATTTAAAAACATTTTAAATATATTTTATTTACAAAACATGCATATAATTTAATATATACCAAAAATATACTTAAATACAAATCATATTATTTATGCATTTTAATCGAAATAAAATATATATTTCTAAATCATGCATCCTAAGCATATATATAATATAGTATAGTAACTCACCTAGTGCGCTCCACGAGACGGGTCCGACGGGCCTGGTCCACTAGCCCTCGGTCTCGACGCAACTAAATAAGCAATAAATAATCGACATCAGAATAAACCTAATAGAAATCCTAGAATTCGATCTAGAGTATTAAACACAGAATCAGAAATTAGGGTTCGACCGGATATCACATTTTACGAGAATTCTACCGAAAATTCGACAGAACCTCCCTGTAAAATGGACATCTCTCTACTCAAAGAGTAGAGCCCACCCTGCAAAGAAACACACTTCGAAAAAAACAAGCTCAACACAAATCCACAACCCCTCGGTCGGACTCCAACTACAGTTTACCGACCGGGGTCCACAAACACAAAAAAATTCTAGAAATACCAAAAATATCCTTTTAATACAAAAATACATTTTATAGGTAGAAATTACATAATTAACCTTAAAACACTGTAAAAACCGATAAAAACTCATTTTATTAGTAAAATCGTATATTGTATATATATTTAAAAATAATTCATGAAAAATAGTTTTAATTAGTTAAAAATACCAAATAATTTGTAGAAATCATTTTTATACCTTAAATAACTATTAAAACCAATTAAATTACATTTTTAGCCAATTTAGGGTAAAATTACCAAAATACCCCTATATATATAAATATACTAAAATTACTTAAAAAATTCACCAAAAATTATACAATTATCCAAATTAATTTTCTCAACATATTTATCAATAATATCAATAATTAAACTCAATTATCCAATTAATTTCAAATAAAAACACATTTAACCCTAATTTCCCAAATTACATAAACTTTAATAATTCAAAATAAATACTTAGAAATTCATAAAAATTCCAAATAAATTCCTATAATTCATTTCAACACCTAATTTAACCATAAAACACAATTTCATAATTTAAATAATTAATAGCCAAAAATTAGAAAATAATATTAAAATATTCAAAAATACCCAAAAATTTCCAAAAAATCTCCAAAAATTCCACAAAAATTCATACATGTATATTGAGCTACTAGGATCAACATTTGTGAAGGGAGTTTTCATGAATCAATCAATTCGAAGCTCAAAAAAATCAAAAACCCTAATGTGACCGAATCGAGTTTTAGCTCAAACCTCAAAATCCACTTGATTTCAGGCCGAAAGGAGCTTAGAATTGGAATCATCGGAGCTCAAGGAGTCGATGAAGACCGACGGTGCACGAAATGGTGGCCGGAATCGTCGTCGACGGTAAGAAGCTTAACTTGTTGCCATGGCGGATTCCGGGTGTTCCAGCGGGCTTCCGGCGGCCTGGTCACGTCGGAGAGGAAGAGGAAGGAAGGGGAAGGAGGTTGGCGGCAGCTGGTGGCGGTGAGGGGCGGTCCGGCGTGCTGGAACGGGAGGCGCAGTGAAGGTAGACGATCGGGAGAGAAGAAGGAGAGGGAGGGGCTAAACGGTAATTTGGCAAATCCTTTTGATTTTTAATGTATATATGTATATATATATACTTTACACTATATAATAAAATAATATTAAATTACACACATTAAATATACACCACACACATAAAATTTAATATTTTAATAATTTATACTAAATAAAATTAATTAAATAACAATAAAACTAATAAATAATTAATAAAAATATTAGGGTAATACTAAACCCTAATTAAATAAATATACACACACATAGGCTTTATTTAGTATTTTAAAAATACGCATGAGTTCATGCGAGTCCGAAAATATATTTAAAATAATTAATAATAAATTATTTACGTGAGAATTTTCCCGAAAATGCAAGTCCCGGGAAAATTTTACGTAAAGCACTGTAAATAAAACACAGTATTTAAAATAGGTTTTAAATACATATTAACTCGTAAAAATTATCGTAAGATATATACAAAATTATTACACTGCATATCCCGATACAGTGTAAAAATATTTAAAAACACGGGATATTACAGTCTTCCCCCCTTACAAGAATTCGTCCCCGAATTCCAGAAAACAAGATCAAGAAGGAAAGAGATACGGGTAAGAAGCTCGCATCTCAGCTTCAGTCTCCTACGTATGCTCCTCGACTCTATCGCTACGCCACAGAACCTTGACCATCGGAATCTGCTTCGATCGCAATTGTCGAACTTGAAAATCAACGATCGCCACAGGTTCTTCCACAAACGTCAAATCTTCACTCACTTCTACACTGTCTGGTTGCAACACGTGTGAAGGATCTGAGATATACTTCCTCAACATTGAGATATGAAATACTGGATGCACCTGTGACATACTCGGAGGCAAATCCAATCGATATGCAACATAGTGCCAACTCTCTCCAGAATCTCAAACGGTCCATTGTATCTCGGTGCTAACTTACCCTTCCTGCCAAAATCTCATCACACCCTTCATCGGAGATACTTTCAAAAAACGAAATCTCCAACCTGAAACTTCACATCTTTGCGCCTAGGATCCGCATAACTCTTCTGCCTGCTAACTGCGGTCTCTAATCTTCGCTTAATCACGATGACTTTCTCTGTAGCATCCTGAACCATCTCAGGTCCAGTCAAAGCTCTCTCACCAATCTCATCCCAACTCAGAGGGGATCTACACTTCCTTCCATACAACGCCTCATACGGTGCCAATGCCAATACTGCTATAGTAGCTGTTATTATATGCAAACTCAACAAGCGACAAATGATCATCCCAGCTACTTCCCAAATCCAAGACACACATCCTCAACATATCTTCCAGTGTCTGGATCGTCCTCTCAGATTGGTCATCTGTCTGAGGATGAAAAGCAGTACTGAAATCCAACCTAGTGCCCATCGCTTCCTGTAACTTCTGCCAAAAATGAGAAGTAAACACCGAACCTCTATCTGACACAATGGACACAGGTACTCCATGAAGGCACACAATATGCTTCACATACAACTTCGCCAATCTAGCAACTGAATATGTGGCTTTCACAGGTAGGAAATGTGCAGACTTCGTCAATCTGTCTACAATGACCCAGAAGGCTTCTAATGTTCGGCTTTCACTTGCTGACACGTCAAACACTTAGCAACATAATCAGCGACATCTCTTCTTCAATCCATCCCACCAGTATAGATCTCTGATACTGTGGTACATCTTAGTAACACCTGGATGAACGCTGTAGGTGGTAGAATGTGCTTCCTCTAGGATCTCTTCTCTCAAATCATCCACATCAGGAACACACAGTCTACCACTGATCCACAACACGCCATCATCATCGAGTGTGAAATCAGTGAACTTCCCTGCTCGAACATTCTCTGCAAGCTCTTCCAGAATGGGATCTCAGCTCTGAGCTGCTTTAATCCTATCCGTCAGTACAGATCGCACTTTTAAACTGAGCTAGCAGTCCACCTGATCTACTAATCTTCATATCAGACCTTGATCCACCAACAGATGCAACTCCTGGATCAAGGGTCTCCTCTCAACACCGATGTGAGCAAGACTACCTGAAGACTTCCTACTCAAGGCATTTGCTACCATATTAGCTTTACCCGGATGATATAATATCTCACAGTCATAATCCTTCAACAATTCTAACCATCTTCTCTGCCTCAAATTCAGATCTTGCTGCTGAAAAATGTACTTAAGGCTCTTGTGATCAGTAAATATCTCACAAGTCACCCCGTACAAATAATGTCTCCAGATCTTCAAAGCAAAGATCACTGCAGCCATCTCAAGATCATGTGTAGGATAGTTCTGCTCATGCTTCTTCAATTGCCTCGAAGCATAGGCTATCACCCTTCCATTCTGCATCAACACACAACCAAGACCAATTCTAGAGGCATCACAGTAAACTGTGAACTTATCCACACTATTAGGCAAAGCTAACACCGGTGCTGTGGTCAACTTCTCCTTCAACAACGGAAAACTGTTCTCACAAGCTTCTGACCACTCGAATCTAACATTCTTCTGAGTCAAGCGAGTCATAGGGGCTGCTATCCTGGAAAAATCTTGTACAAACCACCTATAATACCCGGCTAAACCCAGAAAACTCCGAATCTCAGTAACAGAAGTCGGTCTAGGCCATTCAGATACTGCCTCAATCTTCTATGGATCAACCTGAATACCTTTTTTAGGACACTACGTGTCCAAGAAAAGAAACACTCTCCATCCAGAAATCACACTTCGAGAATTTAGCATAAAGCTGATGATCTTTCAGTGTCTGTAGTACAATCCTCAAATGATATACATGCTCCTCCATACTCCTTGAATATACCAGTATATCATCAATGAAGACTACTACAAACTGATCCACATATGGTCTAAATACCCCTGTTCATCAAGTCCATAAAAGCTGCTGGTGCATTAGTCAAACCAAAAGACATCACCAGAAACTCATAATGGCCATATCGAGTGCGGAACGCTGTCTTAGGAATATCAGCTTCACTGATACGTAGCTGATGATAACCCGACCTCAAGTCAACCTTAGAAAAGAACTGTGCACCCTGTAGCTGGTCAATACAAATCATCTATCCTCGGGAGAGGATACTTGTTCTTCACTGTCACCTTATTCAATTCTCTGTAGTCAATGCACAGTCTTAGGGTACCATCCTTCTTCTTCACAAACAGGACTGGTGCACCCCAAGGAGAAACACTAGGTCTAATAAAACCTTTATCCAATAACTCTTGCAACTGTTCCTTCAACTCTTTCAACTCTACAGGAGCCATTCAGTAGGGTGGAATAGATATAGGAGTAGTACCTGGAACCACATCTATACAGAACTCAATCTCTCTGTGAGGTGGTAAACCTGGCAACTCCTTGGGGAAAAACATCAAGGAACTCACAAGCAACAGGAACATCTGTGAGTGACAACTTCTCCACTGATGTATCCCTGACCAATGCCAAATATCCCTGACAACCTTTCCTCAACAACTTCCTAGCCGTAATAACAGAAATAAGATTCTGAGGTGCTGAACTCCTATCACCAACAAACTTAAAATCTTCTTCACCAGGAATTCTAAAAATCACCTCCTTATTCCTGCAATCTACTACGGTGAAGTGCTGAGATAACCAATCCATTCCCAGAATAACATCGAACTCCATCACATCCAACAAGATCAAATCAACAGATAATTCTCTATCTCCCACGAGAACTGGACAACCAGAAAGAACAATATCGGTGTCCAAGGAATCGCTCAGAGGAGTGGCAACGGACAAAGGAAAAGCCATCCTCGAAGCTTGCCAACAAGATTTAGAAGTAAAAACAGGAGAAATGAATGAATGCGTGGCACCCGGATCAAACAAAACCCAAGCATCCAGGTAACAAACAGAAACAATACCTGCCACGACTGCATTAGATGCTGAGCATCCTGCTGAGTCAGATGGAAGACTCTGGCCTGACCTCGACCTCCCTGTTGACTGGTAGAAGCCTGGCCAACACCTCTGGCACCTCCTCTAGTACCTCTACCATGACTCTGTTGTGGAACAAACTGAGTGGAACTCTGATGCTGGGCTGGTGGCAACTGAAATGGCACGGGTGCAGCATTAGTAATTGACTGCTGTGGGAATCGCGGAATCTGCTGCTGCTGCTGATACCCGGAATAAGGACACGATCTGGCAAAATGTCCTGTCTGCCCGCATCTGAAGCATGTCAGTGGTGTCAGATAACACGGTCCCTGATGGCCTTTACCACAAGTCTGACAAACACTGGCCGCTGATCCAAAACTACGACCACTACTGCTGCTCGAAGCACCTGACCCAAATCTGAACGATCTACGCTGACCTCCACGCCATGTCTACTGCTCCGATGCACTCGCTGCTGTTGTCTCTGACTCTGCTGAGTCGGACCTCGCTGCTGACTACTTGATCCAACATGAAAACTCGAATATGGAGTAGCCTGCAATCCACTCGACTGAACTCCTAGCTGGTAATAATCAGGCATCGCTCCCTGCCTAACTAGCCTCAGCTCAATCTCCTTGGCTAACTCAATCACAGACTCCAAAGTAAGGCCTGCTGTAGGCATACCAGCAAAAGCAGAACCCAAACCAGTAACATATGTAGTAACCATGAAATACTGATCTCGCATCAGATCCTCAGCATATCTACCCAGACGAAGAAACTCTCGGGTATACTCCTCTACAGATCGATCTCCACGAGAAATACTGGTCAGTCGAAGACGATAGCTCAAACGAAGAGGCTCTGGACAGAATCTCCTCATAAATCGCTCTCGAACTGAGCCCAGGTCATCGTCATCATATAAAGCTGGATCATCTGAATGAACCAATCTAGAGCTGGTCCCTCGACAGATAACTCGACGATCATAATCCGCTGGTACTCGGTATGAGCAGTCCGAGTCCTAGTCTCGATCGCATGCAGAAAATCTAACGGATCGGAAGTACCATCAAACACAATCCTGCCAACTCGGGCATAGAACAAAGCTGCCTCAGGGTCAGACATACCCTGCTGATAGGCAGGCTGAACAGGCTGAACAACTAGAGGAATAGGAACATCAAATTCATGCTCAATAGGCTCCTTGTCCTGTAACTCTCTCTGCCTACGGTGACCTGCCACTCCTCGAGGTCTACCTCTGCCACGACCTCTACGCCTAACTGGCTGCTCAGGAGGTAAAACCTCATCCTGAAAAGACTCATCATCCTCGGCCTCAACGACCGGTGGAGCGACACGCGCTCGCCTCCTCATACTGAAAAGACAAACGGAAAGATTCAGACAAAACAGACAACGGAGGAATAACGCAGAAAACTACAGCAAGGAAATACTTATCAAGACATACTCGAACCTAATACACTGCAGTAGTTCGACAGAAAACATAACTCGAAAACTAGGGCCACAACTCACATAACTAAGCCCTGACATAGAACTCTGCTCTGATACCAACTTTGTCACGACCCAAAACAGGGGCCATGACCGGCGCTAGGGAACGGGAATTCTTTCGAATCCGGAACTCGTAGCAAGCCTAAAAATAAAATAATCATGCAATAATAACAATAACAATATTATATTTGCAGCGGAAATAAAAATCATAAATATCACAATAGTATATACACCAACTGGATTTAAGTCAAATCTCAACTCATCACATATATAAAATTTTTCAGTAGAAATCCAGTTTCAATATAATACATCTCTTTCAATAAAATACATGAAATCCCACAATTAATTTACAACTACTGCAGTGTCTAGATTATAAAAATAAGACTCAAGTAAATAATTTACACAAAGAAGCCGGGGCGGAAGAAATCCTGCGTATCGACCTGCTACTGAGGTCTGAAGAAGTTGACTTTCCTGAAAAATAGTCAACGGAGGGGAGTCAGACCTCACTGAGTGAATTACTATAATATATATACATGCATACTAGATGACAATCCATACAGCCAATAATACATATCTAATATGTATATATACAGGCAAATTCACACAGATGCAGAAAAATCATTTATATATATATATTTTATTGAAAATCATCTTTTATGAAGGATCACATAGAACCCTAGAATATCGCAACCTCGAAAATAGTGTTAGACAACACTCTAGCCATACAGGCTCACTTATTCCAAAATATATCCACTTAATCCATTTGGACAGTAGATTGACCCCGAGACACTAAGTCAACCGAGCTCCAGCAGTCTGACTGCCAGTGTGATTGGCCCCGAGACACTTGGTCAAACCGAGCTCCAGCAATCACACCTCCAACCATATCTCACACATATTAATAATCACATCAAATCAATATCCACAAATAAGTTAGTATTATAGCCTAAACACTATAGGCGTATCGGTACGTACTCGGTCCTAGTGCTGCCCACTAGGTAGCACGTTCTATTGATATCCTTCATTAATAATATAAATCATTCATCCACAAAAATAAATAATGCATGAAGTTCAATAAAATAACAACATAAACCATATATATACCGGAAATATACCAAAAGTAAACCAGGTATATTTCAAGTATATATATGTCAAATGAATTCAATCAAATTATAACTTAAGCTAGAAATATATTTAAAAACATTTTAAATATATTTTATTTACAAAACATGCATATAGTTTAATATATACCAAAAATATACTTAAATACAAATCATATTATTTATGCATTTTAATTGACATAAAATATATATTTCTAAATCATGCATCCTAAGCATATATATATAGTATAGTAACTCACCTAGTGCGCTCCACGAGACGGGTTCGACGGGCCTGGTCCACTAGCCCTCGGTCTCGGCGCAACTAAACAAACAATAAATAATCGACATCAGAATAAACCTAATAGAAATCCTAGAATTCGATCTAGAGTATTAAACACAGAATCAGAAATTTGGGTTCGACCGGATATCATGTTTTACGAGAATTCTACCGAAAATTCGGCAGAACCTCCCCTGTAAAACGGACATCTCTCTACTCAAAGAGTAGAGCCGACCCTGCAAAGAAACACACTTAAAAAAAAACAAGCTCAACACAAATCCACAACCCCTCGGTCGGACTCCAAACTGCAGTCTACCGACCGGGGTCCACAAACACAGAAAAATTTCAGAAATACCAAAAATATCCTTTTAACACAGAAATACATTTTATAGGTAGAAATTACATAATTAACCTTAAAACACTGTAAAAACCGATAAAAACTCATTTTATTAGTAAAATCGTATATTGTATATATATTTAAAAATAATTCACGAAAAATAGTTTTAATTAGTTAAAAATACCAAATAATTTGTAGAAATCATTTTTATACCTTAAATAACTATTAAAACCAATTAAATTACATTTTTAGCCAATTTAGGGTAAAATTACCAAAATACCCCTATATATATAAATATACTAAAATTACTTCAAAAATTAACCAAAAATTATAAAATTATCCAAAATTAATTTTCTCAACATATTTATCAATAATATCAATAATTAAACTCAATTAACCAATTAATTTCAAATAAAAACACATTTAACCCTAATTTCCCAAATTACATAAACTTTAATAATTCAAATAAATACTTAGAAATTCATAAAAATTCCAAATAAATTCCTATAATTCATTTCAACACCTAATTTAACCATAAAACACAATTTCATAATTTAAATAATTAATTTCCAAAAATTAGAAAATAATATTAAAATATTCAAAAATACCCAAAAATCCAAAAAATCTCCAAAAATTCCACAAAAATTCATACATGTAGATTGAGCTACTAGGATCAACATTTGTGAAGGGAGTTTTCATGAATCAATCAATTCCAAGCTCAAAAGAATCGAAAACCCTAATGTGACCGAATCGAGTTTTAGCTCAAACCTCAAAATCCACTTGATTTCAGGCCGAAAGGAGCTTAGAATTGGAATCACCGGAGCTCAAGGAGTCGATGAAGACCGGCGATGCACGAAATGGTGGCCGGAATCGTCGTCGACGGTAAGAAGCTCAACTTGCTGCCATGGCGGATTCCAGGCGTTCCAGCGGGCTTCCGACGGCCTGGTCATGTTGGAGAGGAAGAGGAAGGAAGGGGAAGGAGGTTGGCGGCAGTTGGTGGCGGCGAGGGGCGGTCCAGCGTGCTGGAACGGGAGGCGCAGTGAAGGTAGACGATCGGGAGAGAAGAAGGAGAGGGAGGGGCTAAACGGTAATTTGGCAAATCCTTTTGATTTTTAATATATATATGTATATATATATACTTTACAATATATAATAAAATAATATTAAATTACACACATTAAATATACACCACACACATAAAATTTAATATTTTAATAATTTATACTAAATAAAATTAATTAAATAACAATAAAACTAATACATAATTAATAAAATATTAGGGTAATACTAAACCCTAATTAAATAAATATACACACACATAGGCTTTATTTAGTATTTTAAAAATACGCATGAGTTCATGCGAGTCCGAAAATATATTTAAAATAATTAATAATAAATTATTTACGTGAAAATTTCCCCGAAAATGGAAGTCCCGGGAAAATTTTACGTAAAGCACTGTAAATAAAACACAGTATTTAAAATAGGTTTTAAATACATATTAACTCGTAAAAATTATCGTAAGATATATACAAAATTATTAACACTGCATATCCCGATACATTGTAAAAATATTTAAAAACACGGGATATTACACCTTCGTCCTCAACCGTTCCCCCGCCGCCAGCAGCTCCCTTTCCCATCGAGTTTGGCCGGAAATAGCTTAGGTTGCCGAAACTTCCTCTCCTCGCCGTCGACCACTATTCCGGCCATCGTTTTCGATACCGCTGGTCTCTTTCTTCTCCTTGAGCTCGGTGAGTGTGATTGTAGCTTTGGTTTAAGCTTAAATGGTCTTGATTTGCTTAGGTTTCAAATTTTCAATTTCGGCCATATTAGGGTTTTTGATTTTTTTGAGCTTCGAATTGATTGATTCATGAAAACTCCCTTCACAAATGTTGATCCTAGTAGGTTAATCTACATGTATGAATTTTTGTGGAATTTTTGGAGATTATTTTGATTTTTGGGTATTTTTGAATATTTTAATATTATTTTCTAATTTTCGGAAATTAATTAAATAAATTATTAAATTGTGTTTTATGGTTAAATTAGGTGTTGAAATGAATTATAGGAATTTATTTGGAATTTTTATGAATTTCTATGTATTTATTTTGAATTATTGAAGTTTATGTAATTTTGGGAAATTAGGGTTAATTATGCTTTTAATTGAAATTAATTGGATAATTGAGTTTAATTATTGATATTATTGATAAATATGTTGATAAAATTAATTTTGGATAATTGTATAATTTTTGGTGAATTTTTGAAGTAATTTTGGTATATTTATATATATAGGGGTATTTTGGTAATTTTATCCTAAATGGGCTAAAAATGTAATTTAATTGGTTTTAATAGTTATTTAAGGTATAAAAATGATTTCTAAAAATTATTTAGTATTTTTAACTAATTAAAACTATTTTTCGTGAATTATTTTCAAATATATATATAATATACGGTTTTTCAAATAAAATGAGTTTTTATTGGTTTTTAATATGTTTTAAGGTTAATTATGTAATTTCCACGTATAAAATGTATTTCTATGATTTAAGGATATTTTTGGTATTTTCAGAATTGTTCTGTGTTTGTGGACTCCGGTCGGTATACGGTAGTTTGGAGTCCGACCGAGGGGTTGTGGTTGAGTGTTGAGCTTTTTTTTCGAAGTGTGTTTCTTTGCAGGGTCGGCTCTACTCTTTGAGTAGAGAGATGTCCGTTTTACAGGGGAGGTTCTGCTGAATTTTTGGTAGAATTCTCGTAAAACGTGATGTCCGGTCGAACCCTAATGTCAATTCTGTGTTTAATACTCTAGATCGAATTCTAGGATTTTCTGTTAGGTTTATTCTAATGTCGGTTATTTATTGTTTGTCTAGTTGCACCGAGACCGAGGCCTAGTGGACCAGGCCCGTCGGATCCATCTCGTGGAGCGCACTAATTTGTGAGTTACTATACTATATATATATATGTTTTAGGATGCATGATTTAGAAATATATGTTTTATTTTGATTAAAATGCATAAATAATGTGATTTGTATTTAAGTATATTTTTGGTTTATTTTTGGTATATATCAAATTATATGCATGTTTTGTTAATAAATTATATTTAAAATGTTTTTAAATATATTTCTAGCTTAATTTATAATTTGATTGGATTCATTTGACATATATATACTCGAAATATACCTGGTTTACTTTTGGTATATTTTCGGTATATATATGGTTTATATTGTTATTTTATTTAAATTCATGCATCATGAATTTGTGAATGGATGTTTTATATTTATTGATGAAGGATATCAATAGAACGTGCTACCTAGTGGGCATCACTAGGACCGAGTACGTACCGGTGTGCTTATAGCAGATAGGATATATTACTAACCTATTTGAGGATACTGATTGAATTTGATTATTTGATGTGTGAGATGTGATTTGGGTGTGATTGCTGGAGCTCGGTTGACCAAGTGTCTCGGGGCCAATCACACTAGCAGTTAGACTGCTGGAGCTCGGTTGACTTAGTGTCTCGGGGTCAGTCTACTATCCAAATGGATTAAGTGGATATATTTGGATTAAGTGAGCCTGTATGGCTAGAGTGTTGTCTAACACTGTTTGAGGTTTCGATATCATAGGGTTCTATTTGATCCTTCACAAACTGTGATTTTCAATAAAATATATAAAAATGAATTTTTACTGCATCTGTGTGAATTTGCCTGTATATATACATATTATATATATATACTGTTGACTGTATGCATTGTCATTTAGTATGCATGTATATATATTATAGTAATTCACTCAGTGAGGTCTGACCCCCCTCCGTTGACAATTTTTCAGGAGAGTCAACATCTTCAGACCTCAGTAGCAGGCCTGTACGTCGGATTTCTTCCGCCCTGGCTTCTTTGTGTAAACTGCTTACTTGAGTCTTATTTTTATAATCTAGACACTGCAGTAGTTGTAAATTAATTTGTGGGATTTTATGTATTTTATTTATGTGAGATATTGTATTATACTTGAACTGGATTTGTATTAAAAGATTTATATATATGAGATGAGATTTAACTTAAATCCAGTTGGTGAAAATAATATTGTGATATTTATGATTTTTATTTCTGCTGCATTTAATATTATTATTATTATTACTGCATGTTTATTTTATTTTATTTTTAGGCTTGCTACGGGTTCCGGATTCGAAAAAATTCCCGTTCCCTAGCGCCGGTCATGGCCCCTGTTTTGGGTTGTGACAGTCTGTATATATACATATTAGATATATACTGTTGATTGTATGCATTGTCATTTAGTATGCATGTATATATATTATAGTAATTCACTCAGTGAGGTCTGACTCCCCTCCGTTGACTAATTTTTCAGGAGAGTCATCATCTTCAGACCTCAGTAGCAGGCCTATATGCCGGATTTTTTCCGCCCCGGCTTCTTTATGTAAACTGCTTATCTGAGTCTTGGATTTATTTTATCTAGACACTGCAGTAGTCATTTAAATATTTAAAGAGATTTTGTATTATATTTGAACTGGATTTGTATTAAAAGAGTTTATATATATGTGATGATGAAGATTTGATTTAAATCCAGTTAGTACATATGTTATTATTATATTTATGATTTTTATTACCGCTGCATTAAATATTGTTATTATTATTATTGTATGTTTTATTTTATTTTTAGGCTTGCTACGGGTTCTGGATTCGAAAGAATTCCCATTCCCTAGCGCCGGTCATGGCCCCTGTTTTGGGTCGTGACACCTTTAGTATATATATATATATATATATCCAAGCCTATTGAATTTAGATCTTTTGAGCTACACGTTTAGTCCGATGCTTAAATTCATTTATTCAACATAAATGATATTGCAGAATTCTTTTGCATGCTTACGGTTCATCCATCAGTTACGATAGAGTGGTAAAAGCTTCATGTTGTCACTAAAAATGGCATCTTTGGAGGAGGGATGATCATTATTTTCCATACTATTGATGACTGGGCTATATCTGTATAATGGTGTTTGTTTTGCTTTCCAAGTAATACTGTTGATGTGCAAATATAAGATAATTTGCTTCGATTATGTATGGGATACAATGGAGGCTAGCTCAAGCCGTAAGGGTACTTGCTTTTGGAGAAGAAGGCTTAGGTTGAAGCAGTGTATTAAAAACCGGTCGATAAGTACAGTACCGGTCGTTTTGCACCGGAAATTTAAGGTGGCGATATGGTTTTTTACCGGATTAATTTAGTTAAATCTGTTATGGTAGATTTTGAAGGTGAGCCGGTTGTGACACTCACTAAATCGACTATAACGGGCGTTATTTGCCAGATCAAGATGTAGGTGGAGATAAAGATGGAGAAGCAGAAGCAGTAGCTGCTCAAGAAGAAGAGAAACGAGATATTATATATATTTACAAAAAATATACAGTTATAAAATAATAAAATGATAAATTTAATTACTAAATTTAATAATAATAATAATAATAATAATAATAATAATAATAATAATAATAATAATAATAATAATAATAATAATAATGATGATTACATAATTAATATAATAAAAACTTAATAGTAAGTATTTTTTAATAAAATATTATAGAAGCCAATAAAAATATTGATCAATTTTTTTAATTAAAAAACAACTATGCCAATTAAAATATTCTAATATAATATTATTTTAATTATGATATTATTTTTAATATTGATATAATAATATTATTAAAATCAAAACAAAAAAATAAAAAAATTTATTAATAAAATTTTTAATTGAATGGGCTCAAATGTGATGGGATAAAATAGTAAAAATAATAATAAAATATATAAAAATATGTAAATGCCACTAAAATTTACATAAAAATTTTACTAATATGATTTTAACTAACAAAATATATAGAAATACTCCCGTTGTCATAATCATAAAATGATTAATAAATAAATTCTGAAAATAAAAATATAATTATATGAACAGTACTTTTCTAATATAAAATAACATGCATAATATGACTCATCATGTAAAATTTTTAGCAACACATTAAACCGAAACAAATAAAATAGATGAACATGTTCGTATCGCTCTTATGATGAAATGACTAAAAGAAAAAAAAATTTTGAGCACAAATTTTTTTTTTTTTTATGAATAATAATATTGGTAATAGCCAATTTTTTCTAATAGCAATATTGGTAATATTTATTATATCTATATGGAAAACTTGTTTGTATTTTTTATTTGTTTATTTTTATATAATAATAATAATAATAATAATAATAATAATAATAATAATAATAATAATAATAATAATAATAATAATAATATTAAAACTAATATCATAATTATAATTATATTATGATTTGTTTGTTTTTTAAATTTTAACACTATTATCATTATTTTAAATTTATATTATTATTATTATTATTATTATTATTATTATTGTAAATTGTCATATAACATACCATTTGTTTAATTTTTTTTTTATTATTATTTTTAAATTGTTTATTATTTAATTTTATATTATTATTATTATTATTATATTTGCAACTTTTCACATAACATTTTATTCAAAAGTAAATTGTCATCGATAAAAGTATGAAAAGCAAACAATTATTGTAATATCCCGTGTTTTTAAATATTTTTACACTGTACCGGGATATGCAGTGTTAATAAATTTTGAATGTATATATATGATATTTTTACGAGTTGATATGTATTTAAAACCTATTTTTAATTACTGTGTATTATTTACAGTGTTTTACGTAAAATTTTCCCGGGACTTGCATTTTCGGGGAAATTTTCACGTAAATATTTTAATATTAATTATTTTAAATATATTTTCGGACTTGCATGAACTCATGCGTATTTTTAAAATACTAAATAAAGCCTATGTGTGTAAATATTTATTTAATTAGGGTTTAATATATTACCCTAATATTTTATTATTTGTTTATTAATTTATTGTTATTTAATTTTTTTTATTTATTATTAAAGTATTAGAATTTATTTTTATTATTATTTTATTTTTTTCTTTTTCTTTTTTTTTTCTTTTTTCTTTTTTCTTTTCTTTTCTTTTCTTTTTCTTTTCTTTCTTTTTTTTCTTTTTCTTTTTCTTCTTCTTCTTCTTTCCCTCCCGCGCCCGACCACCACCCACCCCACCCCTCATCGTCTGCAACTCCGGTCACCTACCGTCGGTGTGCCTCCCAGCTTGCCACCGCCGTTCCCAGCCATCCCCCGTCGCTAGCAGCTCCCTTCCCCGGTGCCGGCAGCTCCATTTTTCCTCTTTTGGCCGAAAATCATCCCTTTGCCGTTTCTCCCATTTTCGGCCACCGTTTTCGACACCGCCAGTCTCTTTCTTCTCCTTGAGCTTCGGTGAGTGTGATTCTAGCTTTGGTTTGAGCTAAAATGGTTTAGATTTGCTTAGGTTTCAAATTTTTAATTTTGGTCACATTAGGGTTTTTGATTTTTTTGAGCTTCGAATTGATTGATTCATGAAAAATCCCTTCACAAATGTTGATCCTAGTAGCTCAATCTACATGTATGAATGTTTGTAGAATTTTTGGAGATTTTTTGGATTTTTGGGTATTTTTGAATATTTTAATATTATTTTCTAATTTTTGGAAATTAATTATTTAAATTATGAAATTGGGGTTTATGGTTAAATTAGGTGTTGAAATGAATTATAGGAATTTATTTGGAATTTTTATGAATTTCTAAGTATTTATTTTGAATTATTTGATTTTATGTAATTTTGGGAAAATTAGGTTAATTGTGTTTTTATTTGAATTTAATTGGTTAATTGAGTTTAATTATTGACATTATTGATAAATATGTTGAGAAAATTAATTTTGGATAATTTTATGATTTTTGAAGTAATTTAAGTATATTTATATATATAGGGGTATTTTGGTAATTGTACCCTAAATTGGCTAAAAATGTAATTTAATTGGTTTTAATAGTTATTTAAGGTATAAAAATGATTTCTACAAATTATTTAGTATTTTTAACTAATTAAAACTATTTTTCGTAAATTATTTTCAATTATATATATAATATACGGTTTTTCAAATAAAATGAGGTTTTTATCGGTTTTTATTGTGTTTTAAGGTTAATTATGTAATTTATACTTATAAAATGAATTTCTATGTTGTAAGGATATTTTTGGTATTTTCGAAATTATTCTGTGTTTGTGGACCCCTGTCGGTGGACTGTAGTTTGGAGTCCGACCGTGGGATTTTGATTGTGCCTTGTGTAGTTTTTTGAAGTGTGTTTCTTTGCAGGGTCGGCTCTACTCTTTTGAGTAGAGAGATGTCCGTTTTACAGGGGAGGTTCTATCGAATTTTCGGTAGAATTCTCGTAAAACGTGATGTCCAGTCGAACCCTAATTCTATTTCCGTATTTAATTCTAGGATTTCTGTTAGGGTTATTCTGATGTTGATTATTTATTTCTTGTTTAGTTACGCCGAGACCGAGGGCTAGTGGACCAGGCCCGTCGGACCCGTCTCGTGGAGCACACTAGGTGAGTTACTATATTATATATATATGCTTAGGATGCATGATTTAGAAATATATATTCTATTTTGATTAAAATGCATAAATAATGTGATTTGTATTTAAGTATATTTTTGGTTTTGGTATATATTAAATTATATGCATGTTTTGTAAATAAAATATACTTAAAATGTTTTTAAATATATTTCCAACTTAATTTATAATTTGATTGAATTCATTTGACGTATATATACTCGAAATATACCTGGTTTACTTTTGGTATATTTCTAGTATATATATGGATTATATCGTTATTTCATTTACATTCATGCATTATTTATTTTTGTGAATGAATGTTTTATATTTAATGATGAAGGATATCGATAGAACGTGCTACTTAGTGGGCAGCACTAGGACCGAGTACGTACCGGTACGCCTATAGTATTTAGGCTATAATACTAACTTATTTGTGGATATTGATTTGATGTGATTATTGATATGTGTGAGATGTGGTTTATGGGTGTGATTGCTGGAGCTCGGTTGACCAAGTGTCTCGGAGCCAATCACACTGGCAGTCAGACTGCTGGAGCTCGGTTGACCTAGTGTCTCGGGGCCAGTCTACTGTCTAAATGGATTAAGTGGATATATTTTGGAATAAGTGAGCTTGTATGGCTAGAGTGTTGTCTAACACTATTTTCGAGGTTGCGATATTCTAGGGTTCTATGTGATCCTTCATAAAAGATGATTTTCAGATAAAATATATAAAAATGATTTTTATTGCATCTGTGTGTAATTGTCTGTATATATATATTAGATATGTATTATTGACTGTATGCATTGTCATTTAGTATGCATGTATATATATTATAGTAATTCACTCAGTGAGGTCTGACTCCCCTCCGTTGACTATTTTTCAGGAGAGTCAACTTCTTCAGACCTCAGTAGCAGGTCGATACGCCGGAGTTCTTCCGCCCTGGCTTCTTTGTGTAAATTATCTACTTGAGTCTTATTTATTTTATCTAGACACTGCAGTAGTTGTGAATTAAAGTATTGGATTACATGTATTTTATTTTAAAGAGATGCATTATATTGAAACTGGATTTGTATTAAAAGATTATATATATATGTGATGAGATTTGATTTAAATCCAGTGATGAGAATGTTATTATGATATTTATGATTATTTTTATTTCCGCTGCATATAATATTGTTATTGTTATTATTGCAAGTTTATTTTTTTTTTAGGCTTGCTACGGGTTCCGGATTCGAAAGAATTCCCATTCCCTAGCGCCGGTCATGGCCCCTGTTTTGGGTCGTGACAATTATTTACTGCCACACTTTAAAGATAAGAAAAAACAAATAATTGAAACAAATCAAATATCAGCATACAAACTTGGAGAGAATCTCTACTATGCGATAATGCGATAATGTTCCACTAGCATTGTACAGACGAAAACAATACAATACTCTGCATGTTCCACTAGCACTCACAAGCCAAAATAATTCAATGCTCTGCCAATAATATTCCATTAGGCCGAAACAGTACAAAAAATATCTATAAATACTATCAATCTGTGAGTGAAAGCGAAACACACAAATTTCCATCCACTAGAAGAAGAATTATTTTCACAATATCACACAAACTTCATCAGTTCTGTAAAGTATGCATGTGTATCATGGATTTGTAATTACATAACTTTTATAATTATATTTGTTTAGTTATATAATTAAATTTCTTTATATATATAATTACATTTGTGTGTGTATAGGTACATTGTGTATTTATATTTGTAATTACATAATTTTTATAATCATGTTTATTTAGTTATATAATTAAATTTGTGTATATATATTAAATTTCTGTATATAATTACTTTTTGTGTGTGTGTGTGAGTATATATATATATATATATATATATATATATATATATATATATATATATATAATGTGTATTTATATTTGTAATTACATAAGTTTTATAATTATGTTTGTTTAGTTATATAATTAAAGTTGTGTATGTATATATTAAATTTGTGTGTGTGTGTGAGAGTGAGTATATATATATATATAATGTGTATTTATATTTGTAATTACATAACTTTTATAATCATGTTTATTTAGTTATATAATTAAATTTTTGTATATAATTACTTTTTTGTGTGTGTGTGCTTGTATATATATATATATATATATATATATATATATAATGTGTATTTATATTTTTAATTACATAAGTTTTATAATTATATTTGTTTAGTTATATAATTAAAGTTGTATATATATATTAAATTTGTGTGTGTGTATGTGAGAGCGAGTATATATATATATATATATATAATGTGTATTTACATTTGTAATTATATAACTTTTATAATTATGTTTATTTAGTTATATAATTAAATTTGTGTATATATATTAAATTTCTGTATATAATTATTTTTTTTTTTGTGTGAGTGTATATATATATATATATATATATATATATATAAAATATGTATTTATATTTGTAATTCCATAAGTTTTATAATTATGTTTGTTTAGTTATATAATTAAAGTTGTGTATATATATTAAATTTGTGTGTGTGTGTGAGAGAGCGAGTGTATATATATATATATATATATATATATATTGTGTATTTATATTTGTAATTACATAACTTTTATAATTATATTTATTTAGTTATATAATTAAATTTCTGTATATATATTAAATTTCTGTATATAATTACATTTTTTTGTGTGTGTGTGAGTGTGTGTGTGTGTGTATATATATATATATATATATAATGTGTATTTATATTTGTAATTACATAAGTTTTATAATTATGTTTGTTTAGTTATATAATTAAAGTTGTGTATATATATTAAATTTGTGTGTGTGTGTGAGAGCGAGTATATATATATATATATATATATATATATATATATATATATATATATATATATATATAATGTGTATTTATATTTATAATTACATAACTTTTATAATTATGTTTATTTAGTTATATAATTAAATTTGTGAATATATATTAAATTTCTATATATAATTACATTTTTGTGTGCGTGTGAGTGTGTGTGTATAAATGTATATATAATGTGTATTTATATTTGTAATTACATAAGTTTTATAATTATGTTTGTTTAGTTATATTATTAAATTTGTGTATATATATTAAATTACATTTCTTTATATTAAATTAAATTTGTATATATATTTCTTTATATCATTACATTTGTGTGTGTATGTGATATATATATATTGACACACTGTATATTTTTATTTATAAATAACATGTTTAGTTTTATAATTATGTTTACCTAATTATATAATTAAATTTGTATATATATATTAAATTTGTATGTGTGAGCATATATATATATATTCTCTTTTAGATTGACTTGAATCTGAATTTTTTTTGTTTTTATTTTCTGTATGTAGATTTATTAATGGGAAAGAAAGGAAAAGATGGCAAGCCCAGTGAGGATATTGGATGGAAATTTGCTATGCCTATTAATAATAGATCTAAAATGACTTGTAATTTTTGTGGACGTGTGGTTACTAGTGGAATAACAAGATTTAAACAACATTTAGCAAGAATTGAAGGTGACGTTGCAGCATGTCCAAAAGTGCCACGTGCTGTGAGAGATGATATGAAAAAACTTATTTTAGAATGGCAAACCAAGCAAAAATAAAAAAATGCTGCTAAACATCAACTTGAGAAAGAAATTGTACAGATGCATGCAAGTGGACAATATAACGATAGTGATGATGAAGAGGAGGAAGATACAATAATGCAATATGCTAGGCAACAAAGCCTTCGACAAATTGAAATTGATTCATATAAAAGGACTACAGGTGTTCACTATGATGCAGGTGGATCCAGCGGTAGTCAACAAAGAAAGCGAATGATGGGTCGTTCTTTCGGTGTTAGAAATACTCAAGATACACAAAACTGAAGAGGCAACAATCCACAATCTTCTAGATTTGCTCCTCCCTAGTTATCAACACCAGCTGAAAGATTACGAGCTGTTGAAGTGGATTTAGAGATTGAAAGGGAAACAAAGAAGCAGACCAAATTAAAATCTCCTTGGTTCAAGAAAAGTAAAGAAAAGTTGATGAATGCCTTTGGTCGATTTGTGGTTCACAATAGACTACCATTTGCAGTAGCCGAATCACCTTGGACACGACCTTTACTTAGAGTTTCTTCAGAAGTTGGACCGAACATTCCACCTCCAACAGCTTATGAGCTTGCAAAGGTATGGTTGCCAAAGGAGTATCAATTAATGAAAGAATATATTGCATCTTTTGCAGGGATTTGGAAGGAAATAGGTGTGTCTATATTATGTGATGCATGGACAGGCCCAACAAAAATGTCCATTATTAATTTTCTTGTTTACTCAAATCGTGGCACGATTTTTCATAAGTCAGTGAATGCATCTGATGTTGAGAAGAAAGATGGACATTATTACTTTCTGTTGATGTCAAAGGTTGTCGAAGAAGTTGGAGATGAAAAGATTATACAAATTGTTACAGATAATGATGCTGTAATTAAGTCAGCAGGAAAAATGCTCATGAACAAATATCAAAATCTGTATTGGATTGCTTGTAGTGCTCATTGCATTGATCTTATTTTAGAAGATATTGGGAAGAGAAGTCAAGAATGTCACTGTATTGCAAAAGGGAAGAAAATCACCCAATTTATTTATAATTATAATTGGGTGACAAATTATATGAAGAAATTTACAGATGGTAAAGAGTTGCTTCACCCTGGCATTACTAGATTTGCTATCAATTTTATTACGTTGGAGTGTATTGTCCGTCAACGCAATAATTTGAGGAATATGTTTAACTCACCTATATGGGTGAATTCTAGATATGGAAGAATGACATATCCACTAGCTGTTGAAGTTAGGGAAACTATATTAGCAACAACAAGTGAAGGAAGACATTTTTGGCAAAATGCAAATGAATTGCTTAAAGTTCAAGAGCCTCTTCTGAAGACATTAAGGCTAGTTGATGGGGATGATAAACCAACAATGGGATTTTTGTATGATGCAATGGACAGATGCAAGATGACCATTAAAGAAAATTGTTGATATCACAGACATTATTGGTCAATTATTGATAGAAGATGGAATTTCCAATTGCATCATGATTTGCATGCTGTGGGTATGTTATTTATAATTGTTAATGAATACGTTATTAATCTATTTGTAAGGAATTAATATGTATAATGATGTACTTGTTATAGGTTATTATTTCAACCCACAATATCAATATGGAGATAAGTATGACATTCCATCAGATATTGAAGTTATGCGAGGAGTTCAAAATGTTATTAAAAAGATTGAACCAAATGAAGAAGCACAAATTCAAGCCCTTTTACAAGTAACATTTTTTTAGTGCATTTGAAATAACTTCTTTTTATATATTGATAATTACAGTAATAAAATATGTCCATTATTTTTTTACTGTCATGCAGATGTTTACTTTTCAAGAAAAGGGATAATCTTTTGGACAAATAGTTGCTAAAAAAGCAATCAAGAATTTGCCCCTAGGTATTTTTTGTCTTCATTTATAATATATATTAATTAATTAATAAAAAATATTTAACTAGTTGAATATTGTTGGATGATGTAGCTGAGTGGTGGATTCATTTTGGAGAGTCAACACCAGAACTTTAAAAAATTGCTGTGAAAGTCTTAAGTCAAACAACATCAGCAACAAATTATGAAAGGAATTGGAGCACTTTTAGCTTGATTCATACAAAGACTAGAAATAGATTGAAGTATAAAAAACTACACTATCTAGTCTATGTACACTATAATATGAAGCTGAAATTGCGAAATACAATGCAAAAGTCACAAAAAGAATTAGAGGAAGCTTTTAATCCTTTCAACTTGGATTATATTTTTGATGAGCATGACCCTTTAAATCCATGGTTGGAAGAATCAGAAGCTCTTTTACTTGATGGACAGGATCTTGATTGGTTGAATGATGAAGATGGTGAACAAGATCCTATAATTGATTTAACTGAGCAGGAATTAGGTGTGACTCCTCCATTAAGATATAATGTTGATTCTCCTTCAGGCGATGGTGGTGAAAGTGATAAAGATGATGGTACTGGTGATGGTGGTGGTGGTGGTGGTGATGATGATGATGATGGCGACGACGGTGGTCATGGTTGTTGTGGTGATAATGATGGTGGTGGAGGTGGATATCATAGGCTAATTGGAACAAGCCATGGATATTATGAAGATTCCAATTATTCAAATGATATTCCTTCATTTTTTGATCCATCTGGTTTTGCAAATATTCCATCCAATTTTGCACCAAGACAATATGAATTTGGATACGAAATCAATGGAGGTGAAAGTAGTTCAACTTCGACTATTGCAAATCAAGATTATGAGTTTAGTCATTAAATGAATCCATTTGATCCTATACGATATTATGGAATGCCCTCTGATAATTGGAATTAGCAAGACCAATACCAACATTATCCAAGTATATTTGAGAATCAGATGAATACTTCTCAAAATTCTCCAAGTAATTTACCTGAATTTCAAAGCCATTCTACTACATTCAATGAAATGAGTTCATTTTTTAACTTATTCCTATCTCAAATGAACCAAGATGTTATTAATTATAATGCTGGGCCTAGTAGTCAAGATCCTCCACGCCACTCTTTTTGGTGGTGATTTATATTATTATTGTATTTGTCAAAAAGTTTGTAATAATATCATATTAATGTAATAAAATTACATATATATTAAAACTTTAAAGTACTCGCTTATTTCAATTTTTATTACAATAAATAATAATTTTTATATTATATTTCTTTTTTTTTTCAAATGTATATTTTTTAGTGCAATTATATATTGTTTAAGTAATTCTTAACTTATTATATTAGATGTAAAAGTTTATTTTGTATTTTTTAATAATATGATATATTTTATTGATTATTTTGCATTATTCACGGCAGCGCCAAACGATACAGTCTGAATCGATTCGATTCAGTCCGATGCCATTACACCGTTATCGATATCGAAACGGATCACGATACCATTATTTAAATCCATGGGTTGAAGAATCATCCCTTGTATCATTATGCGATTAATTCTCATAATAATATCTAGGCTTATGGAATTATGGTGTCCCATAAAAATAGTTTAAAAAATACTATCAACTAATAGTCTGGCTTCTAAAACACTAAACTCCAGAGTCTAGCTCATCAACTAAACTCAATATTATTATCAAAGTGAGACATCCTAATCATGGTTATTAAGAATAAAAAAAAATCTATTAATCGCCATTATCATCTTGTCTGTATGCCAAGTTTTAGTATTCTCTTGTATGTGTGACAAGTTTCTTTATGTTTCATTTTTTTTCACTTGCTTATCTAAGATTTCTTTGTCTTTTTATTAGCTTATCTACGATTTCTTTGTCTTTTTTAGCATTTTCTCAAATTGCTTCAAATCCAAATAACCAGGAACAGACTCTTGAGTCAATATATAGCAACCTTTCCACTGGGAACGAGGAGGGGGTCTGATTATCAGTGATGAAGATATTCAACTTCCAGAGGTGAAATTCAAGTTTTGCCTCATGGGAAAACTTCTAACTAACAAGTCTGTGAATTTCAATGCATTCAAGAACACTATGGCTGCACTGTGGAGGCCTGTCCAGGGCGTTTGCATAAAAGATATGGGTGACAATGTTTTTATGTTCTAGTTTTATCATGAGATTGATTATGCGCATATTGTAGACAATGGTCCCTGGTCATTTGAACGAAACATGATAGTCATGATCTCTTATGATGAAGGGACTCCCCTTGATAAATTGTCTTTTCATGAAGTCAAAATCTGGATTCAGGTTTATAAACTCCCTCATGGATTTCGCTTTGAAAAAGTGTTGCAACACATTGGGAACCATATTGGTTCCTCTATTGTCTCTGATCCAAATAATTTTAATAGTATTTGGAGGGACTTCATGAGGATTCATGTGCTTATTAAAGTTCAAGCACCATTGAAACGTGGTATGAAGCTAAAATAAGCTGCAGGTGACTGGTTCTGGATAGATTTTAAATATGAACGTCTGGGGACATTTTGCTTTGTCTTTGGTTTGATTGGCCACTCGAAGAGATTCTGTGCAAAATTATTCTAGTCATCGACATCTCAATTGGAGAAGGCATATGGTAGTTGGCTACGAGCTCCGGTGAGAAGGCAACAGAATAATATCGGGGGTAAATGGCTCAGAGATGAAAACGGAACTTTACCGGAGATGGTTGGAGGAATGGAGTCACTGGTACAGATGGTGGAGATGCAATTTGGCAACAAAGGCAATGGAGTTGTTCATGGCAAGATAGCAGGCGGAAATGGTGCTTCCATTAATGGAGTTGGCAATTATAAAACCACGATAGATGGAAATGATGCTGAAAAAGGCAGTAGCTAATGTTTAAGTGATAAGGGAAAAGCAGTTATGGAAACTATGATGATATGGGGGTAATAATAGTTGACCCTAAAAGGAGAAGGGTATCAGAAGGGCAAACTACATTGGGCTATGAAGATGGGCTGCAGTATGATAAGGATAAGTTAGCCGAAAGAGTTTGTTATCCTATACAACTTTGTTTAGCTTATGCATATCTGTGATTGTTATCTGTTAAAACAATACCTGATAATACATCAATAATACTATGCCATTACCTCCTTATGGTATTAGAGCTCATAAGAGGTTTAACAACCCAAGGTCACCTTTTTCTTCCTTTAATTTTGTAATGGCGGAAAACCAAGTTGCTATTGTTCCAGCAAACACCGAGAAACACAACATCACCAACTTACCGAATGTCACTCATTAGCTACCATTCAAGCTGAACTCTTTGAATTCTTTTGTTATGGCAAGCTCAGCTCCTTTCACTTTTTAACAGCTATGACCTCGCCCAACACATTGATGGCTCCCTTGAACCAACATTGAAGATTGTTAACAATGCATCAAATCCAGATTTTGCTCCCTGGTTTCGCAAGGATCAGTTGGTCCTTAGTTGGATTATTGGTTCTATGACAGAGTCATTTGTACCACAGATTATTGGTGCCACTAGTGCTCGCCGTGCTTGGTAAAAATTAACCGCTACTTATGCATATGGTTCTCGTGCCCAAGTTCCCACATTAATTTTTTACCGTCTATAGATGGAGTCCAATGAAGATGTTACCAAGTTTATGCAATGTGTTAGAGGTATGTTTGATTAACTCATAACTTTACAAAATCTTGTCCAAGATGATGATTTAGTTTAAGTGATTGTTAATGGTTTGAGCAAACCTTATCATCTTTTTATTCGCTCTCTTGAACAACGATTGGATCCTGTCTCCTATGATGACTTTTATGGCTCATTACTTAGTGAAGAGGAAAACCTTGCTAATGACATTCCTCTCAAGGAAATCATTCCACCGATTACTCACTATGCCTCTTAATCCATGGCATATGCTGGCCAAATCCGATCGTACTCTTTTTAGAGAGGCCAAGGAGGAAGATATTAGGGTCGAGGTCATCAACACTCTTCTCCACCATCATCGGGTTATCTACCCTCCTCGCAATCCAATTTTTCTAGTATTGGATATAATAATAATGGTACTCCTTTGACTTGTTTTAATTGTAATGGTCATGGCCATGTCGAACGATAATGTCCTACTCCTTAAGTTCACAGAAACATGATGCAACCCTCCCATGACAATAAACCAGCAGTTCATCTTTCCTTCACTACCACATAGAAAAATCAATGGATCATGGATGCTGGGGCAACACACCATCTTACCTTTGACCTTGATAATATTGCCTCTCCTTCTGAATACCATGGTCTTGATGAAGTCACTATCAGCAATGGTAAAACTCTTTCCATCTCTCATACTGTGTCTTCAATTTGTAAATCCCATCATCATTCTTTTACCGAAATATGCTTCTTGTTTTTTCTTTACTATAGCTAACAATGTTTCTGTTGAATTTTGTCCTAAATATTTTGTCATTAAGGATATCCACACGAGGGATTTACTGCATATCGGCCAGAATGACAATGGATTATATTTAATGCTCCTTGAATCGATTCATCAACCAAGCTCTCCAACTTAAGCTTTATCTTGTTCATTAACTACTTGGCATTCCCCTCTAGGACATGCTAATTTTTGCACTGTTAGGCATATTTTAAGTTCAAATAATATTTCTTTTGTTGATAATAAATCTAGCTTATGTCATGCTTGTTCTATAAGCAAAAGTCACAAGCTACCTTTTCCAATTTCTGATTATCATGCCCAAGGGCCCTTGGATTTAATCTTTTATGATCTTTAGGGACCTTCCCATATTCCTTCTTTTGATGATTCTTATTATTATGTTTTATTTTATGATCATTACAACAAATATTATTGGATTTATTTTATTAAATTCAAATTAGAAGTTATCAATGTCTTCATGAAATTTAGGCACATTGAAAAATTCTTTCAATGACCCATTAAATCCTTTTAGGCAGATTGGCTGGGGAATTTCAAACTCTTAGGTCCTATCTTTTAGAAAATGGAATTTCTCAAAGGTCATTTTGTCCAAAAACTCCAAAACAAAATGGGTGTGTTGAACGCAAGCATGGACACATCATTGGAACTGGTCTTTCCTTATTATGTCATTCACATGCACCAAATGAATATTGGAATCTTGCTTTTAATATTGTAGTTTATTTAATAAATTGATTACCAACATATTTTCTTCATAATGACAATCCATATCATGTTTTGTTTAATCAACATCCAAATTACAATGATCTTTGTGTTTTTGGATATCTTTGTTACCCATGGTTGCGTCCTTACTTAGAAAATAAATTATCTCCTCACTCTAAAAAATGTGTTTTTCTAGGGTATAGCAAAATTCACAAAGGTCTCAAATGCTTAGATTTAATTATAAAAAAATTTATTATCTCATAACATGTTATCTTTGATGAACAGGTTTTCCTTTTTCAAACACATGGTGATGGTGCCTCCGGTATTCCAGAGTCTAATCGAGCTACAATTTTTCTACCACATCATTCCATCCATATAAACCTTTACCATAAATCCTGCACCTTCTCCTCTATCCTCATCTAATCCGCCATAACCATATTCCACTCTATTCAAAACAATACCCACATCCAATCAATCTTTAACCATATCCTCCATCCAAACTCGAATTAAACATCAACTCACATGGACTCCCTTTAGTTGTAGACCTTTCACAATACAACCAACCACATGCCTAACACCAATCACAACATTATATGATCATTCGCTCCAAAACTTTAAGCCTTGAAACTTTTTGGCTTCTATAAATGAGCACCATGTATCGACTACCTATTCTTAAGTCAACAAATCAATGGAATGGCATAAGGCAATGTAAGAAGAATTCAATGCAATGCTTTCCAATGATACATGGTCTCTTGTTCCTCCATCTCCAATATATAATTTGATTAGGAACAAATGAGTTTTTTGAGTCAAGTATCATAAGCATGGAAAGCTTAAGCATTACAAGGCTCACTTAGTGGCCAAGGGCTATAATCAATGCCCTGGAATTGATTATTCTGAGACCTACAATTTAGTTATAAAACTAGTAGCAATTCAGTTGGTTCTTTCTCTTGTAATTTTAAAACAATGGAATATTAATCAATATGATGTCTCAAATGCCTTTCTCTATAGTACATTGGATACAGATATCTACATGGCTCAACTATAGGGTTTTGTTAACCTCTCACGTTCGGATTATATTTGCAAACTATAGAATTCTATCTATGGGCTTAAACAGGCTCTAAGGCAATGATACATATGCTTAAGCAATGCTTTTATTTCTCTTGGTTTTATGGGATCTAAGATTGATAGTTCTTTATACATATATAAGGATGCTTATCACATTATTTATTTCCTTATTTATGTTGATGATATCTTAGACACAGATGATGATCACTTTATCACCTCTATTTTTCATTCTTTGCAATTGCATTTTCCCTTAAAATATTTAGGGAAACTTATCTACTTTCTTAGTGTTAAAGCTATATGGTGCAAGAATGGGATATTTCTTACTTAAACCAAGTAAATCCATAATTATTAACTAAAGAAAAGATGTTTGAAGCCAAAGGAGTATCCACACCAACCTGTCCGAAGGTTTCTTTTTCTTCTTCTAGTAGCTCACCATTTTTGGATCCACACTTATTTCGAAGTCTTGTTGGTGAGTTACAATATCTTTTAATGACTCGACCCGATCTTTGTTTTGATGTTAATAAAGTCTCACAAACTATGCATTAGCCAACCGATGCCAATTGGATGGAGATTAAGTGTATCCTGTGCTACTTGAAGTCCACCTTATCTTACAACATTTTTATTCGATCATCATCTCACTATGACATCAATGGCTATAGTGATGCTGATTGGGGTGGAAGTTTTTGTGATAGGAAATCCACTATAAGTCTCTATGTATTTGTTGGTGATAATCTTATTTCTTGGAGAAGTAGCGAACCATCGCCCTCTCCTCCATAGAAGCTGAATATCGAGTGGTGGCAACTACAACTTCTGAAGTTCAATGGGTGCAAGATTTGCTAGCTGAATTAGGTGTTACCATGCATGCTGCTCCAACCATATTATGCAATAATATTTCAGCTATTTATCTCACCACTACACCTATTTTCCACTTAAGATCCAAACTTTTGGAAATTGACTTCCATTATATTCATGATAAAATGTCAAAGAAGGAATTGATTGTTAAATATATCTCCACCAAGGATCCAATAGTTGATGTCCTCACCAAGTCTCTCACACAATTGTGCTTCATTACACTTCGAGACAAGTTGACAGTTTTTCTAAAACCTGTATAGCTTGAGGGTGGATTATAAGGATAAGTTATCCAAGAGAGTTTGTTATCCTATACAACTATATTTAGATTATGTATATTTGTGATTGTTATATGTTGTAACAATATGTTTACATTCCTTGTATTTATACTTGAGAATACGTCAATAATACTTACGCCATTACCTCCTTACAGTAAAGCTCTAATGTACAGCTGAAAAAATGCAATTGGATTTTGATCCAAAAAATGGATTAGAGGCGGGACATGTTAATCATTCCCATAACATACATATATTACATTTTCATATGCATAGTATTTTAGTTTATAAATATTGATTAAATAAACTAGAGGGTTATTTATATTACATAAATATAAAAGGGGGTCAATATGAAATTTTTTATTAGTTGTTAAATTAAAGTGGAGTTTGCCATAAACATATATTTATGGTGTTGGAACAAAAATAAATGTAGAAGGACTAAAAAAAATCAGATTGAAAACAAAAGGGAAAGGAGGAAAAGAAGAGAAAACCTAAACCTAAATTCCCAACATCTCAACCCTAAATCCCAACTAAAAACACAACATCTATCTCAAAATTAGTTAGGATAAGCCTTCATTATCATGTAAATTGATGATTGAAGCTTGAATTAAAAGAAGAGGGGAAATAGGAGACACTTAATTTAAGAAGACTCAACCATGTCTTATGTTGAATAAGGTGAGCAAGATGCTTATTTTCTCTATTTTCGAATAATCAAGCATCATATGCATGTGGTTGTATGTTTATGTTCATGGTTAAATCCTTTGATTTCAAGTATAGTGATTTGTGTAAATTAAATTATTTGAGTAGAGAATAAATATATATATGGCTGATTTTAAGTGCTTAGAATTAATAGATGTTAGTGGGAACTTGATTAATGGAAGTGAGTTGTTGGTGTCTTTGTAGAACTCTGTTTTTAGTAAACAGGGCTGCTTCTGTATTTCTGTGGTTTCAGACCTTTAAACCTGTTATTTTAACCTAATTGTTGGTGTGAAGATACTTTTATATGTTCTTAATTATGTGGTAAAATTTCGTGATAAAATACATTCATTTGGTTGGGTAATTAAATTGATTTCTGAGGCTGCTGCAGTAGATAATTCTGCAGAGTCTGACTCTGAAATTTGCATCTTTGAGACCCTTAAACTTGGTGTTTTGATCTGATTTTTATTTTTCATATACTTTAATATGTTGACCATATATCTGGAAATTTTCATATCAAAATTCAGTCAATAAGGTAGTCAACTAATTTAAGCAATTAGACTGCTGCATTAAACAAAATCCTGTAAATTGTGTGAATTGCATAACTTGCATCATAAAGCATGGCATATGCACTTCATAATCATTCTTGTATTTAGATTTTGATTTTAGTTTTGAGGTTATGGTTTTTGGTATTAGGAGATGGTAGAGTAATGTGTGATACCTTGGAGAGATCGAATCGGCGAGGCTCAAGCATGTAATACTCTTCAAGAATTTTCTTATTTTGGTGTGTAAATTTTGCTTTGATAAGGTTAGTAGATTATTAATTAATGATGTTATGATAAAAATTTTTATATAATATGTACATATAAAAATATGTGTTTGTATATGACTTAGCTTAATACTTAAAAATGATATGGTTATTATAAATAAATTTTGATTATATTTTGCAAAAGCTATAGTAAATGTTATTTTGTTAATGAACAATGGGAACATATATTATATGTTGATATGAGTGGACAAATAAGAGTGCAAAAATATGAATTTCTTAATGATAATGATACACACTCATGTTATGGTTGATATATGAGATCTTTATATGCGTGTATGATATAAACATTTAGGGGGAGTAATGTATTGGATGAGTTACCATTTAATGTATTTGATCACTTAAGAGGAGGAACATATTGGATGGGTTACACTTAAGTGTGCTTAATGTTCTTAAGGGACTAACATATTGGATGGGTTAACACTAAAGAGCTTAAAATGTTGATGATATCTCTACACGTGTGTAAGACATGAACATTTAGGGTGTCACGACCCAAAACAGGGGCCATGACCGGCGCTAGGGAACGGGAATTCTTTCGAATCCGGAACCCGTAGCAAGCCTAAAAATAAAATAAATCATGCAATAATAACAATAATCATATAATATGCAGCGGAAATAAAAATCATAATATCATAATATTATTCACATCATCTGGATTTAAATCAAATTTCATCTCATAGATATATAATCTTTAATACAAATCCAGTTTCAATATAATACATCTCTTTAAAAAATAAGATACATAAAATCCAATACTTTAATTCACAACTACTGCAGTGTCTAGATAAAATAAATAAGACTCAAGTAGATAATTTACACAAAGAAGCCGGGGCGGAAGAAATCTGGCGTATCGACCTGCTACTGAGGTCTGAGGATGTTGACTCTCCTGAAAAATAGTCAACGGAGGGGAGTCAGACCTCACTGAGTGAATTACTATAATATATATACATACATACTAAATGACAATGCATACAGTCAATAATACATATCTAATATGTATATATATATATAGGCAAATTCACACAGATGCAGTAAAATCATTTTTATATATTTTATCTGAAAATCATCTTTTATGAAGGATCACATAGAACCCTAGAATATCGCAACCTCGAAAATAGTGTTAGATAACACTCTAGCCATACAGGCTCCTTATTCCAAGATATAACCACTTAATCCATTTGGACAGTAGACTGGCCCCGAGACACTAAGTCAACCGAGCTCCAGCAGTCTGACTGCCAGTGTGATTGGCCCTGAGACACTTGGTCAACCGAGCTCCAGCAATCACACCCACAAACCACATCTCACACATATCAATAATCTCATCAAATCAATATCCACAAATAAGTTAGTATTATAGCCTAAATACTATAGGCGTACCGGTACGTACTCGGTCCTAGTGCTGCCCACTAGGTAGCACGTTCTATCGATATCCTTCATTAATAAATATAAAACATTCATTCACAAAAATCAATGATGCATGAATTTAAATGAAATAACAATATAAACCATATATATACCGGAAATATACCAAACGTAAACCAGGTATATTTCGAGTATATATACGCCAAATGAATTCAATCAAATCATAAATTAAACTAAAAATATATTTAAAAACATTTTAAATATATTTTATTAATAAAACATGTATATAATTTATTATATACCAAAAATAAACCAAAAATATACTTAAATACAAATCACATTATTTATGCATTTTAATCAAAGTAAAACATATATTTCTAAATCATGCATCCTAAGCATATATATATAGTATAGTAACTCACCTAATGCGCTCCACGAGACGGGTCCGACGGGCCTGGTCCACTAGCCCTCGGTCTCGGCGCAACTAAACAAGAAATAAGTAATCGACATCAGAATAACCCTAACAGAAATCCTAGAATTCGATCTAGAGTATTAAACACAGAATTAGAAATTAGGGTTCGACTGGATATCACATTTTACGAGAATTCTACCGAAAATCCGGCAGAACCTCCCCTGTAAAACGGACATCTCTCTACTCAAAAGAGTAGAGCCGACCCTGCAAAGAAACACATTTCGAAAAAACTACACAAGGCACAATCAAAATCCCACGGTCGGACTCCAAACTACAGTCCACCGACCGGGGTCCACAAACACAGAATAATTCAGAAATACCAAAAATATCCTTACAACCTAGAAATACATTTTATAGGTAAAAATTACCTAATTAGCCTTAAAACACTGTAAAAACCGATAAAAACTCATTTTATTAGAAAAACCGTATATTATATATATAATTGAAAATAATTTACGAAAAATAGTTTTAATTAGTTAAAAATACCAAATAATTTGTAGAAATAATTTTTATACCTTAAATAACTACTAAAACCAATTAAATTACATTTTTAGCCAATTTAGGGTAAAATTACCAAAATACCCCTATATATATAAATATACCTAAATTACTTCAAAAATTCACCAAAAATTATACAATTATCCAAAATTAATTTTCTCAACATATTTATGAATAATATTAATAATTAAACCCAATTAACCAATTAAATTCAAATAAAACACAATTAACCCTAATTTCTCAAAATCACATAAACTTCAATAATTAAAAATAAATACTTAGAAATTCATAAAAATTCCAAATAAATTCCTATAATTCATTTCAACACCCAATTTAACCATAAATCCCAATTTCATAATTTAAATAATTAATTTCCAAAAATTAGAAAATAATATTAAAATATTCAAAAATACCCAAAAATCCAAAAAATCTCCAAAAATTCTACAAAAATTCATACATGTAGATTAAGCTACTAGAATCAACATTTGTGAAGGGAGTTTTCATGAATCAATCAATTCAAAGCTCAAAAAAATCAAAAACCCTAATAGGCCGAAATTGAAAATTCGAAACCTAAGCAATTCTAGACCATTTAAGCTCAAACCAAAGCTAGAATCACACTCACCGGACCTCAAGGAGAAGAAAGAGGCTGGCGGTGTCGAAAATGGTGGCCGGAATCGACGTGATCGACGGTGGCCAAAGTTTCAGCTTCTCCGGCCAAAATCGACTTCCAAACGCCGGAAACGGCTACCACAGGCGGCGAGGAAGGCTGGGGAAGGTGGTGGCACACCGGACGGCACTCCCACGGTGAAGAAACGGCAGTAGCTGTGATCGGACGGTGAAGGGAACGGGCGGGAGGAAGAAGAAGGCTCGGGGGCAGTTTTGTAATTTTCCAATCTTTTGTAATTTTGACAAATTTTTAATGTATATATGTATATATATATAATTTACACTATATAATAAAATAATATTAAATCACACACATTAAATATACACCACACACATAAAATTTAATATTTTAATAATTTATACTAAATAAAAATAATTAAATAACATTTAAACTAATAAATAATAAATAAAATATTAGGGTAATACTAAACCCTAATTAAATAAATATACACCCACGTAGGCTTTATTTATTATTTTAAAAATATGTATGAGTCCATGCAAGTCCGAAAATATATTTAAAATAATTAATATTAAAATATTTACGTGAAAATTTTCCCGAAAATGCAAGTCTCGGGAAAATTTTACGTAAAGTACTGTAGATAAAACACAGTATTAAAAATAGGTTTTAAATACATATCAACTCGTAAAAATATCATAATATATATACAAAAATTATTGACACTGCATATCCCGGTACAGTGTAAAAATATTTAAAAACACGGGATATTACATAGGGAGAGTAACATTTTGGATGGGTTACTACCTAAATGTATATGACCACTTAGGGGGAGTAACATATTGGATAGGTTACCACCTAAGTGTGTTTGAGGCTCTTAGGGACTAATATATTGGATGAGTTAGCACTAAGGAGCCTAAAATGTTGATTATGACTTGAGTGTGTACTAAATCTCTTGATTTTGATAATGAATATTTATATAAATATGATGTCCTTTGAGAATTATGAGATTTGCTATTTATGATTTGATAGATTAAATCTCTTGATTTTGATGATGAATATTTATATAAATATGATGTTCCTTAAGAAGTATAAGATTTGCTATTTATGATTTGATGTACTAAATCTCTTGATTTTCGTGATGAATATTTATATCAATGTGATGCTCCTTGAAGGGAATGTGATTTTTTATTTATGATTTTTGGTCAAGCTTTATATTGAAATGGGAACGTTGTAAGTTATTTGAATATGGTTTGTGTGTGTGTGTGTGTATATATATATATATATATATATATATATATATATATATATATATATATATATATATATATATATATAAAAGAAATACATGTTTCTCATTGTTAATTATTAATCTATTTACTAAGTATTCATACCCATTCTTGTTTTAATATGGAAAGACAATGTTAAAGTTTCTATTCTTGCTTTGACTACTAAGTACATTAATACAAAGGTGTTTCTAGAATATGTAGGAGTTTGGAGATTTATAGAGTTTTATGGGTTCCCTTGTCATAATTGCCAGAGAGAATCATGGTAGCTTATAAGGTACCTCTATTCAATCTCTTTAGTTTTATGGTGTATAATGGGCAATTTTAACAACATTACAGGGCTTAATAAGAAATAAGGTGGAGCAAATTATCCTATTTGGCTTATCAATAGTTTATGGGATGTTGACTATAGGTTGGTTGATATTCATATGCATTGTTATCTTTTCACTTGGGAATGTGGATGAGGGACTCTAAGGTAAATTGAGGAAAAGTTGGATAGGGGTATTGCAAATTATACTTGGCTTTAAAAATTTAGTGATGCTATTATTACGGTGTAAGAAACATCTTTTTTTTATCACTTGCCCTTCTTATCACTTGCCCTTCTTTTTAGTGCTTTGTAAGAAGATTTATTTGCCAAAATATTATCATTTTTGGTTTGAGAATGCATGGCTTATGGAGCAGGAAGTTAGGGGTTTGGTGATTGGTCAATGGGAAGAGCTAAATGGTTTGGTCTTGCAGCAAAAGCTTGCCAATTACAAAACCATATTGTATGAGGGGAATGAGAACTTTTCTAAGCAATTCAAACATTGCCTATTGGCTTGTAAATCAAAGTTGCATCAATGCAAATATAGCAAGGAATCTATAGATGTTCAAGAATTTCAATCTGTGTAAATAGAGCATGAAAAAATTTTAAAACAGTGGCAGAGTTACTAGCACCAATGAGCTAAACAGTTATGGCTCAAGCATGGCAACAACAACTCAAGATTCATCCATTCATTTTCATTAGCTCATAAACATTTTAATTTAGTGTACAGGCTAAAAGATCATAATGGAGTTTAGTATAAGGATGATCACCGTATTAAACACATCATGCTTTTTATTATCAAAATATTATCTCAGCCAATGTTTATAATGAGAATAACATGCCTTATTCAGTTTATTGTACTGTGACATTATAGCAAAATGATTTCTTGATAGAGCCAATTATGATGGATGATGTTCGTAGTGTGTTATTTAGTATGCATCTGGATAAGAGTCAAGGTTTTGATGGGTTAAACCCAACGTTTTATCAAAAGTTTTGGAATGTTATAGGGTCAGATATAGTTTAACTCTATCAGAATTTTCTTCTTACCAGTTAGCTTTTTAAAGGCATTAATAATACCTCAATTGTATTGCTTCCCAAGAAGACTAATGTATAGTACATGAAAAATTTAATATTGCTTTATGCAATGTTATGTCAATGTTATGTATCAAATTTTGGCTAAGACACTTGCAAACAGGCTTTGTTGTATCCTTCTATAGTTAATACCGAAGAAAAAAAGTGTCTTCATTGAGGTAAGGAAAAATGGGGTATGTTGCTTTGAAAATTGATATCCCCAAAGCATATGATTGAATTAGTTGGCAATTTTTGGAAACAACTATGTTGAATATGGGTTTTAATAAGCTTTAGGTTATGGGTTGTGTCTTATCTGTACATTATAGCATCCTGCACAATGGGTCTGAGGTGGGGATGGTCTGTCCTTCTAAGGGACTTTAGCAAGGTGATCCTTTATTAATGTAACATCCTTATCTTCACCCATTATAAATGTTATATAAACATATGCATCACAAAAGTCTCTCATTTGGACATGTGCATTTCACGTGCATTACATATCATATATGTGAAAATATAGACCATGACATAAGCATGACTTGTATGATTTATTTTTCTAGAAAAAAAGATAAGGATAACAGAATTATAATATAAGAAATTTTCAATGAATTGATAGAATATGAGAAAATATAAATCATATTCTAGGAATATAATTAGTGAAGATTAAACTTTAAGGATTTAGTTGAGAAAATAATTAACTAACTATAAGTAGTACAGATTAAGTTTAAGGGCTAAAAAAGGAATAACTTTTGCAATAAAAACAAAAATAAATAAAAGGGAGCTAAAAGAGAGAAAAGAAAAGAAAAGAAAAGTAAAGAGAAGAAAAATAGGAGAAATTATAGGTTTTCTAATTTTGGTAAAGGTAAGTGATTTCATCTTATTTTCTTATGTAATTCTTTCCTTATAACATGCTAATCATGGTAATTAGAAAGAATTAAGAGGGAAATAGGTTAATTGATTTTGATAATGAAAATAGTTCTTCATGCTAAGAATTCTGGTTTATAGCTAAATATTGAACTCTAGTTTTCATGGCCATAAAAGAAGAATTATAGGAAGTGCAGAACATGAAACTTATAGATTTATGTCTCATATTGATGCCTATACAATTTGTTTTATGAGATTTGTTGTGTACAATAAGAAATTCTTCATTGATTGGGACTAGTTTAGATTGTATTTTCTACAGGTAGCTTGCTTTCATTTAGTAAATATGAGACCCTTAGGGGTTGAATTAGATGATTTCTTAAACATAAGTTTTGTTCCCTTATATGTTATCTAAAACCTTATCAAATCGTTTAGTGAAATAATGTGTGTAATTAGAAATCATCCTTGGAGTGGGGCTGGTTCTAATTGCTACATATGCAGGTAGTTTGATTTGAATTATGTAATTTGAATTTTCTGGTGAAAGTTATTCACTCTTAGGTCTAGTAAGGTTAAGCTATCCAACAAGGAAGAATATGCATAAATGTTAGGCTTACATGTATAAAACATATCTTAATTGCATACTAAGTATAAAATGTCATTATTAACATATTCTTGATAAAAATATATGTCATATTTTATGATTTTAAAGGATTGGTGAAGATTGAGGAGGTGATACGAGTCATCCATAAAGTGTTTGACATCTAAAAGGTGAGTATAAGCATCAATTAAATTCTTAAGTGAAATTGTGTGTTTGAGTTAGATGTGAGCATATAATAAATGAGTTATAGTTAGATTGACTATATGTATTCTATAAGATTTGAAGTGAATTGCCTTTTGATTATTCAAACATGTATAGTTTGTTTATTAATTAATTATATTTATATATAAGTGTTTACAAGTTAAATGCAAATGTTATGATCTTAATGACTATTTGTTATGCAAACTTATACTTAAGCACTTGCATATGGGTATAAAAGATTATTATGACCAGCTTGGAAAATATTTATAAATCACCTGGCAAATGAAAATGATTAAAGAAAACCACATGATTCACATGTCATAAGCTAGCCAGTAAAATCAAACGGTAATTATTTCACATAAATCCTAGGAACAATGTTTTTGCCTTGCTAGGCCATAATATAATCAATGAATAATTCTTTAGCACTTGTATTTGAATGAATCATACTTGTACTATGTTTTGATATTATCTATTTGTTTTTGGTGCCTATAAATTTTAATGGATATATACATTCACTGAGTCATGACTCACCAAATCATAATTATTTTTCTAAGATAGTGAAGCTTGAGGTGTGACCATTTTGAAGCATAATGCATTGTAAATAAAGAATGAAGCAAAGGTCATCGATCGAACCCTCACTTTCTCTTTACCCGTTTATATCATAAGCATACACTTTAATAAGAAGATATGTTTTGAACTTATATATAAATATATCTTATATGTATTATATGAATGCAAATGTTATAATCCTTTATGTGTTTAAATAATATATTGACTTTGTTTAATCATGATATAGTTCTATTAATATGCTACATAAAGACTCAGGGTATTTGAATAGTAAAGATATAGGGTGTTACAGTCACCCTTCTTATTTATTATACGTGCTCAATGTCTTAGTTCAACTTTAAAGGATAGTGAAGTTGCAGGTCTAATTCATAGGTGTTGTATTTCAAGGACTACATTGCATGTTAGTCATCTTTTATTTGTCGATGACTATTTTATTTTTTTCTAAGTAATGCCTTAAGAAAGTCTTTAGGTCAAGTCGCTACTAAATAAATATGAATTATACCCCAATCAGACAACAAACTACTCTAAATTATCGATTTCTTTCAGTCTTAGTGTTAATTCAGAATCTAAGAATGAGATTAATAAAATATTCAACATATATGAGGTTTAGGATCATGGGAAATACTTAGGCTTGTCATCTTTTATTGGCAAGAACAAAAAGGAAGTTCTTGGCTTCCTTAAGGAGAAGGTATGGCATACACTTTAAAGTTGGCAATACAAGAACCTCTCTAGGGCTAGTAAAGAAGTCTTACTCAAAATTGTTTCCCAAGCAATGCTAAATTACTTTATGAATGCGTTTTTGCCTTTGCTGAACATTTGTGAAGAACTAGAATGTATATATCTTGGCAAGGGATTCATTGGATGACTTGGGATTTCCTGTGCTTGCTAAAAAAATTTAGTGGGATAAGCTTTAAGAAACTCTAGGATTTCAATTTAGCAATTCTTTTAAAGTAGTCTTAGAAGTTCCTTTCAGACCCTAATTCATTATTTACTCAAGTATTTAAAGTTAAATACTTCCCAAAATCTTCATTTATGGATGTTAATCTTAGAAGTAACCCTAAGTATATTTTGCATAGCATGTGGGAAACTCAACATATTATTCAAAGGGGTGCTTGTCTGCGAGTGGGGGATGGGTCTTTAATATTAGTCTGGTGAGATCCTTAATTGCTAGATTTAGAAAATGGTGTTATATCTTCTTTATCTTAAAAGGGTTTGAAAGATATTAAGGTGTTAAATTTGTTTAAAGTTGGAAGGAAACGATAGGACATGGATATGATTACCGAGTTGTTTAATGACTGAGATAGTAATTTGATTTTGAAAATTTTGCTAAATGCTAGATAGATCTCAGATGCATGATATTATCTTTTCTTATCAAATGGTGCTTTTTCAATTAAAAGTTGTTATAAGAATATATTATCAAGAAGCTTGTGGGTCTTCAATGGAGACTCTCCTTCTTATATTCTTTTTATCTTATTACTCCTTTCTCTCTCTTGGTTGTTATAGGTGTTTTCCCCAATTGATTTCTTTTAAGAATCTCCTCCAAATAATGGTCCTTGTCCTTTTATAGCCCTCTTCTAGAATTTCCTTTTACCTCCCCTAGATTTTCTCTTTTAAAACATCCACCTTAATATGTCCTGTGCTAGAAATGAACTAATTGCGATCATGAGTTGATCCACACTCATAACAAAGTGGTAGCTAGTGAAGGGACGATGATAATAGGTGAGTTTCACTCATTATAAAGAGTTTGGCTACCAAGAACCCATGATCGCGGATGAGTTGTGATCACAGAAAGGCCTCAACCTGGGAAGGCTTGCTTGCTTCGATTAGTCAGTTATTGTGCTTCCATTTGCGATCACAACTTAGACTATGCACTTCTTTCTTCTTCTTTTTTCCTCAAACCACTATTAAACACCTCCATACTTCTTTCCCTTATAAAAATAAAATAAACCATAAAAGTATTTATTCCTATATGTTAACTTATACTAAATGCTACCTAAAATGAATAAATGAATGCTAACATGAGTCCTAAATCTATATGCAATTTAGCACTAACAAATACCCCACACTTGAATCTTTGCTTGTCCTCAAGCAAACACAAAGATAATTATCAAGATACTGAACAAGGTATATGCTCAACTTTCATCAAGCTCATAATGCAATTTCCTTTTAATAACTAGCTTGAATTCTTAAAAACAAAGTTAACAAATAAAGTTAAGAAACATATATTACTAAGTGAAAAGCATGTTGTCCATTCAAAATCACTCAATCATGAATCAAAATCTTAAGAAAAGTATAAATGAATGAAAGATACTTCAAAATAAGGTGGTTCTCAGTTTGGCATGTGAAAATTAACTCTTTTCCTCTTTATTTTCTTTTGAAATTGTGCTTCTCTTCCCTCTTTTAGTAGTTCCCCATCCTTCCTAAACTTGTCAACATGAACACCTCAAGAGGTTTCTATAAATACTCATACACTTTTGCAAAAGCATTAGAGTAGAAGGAAATTTAGTTCCTAGCACATTTTTTTTGGCATTGGGAAAGAGTATTTTTACAATTCACATATGACTAAAAATAACCCTAGAAAGAAGTATAGTTCATTCATTATACTCAAACCCAAAACATCACTTCATAATATGATCAATAACAACAACACACATTAAGTAGATAAAAAGTTCAAAATTCTCAACTTAAAGTGTTAACAAAGCTTAAAATGAACTCAAACTAATTATTAAGGGAAGAGAGAGATTAAACAACATGAGCTGAATAAAACCACAAACGTACACAAATTTCATCACATTGATAATTCATAAAACTTTAAGTGTTAAAAATCAAAATTTTAGGCCAAATCACAAAAATGCACATGAAATGTATGATATATACTCAAAATATACACATGATAAAAAATGCAAAATTTTTATTCTCCCCCCATACTTGTACGACACATTGTCCTTAATGTGTATGGGACACCTAAAATGCACATGAAAAGAAAAATTATGCATAAACAAACGAAGAACAAAACAAAAATTTACAAATAAGAAAATATAACATGAAATACAAAAATGACTAAAGTAAACTAAAAATAAAAATAAGCTAGGGAAAAAGAGGTTACTCCCTTGTAGGAGAGTCTGAAGGTGATGGAGATAGGTGATGAAATGGCATACCCCTAGGCTTTGAAAAAATTTTAAAGTATGATTTTGATATATTTCACCTCTTTTTTTTTTATTCTTTTATATCTATACTTTTGTTTGTGCTCCATTTGCTCTAACTTTTTCGTCACTTACATCCATCCATTATGATATTGTTAAGGCACTTTTTATTGCCTAGTCTCCTTTAACAAATCATCTTCTAGATCTTCAAGGATGGGAGGGAAGCTTCAGTGTGCTCCTTAGGGTGGTTCTTATTGCACCAAGTAGTGTACCATATTCATTTATGTTGTAGATGGAGAGCCCCCTTATTAGTTATTACCTCAGCATAAGAAAGAAAATCTATTTGAATTAAACCTTATTTGATTAAAGACATGAATGATTATGTGGGGTTAAAAACATGAAAGTGCAATACAATGGCCGTAACAATATGACCCATGGCTATGTTAGACTTTGGGTTCATGCTAATGTTAAGCAAGTTTTTAAAAATGAAATGGGTGGCAGATATAGTCAATTTAGTATGCAATCCCCATATAAGAAGCATTTTTTATTTAGAAGTGTGACTAGTTTCATTTTTACTAAAGACAGTAGAGCTTATGAACTAATGCAAAATGAGATAATAATGATCCCAAATCAAACTAGTTAGGGCTGTATCACTACCTTGGTAGTTAGGCAAACCAAAGAGAACTTCCCAAAATTGCATGATATTAAAGTGATTGGGGAACACTTTTAACCCATAATTTGGAAATCCAAACATCGTAAACATTAATTCATAATCAATGTCATATGGCTTTCCCAAAAGATGACAAGTGAGTGTGGAGTGGCTCGAGTCGTTGGTTAAAGAGTGGTGAAAAACTCAAGAGCTAACTCCTTATATATGTTATGTTTCATGGTTAAAAATTTTCCCTAACCTAATTTATTACACAAATTTTCTAAAGTTCCCTACAAACTAAAGATTTCAAAAAATCCTTATAAAAAATTTTCATAAAATAATTTTCCAATAAAATAGACAAACATATCTTTTTCATTCATCATCAGAATAAATAGAAAAGGAAGCATTATATTTACCAAAATAATCAGTTTAAAGTGGAGTATATTAGATTGAGGTTAGAGGCTGCGAGTCTTATTCTTCCATCTCTAGCAAATCTTCCCCTTCATTAGCTCCTTCCCTATCCTTGATGGTTGATGGTGAGTGGCTCTGGCACAGGGTGGCATGACAGTAAAAAGGTTTTATAATTTTGGGGAGGTTTGGAAAGGGGTGAATGGGTTGAGTGGCTAAGGTTTAATGTAGAAGTGGTGGAGTAGGGAGAAGGGAAAATAGAAGAAATTTATAAATTAAAAGTGGTAGAGTTAATGCCACCTTTTCATATGGGCAAGAGTTGTGATCATAAATGAGTTACGATTGTGATAGAAGATTTGAAAAATTTTGGATTAACGATCGTAATAGATTTGTGATCGCAGACATGATCCTATGACACATTTAAGGACATTGAGTTTATCGTGATTGCAGGTCTGTTATGGTCACAATAGCAATTGGTGCTAGGTTAAAGTAGCAATCATGGATCTATAGCAATTTCCATCAAAAGAATATTTGGTAGAGAATATGGATATTAGCAATCATGAGTGAATGCGAGATTGTTACTCGCTACTTTACTGAAGACTTAGTGATTGCACACCAATTATGATTGCGATAGAAAACCTATAAATAAACTCTGATTTGGAAAAACTCCACATTCAATGTTTATCCCTGTAATATGATCAAAATCTATAAATTATAAGTATAAAAATAATAATGAACAATAAAGGAAACGCAAAGGAATTACAAAATTATAAATGAGAAGAAAGAAATGGAAAAGAAAGAAAAACATGCTAAATTGTTCATTTATAGTTTGACTATTTATGAGTGCTTTTAATTGTTGAGGTGAAGAGGGAGTGCCTCCTTATCTTTGACTACCATTCCTTCATGATATGGTTTACACCTCTAATGATTGACCTTGAATTGCACTTTACTGGCATTTGTTAAAAGAAGAGCACTATGGGAGAATACTTGTACAACCTTAAAAGGTTGACTCCACTTAGATTTGAGTTTTCCTGAAAATAAATGCAGTCTTGAGTTGAACAAGAGGACTAAATAACCTTCAGTGAATGATTTTTGGACAATCTTTTTATTATGCCAATGCTTGGTCTTCTCCTTATATATTTTGGCATTCTCATAGGCCAAGTGTCAAAGTTGTTTTAGCTTTTGAAGTTGCAATAGCCTCTTCTTTCTAGCTTCATTTATGTTAAAATTTAGAGCTTTGGTTGCCTAATATGCTCTATGCTCAAGCTTAACCAGTAAGTGGCATGCTTCTCCATAAGTGATATAGAGACATGCCTATTGGTATCTTAAATTATGTTTTATATGGCCATAAAAAGTCATCAAGTTTGGTAGCCCAATCTTTTCTTGAATTTTCCACAATCTTCTCAAGAATTTGCTTTAAAGCTTTGTTTATGATTTCTACTTAACCGTTGGTCTGAGAATGGTAAGCCATGTAGTGATGTACTCCATACTTCTTTAAAAGAGTTTCTAATTATTTATTGTAGAAGTGGGATCCACCATCATTGATTAAGGCTTATGGAACACTAAATATGGCAAATAGCTTCTTAAGAAACTTCACTTCTTAAGAAAGGCCCCATGAAATCAACTCCCTATATGTCAAAAAGTTCAATCTCTTGAATATTAGTGAGTGGCATTTCATCCCTCTTTGTGATACTTCCCATCCACTAGCAATTGTCACACCTTTGAACAAATTCCCTTGTATCTTAGAATAGTACAAGCTAATGGAATCCACTTTCAAGCACCCTTATTGCAGTCCTAGATGCTTCAAAATGTCCACCATATAGAGAGCTATGAAAATGAGCTAAGATAAAAGTTATCTATGAGGTAGGCACACATCTCCCTACTAGGCCATCAACACATGTTTTATATAGAATCGGATCATCCTATAAATAATGTTTAATATCTTATAGAAACTTGTTTTGCTAGTATGACAGCTCTTGGGGAAGCACTCCACATGCTAGGTAGTTAGCAATGTCTACTTACCAAGGAGGATCAAAATGTTGAAGCATAAAAGGAAGCTCATCAATGAATCTATCATTAATTTCCTACTATATAGTTGTCAATTTATCATGTTATTCCAAATAAGATAGGTGATTCATTACCATATTCTTACTACCCTTCTTATCCTTGATCTCTAAATCAAATTCCTATAACAATAAAACCCACTAGATTAATATTGGTTTAGCATCTTTTTTTTATAAAAAAATAGCATAAAGTGGCATGAACAATAAAGACAACAATTCTAGATCCTAAGATGTAATATAAGAATTTCTCAATTACAAACACAACAGCAAACATCTCCTTTTTAGTAGTTGTGTAATTAAGTTATGCATCTCAAAGTGTTATACTTGTATAGTAGATAACATGGTGTTTGTTTTCTTTTCTTTGTCCCAAGACTGCCCCCATCGTAAAATCACTTGCATCACATATTAACTCAAAAGGAAGAGACTAATCCGACTGAGAGATGATGGGTGCTAAAGTTAAGGCTATTTTTAACTTATTAAAAGTAATTAAGCAAGATTTGAAAAATTTAAAAGGATTATCTTTAATCAAAAGTTGAGTAAGCGACTTTACAATTAAAGAGAAGTCCTTGGTAAACCGTCAATAAAATCTAGCATGTCCTAGGAATCCTCTTACTCGCTTCATTAAAGTTGGTGGAGGTAGCTTCTCTATGACTTTGATTTTAGCCCTATCCACCTCAATTTCTGCATGAGAAATTTTATGTCCTAATACTATGCTTTCATAAACCATGAAGTGACACTTTTCCTAATTTAAAACAAGGTTAGTGTCCTCACATCTTTTCAATATTGTATCAAGGTTCAATGAGAATAATTGAAAAGAGTCTCTAAACACAAAAAATTCATCCATAAATACCTTAATTATATTCTCAATCAAATCTAAAAAGATAGCCATCATGCACCTTTAAAAGGTAACAGGGGCATTGCATAATCCAAATGACATCCTTCTATAAGCAAAAGTGTCATGGGGGCATGTGAATGTCATTGTCTCTTAATCTTTGGGTGTGATGCATATTTGGTTGTAGCCAGAGTATCCATTTAGAAAGCAATAGTATGCAAGTCTTACGATCCTCTTAAGTAGTTAATCAATAAAGTAAAGAGGAAAATAATTTTATCTTGTAGCATTATTTAGTTTTCTATAGTATATGCACACTAGCCAACCATTTACTACTCTCTTGGAGATCATCTCTCCCTCCTCATTTTCAACAACTATCATGCCTCCTTTCTTTGGAACATATTATATTGGACTTACCCATTCACTGTTAGAAATAGGATAGATTATTCCAGCATCAAGCAACTTTACTATCTCCTTTTTCAGTACCTCTTATATATTTGGATTGAGTCTCTTTTGATTCTCAATTGTGGTCTTGTATCCATCCTCCATCCTAATACAATGCATTATAAAAGAAAGACTTATTCCTTTGATATTGAAAATCTGCCACCCTATAGCTTTCCACCTTTTTCTTATAACCTTGCACACTTGATTTTATTATTACTTTATGAGCTTATAAGAGATTATGATAGGTAACATGCCTCCCTTCCCAAGAAAGGTGTACCTTAGGTGACTAGGCAATGGTTTGAGTTCTAATAAGGGTGGTTAAGTAGAATAACTTTCCTCTTCCTCAACAAACTACTCATCTTCACAATGCTTTGCTAACTCCATCTTTTCTTGTATTTCTTTTACACAATCATCCACTACCTTAACTCTCATACATAATTCCTCTTCACACAAGGGTTGCTTTAATAATTTGGACATGGTGAACTCCACTTTCTCATTACCAACTTGTAAAGTGATCTTGCCTTTATAAACATCAATAATAGCCTTTGGTGTTGAGAAAGGCCCCCTAAGATGAGAGGATAATTTTTAGTCTTGCTTAAAATCTAGAATCACAAAATCAATTGGGAACACAAATTTATCAACTTTGACATGCACATCTTCAACTACTTTATATGGCTTCATGATTGAGTGGTCAGTAAGTTGAAGAGTCATATTGGTGTTAATCAATTCTCCTAGCTTCAATTCCTTTAAAAGTGAGAGAGGCATAATGTTAATACTAGCTCCTAAGTCACACAAACATTTAGGAAATTATTCTAAACCAAGAGTACAAAAATTTGTAAAACTCCTTAGATTTTTGAGCTTGACTGGAATCTTACTCAAATGATGGAGCTGCACCTTTCCATGAGAGGCACCATCTCATTATCATTCCATTTACACTTATTAGTGATAACTTTTTCAAGGAACTTTATGTATTTTAGCATTTCTATCAATGCTTCTAAGAGAGGTACCTTTAGCTCCAATTTCTTAAAAGTCTCAAGGAATTTAACAAACCTCTTCTCATCCTCATTCATCTTTCTTTATCTTAAAGAAAAGGCAATCTTGGAGCATACTTAGATGTATCAACGATAGGTGGTTGCTCCACTTGGTTTTCTTTTGATTCTTCACACTTATTCTCTTGAGTTTTCCCTTACATTTCTTCTCTTTTCAGCTTTTAATTTTCTTTATCATCATCAGCCCTCAAAGGACTAGTTTAGTTCCTTAAAGTTCTTTTCCACTTCGTAAGGTGATGGATTTCACTTGTTCTTTGAGGTTGACCTTTGTTGCTTAGTAAATGCCCTTGAGCCCTAGTTGCAACCATATTTTCCAATTGCCCAAGCTAAACTTATATGTTATGAATAGAAGAGGCTTGGTTCTTGATAATTGGTCAAACTTTGCTTCCATTCTTTTCTGATTCTCCTCTTGGCTAGTCATTTTGGATATGACATCATCAAAGAATTTATCAAGCTTCATCTCCATAGATAAAATTATGTCATTGCTTGGTTGAGCTTGGAATTTGGGTGGTTGTGATGGCTTTGAGAATTAATTTGAGAAGTTTTTATGAGTTCTGATTGCTGCTCCTTGAGAAATTGGGGTAGTTTCTCTAACCTTGATTTTAAGTACTTGAAAAAGGATTATTTTTGCCTTAGTTGGTATTGATTTCTAATATAAATATAATTCTCCAACACACCATCTCCATAAATATTTCCACCTCTAAAGCCATACACAAAAGTAGCATGCCTAAGCATATGGCAATGCTCATAAGACAAAGTAGAAGAAGGTGATGTAGCATTACCTCTTGATGTTAAGTATCAAACTTGTTTTGACAAGGTTGCAATTTGAGCTTGAATAGAAGTGATAACATAAACTCCTATCTTCCCTTCTTACTTAGGAGCCATTTGTCTTTCCAATGACCAAAAATAATTATTGTTAGCCATTTCCTCTAAAAGGTCAAAAACTCTATCTATAATTTTTCACATAAGAGATCTCCTAGTTGTTGCATCAATTGTGTCTCTAGTAGACCTCATTACACCAGTACAGAAGGTTTGAATAAGAATGTCCCTAGGAAGAACATGGCATGGGCAAGTGCACTACAGCTTTTTAAAACTTTCACATGCATCACATAAAAACTCAGTCTTAAATTGCTAAAAGGTTGTGATGTATTTTATAATTTTTAGGGTTATTTAACAAAAAAAAATTCATAGTTGTTTTTGCAATTTAATCATGACATTTTAAACTTAGCAGAATAAAACCTATACTTTTTATTTTTGGCAAGTCAAAGCACTGAACCATTATCCGATGAAGTAATGATGATGTGTCAGGTAACTTATAGGTTATTAATCTGCATCAGATTCCCTTGTTGCCACATTAAACCCTACATTTCCAAATATGCACAAATGAAAAGGGTGTGGTTTTTTTCTTCTTCTATTATAGTATACATATCAAAGGTACTAAAACTCTTCATTTCAGTTCAATTTTTATATTTTTTAAAATTTGATTAATAATTTAACCATATGACAAATATTCTCTTATCCATTTCCATTATGTTCCCTTTTTTTTTTCTTCTTCTCCATAGCATTCTTCCTTATCAATTGACTTAATTTAAAGGTTTGATTTTTTTTTTATAAATGGGTGTGTACTTATCTACTTTAAATTTGCAAATGAACTGTGATTTTTTTTTTGTTATACTAAATGGGTCATCATAAATTTTAGAAATTTTATTAGGTATAATGATAAAGGTTAGATCTTATTTAGGCCCTTTAAATTATAATAAGCTTATGTTGGATATTTTTTATTAATTAATTTATGTTTGATGCTTTATCAAAATTTTACAATTTTTTTTAGATTTTATTGTTATAGATTGATAGATTTTCCTATATGATATTGTGTTTGCTTTTGCATTGGGTATTGATTATGATTCCAATAGCCATTTCCTTTACCAATTTTAGAATAAGAAATGTGATAGTATATAAGTTTTTAATCATCTAGGGCCAAATCAAATTTGGTAGAGTAAAACAGTGTCTATCCACCAATCGTTTGGTTATCTGAAGCAGAAGCACTTTTTATGGGAGTTGAGCTTGCAATTAAATCGTGCTATAGAGATTGAATCTTCTAAGTGGATTCCTATGAGCTCCTTTTTACAGTACTTCTCAGTCCCAAGCTCCTTGGGAGATAGTTACTTTAGTAAATACCATTTTCTGCAAATTAAAAGACTTTAATAGTGTCTTTTTTAGTTAGATTCCTCATATTTACAATTTTGTTGCATATTGGGTATAAAGGAATGCTTTAGCTAACTTTCTCCCATCTCAATGGGCTTGGAATAACCCTGTTGAACTTTGAATTCTGCTTTAGTTATTGTTTATCTACTATTCTTAGCAACAAAAAAATCATCTTCATGCTTTCTTTTAGTGTTAGGCATTGTGCCCATCATGTTCATCTCATACCCACTTGTTTTTTCTAGAAAGAAGAAGAAGAAGAAGAAGAAGAAGAAGAAGAAGAAGAAGAAGAAGATAGGTTTAGGTGTTGCGACTATAGCTTCAAATATGTTAAGACTTTTTAAAATGCATTATTTCGTTTGTGCATATTTGAAGACACAACATTTTAATGTGGCAAGGAAGCAATCTGACATGGATTAATAACTCATAAGTCATATAACACATCGTCACCAATTCACCGTATAATGGTTTGGTGCTTCGACTTGCTAAAAATAAGAAGTATATGTTTTATTCTACCAAGTTTTAAATGTCATGATTAAATTGCAAAAATGACTACAAGTCATGGTTGTTTTGCAAATAACCCTAATTTTTACTATCTTTGTGAGAGGAAAGTATTTTGCTAGAAATTCCTTTGCAAGGAGATCCCATGCGAAGATGGATGCAGGTGGCTATGAATTGAGCCATAACTTAGCTCTATCTTTAAGAGTAAACGGGAAAAGCCTTAAGCAAATTACGTCATCCGATACACCATTATATTTAAAAGTGTCACATATCTTAAGGAAGTTGGCTATATATTCATTTGGTTCTTTAAATGGAAAACTATGGAATTGAACAATGGATTGGATCATTTGCAAAAGTGCATGTTTAATCTCGAAGCTATTAGCTTGAACATTTGGTCTTGTTATGCTCTGTTGCATTCCTTCTAAGCCCAACATTATAAATTCTAAAAGAGTTCTTTCAACTACCCTTTTTTGTTATTATGCTTAGTTGTACTCTTCTTTTTTCTATAATTCTCTTTCTCAAATCGAGACAATTTTAGGATGAAAATCAAAGGTTCTATCTAAGTACATTTAATATGCATACACAATAATAAAAACATAAAAAATATCGTAAAACAAGTTAAAAATAGAGTACTAAAAAGAAAAGTTACTTTAATCTAAATAAATTGTCACTAATTATGATGTTAGGTCCGTCAATCCCTGATAATTGCACCTGTGAATTCCTTACTGCAAATATATGAGTTGATATGTAATATAAAAGTGAGTAAAGTATCATTCTTGAGAGGATTGAGACTAAGCATCTATTAGCTTTAGTTAAGTATATTTAGAGCTTGCAAATAGAATTTGAATGAAGCAATTAACAAACTTAACAACAAACAAGTAAAAGAACATCAATCAAACTTTAGCTATCGAATTAATGAGGAAGTGAATCAATATGAAAACATGTTTTTAGGAAGTTGCACACCACATTATCATTGAGTCAAGTAATATATTAATTAAAAATCAATACACATTATCTTTTCTTTTTTTTTTGGATTAAGTATTTGTGTTGCATGACTTGAGTTTATGTTCATTTCTAGTATTTTGGTTTACTTTTGGTTATTTTTTATGCATTTAGGAGCTTAAAAAACAGTGATGGAATGAAGTATAGGACTTCTAAAGGAGCATTCAAGGCATACTCTAGCAAGTTTCAGGCTTAAAAGAGGCACATGGTTGTGTGTATAATTGCTCATGGCCATGCCTAATTGCTAGATTCTTATAAAGACAGGCACACAACTGTGTGCCTAAACACTCATGGTCACATGTCCTATTGGCAGCTTTTTGAAATTTGAATTTTGAAGCATTGATTAAGGAGGATTTAATAGATTTTTTAAAAGGGAAACATATTAAGAGGCTAGAAGCTAGGGTTTTATAAGTGTGTAGCCTTCAGGAATAAATTATTATTCAATTTTCTATTTTTCTATTTGTATCTTTCTTTTTATAAAAAAAAGACTAGTGCTTGTTTTATATTAGTTTTAGAGGTTGAGAAATAAGGATTAAAGGACTATAACCTTCTACTATCAAGGGGCTTTTTTTAAGTTGTTATTATTATTCATTTCTATTTTGATTAATGATGGTGTTTATTTTCTTTTATTCCTCTTCTTTGTCTTTTATGATCAACATGAGTAGTTAAGTTCTTATTAGGGTTCTTATATCAATTCAACCATGTAACAATTGCAATTGAACCTATGCCATTAATCTTAATCCATTGGTTATTATTGAACTTAATGTCTTCATAAGATTGATCGCTGTTTGATTGAATCTACACAATGAAACTTGATTGAGAGATAGGTTCCATTGGATATAAATGATAACCTATTACACACTTTCTTAGTTGAGAAACATTTAAACAACTAATATTGATTAAGGGCTGGAAATCGGGTTAAACAATACTTAGTAAGTGAGAGCTGTAAATCTAAAATGTTAATCTACTTGGTTAATTATGGGTTTTTCTGAGAGGAAAACCTATGACTCTTTAAATGCCTTCAAATTGGATTAAGGTTAGGTATGGCTTCGGTGCTAATTGACCTTAAGAAATGATTAAATTGATAGTAAGAACCCTAGCTTTTTAAATTGATTACTAAATATTTCAAATTTCCTTTATTTAATTTTAGTTAATTTCAAAATATCATTTTTTTATTGTTTAAATAAATAAAGCATAATTAGTATTACAATACTCAATTTGCAATCTCTGTAGGATTGATAATTAATTACTACTTATATAATTTTGTATACTTGCGAATTACACATCAAGTTTTTGGCATTATTGTCAAGGATTTCCAAAATTAATATTATTGAGAATTTTGTGTTATTTAATTTAGACCTTCTTTTAGTGATTATTTGTGTGGTTTTCAAGGATTTAAGCAGTGCATGCACACAACATGTGGTGCAAGTAGATGAGGAGCCTAGTTCATACCACTTAATTTAAACCTAGAAAGGACAATTTGCAAAAGGAGGAGATAGACTAGTAATAGAATGAATAGAGGAGAAGAGGAAAGAGACTTGCCTCTAGCTGAACGAGTAGTGTGCAATGGACAAAATTGGTAGAATGGCCAAAGAACTATGAGGGACTTTGTGAGTCCTAATGTACAAGGTTATCAAAATCTAATTATGATGCCAGTGACAACTGTAAATAATATTAAAATTAAACCCACCATGATCCAAATGACAATTCAATAGGTTGCCACGTGAGGATTTGAATGGTTGCAAGACTTGATCTTTGGAATATTGCCTAATCTTTAACATGAACAGAGTGAAACCTGAAGCAATTTGGCTTATCTTTTTCCATTTTCATTAATGGATAGGGCCAAAAGGTAGTTCACAAGCTTGCTACCAAACTCCATAAACATATGGCAAGAGCTTTAAACAACTTTCTTTAACAAGTACTTTCCACCAACTAAAGTACTTAAAATCAGAAATGAAATAAAATATTTTTATTAAAGAGAGGATAAGAGTTTCTATGAATGTTGGGATAGATTCAAGGATCTTCAAAGACAGTGTCCACCATAATTGATTTCTTCAAGGGATTTGGTGTAGTCTTTCTATAAAGGAGTCAATCAAGCAATCAGAGTAAACATAGATTCATCTGCTAGAGGAACTATTATGTCAAAGACACCCGAGGATGCTTTGGAGCTTGTTAAAGAAATGGATAACACACAAAGCCTTTAGTCTAATGAGAGGGCTATTCTAAAGAGGGGGGGGGGGGGGAGCAATTGAGCTTGATAGCTTAGCAATGCTAAATGCAAAAATGGATGTTTTATCTAAAAGGATGGACAAAATGAGTGTTAATGCAATTTCTAACTTGTCCTTTTCTTATGAATTATGTCAAGGTGGTCATCCAACTATTGAGTGTCACATGATGTAAGGACTGTCGATGGAGAATGTTAACTATATGAACAACTTCAAGGGGCAGCAGAACTAAGTGCATGGAAATACCTACAATTCTAGTTATAGAAGTCATCCTAATATCTCTTGCAGGCATTAAGAAAAGTGGAAGCCACAAGCACCACCAAGTTTTGGAAGGTAGAATACACAACATCACTAACCTAATTTTCAACATGAAAAAGGTTCATCTTTAAGGACTTTTCTAGAGAGCAAGTTGGAGAAGTTCATGGATGTGATGTCTATAAAAATGAATCAACAAGATGAAGCCATAAAGAGGGTAGATTTGAGCAAATTTTCCAAGACACTCAACTTATGTTCAAGAATCATTCTTCCTCTATCCATAATTTAGAGATGCAAATGGGGAAATTGGCAAACTCTTTATCAATAAGAAATTAAGGTTCCTTGACAAGGTACACTAAAAGGAATCTAATAGAGCAGTTAAAGGCTATTACCTTGCGAAGTGGAGAGATTCAACCCCAAAAGCAACTATGAAATATAAGAAGGTAAAGAAGAAGGAAGAGGAGAAGGAATAAGAAGATGTAATATCCCGTGTTTTTAAATATTTTAATACTGCATCAGGATATGCAGTGTTAATAATTTTTGTATATATATTACGATATTTTTACGAGTTGATATGTATTTAAAACCTATTTTAATTATTGTGTTTTATTCACAGTGCTTTACGTAAAATTTTCCCGGGACTTGCATTTTCGGGGAAATTTTCACGTAAATAATTTATTATTAATTATTTTAAATACATTTTCGGACTTGCATGAACTCATACGTATTTTTAAAATACTAAATAAAGCCTATGTGTGTATGTATTTATTTAATTAGGGTTTAATTAATATTACCCTAATATTTTATTAATTATGTATTAGTTTTGTTGTTATTTAATTATTTTTATTTAGTATAAATTATTAAAATATTAAATTATATGTGTGTGGTGTATATTTAGTGTGTAATTTAATATTATTTTATTATATAGTATAAAGTATATATATATACACATTATATGTCAAAAAATCAAATTTTGGAAAATTACAAAACTGCCCCTCCCGAACTCCTTCTTCCCCGATCACCTTCCCTCACCGTTCCGGTCGCTGCCATCCTGTTCCCTTGCCGTTGGTGTGCAGTCCGGTGTGCCACCTCCTTCCTCAGCCTCTTCTGCCGCTTGTTGTAGCCGTTTTCGACGTCTGGAAGTGGATTTTGGCCGGAGAAGTCGAATTTCCTTCCACTGTCGATCACGATGATTTCGGCCACCATTTTTGACACCGCCGGTCTCTTTCTTCTCTTTGAGCTCTGGTGAGTGTGATTCTAGCTTTGGTTTGAGCTTAAATGGTCTAGAATTGCTTAGGTTTCGAATTTTCCAATTCGATCATATTAGGGTTTTTGATTTTTTTGAGCCTCTAATTGATTGATTCATGAAAACTCCCTTCACAAATGTTGATCCTAGTAGCTTAATATACATGTATGAATTTTTTTGGAATTTTTGGAGATTTTTTGGATTTTTGGGTATTTTTGAATATTTTAATATTATTTTCTAATTTTCGGAAATTAATTATTTAAATTATGAAATTGTGTTTTATGGTTAAATTAGGTGTTGAAATGAATTATAGGAATTTATTTGGAATTTTTATGAATTTCTATGTATTTATTTTGAATTATTGAAGTTTATGTAATTTGGGAAATTAGGGTTAATTATGTTTTTAATTGAAATTAATTTTTTAATTGAGTTTAATTATTGATATTATTGATAAATATGTTGAGAAAATTAATTTTGGATAATTGAATAATTTTTGGTGAATTTTTGAAGTAATTTAAGTATATTTATATATATAGGGGTATTTTGGTAATTTTACCCTAAATTGGCTAAAAATGTAATTTAATTGGTTTTAATAGTTATTTAAGGTATAAAAATGATTTCTATAAATTATTTGGTATTTTTAACTAATTAAAACTATTTTTCGTGAATTATTTTCAATTATATATATAATATACGGTTTTTCTAATAAAATGAGTTTTTATCGGTTTTTACAGTGTTTTAAGGTTAATGATGTAATTTCTACATATAAAATAAATTTCTATGTTATAAGGGTATTTTTGGTATTTTCAGAATTGTTCTGTGTTTGTGGACCCCGGTCAGTAGATTGTAGTTTGGAGTCGGACCGAGGGGTTGTGGTTGAGTGTTGAGCCTATTTTTCGAAGTGTGTTTCTTTGCAGGGTCTGCTCTACTCTTTTGAGTAGAGAGATGTCCGTTTTACAGGGGAGGTTCTGTCGGATTTTTGGTAGAATTCTCGTAAAACGTGATGTCCGGTCGAACCCTAATCTCGATTCTGTGTTTAATACTCTAGATTGAATTCTAGGATTTCTGTTAGGTTTATTCTAATGTCTGTTGTTATTGTTTGTTTAGTTGCGCCGAGACCGAGGGCTAGTGGACTAGGCCCGTCGGATCCATCTCGTGGAGCGCATTAATTTGTGAGTTACTATACTATATATATATGCTTTAGGATGCATGATTTAGAAATATATGTTTTATTTTGATTAAAATGCATAAATAATGTGATTTGTATTTAAGTATATTTTTGGTTTATTTTCGGTATATATTAAATTATATGAATGTTTTATTAATAAATTATATTTAAAATGTTTTTAAATAAATTTCTAGCTTAAACTGTAATTTGATTGAATTTATTTGACATATATATACTTAAAATATACCTAGTTTACTTTTGGTATATTTCCAGTATATATATGGTTTATATTGTTATTTTATTTAAATCCATGCATCATTTATTTGTGAATGAATGTTTTATATTTATTAATGAAGGATATCAATAGAATGTGCTACCTAGTGGGCAGCACTAGGACCGAGTACGTATCGGTACGCCTATAGTATTTAGGCTATATTACTAACCTATTTGTGGATATTGATTGGAATTGATCATTTGATGTGTGAGATGTGGTTTGGAGGTGTGATTGCTGGAGCTCGGTTGACCAAGTGTCTCGGGGCCAATCACACTGGCAGTCAGACTGCTGGAGCTCGGTTGACTTAGTGTCTCGGGGCCAGTCTACTGTCTAAATGGATTAAGCGGATATATTTTGGAATAAGTGAGCCTGTGTGGCTAGAGTGTTGTCTAACACTATTTCCGAGGTTGCGATATTATAGGGTTCTATTTGATCCTTCATAAACTGTGATTTTCAATAGAAATATATAAAATGATTTTATTGCATATGTGTGTATTTGTCTGTATATATACATATTATATATATACTGTTGATTGTATGCATTGTCATTTAGTATGCATGTATATATATTATAGTAATTCACTCAGTGAGGTCTGACTCCCCTCCGTTGACTATTTTTTCAGGAGAGTCAACATCTTCAGACCTCAGTAGCAGGCCTGTACGCCGGATTCCTTCCGCCCCAGCTTCTTTATGTAAATTACTTATTTGAGTCTTATTTTTATATAATCTAGACACTGTAGTAGTTATAAATTAAATTGTGATTTCATGTATTTATCTATATGAGATATTGTATTATTTGAACTGGATTTGTATTAAGAGATTTATATATATGAGATGAGATTTGATTTAAATCCAGTGATGAAAATAATATTATGATATTTATGATTTTTATTTCCGCTGCATTTTATACTGTTATTATTATTGCATGTTTTATTTTATTTTTAGGCTTGCTACGGGTTCCGGATTCGAAAGAATTCCCGTTCCCTAGCGCCGGTCATGGCCCCTGTTTTGGGTCATGACAGAAGATGAGTAGGTTGAAGTACGAGTGGAAAAAGAATAAGAAGTTGAGGATAAAATATGGAGAAATCAACACCACCACTAATGAAGCCTTATAAACCTCCAGTTCCATATCCTTAAAGGTTGAAGAAATAGGAGCATGATTAATAGTTTGCAAAATTATTGGAGGGGTTTAAGGTACTCCATATCAATATGCCTCTTGTGGAATGTCTTTCTCAAATGCCAAAATATGCTAAGTTTCTAAAGGAGTTGATTTCAGCACACAAAAAAAGTTATAGGAGTTTGAGATAGTCACACTCACGAAGGAGTGTAGTGTAATCATCTTGAATAAACTTACTTTGAAAAGGAAGAATCCATAGAGTCTCATTATCCTATGTTCTATTGGAAACTTGAATTTTCAAAGAGCTTTATATGATTTAGGAGCTTTAATTAATCTTATTCCTTTGTCTATTTATAGGAAATAAGGGCTAAAAGAAGTAAAACCCATAAATATCTTATTGTACCTTGTAGAAAAGATAGTGAAGGAACCAAAAGGCACAGTGGAAGATGTGTTAGTAAAGGCTGGGAAACTTATTTTCCCAATTGATTTTATAATCATTAACTTTAAAGAGGATGAGGAGATTCCATTAATCCTTGGTATGGCTTTCCTTTACACTGCAAGTGCAATCATTGATATTTATTATAGAACTCTTACATTGAGAGCGGGTGATGAAGGTTGTAAGTTTAATGTTTATCAAAGCATGAAATACCCTTATAATGAAGATTTTCGAATGAGAGTAGATGTTATTGATGAATGTGAAAATGAAATCTAATGATGAAGGTTGACAAAATTTATGAAAATTAAGAATATTGGTAAGTGTTTTCAGGTACAATCCTCTTAAGATGGAATACTCCTTAAACACTAACCCCATATACCACACATGAAATTACCAAACACTGAACCCACACCACCCTCAAGCATTAAACCATAAAAATTAGACTTGAAACCTTTACTTTAATATTTAAGGTACACTTTTCTATGAGAAGATCAAACACTACTTATGATTATATCCTTTAAACTCAATAAGGTTTAAGAGGATTTACTAGTGCATATGCTAAAGAGGAGAGTAAAAGCAATTGGTTGGAAAATTTCTAACATTAGGGGCATAAATCCATCTTATTGCATGCACAAGATCTTAATGGAGGAAAGACACAAGCCAACCATTGAAAGGTAGAAAAGGCTTAACCTAAACAAGTAAGAAGTGGTAAAGAAAGAAGTAGTCAAGCTTTTTAATGCATGAATCATTTACTCGATCTTAGACATTTCATAGATGAGTTTGATTCAGTGTGTACCAAAGAAGGGTGGAATTACAATTGTGAAAAATGAGGAAGGGGAGTTAAATCCTATAAGAGTTATGAGCGGATGGAGGGTACACAAAGATACATAAAGTTGAATTCATCCACAAGAAAAGACTACTTCCCATTACTTTTCATTAATCAAATATTGGAGCAGATAGCAGGACTACTTTTTATTTTTTTAGATGGGTACTCAGGGTACAATCATATTGCAATAGCTCTAAAAGATTAAGAGAAAACCACTTTTACATGTCCTTATAGTACATTTGCATATAAGAGGATGCCATTTGGATTATATAATGCTCCTATGACATACCAGAGATGTATGATGGCCATATTTTCATATTCAGTGGAGGAGATCATAGATGTTTTCATGGTTGATTTTTTAGTCTATGGAAACTCATTGAGGGGTGTTTGAACAATTTGGAGCAAGTTCTTGCATGCTGTGAAGAAATAAATTTGGTGCTTAAGTGGGAAAAGTCTCATTTCATGGTAGATGAAAGAATCATTTTAGGACACAAAATTTCAGCTCAAGGGATTAATGTTGATAAAACAAAGGTGGATACAATTGAGAAGTTCTAATACCTCACAAATGTGAAGGGAGTTAGGAGTTTTCTTGGCCATGCAGGCTTTTATAGGTGGTTCATTAAAGATTTTTTAAAAAACTCTAAACCCCTCTGTAAGTTGCTTGAGAAAGATTCACCATTTGATTTTACTAATGAGTGTAAGTTGGCTTTTGATAGGTTAAAGAAAGCCCTTATTTTAGTTCCTATAGTGATGGCACTAAATTGGAGTTTAGCATTTGAGTTAATGTGTGATGCAAGTGAACACGCAATAGGAACTATGCCTAATCAAAGAAAGAAGAACAAATTACATGTGATATATTATACAAGTTAGACATTGACTGATACACAACTAAATTATGCTACTATAGAGAAGGAGATATTGGTAATCATTTCTACTTTTGATAAGTTCAGATCCTATCTCTTTGGCTCTAAGGTTGTTATGTACATATATCATGCAACATTGAAGTACCTAACGAATAAGAAATATTCCAAACCAAGGCTCATTAAATGGGTGTTGTTGTTGCAAGAATTTGACATTGAGATTAAATATAAGAAGAGATCTAAAATTGTAGTAGTTAATCATCTTTCAAGATAGGATATAGAGCAAAAGGAAAGGAATAGTCAAGAACCTATCAAGGAGCTATTTCTAAATGAGATTCTTTTGGCCATAAGGATCATAGGTGCTCCTTCATTTACTAACATAGCAATTTTTTTGTTGAGTGGAGAAATGCCAAAAGATTTCACTCATCAACAAAAGAAGAAGCTAATTTATGATTTCAAATTTTACATTTAGGATGAACCATGTTTTGTGGAAATTGTTCAGTGATGGTATAGTGAGGAGATGTGTAATGAATGGAGAAGTTGGTTAATGGTAGACATTTTGGATCATAGAGAAAAGTTGCTAATGTTATTGACGCAGGGTTATATTGGCCTATACTTTTTCAAGATGCAAGAGACTTTATGATTTGTTGTGATGCATGTCAAAGGAGTGACAACATTTCAAAAAAGGATAAAATGCTTCAATCTAGAATTTTAGAAGTTGAAATATTTGATGTATGGGGCATTGACTTCATAGGGCCATTTCCTTTATTAGAGGGTAACAAGTACATTCTTGTTTGTATGGACTATGTTTCTAAATGGGTAGAGGCCCAAGGATGCTTAGCAAATGATGTAAGAGTTGTTTGTAAGTTCTTAAAGAAGTTGTTCTCTCGATTTGGTATGCCTAGAGTAATCATAAGTGAAGAGGGAACACATTTTTGCAACAAAAATATAGAAACATTATTGGCTAAATATGGAGTGAAGCACAGAGTAGCTACACCTTATCACCCTCAAATGAGTGGATAAGTTAAAGTGAGCAATAGGGAGTTGAAGAAAATTTTGGAAAGAACGATGAGCAAGCTAAGAAAAGAATGGGCAAAGAAGCTTGATGATGCTTTGTGGGCATATAGAACAACTTATAAAACACCTATTGGGATGTCTCCTTGTAAGTTAATTTATGGCAAAGAATGTCATCTTTTTGTTAAATTTAAGCACAAGGCTTACTGGGTAGTAAAAGCCTTGAGTTTTAATTTCTTACTGGGCAGTAAAAGACTTGAATTTCAATTTCAAGAAGGCAGCTAAAAGATAATGTTATAGATGAGTGAGCTTGAAGAAATTAGAGAGATTGCTTATGAGAATTCAAGGATTTACAAGGAACACACAAAGAGATGGCATAATGCAAAAGTTAGAGCCAAAAAGTTCAAGGAAGGTGATCAAGTGTTGCCTTTTAATTTAAGGCTCAGATTATTTCTTAGAAAATAAAGAGTAGATGGTTTAGAGTATTTATAGTGACTCAATTATACCTTTATGGGGCTGTGGAATTATGCAACACTAGAGGAGACATATTTAAAGAGATGGGTAGAGATTTAAGTTTTACCATGGAGGCACATTAGAGAATTTTCTTTAAGTTACATACTTAAGGGAGTTAACTACATGATCAATATGGCGATCTAGCTCATGGACCTTTAAAAGAGTGCTTCTTAGGGGCTTAACCAAGAAAATTTTTTACTTTGTTTTATTTAAATCATTTCATTTATGTTTTGTAAGTTTATTTTAATTAGACTTTTAATGTTTGTTTCTTTTATGATTTCAAGAAGCAATGAAAGAAGGAACTTTAAAAGAGGTTTTATAAGTTAAATTTGTGTGGAATGTCAATTACTATGATGTGCAAGTCATTTATGTGATGCACTGTATGCAAATTTATGATTGATACCTTAATTGGTGAATTGGCCAAGTTAAGCACCCTGTGGCACAACCATGTGACCAGATTATTATTCTTTACTGTAAAAAAAATTACATTCAAGCATGGCCATGTGCATTTTGTGTATAGCCATGCCCATGTTGAAGCTAAATTTTGCATCCAAGCATGGCCATGTGCATTTTACGCATGCCCTTGTGCATGACAAGCTAAAAACATGTAACTAAGCATGGTCATATGCCTATTATCAAGAAAAAAAATGTGCCAGTGCTTGCACAGCCATGCGCCCTAATACGCATGGTCATGTGTCCTATGATGTATTATAAATACAAGATGTGCACTCAATTTTAAATGGAGCCCCACCACTTTCCCAACATTCCCCACTTCCTAAAAACATAGGGTTTTTAACCTTGACTACCTTTCCCACTTCCCAAACCTTAGCATTCATTAATTCCCATTACATTTCCCACTTCCTAAACCTTAGAACTCCTAAATTTTGACTAACTTTTCCATTTTCCATAACTCCATATCTTCTATTTAAAAATCCACCACTCTTGCACTTTCTCATATCATCTTATCTTTCATTCATTCTTCACTCATCTTTTTTATTAAGCACTCTCTTAACTTTTCATCTCCCTCATACCACTATGAAAAGAGAGCAAAGGAAGAAGAGCATTGCAAAAAAAAAATATGCTCCTCCTCCTAAAAGAGCAAGGCTTCGTAGAAGCTCTAACAGTCTAGGTGGTGCTAATAAAGAAAGAATGGTAAAACCTTTTCCTAATCAAATTCGTTTTAGGCATGAAGGGCATAATAAGAAATTTGATCAAATGATGAATACGAAGATTGCTCCTAATAGATATCCTAGTGCTTCATATTTAAAGGAAATTGGGTTGTATGATGAGGTAATTATGCATGTCAATAGGATGGGTTAGGGTGAATTTGTCATGATGCAAAGTCCCACTTATGCTAAACCTACTTATGAGTTTCTCTCTTCATTTAACTTTGATGAACAAACTCTTATGCTCAAGAGTTTCAATTGGGAAATGAAGAACATAATTTAGGATTGTTTGAACTTAATGATGTGTTTTATTTTCCTAAGTATTAAAATGCTACTGTTGAGTATTATAGAGATGTATATAAAAGAGAAATAATCAGGGAAAAGGAAGTTTTCTATGAAGCTAGGGCGGTGAAAGAATCCCCCATTCGATCACCGCTTTGAAGTATTTGAATGGGCTCATGGCCCATTCCTTTTTTCCAAGGAAAGAAGGGGATTTTGTTGTTACCATCACTGAGCTAAACATTTTGTATTGCATGGCCAATGATAGGAAACTTAATATTTGTCATGCTTTAGACAAAAAATTGAGGGATATAGCTACAAAAGTAACTAGGACTATAATGTGAATTTGATCCACTATAATCTCATAGCATTCTTCAATTCCCAAAATTTTGTTCTTCCACCATATCCACCAATTCATAATGAACCCAAAGAGGAAGAGGATGTCTCCTCATCTGAGGATGAAGGAGAAAAGTGAAGAACTTGTTTCAATTTATTATTTTGTTCTAGGTTGAACAATGTTTCTTTTAAGTTGTTTCTGATTTCATTTTTATGCTCCTTCTATTCCAGTGCACTTTTTAGAATAAAAGTATCCAAAGGATCCTTTTTGGAGATATCCACACTGAGTAGTGCAACAAAGGTTAAGGATACTGAGATTGGGAAGACTTTGATTGAACAAAAGTTTTAAAACCTTATATGTGTTGAATTTTTAACTTCCTAAGTTTTAGAATGATTCTGATTTGCTTCCATTTTTTTTAGTGTCAATTATTTGCTTTCATGATTTTAATAGAGAAGTATATTTTTCACATGGTAATAATGCATTATTGACCTTAGATTAATATTTTAATTTTGAGTCTTTAAGCTTTTTATTAAAGGAAGATTGAGGTAGATAGTCAACTTAAAGCTAGTTAATTAACATGATTCTCTATGTCAATATGGTGTATTTGAGCTTTGCTTGAGGACAAGCAAACATTCAAGTATGGGGGAATTTTATGAGTGTGAGAAATGCATTATTTTAAGCACTCAATGTGTCATAATTAGGTGTCATTCTAGTTGTATTTATAATATTCATTAAGTTTTTCTTTAGTTTAAGTATTTGTGTTACATGACTTGAGTATATGTTTATTTCTAGTATTTTGGTTTACTTTTGGCCATTTTTTTTATGCATTTAGGTGTTCAAAGAATAGTAATGGAATGAGGCATAGGACTTCTGAAGGCTATAAAAGTGTCCAAGGAGCATTCAGGGCATAATTTAGCAAGTTTGAGGCTTAGAAGAGGCATATGGCCATATGCTTAATTGAACATGGTCATACTTGATTGAAGGATGGATACACAGCCATGAGCACCCACGTGCATGGCCATGCCTAATTGCCAGATTCTTATGAAGATAGGCACACAACCATGTGCCTAAACACACATGGCCATGTGCCCTACTGGCAACTTTTTGAAATTTGAATTTTGAAACATTGATTAAGGGGGATTTAATGGATTTCTGAAAGGGGAAACATATCAAAAGGCTGGAGGCTAAGGTTTTATGGGTGTGTAGCCTCCAGGAATAAATTATTATTCAGTTTTCTATATTTTTTAATAAGTTTTTATCTTTCTTTTTATATAAAAAAAAGACTAGTGCTTATTTTATATTAGTTTTGGAGATTGAGAAACATGCATTGAAGAACAATTGCCTTTTACTGTTAAGGGGATTTTTCTAAATACTTGTTATTATTCATTTCTATTTTGATTAATGATGATGTTTATTTTCTTTTATTTCTCTTCTTTGTCTTTTATTATCAACATGAGTAGCTAAGTTCTTATTAGGGTTCTTATATCAATTCAACCATGTAACAATTGCAATTAAACCTAAGCCATTAATCTCAATCTGCTAGTTGCTATTGAACTTAATGTCTTTATAGGATTGATTACCCTTTGATGGAATTTATACAATGAAACTTGATTGAGAGATAGGTTCCATTGGATATAAACAACAACCTATTAGACGCTTTCTTAGTTGAGAAACATTTAAGAAACTAATATTGATTAAAAGCTGGAGCTTTAAATTGAGCTAAACAACACTTAGTAAGTGAGAGCAGATATAAATTTAAGATGTAATACACTTGGTTAATTGTGGGTTTGTCTGAGAGGAAAATCTAGGATTCTTTAGATGCCTTTAAATTGGATTAAGGTTAGGTATGACATAAGTACTAATTAACCTTAAAAAATGGTTGAATAGACAATAAAAACCCTAGCTTTTCAAATTGATTGCTAATTATTTCAATTTTCCTTTATTTAATTTTAGTTAATTTTAAAACACCATTTTTTTATTTAAACAAACAAAGCACAATTAGTATTACAATACTCAATTTGCAATCTCTGTGGGATCGATATTTAATTTCTACTTGTACAATTCTGTATATTTGCATATTATGCATCATTAGGCTTTCATAAAACTAATTAACACTCTCTCTTGAGTAATGCTAATCTCCATAAATAAGCATAAATTAAATCTCAAAGTATGGCTTAATTCTCATCATCACTATAAAATAAGACAACATCAAACTTGCAAGGCATTAAGCAAACTTATAAAAGACTAGATCTACTTAAGCTCCCTCAAGTCATTGATAAATCCAACAAGTATTTATGGTTCTATTAAATCCACCATTTTTAAATGGATAGATTTAAACAAAGGTTATATTTGGCCAAAACATAATACACAACAAGTTCGATAAATACAATATGTAAGATAAATAAGAATTAGATCTATTAAATGAACTTAATTCAAATGAGTTTCTAAAAAATTCCTAACAACAAAATAAAGTTAGCCAAACATGGCTTCACAATCCATTATCCAATATTCAATAATAACCCAAGATAATATCATAATAATAATCACAACAGAAAGAGAAAGAAAATGTTATTAAGAAGCTTATGGGGTCTTTAATAGAGGCTCTTCTTCTTAACTTCTTTTTCTCCTATTGCTCCTTTCTCTCTCTCAGTTATTATGGGTGTTTTCCTCAATTGATTTCCTTTAAGATTCTCCTTTAAATCATGGTCCTTGGCCTTTTATAGCCTTCTTCTAAAACATCCCTTCACCTCCCTTAGATTTACTCCTTTAAAACATCCACGTCAGCATGTCCTATGCTGGAAACAAACTGGCTATGATCATGGGTTGATATGTGCTTGCCATAGAGGGGTAGCTAGTGAAGGGGTGGCAATTGCAGATGAGTTATGCTCACTATAGAGAGTTTGGCTAATAGGAACCTATGATCATGGCTAAGTTGCAATTGCATGAAGGCCTTGACCTAGGAAGGCTTGCCTACTTCAATCAGTCAGCGATCGTGCTTCCATCAGTTAGCGATTGCGCTTCCATCTGCGATCGTGACTTGGGCTATATAGTGCTTTCTTCTTCTTTTTTCCTCAAACCACCATCAAACACCTCTATACTTCTTTCCCCTATAAAAAGAAAATAAAAATATAAAAGTAGTTATTCCTATATGTTAATCTATACTAAATGCTACCTAACATAAATCCTAAATCTATATGCAATTTGGCACCAACACTAATTCATCCCTACATTTTTAAAAGTTAATTAGATATGCCTTGAGTTTTGATTTCAATAAAAATTTACACTGTAAACCGTCAGTTTTATATGTAAAGACTTTTTTACCCTTTAGTGACAAAAATGTAATTTTACTTTTATTTGTTAAATTTTAGTTTTTATATAGAAAATTAAAATTTTTCATCCCATTAGTCTGGAACTTGAAGATGTAGCCAACAATGAGAAACATAGATCACTGATCTCCATACAAAATGCACTACACAATTCGGCATTTTAAGGAGTGGTCTTATGCACCACCTCCTTTTATCTGTCATGCTTTAGCTTTGGATTCCCACCAATAATATATATATTTTTCTTCAAAAAGCATTTTTATATTCATTCTTATTAATTTCAAAATTATGTAATTGAATAAAAGAATAATTAATTTTAAATTTCTGCAATTGAATAAAAGAAAAATTAAGGCAAAAATAATAAAAAAGGAGATTAACATTGACAACAAAACTAGAGAAAACATAGAGAAGAAAAAAAAGTTTTTTGTTCCAAAGAAGGGGAAAAAACCCCTAAAGACAACAAAACAAAATTAAACCCTAATAGAATGGGGCCAAATAGCCCCAACAACATCTTTGCAAAATTGTATTCTCTATAAATATAAGTAATGATAATCTCCCAATCACGATCAATGAGTTGGCAACATAGTTGAACCAGATTTGAAGAAGAAATAGAGGTGGAATGTTGAATCTGGAGCCATTGAGCAACCAGTTGAGAATCAATTTCTAGCACTGCCTTTTAAAAACTAGAGCACCAAGCCAAATGCAAGCCATGATAAATAAATTAATATTGATGATGCAATCTATATCACAAATAATAGACTTCAAAATGAATCAAGAAATAACAAAACAGCATTGGGTACCCAAGATTCAACAAAAACAATAATTGGGTATATAAGACAACAAAATAGGAGCTTTTCTGAGAAAAAAAAAGAGAAAATGAAAAGAACAGAGCTTATGATTCACTGTGAAAGAGAAGAAAAGTATGTGAGAAAGGAAGTGTTAAATAACAAAAGTCATGATGTTAAAGGCATAAAAATTTAAAGAAAATGAAGGAATTTGAGGAATTGCATGTAGATTTGTCAAAGGATGGCAACAATGGCTAGACATGGTAACAATTGGCAATAATATCAGGTGGTGGCTACAATGGCTAAAGGTTATAGCAATAAGAGGCAATTACGATGGCTAAAGGTGGTAGCAATAAGAGGCGGCTAGTGGTGATGGCAATAGGTGGCAATGATAGTAGTTTTTAGGGTTTAAGTTTGGGTAAGAAGATGAGAAGATGAAGATTAGGAGAGAGAAAATGATGTAGTGATACTTTTAGGGTTTAAAGGTATTTATGGAATTTCATATAATTATTAACATTTTAATATTAATTATTCTCTTTTATTTAAAGTATGTTTCAAAAACTAATAGTATATTTCAAAAATTTTTATCAAAAAGGGGAAATAATTTATGGAATAAAAATTGAGAGGATATCTAATTAACATTTAAAAATTTATGGACAACATAGTAAGTTTGGCCAAACCTCAGGGGTATTAGTAATTTTCACTTTTATTTATCAACTGATAAGTTAAATCATTCTTAATTGGATATGCAAAGAATATCAATCCATAATAAAAGCACTCTAATTAATTAAGTTTTTTTAGAAACAATTAATTAATTAATTAAAATTCAATCCTTAAATACAATGCAATACTTCTAATTAAGGAAAACAGGATATTAATAGACCCAAACCCAATCTTAATTAAGGGCAAAACAAGAAGGAATATGTATTCGGAGCCCTTGTAGCTACCACACATATATGGTATAATTTCCTAGAAAAAAAGTATTACATTTTACATAATGCTACAACTCAGAGCAACTACTATTTTATATCCTCCTTATGCCATTCCAGCAAGTGCAGCTAACCAATGACTTTAGAAAATTAAAATAAAGAGTGAGATCAATCAATGTTAAAGAGAGTTTATTACATATTAAGTTGTGGTTTAAATAAGATACTAATTATAAGTGCTCACTTTCTTATAGACAACAATTTCAGTGGATGTTGAGCTTCCTCTCTTTGAAGTCCCACATTATCATTCTAGCACAGCCATGCATTTCTCTTTAGTCTTACACATTGAGGGGCCCAACAAATATCTTCTCAAAATAACTGAGGGACAAATTCCAACTTAGTTACTCACATTCCTCATATAACTCATTTTATATTTGATCACAACCTATTTTACCATCCGATTAAATAATGGTGTAGGGATGTGTTAAAATATAGAATTTATCATGCATTAAACCATAGTGATCTCAAGTCAGAGGACTTAAATAATACTATTATGATAAGAATAACCTATGATAATAATCCATGTGTTATTCTTATAATGGGTCGATCTAGTATATCATTTCCCTAAATATGTACCTATGAGTTTGACTTAATATCTTATATACATTATCAGTAAAACTTAATCATCAATTAACCTCATACTAGTCTTTATTTATTATTATTCCCATAATAATAATCGATTAAGGATATTTATATTAGAATTCAAGTATCACCTAAGAGTTTTACTATCAAGTCACGTACTTAATTATCGTAGATAAAATTAACAAATCAAGGATAGTACTAGAATTAGCCAGTAATAATAAAAATATCTCTTTATTATTAAAATAGAAATATGAGAATGTCAAAGTATGGCCATTACACAATTGGCCTAAGGCATAACACTCACACTTTTATATTGGTGATGGGATTTATCTGGAAAGAGTTTTCATTCCCATGACTTCTATCAAATAGGACTTTCTATATGGAATTTGACTTTCCTGAAAGGAATGCTCCATTTGGGTATCAGGACTCGATGTCCTTAATAGAAAATTCCTTTTAGTGATATTTAACCTTGACTTGATTCTTAATAGTTGAAAAGTCAAATGGTAAAAAGTGGTTTGATGTGGCAAATAAGACAAAACTACTTTCCACGTGTTGGGCTTCTATTAGAGGTATATATTTTATGTATCATCAGATGTCCCCCACTCTAATTCTAGAACATATGTTCTAGATGAAAAAGTATAGTCAGGTGATTCTCCTTTGATTCTCTTAATTATGGAATTTCTTTCTTGTATAGGATCTTGGGATCCAAGTTTTATTGTTTTTCTTTAAGGACATTTCCTTATAATGATGTTTTTAGGATCTAGGAGTGTTCCTAGTATTTAAGAATTGAAAATTTCCCTAAGAGTCCTTAGGGACAATTTTTTTATTTGATTGATTCTCCTTGGAGAGGATTCTGTACCACAAGTCCATAGGGACATGGGACTCTCATGTATAGAGAGATTTTGACTTCTAAATTTAATTGATTCTCCATATAAAGAGCCTCCTTGATGAGGTTAATTAGTCTTAGGGAGGATTTATGCTCTTTAAGTCCCTATGACATGAATTTGCACTTATAAAAGATTAATTTAGAATTTGGAGGGTTTGGTCCCTCTATGATTTAGAGATTGTGATTTATTGAGAAGGCATATAAGAAACGTTGTTCTTGAGGAAAAGGTAGAGATTCCTAAGTAGATAATCTTAGGTAGATAATTCTATGAGATAGATTTTACTTCCTTGGGGGAGATTTAAATTTTCCATTGAATTTCCTGTAAAGAAATCTTTTTTCTAATAGAGGAGGTAGAAGTCTTTAACTAAGAATTTCCTATGAAGGAAATTTCGCTCCTATAAAGGAGTAAAGTATCTGAAAGGATATTTTGATTAAACTCATTTTATTCCCTTTAGAAAGCTTAAGGTCTTCCATTTGAACTTTATTATAGAGGAAATTTTGTTCCCATTGGGGAGGTGGAGATCTCGGATTGAGAATTTCCTATGGGAAAATTCTCCTCCCTTTAAAGATTTTGATAACTTCGAATGAAAATTTCTTATAAAGGAATTCTTGGTCCCAAGGGGGAATTTGAAATCTTCAACTAAGAATTTCCAATTAGGAAAGTTTACTCCTGTAGAGAGCTAAAGATATATGAAAAAAAATTTATATAGAGAAAATTTCTCTTTTAGGAGAGGTTGAGTTCTGTGTATTTCCTATGAAAGAAATCTCTCCTTTGGGGGGAGGTAAGGATGTCTAACAAATTATTTCTTGTTGAGAAAATTCTCCTGAGTAGGTGGCCCTTATAGATAAATTTCTAAGAGTTGGCATGAATCAAGTGCTTTAAAAGATTCTTCTTCCAAGACCTTTGACACTGTAATTGCTATTGAGGTGAAGGCATTTAAATCTTATTTAGAAGATATGACTAGGGGAAAAGTAGCTCCAATAACTATTGTGAATTCCCTTATAAAAAGGCTCTCATAGGAAAAATCTGAAAGTCCTCCCCTTTATGGGAGAGGAAAAGGAAAAAAGAGGAAAGAATCCAAGGAACTTGAGTTTTCAATTAGTTTTAATTTTATAGAGGAGAATGAACTTCTATCTTTAATGGCGAAGCTATATAAAAGACTCACCCCCTTGTGTCATAATTTAGGATTTTTTTAAAAAGGAATTAGTTAGGAAATAATTAGACAAAAAAGCTACCATTATTAAAGCTCTTGAAGAATTTTAAAAATATGGAGACTTTAGGAAGGTGATGGTATCATAGGCTTTAAATTTCTATATACCATGGTGGTTTAGTTTTTGTGAATGGCTTGTGGTCATTTTCTTAAGTAAGACTTTTCATGCTTTGAAGTTGTTAGAGGAGATTCTGCCACTATTCAGGATGGGGATTCTATAAAAGAAAGAGTAACCTTTAGCCAACTTTAAGGGTGTTGAAAATTCAACAAATGTTCATTAACTTCTCAATTCCCTTAAGAGACTAGACAAATCTTTGGATGTTCATAATGTGCATAAAGCAAATCAAGTGGAGAATATTGTTATATTCCCTTCCTCAAAGAATAAAGTAAATGTTGAACTTCTTTCTTTATAGGAGAGAGTTGTTCTAGTTCAGGATAATAATGTTGGGAATATTCATGTTAGGATATTTTCACTAAGTGCTTTGCCAAATATTATTTTCAAGTCGAGAATCTTCAAGTGTTGTTCCACTCTTATATATTCTTTTATTCTTTCTACTTGAATAGAGATCATGAATGAGGAGTCATATGTTTATAATAATCCTCTTAAGTAAATGTCTGCATGAAGTTTATTAGTTTTTTATCATGAGAAATTTTGATATTTGATAAGATTCTCATAGGAAAATTATGATTCTTGATCAATTCCTCTAGGGAGGATTTCTGTAAAGGTTTGTAAAGTACAGTTGATTGATTCCTTTTTTAAAATTTCTAACATGGATTACCTCTTAAGTGAAGGATGTCTAATTGATTCCCATCGGGATACCTCAGTGGACATTCTCATTTATGGAGAATATTCTGATTGATTCTCTTATCAAATTTATGGATGGATGTTCTCACTTGTGGATAATATCTTGATTGTTTCCTTTATAGGATGTCTAGATGGAAGTTCTCACTTAATCGAGTCCCTTGTAGGAGGATTCTTGGAAGGAAGTTCTCACTTATGGAGAATATCTTTATTAATTCCCCTATTGAAGAATTCCTAAAAGGAAGTTCTCACTTATGGAGAATATCTTTATTGATTCCTTTGTGGGTGAATTCTGGAAAGGAAGTTCATACCTGTGGAGAACATCTTTATTGATTCCCTTGTAAGAGGATTCCTATGCATGTGCTAGCATTAAAGCAACTAAGTTCGTCTCATTTTTGGAGACCTTATATGATTGATAGATTTCGAATGTACTCTTTTTAGTTCACCTCACTTCTAGAGGTATTCCTTATGAGATGAGGAAATTGATTTGTATAATGTTCCTTTGTAGGAAGCTTTTAAAAGGTTTCTTCCTCATAAATTAATTTTGAGTAAAAGATTCCAAATTGTGAATCATAATGTGGTAGCTTCAAAGTTTGAAATTTTTAAAGCAAAATAACTAGGATAACTTTATTGCGAGAGAATACTCCCTTTTTAAGAGAAATCCAAACATAATCATATATAAAGAGAAACACACTAGAAAAGGATGCCTTTATTTCAAAGGGAGGCTTAACAATTATGCCATATAGGTAGAGAAACTTCATTAGAGATTATTCTTTTCTTCATAAAGGAGTGTGCCATAAATTTATAAAAAATCATGTACATAATGAGTTTCCTTCAGAGCGTACTAGGTAGTAAATTCATGTTGTAACAATTTAGAAAATCCTGAATAGGCCATCCCGAGTAGGAAATAATTAAAGTTTATTATCAGCTCCTTTCCATTCCATTGGGAGTTCTAGGTGATCTATTTATCTAGTCACTTTTTGTTCCTTTTACTCTTTTCTTTAACCCTCATAGGATAATTTGTTCAAACATTCTTGCTTATTAATAAGTCTCAAATAGGCATACAATTTTTTTCCAAAGGAGAATAATAGTTTCCTAACTAATAAATCATGTCTGATAATGCTTGTCAAAGTCTTGGACTCTACCCAATTGGTCAAATAATCCATTTTTATAATTTTTCCCATATGAATAACTTTTTTAGGAGATAAGCATTGATGGTAGAGGTATATAGTATCTTTTTTTGTACAATTTCCCATCTTGAAGAGTAAAACTTAATGTTCTTAAAAAAAAAAGGCTTAAGAGCTTCTTTTTAATTTGATAGAAATTCTCCTGTATAGACATCACTAGATAGAAAATTTTCCTTAGCCATCACCGTCTTTCTAAGAGAATATGCTTAAGAGTTTTTTGCTTTGGGTATCTTAAAGTTATATCTTGGTAATGAAATCTATTCATCACGGGAATAAAAATTAGTTTGCACATTCTACTTCTTCATTCTCCTTAATGTACTTTTAAAATTTCTTTCTTTTATAACTTGTCTTCATTTGAAATGTTGGTTGATATTTCATTATTCAAAGATTACTATTTTCCAGTTGCATGTCCATCTCTCAATTGTCTCTAAAATCCTTTAGTACTTGATGATAATTTAAGAGTATTCATTACTCCTTTCTCCCCTAAAAAAGAGTTTAAAGAATGATAATGGTTTCAAACTAAATGAATCTCTATAACACCTATATAGATTCTTTAGTTTAAAGATTGTAATTTGAAAAGTCAATTTATGACAGGCCTTTAACATTAAAGGAGTTAACTTGCTATAATCATTTCATCACTACTAGGCCTATTAATGAATAATTCAGTGCTATTGTATAATTAATCTCTGAAATTTAATATAGTAGCCATTTTAATGCATAGAATAACCCATTTAGTGAGACTAGAAATTTGAATGATAATGAATCTTGTATAGATGATCAACCTTAGGGCAGAATCTATGTAGGTGTTATAGAGATTTTCTCCAAAAAGCAAGTTGAATTACACTGTCTTGATGACACTTCTTGAATAAAAAAATTCATAAAATATCCCTTTAGAGGTTAAAAAATATGTTATCAGCCTCACATTCCTCAGCTGTCTCATTTGCGTCATCATTGATAAAGATCTCCTTCTCAAGAGAAATCCTATTTAGGAATATATTGATAATAACAAAAGAAAAGTATGTAAATTCGTGAAACTTATATGTCATATTTCATTAATATGAAAAATTATACAAAAGAGTTACACTTTTGTAAAGAAATGATGTGTGACATGGTTCTAAAAAATGTAACTTGAGATAAATAATAATGAAAATGTCATGTGACATGATTTAACATATGCAAAGGAAGAGAATTTATCCTTATAACCTATATAGGATTTAGCAACTTATGTAAGTTATAGTAAACAAGAATTTATCCCTTTAAAAAGCCAAAATATATGATTTATTAGTATACAAGTCAATGAAGAGTTGAATATGAAATCTCTCATTATAGAGAAAGTCTCAAATGTTAGGATGTTTCCTTAAAAGTTAGGCAAGATCAATATAAGTAAAGTCTGACTAGGGAAGACCTCCCTCATGAGTGGGAGTATAAAGTCAAGTCCTTTCCTATTCAAGATAAAATTCATGTTTCATGTAAATTGATTAAGTATGCATCATTATCAAATGATTATTAAAACATATTAATTTAAGGTATTAGGTAAAGAAACTTATCTAATAGGTTGTAATCAGCCTTATAGACTTCTTGTAATTTATTTAAATCCAAATAGATAAATCTAAATAGAATAAGATAATGTAATTATCTTCCTTTGCTTGTAAGCTTAGTAGGTTATAAACATAAATTCCATGAGTAATAGAGCGATTCATTCCTTTATGAGTTTTTCTTAAGGATACTCCTTGAGCTTTGATGTAGGGAAAATGACAATCCTTAATTTTTCTGAGAGGCATTAGTGTTTAGGAGAATTTTGACCTTTATATAGGTTATAGATGATTAAAAATATGATATTACTGGAAAAAATGAAGATTCCAAGTGAGCTTTGAAGAATTATCTTATTTTGGGGAGTTAGTGGTTTCTGGGTAGGCGTTTCCAATGGGGAAATGTCACTCCTGTGTGGGAGATAGAGATTCCTAAAGGGACATTTTCAATAAAGGATTTTTATCCTACATGGGAATTCATATATGTTTCTTAATATAAGTATATCTCTAGTTAGTGTTGTCTTTACTAAAAGAATCCATTTAGGAGTCATTTGCTATAAGGTGTTTATACATCACAGGCAAGAATTTTCCTAAACAGGTTCATCATCACCTTTAAGAGGCAGCCCTTTTTATACCCATTTGCATTTTCTTTCTTCCCTACCTCTTTATAACATCAGTTAGGTAATATACTTTTTTCATCAGTTCTCTAAGGAACTCGGTGGGCACACTCATCAGCAGTGATTATCCAAAACCTATCTAAGAATATTTCTTTATTTCTTTATCCTCCATTAATTCATATCTTCCTATAGTAAATATACTTAGTTCCACCATTATAGAAATCAAAAACTCTTTTCCAATCAAAAGAAATGCAACAATAATCATAATGACCTAATATTTTTATACAATACACAATGAAATTGGTATTCAATATTTTTTTTATCATCACCTCAAAATGTTTCTTGAATTTTTATGGAGAAAATATGATGAATAAAGAGATAATGAAAGCACCAATTGTGAATAATTTTCTTAGCCTTTTGGTGGAGAAAATATAAAGATAAAGAAGTAGAGAATGTAAGCATAATCATATTCGCTTACAAATCATGGCATAAATGATGACAGAAATTTCAAGGAAAAAATGATAACATCTTAAGCATCAAAGATCATCATAATTCCTACAGACGATGCCATTTTGATGATTCAAAATCCTTTTTCCTTAGCTATAGCTCCAAAACATATGTTGAAGTATATGGAGGCCACGTACTTGAGATCCATGAATTTGAAGGCAGAGTTCTTTAGAGCAAAAACAATCTTTAGGGAAAATTCCTAAAAAGAATCTAAGTACAGTTTTTGTAATCCAAAACCTCTCTAATGCTTAAGTTACTATTTTAATCAATATAAAAAAGGTTAGGAAGCCTGAATATTGAATAAAAGAGGAGGAAGAGGATGAATAATCATGTTTATATGTGTATGATGTGAATAGTGGTCATTAGGAGATAATAAATAAAGAGATGGTTGTTAGAAGATAATAAATAAAGAGAAAAGTGAAGGAGAAGAAGAGAAAAGGAAGGACCTCCTATTCAGCAGTTGGGATGAGCCTTTTAAAGGCTTGGTTAATAGGAATGGATGGCAATAAGAGGCAACTAGTGGTGATGGCCATAGGTGGCAGTGACAGTAGTTTTTAGGGTTTAAGTTTGGGTGAGAAGATGAGAAGATAAAGATTAGAAGAGAGAAAAAGATGTAGTGATATTTTTAGGGTTTAAGGGCATTTATGAAATTTTATATAATTATTAACATTTTAAAATTAATTATTCTCTTTCGTTGAAATTATATTTCAAAAACTCACAGCATATTTGAAAAATTTTTAACAAAGGGGGAAATAATTAATAGAATCAAAACTAAGAGGGTATTTAATTGACTTTTAAAAATGTATGGATAAAGTAGTAAGTTTGGCCAAACCTCAAGGGTATTAGTAATTTTCACTTTTATTTATTAGCTGATAAGTTAAATCACACTTAATGGAATAGGCAAAGAATATCAATCCATAATAAAAGCACTCCAATTAATTAAATTTTTTTAGAAACAATTAATTAATTAATTAATTAAAATTCAATCCTTAAATACAATGCAATACTATTAATTAAGGAAAACAAGATGTTAATAGACCCAAACCCAATCTCAATTAAAGGCAAACCAAGAAGGAATATGTATTCAGAGACTTTATAGCTACTAGACATATAAGGTATAAATTTTTTAAAAGAAAATTATTATGTTTCATATAATGTGACAACTCAAAGTAGCTACTACTTTAGATCCTCCTTCTACCATTCCAACCAGTGCAGCTAATCAATGACTCTAGAAAATTAAAATAAAGAGTGAGATCAATCTATGTTAAAGAGAGTTTGTTACATGTCAAGTTGTGGTTTAAATAAGATACTAATTACAAGTGCTCACTTTCTTATAATGACCGCCATTGTAGACAATAATTTTAGTGGATGTTGAGCTTCCTCTCTTTGAAGTCCCACTTTATCATTCTAGCATGACCATGCATTTCTCTTCAATTTCACTCATCAAGGGGCCCAACAAATATCTTCTCAAAATAATTGAGGGACTATCTTAATCACCCATATTCCTCACACAACTTATTCTATATCTGATTACAACCTATTTTACCATCCGATTAAAGAATGGTGTAAGGATGTGTTAAAATACAAAACTTATCATGCATGAAACCATGGTGATCTCAAGTCAAAGGACTTAAATAGTACTACTATGATAAGAATTACCTATGATAATAATCCATGTGGTATTCTCATAGTGGGTTGATCCAGTACATCATTTCTCTAAATATGTATCTGAGTTTGACTTAATATCTCATGTACATTATCAGTAAAACTTAATCATCAATCAACCTCAAACTATTCTTTATTTATTATTATTCCTATAATAATAATTGACTATGGATATTTAGATTAGAATTCAAGTATCACTAAAGAGTTTTATTATCAAGTCATGTACTTGATGATCTTAGGTAGAATTAACGAATCAAGGATAGTACTAGTATTAGCCAGTAATAATAAAAAAAGTCTCTTTATTATTAAAATAGAAATATGACAATGTAAATATGGCCATTACACAATTGGCCTAGAGCATAACACTAACACATTTATATTGGTGATATGATTTATCTAGAGAGATTTCACGTTTATATTGGTGATATGATCTATATAGAATTTGACTTTCCTAAGAGGAATGCTCTATTTTAGTATTAGGACCTTAGTAGAAAATTCCTTTTAGTGATATTTAACCTTGACTTGATTCTTAAGTTTGAAAAGTCCAATGGGCAAAGGTGGTCTGATGTGGCAAATAAGACAAATCTACTTTCCACATGTCAGGCTTCTATTGGAGGTATATATTTTATGTATCATCAGATGTCCCCCACTCTGATTCTAGAACAAATGTTCTAGATGAAAGAGTATAGTTAGGTGATTCTCGTTTGATTCTCTTAATTATAGAATTTCTTTCTAGTATAGGATCTTAGGATCCAAGTTTTATTGTCTTTCCTTAAGGAGATTTCCCCATAGTGAGGCCCTCAAGATCTAAGAGAGTTCCTAGTATTTAAGAATTGAAAATTTCCTTGAGAGTCCTTATGGATAATTTTTTTATTTAATTGATTCTCCTTGGAGAGGATTTTGTACCACAAGTCCATGGGGACATGGGACTCTCACTTAGAGAGAGATTTTGATGTCCAAATTTAATTGATTCTTTATATGAAGAGCCTCCTTAATGAGGTTGATTAGTGTTAGTGAGAATTTACACTCTTTAAGTCCCTATGACATGAATTTTCACTTATAGAAGATTAATTTAGAATGTGGAGGGTTTGGTCCCTCTATGATTTGGAGATTGTGATTTATTCAGAAGGCATATAGGAAACATTATTCTTAAAGGAAAGGTGGAGATTATTAAGTAGATAATCTTGGGTAGATAATTTTGTAAAATAGATTTCACTTCCTTGGGGGAGATTAAAATTTCCATTGAATTTATTGTAAAGAAATATTTTCTCCAATAGAGGAGCTAGAAGTCTTTAACTGAGAATTTCCTATAAAGGAAATTTCGCTCCTATAGGGGAGTAAAGTATCTAAGAGGATATTTTCATTAACTTAATTTTATTCCCTCTAGAAAGCTTGAAGTCTTCAATTTGAACTTTTATTGTAGAGGAAATTTTGTTCCCATTAGGGAGGTGGAGATCTTTAATTGAGAATTTCCTATTAGAAAATTCTCCTCCCTTTAGGGAGTTTGATACCTTCAAATGAAAATTTCTTATAGAGGAACTCTTTCTCCCATTGGGGAATTTGAAATCTTCAACTAAGAATTTCCAATTAGCAAAGTTTACTCCTGTGGGGAGCTAGAGATATATGAATAAGAATTTTCTCCTCTCTCTTGGGAGAGGTTGAGTTTTGTGTATTTCCTATGAAAGAAATCTCTCCTTTAAGGGAGATAAAGATGTCTAACAAATGATTTCTTGTTGAAAAATTTCTCCTGAGCAGGTGGCCCTTATAGCTAAATTTCCAATAGTTAGCATAAATTAAGTGCTTATAAACATTCTTCTACCAAGACCTTTAACACTGTAGTTGCTATTGAGGTGAAGGCATCTAAATCTTATTTACATATAATTATTAGGAATTCCCTTATAAGAAGGCTCTCATAGGAAAAATATAAAAGTCCTCCCTTTTAAGGGAGAGGAAAAGGAAAAAAGAGGAAAGAATCTAAGGAACTTGAGTTTTCAATTAGTTCTGATTTTAAAGTGGAGAGTGAACTTCTATCTTCAATGGCGAGGCTATACAAAAGACTCACCCCCTTGTCTCACAATTGAGGATCTTAGGATTTATTTTTAAAAGGAGTTGCTTAGGAAATAATTAGAAAAAAAAAACTACCATTGTTAAAGCTCTGGAAGAATTTTAAAAATCTTGAGACTTTAGGAAGGTGATGGTATCATATGCTTCAAATTGCTAAATATCAGGGTGGTTTGGTTTTTGTGAATGGCTTGTGGTTATTTTCCTAAGTAAGACTTTTCATGCTTTGAAGTTATTAAAGGAGATTCTACCGCTATTCAGGATGGAGATTCTACAGAAGAAAAGAGTAACCTTTAGCCAATATTAAGAGTACTAAAACTTCAACAAATGTTCATTAACTTCTCAATTCCACTGAGAGACCAAACAAATCTTTAAATGTTCATAACTTGAAGCAAATCAAGTGGAGAATATTATTATATTCCCTTCCTCAAAGAATAAAGCAAATGTTTAACTTCTTTCTTTATAGGAGAGAGTTGTTCTAGTTCAAGATAACAATGTTAGGAATATTCATATTAGGATCTTTTCACTGAGTGCTTTGCCAAATATTATTTTCAAGTCAAGAATCTTCAAGTGTTATTCCACTCTTAAATATTCCTTTATTCTTTCTATGTGAATAGAGATTATGAACGAAGAGTCATATGTTTAGAATAATCCTCCTAAGTAGATGTCTACATGAATTTTATTAGTTTCTCATCATGAGAAATTTTGATATTTGATAAGATTCTCTTGGGAAAATTATGATTCTTGGTCAATTCCTCTAAGGAGGATTTTTGTAAAGGTAGGCTCCTTTATGGAGTATGGTTGACTGATTCCCTTTGTGAAAATTTTCACATGGATGACCTCTTTAGTGAAGGATGTTTGGTTGATTCTTGATAACTGGTTTCCGGGACTCCTGGGCTGAGCGTCCTGCAAAGTACTGAACAGAGGGCAAGGTGAGAGGTGGGGGGAATCCCCATAAACACTCCGATGCCTAAGTTAGAGAATAAAAAACGAGTGGCTGAAAGATAGCTTGAGTATATGTGAATGAGATGAGATGTCCTCTAATGAGGGGTATATGGTGTTATATATAGTGATACTCAAACCTGGGAGGAATAGGAATCCTTGTGGGAGAGTGTTCCTACTTCAGTTAGGATTCCTTTTTGAGGTAGTTCCTTGGACGAATCTGTCTTCTCCTTTGTCCATGTGTTCCTATTTAAGGGGGTGGATGACCCCTAATTAGGTGGGAACATTCTAGATGGTATCAAGAGTCCCCCCCTGGAGTATGCGGATATTTATGTCCATCGCGTCCGAGTAAGATACAGTGGCGCCTCTATATGGGTGATAAGATGCAAGTAAGCTAAGGTGGCCAGCCTTCTTCGCAATAAGCAGAGCTTGGTGCTGAGTATTTTGGTTGATTTGTCCTCGAATCGTAATCTGCAGAACTGGGGTACATACTTGGATCCTCATTACTACGAAAGCGACCTGAGGGTGCTAGCTTCAATCACTGGACTATGTGAGTGTCTTGAATGCTCGGCACAGGGGCGCGAGGCTTACATACTTGGATCCTCAGTACTATGGAAGTGACCTGAGGGTGCCAGCTTCAGTCACTGGACTTTATGTGAGCGAGACTTAGATGCTCGGCACAGGGGCGCGAGGCTTACATGCTCGAATCCTCAGTACTACGGAAGCGACCTGAGGGTGCCAGCTTCAGTCACTGGACTTTATGTGATCGAGACTTAGATGCTCGGCACAAGGGCTCGAGGCTTACATGCTCGGATCCTCAGTACTATGGAAGCGACCTGAGGGCGCCAGCTTCAGTCACTGGACTTTATGTGAGCGAGACTTAGATGCTCGACACAGGGGTGCGAGGCTTACATGCTCAGATCCTCAGTACTATGGAAGCGACCTGAGGTACCAGCTTCAGTCACTGGACTTTATATGGAATGGTCTAGGAGTGATGCTTGGAGCGTTTCCCGATTCGCTTGATGGAGCGGCCCATTCGAAAATGTGAGTGGGCCAATCACAAGGTGACTTCATTTCAACTCTGATTGATGCGTCATTTCGTGTGTCAGTGATCGAAACACTCGTACAGCCGTCATCGCGACTCTTCGCCTAATGGGTTTTTTTTATGCCCAATAGGCCCTTGATAGTTTAGGGAGGAGCGCAGTAATAATGGGGGCAGTTAATGGCGTGTTTCCAGGTCCTTCCATGTCTCTATAAATACTGTTGCGTTTGCTAACTGGCACATTTTGCTTTCTTTCGCTCTTTCATTCTGTTTTTGCTGCGTTTCTACTACATCCACCATTTTTATTCCTTCCTGCCATAACTCTCGCTTTAGGTTGCCAGGTGATTCTTTCATCATTTCCTCCTTCTCTTTTTTGCCCCTCTCCTTTTTTGTCATTAGGTTTTCGTTCCCTTCTTTGCAATGGCTCCTCGGGAAGAGATTAGCTCTGACCTCTTTGTGTCCAATGTAGATAGTGAATTGCTAGGGTGGTACTGGCGACGATTTTGCATCCCCACCGATTACGCCCTCCACACCATAGATAGAAGGTTTAGGGCCCATACTCCTATATCGGGGCTAAGTAGATTAGTGGTATATTTCGACCAGTTAGAGGGGGGTCTGATGTAATATCCCGTATTTTTAAACATTTTTACACTGTATCGGGATATGCAGTGTTAATAATTTTTGTATATATATTATGATATTTTCATGAGTTGATATGTATTTAAAACCTATTTTTAATTATTGTGTATTATTTACAGTGCTTTACATAAAATTTTCCTGAGACTTTCATTTTCGGGGAAATTTTCACGTAAATAATTTATTATTGATTATTTTAAATATATTTATGGACTTGCATGAACTCATACATATTTTTAAATTACTAAATAAAACCTATGTGTGTAAATTTTTATTTAATTAGGGTTTAATTAATATTACCCTAATATTTTATTATTTGTTTATTAATTTATTGTTATTTAATTATTTTTATTTATTATTATATTTTAAAATAATAAATTTTAAGTGTGTGGTGTATATTTAATGTGTGTAATTTAATGTTATTTTATTATATAGTATAAAGTATATATATATATATACACATTATAAGTCAAAAGAATAAACTTTTGGAAAATTACCATTTTACCCCCCGACTATCTCCTTCTTCCCCGACCGTTTCCTTCACCGTTCGGACGCCTGTCACGCCATTTTCTCACTGTTGGTGTGCCTTCCGGCGTGCCACCACCTTCCTCAGCCTCTTCCGTCGCCTGTAGTAGCTGTTTTCGGCGTCTGGAAGTGGATTTTGGCCGGAGAAGCCGAATTTCCTTCCACCGTCGTTCACAACGATTTCGGCCACCATTTTCGACACCGCCAGTCCCTTTCTTCTCCTTGAGCTCTGGTGAGTGTGATTCTAGCTTTGGTTTGAGCTTAAATGGTCTAGAATTGCTTAAGTTTCGAATTTTCTAATTCGGTCATATTAGGGTTTTTGATTTTTTTGAGCTTCAAATTGATTGATTCATGAAAACTCCCTTCACAAATGTTGATCCTAGTAGCTTAATCTACATGTGTGAATTTTTGTGGAATTTTTGGAGATTGTTTGGATTTTTGGGTATTTTTAAATATTTTAATATTATTTTCTAATTTTCGGAAATTAATTATATAAATTATGAAATTGTGTTTTATGATTAAATTAGGTGTTGAAATGAATTATAGGAATTTATTTGGAATTTTTATGAATTTCTATGTATTTATTTTGAATTATTGAAGTTTATGTAATTTGGGAAATTAGGGTTAATTATGTTTTTATTTGAAATTAATTGGTTAATTGAGTTTAATTATTGATATTATTGATAAATATGTTGAGAAAATTAATTTTGGATAATTGTATAATTTTTAGTGAATTTTTGAAGTAATTATAGTATATTTATATATTTAGGGGTATTTTGGTAATTTTACCCTAAATTGGCTAAAAATGTAATTTAATTGGTTTTAATAGTTATTTAAGGTATAAAAATGATTTCTATAAATTATTTAGTATTTTTAACTAATTAAAACTATTTTTCGTGAATTATTTTCAATTATATATATAATATACGATTTTTCTAATAAAATGAGTTTTTATTGATTTTTAATATGTTTTTCAGGTTAATTATGTAATTTTTACTTATAAAATGTATTTCTATGATATAAGGGTATTTTTAGTATTTTCAGAATTGTTCTGTGTTTGTGGACCTCGGTCGGTAGACTGTGGTTTGGAGTCCGACCAAGGGGTTGTGAATGAGATGTGGTGTTTATTTTCGAAGTGTGTTTCTTTGCAGGGTCGGCTCTACTCTTTTGAGTAGAGAGATGTCCGTTTTATAGGGGAGGTTCTGTCGAATTTTCGATAGAATTCTCGTAAAACGTGATGTCCAGTCGAACCCTAATATCAATTATGTGTTTAATACTCTAGATCGAATTCTAGGATTTTCTATTAGGTTTATTCTAATGACTGTCGTTATTGTTTGTTTAGTTGCGCCGAGATCGAGGGCTAGTGGACCAGGCCCGTCGAACCCATTCGTGGAGCGCACTAGGGTGAGTTACTAAACTATATATATATGCTTTAGGATGCATGATTTAGAAATATACGTTTTATTTTGATTAAAATGCATAAATAATGTGATTAGTATTTAAGTATATTTTGGTTTATTTTAAATTATATACATGTTTTGTTAATAAACTATATTTAAAATGTTTTTAAATATATTTCTAGCTTAATTTATAATTTGATTGGATTTATTTGACGTATATATACTCGAAATATACCTGGTTTATTTTTGATATATTTCTAGTATATATATGATCTATGTTGTTATTATATTGAAATTCATGCATCATTTATTTTTGTGAATGAATGTTTTATATTTATTAATGAAGGATATCGATAGAACGTGCTACCTAGTGGGCAGCACTAGGACCGAGTACGTACCGGTACGCCTATAGTATTTAGGCTATATTACTAACCTATTTGTGGATATTGATTGGTTATGATTATTTGATGTGTGAGATATGGTTTGGAGGTGTGATTGCTGGAGCTCGGTTGACCAAGTGTCTCGGGGCCAATCACACTGGCAGTCAGATTGCTGGAGCTCGGTTGACTTAGTGTCTCGGGGCCAGTCTACTGTCTAAATGGATTAAGTGGATATATTTGGAATAAGTGAGCCTGTATGGCTAGAGTGTTGTCTAGCACTGTTTTCGAGGTTACGATATTCTAGGGTTCTATGTGATCCTTCATAAATTGTGATTTTTAATGAAAAATATATAAAATGATTTTATTGCATCTGTGTGTATTTGCCTGTATATATACATATTATATATATACTATTGATTGTATGCATTGTCATTTAGTATGCATGTATATATATTATAGTAATTCACTCAGTGAGGTCTGACTCCCCTCCGTTGACTATTTTTCAGGAGAGTCAACATCTTCAGACCTCAGTAGCAGGCCTATACGCCGGATTTCTTCCGCCCCGGCTTCTTTGTGTAAATTACTTACTTGAGTCTTATTTTTATAATCTAGACACTGCAGTAGTTGTAAATTAATTATGAGATATTATGTATTTTATTTAATGAGATGTATTATATTGAAACTGGATTTGTATTGAAAGATTTTATATATAAATGATGAGTTGAGATTTAACTTAAATCCAGTTGATGGAAATGTAATTATGATTTTTATGATTTTTATTTCCGCTGCATTATATATTGCTACTATTGTTGCATGTTTTGTTTTATTTTTAGGCTTGTTACAGGTTCCGGATTCGAAAGAATTCCCGTTCCCTAGCGCCGGTCATGGCCCCTATTTTGGGTCGTGACATCTGAAATTTCCCTTGGATCCTTTTATCAAGGATTTCCTTAATAGAAATAACATAGCGCCCGGTCAGCTTCATCCGAATAGTTATCAGATACTGACCGGGTTCATCCAGCTGATGCATGAGGAGGGTAGGATTCCCGATCTAGACATCCTCCGATATTTGTACAGGCTGACTAGGAAAAAAGGGAGAGCTGATGTTCTCCCTTTCAGCCGTACCTAACCATTCCCTTTTTGTTAAACTGCCGGATCTTCACAAGAAGTGGAGATACCATTTTTTTGTCGTGGAGCATCAATCGGACGTCCTGGATGTCCGGAGGATGTGGTCGGACGAGTGTCATAAAGTGACCCATCTAGCGAAACTTTCCGATCCGGATACGGAATTAGTTTTGCGGCTACATCTAGACGGACTCGCTGAAGCTCGATCCGTAGAGGATGCATCCCGGAGATATCTGTGGAGAGTCTGTCCAAGTCGTGACCATTGCTCTGGTATGATTTTTGTTTTGAGTTTTTTTTTGTCTAACTAGTCTTATCTTTCCGTCTGTAGATGGCTGACTTTTTTGATTTTACGGGTGGGATTTCCCTAGTAGATGAGCCAGCTGCAGTGGAGGAGTGCCGGGATTATCCTTCCCCTCAAGCTGAGGCTCCCGCTGCTCTGGAGGTTGTTCCTGTCGATCCAAAGGGCAAAGCAACAATGGAAGGTGAGCGGCCGAAGTGGATCGGACGACGGAAAAGGCGGCTGATCGAAGCAGAGTCAGATGCGGAGGGGCTGGACAAAGAGATTTATGTCCAACGGCCCCGATTATCTGGTTGTCCGATTATGCGCAGTTGGATATTGAAAAAGATGAAGCCCCCGAGCATCTCCAACAGTCAAGTACGGGACCAGTACATCGAGTCATTGCGGTTACCCGGAGACATGCAGCGTTGGTCAGACGAGGGGCCAGACAGATTGCTCAATTCTATGATCGGTCAGTCACTGGAGGTAATGAAGTTTCTGGTTTTTGATATAACTATTTATGGTGGGATTTTGGCTAAATTGTTTAGTTGTTTTTGGCAGATGACTCAGGCCTTGCTGCTAGCTAAGGATCAGCACTTCTATTTGAAGAGCCAGTACAGCTTGAAGGAAACGGAGGTGGGGACGATTGCCATAGATTTTGAGAAAAAACTCGATAGCGCTAAAGTAGCTCTGGAGCACTGCTAGACAAGCTACGCGGAGGCGAATCAGAAGAAGGTTTCTGAGCTGGAACATAGCCAAGCTCAGCTGACAAGGAGGATCGAGGAGTAGGATCTTCAGATTGCTGGACTTCATGAGAGGCTAGCTGAGCTTGAGAAATCTTATGCCAATGATAAGAAGGCATATCAGAGCATGGTAGGGGGGTTTCTCAAGGCGTACCGGGCAGAATGCAAAAGGATCTTGCTTTCTCAAGACTCAGGATTGGATATGGAGGCTTTAGATCGGATAACCCCAGCCGATCTAGCAAGGCTTGCTGCAAAGGATGACACTCGTCGAAAGGCCGGTTCCTTTTCTGTAAAGGAGTCTGAAGAGGTTGTTGCGGCAGCTGGGTCTGGCGAGCATCCAGAGACTACTAATGATGCTTCCCCCTCAGTTTTCGGGTCGGGGGGTCCGAGTGTAGAGATACTATAGTAGATAGGTTTTATGTATCTCTCTTTTTTTTTTTTTAACAATCAGCTGTAAAGATATTCTTGATCAATAAAGATAGTTTTCATTGAATCAAATTATGTGCTCAAATACAAGATTACTGATAATATTTTCTGAGGGAGTTTGAGTTCCAGAACCTCGGTAGTTCTTTACCTCCTCTCTCTCTTAGTTTATATGCCCCCTTTGTTGTGCATTCTGAGATCTGATATGGACCTTCCCAATTAGGGCCTAACTTGCCGGTACCGGAGGTGCCTTTACCTATATCTGCTCTTCTGAGTACCCAGTCACCTGTCTTGAAATTCTCTGTTGCTTTACGCAGATGGTGGTACCGAGTTATCTTTTGCCGATGTGCCTCAGCCGTTGCTACCGCTTGTTCTCTTCGTTCTTCTAGTATGTCAAGGCATATTCGTGCATTGACGTTATTGACGGCGTGGTCGAGGTCTTGGTTTACCCGGTAACTTGGGGATCCCACCTCTACTGGAATTACTGCATCCATGCCGTAAGTTAGTCTAAACGGTGTTTCCTCAGTGGATGATCAGGGTGTGGTTCTGTATGCCCAGATTACATTGTTCAGCTCTTCGACCCAATTCCCTTTCTTGTCATTGAGTCTTCTCTTCAACCCTTGCATGAGGATTCTATTTTTGACCTCAGTTTGTCCGTTCGTCTGCGGGTGAGCTACTGAGGTGAAGCGTAGTTTTATGCCAAGGTCTGAGCAAAAACTTCTGAATTTGTGGTTGTCAAACTGTTTGCCATTGTCTGTAATTAAAGTGTGGGGGATGCCGAATCTGCAAATGATTTCTTTCCAGAAAAAGTGTTGTATCCGGGCTTCTGTGATGGTTGGGACTGCTTCTGCTTCTATCCATTTCGTGAAATGGTCAATGGCCACGATTAAGAACTTTTTCTGTGAGGTAGATAGAGGAAAAGGACCCAAGATGTCCATCGCCCACATGGCGAAAGGCCATGGGCTGCCAATGGGATGCAGAGGCCGAGAAGATTTGTGGCTAAGCCGGGCGTGGTGCTGTCATTGGTGACATGATTGTGTTAGCTGCCAGGCATCCTTAGACATGGTGGGCCAGTAATATCCCTGGAGCAGGGCCTTTCTAGTGAGCGAATAGTGGGACTCATGTGCACCACAGATTCCTTCATGGATTTCTCTTAGTATGTAATTTCCCTCCTCTGGGGAAATGCATTTCGACCAAGGGTGTGAGAGGGATTTTCGGTAGAGCTCCCCTCGGTGGACAGAATAGTGTGCTACTTTGGCTTTGAGTTTCCGAGCTTGCAGCTTATCTTCCGGAAGTGTGCCATGTTCAAGATATTGGATGATGGGCTGTATCCATTCTGAGACTGCTTGTATTCTAAAAATTTCATTATCCTCTGTGCTGGGATTGGTGAGTGATTCGGTGAAATCCATATCCCTAAATGCTTGACTATTCTCGGCTGCGGATTTAGCAAGGTAATCGGCCTCATGGTTGTCTTCTCTGGGAATCTGAACGATATTCCATTGGCCTCCGTCTTGCTCGATGTGTTGCAAAAGTTGCCTGGCTTTGTCTAAGTACTTGGCGATGCAGGCATCTTTGACTTAAAATGCTCCGCTGACTTGGTTGACTACTAGTTGGGAATCCGAGTGTATAATGAGGTGTTCGGCCCTGACTTCCGCTGCTAGCTTCAACCCTGTAATGAGTGCTTCGTATTCAGCCACATTGTTGGTGGCGTTATACTCTATGCGGACTGCATACTGAATATGAACTTTATGTGGTCCCCTGAGGATTATTCCTGCTCTGAAACCGTAAGCTAAGGATGCTCCGTCGACATAGAGCTTCCATTCTGGCATTTTGGTCAAGGGTATATCTTCCGGAGCCATTTCTTGAACAAAATCTACTAAGGCCTATGCCTTCATCTACTGTCGAGGTTCGTAATCAATATCGAACTCGCCGAGTAAGACCGACCATTACACTAGCCTGCCTGAAGTCTCTGGTCTCTGTAATATTTTACGCAGTGGAAATCGGGACCGAACCACGAAATGACGAGCTTGGAAGTAGTGACGAAGCTTTCGAGAAGTATGAACCACAACTAAGGCTAACTTGGCTAGCATGGGGTATTGGACTTCAGGTCCTCAGAGCATCTTGCTGATATAGTAGATAGGGCTTTGCTGGCTTCCCTCTTCCCTGATCAGTACTGAAGCGATGCATTCTCGGCCAACGGACAGGTATAAGTATAAGGTCTCATTCGATATTGGACGGCTGATTAATGGTGGGGAAGATAATAATCTTTTAATGTCTTCAAATGCTGCTTGGCAATCAGCGGACCACTGAAACTTGCTAGAACTTTTGAGAGCTCGGAATAATGGTAGACATCGCCTAGCTGAGCAAGAAATAAAGCGCCCCAGTGCGGTTATTCTTCCGTTTAGCTTTTGTATATCCCGGATGCTCTTTTGTGAGGCCATGTTGAGTATGGCTTCCATTTTTTCTAGGTTGGCTTCAATGCCTCGGTGGGAAATCATGAACCCCAGTAATTTGCCGGCTTGAACTTCGAAGACGCATTTATCAGGATTCAATTTGATCCTGGATTGGCTTAGTAACTAGAGGACTTGATCCACGTCCATTGGGTGGTCCTCAGAGTGTTTGCTTTTGATGATGATGTCATCCACTTATACCTCCACGCTGGTCCCAATCTGGCTTTGAAGGACTTGGTTCATCATTCTTTGGTATGTGGCTCTGGCATTTTTCAGTCCGAAGGGCATCACCTTATAGCAAAATAGCCCTTCGTGTGTGATGAAGGACGTTTTCTCCTGGTCTTCTTTCTTCATGGGGATCTGGTGATAACCTTGGGCCGCGTCCATGAAGCTATACAGGCCATGGCCAGCCGTGGAGCTGATCAATCGTTGGTAACGGGTAGCTGTCTTTGGGGCATGCGTGGTTGAGGTCGGTGTAGTCTACACATATTTTGTACTTCCCGTTTGCTTTCTTGACGAGTACTACGTTTGCTACCCAGTCCGGGTGAATAACCTCTTTAATGAATCCAGCTACTAAAAGCTTCGCTGTTTCCTCGGCATTGATCTTTTGTCTTTCATAGGCGAAGTTCTTTTCTTCTGTGCTACTGGCTTGGCCCCTGGTTTGATATTTAGGCAGTGACAGGCAACCCGCGGGTCCACGCCGATGATCTCGAAAGCTTGATAAGCAAAATCTTCTGAGTGTCTAATAAGGACGTTCCTTAATGTGTCTTTGATGTCTTGATGAAGGGCATTACCAATTTTCACGGATTTTCCTCCCTTGATTTGCAATGTCTCCGTGTCTTCCATCGGTTGTGGATTAGCACCTTGTTTCTCAACTTCCCATGCTTCCAAATGAAAAGCTTCCGCCAGAGATTTCATGGTCATCTGATAGCATTGTCTGGCCATCTGCTGATCTCCCCTGATAGTAAGGGTCCCCGTTCTGACTGGGATTTTCATGGTTAATTGCTGGATACTGGTGACTGCATCTGCTTCGTAAAGTGCCGGTCGCCTTATTATCCCATTATAGGCTAGTGGTATGTCTACCACGTTGAATGGGGTCCGGACGATTTTTGTTTCCTCATCCTCTTGGTTTCCGAATTCTAGATCCAAATTGACAGTCCCCATTGGTTGCATTGTTCCTCCACAAAAACTAGTGATGGGGTTCTGGATGGCCGTTAAGTTGGTGATGGAGCCACCCATAGTTTTGTACGTATTCCAAGATAAAACATTGATAGCACTCCCGTTATCGACCAATAGCCTTTTGACTCGATACTCATTTATGCATGCGGTTATCACCAGGGCATCAATGTAAGGGTGATGTATAGGCGAATTGTCTTCCGAGCTAAGAATGTTGTTGCTTTTACCGGGTATCATTTTTCCTCTACTACATTTTAATCATTTCCCGGTGTTTTCTCCTCCCACAATCATGTTGATAGTTCCGATTGGTTCTTTCCTAGCTTTCTTTGCCTCGGCTTTGTCACGGTCATGGTTTTCCATGTTTCCGCGTCTCCTCGGTGCATCAGTGAAATTATCAAGCTTTCCCCGCTGCACTAGTTTTTCTATGGCACTCTTCAGTTCTCTACAGCCTTCTGTGTTATGGCCGTATTCCCTATGGTACTCGCAGTACTAGCTTCTATCACGAGTAAATCTCCGGCTTGGGCTAATTCTTTTGGCTGGCATAATTTCCACTCCATTCTGCCTGACCCACATGAGGATCCTTGATCAAGAAGTGTTCAAGGGTGTATATCTATCTGCTTCCCTATCAAATCTGTCTGTCGAAACTCTGAAATTTGTTTTTGGGAAGCTTACTCGTCTCTACTTTGGCCGTTCATCTCTAGTTGGTGGCCTATCTTCTTCCCGACACATCCTCCTATCCTCATCCATCTTTATCATCCAAACCACTATCGCCATTGCTTCGGCAAAGGTACTTGGTTCTTTAGTCATTAATTTGTCTTTTAGTTTGCCGAGTCTAGTGCCATTTTTTAAAGCTTCTATGGCGACTTCATCAACGAGGTGCTCAATCTGCATGGCTGTTTTGTTGAAACGGTCGAGGTAACTCCGTAGAGACTCATCAGCTTCCTGCCGGCACACCCAGAGGTCGTTGATGTTTTTTGCAGAAGGGATATTGGTGATAAATCTGATACGGAACTGCTCGGCTAAGTCTTCAAAAGAAGTGACAGTATTCTCTGGGAGCCGATGAAACCATTTTTGGGCGCTTTTTATGAGTGTACTTGGGAAGACTCTACACATGATTCCATCGTTCACATTTTGGAGCAGTATCTTTGTTCGAAAAGCAGATATATGACTAATAGGGTCTCCTATCCCATCGTACTGATCGAGCTGTGGGATACTGAACTTACTAGGAATCTCCGTTTGAATTATTCTGCTGACAAATGGAGTTCTGCTATCCATCACCCATTCTTCTTCCTTTCTAGGTTTAGTCCGGGCCTTGTTCATTGCTTCCTCAACCTTTTGTGCTAATTTCAAATCATTGAGAGCTGGGATGGACGAACTACACTCCTCTTTCGGTGCTTTACCCTTCCCTGTGCTTGTCCCTGGAGCCTGTCGGGGTGTTGCATTATCATTATTTGGAGCGAGTTCAGTATGCTCGCTTTGTATTATAGCGTTTAACTGTTGTTGCATCAGGGTAATTTGTGCCTGAATATTTTTTATCATGGCGTCTTTGCTTGCTTGGTCAATGTCGAGTGTTTGGGTTACTGTGTTTAGGTTTGGAGTGGTTATTGTTGGCATTTCTAGTAAGCTTGGAAAAGGTATTGAGGGTATTGATCGATGGTGCTGCAACGGAGCATAATGTGGGAGATCTGTTCCCAAGGACGGGTATCTCGGAGTGTTTTCCGGAGGTAAAGATGTATGGCCGGATGTGGCCCCAACAAGCTGCAAGGTGGGTGGTGGTATTATTACTGGGAAAGGGCTTGAAAGGTTAGTCGAAAGGATGGGTGCGGAAGGATTAGTGCCGCCCACAAGAATTTAGGCCGGAGGTGGACTGGAAGTCATGGTGAAAGTGTCTTTAGCTTAGCAAGTGAATGAATGGCTTTTCCCAAGGAGTTCCCACAGACGGTGCCACTTGATAACTGGTTTTTGGGACTCCTGGGCTGAGCGTCCTGCAAAGTACTGAACAGAGGGCAAGGTGAGAGGTGGGGGGAATCCCCACAAACACTCCGATGCCTAAGTTAGAGAATAGAAAATGAGTGGCTGAAAGATAGCTTGAGTATATGTGAATGAGATGAGATGTCCTCTAATGAGGGGTATATGGTGTTATATATAGTGATACTCAAACCTAGGAGGAATAGGAATCCTTGTGGGAGAGTGTTCCTACTTCAGTTACGATTCCTCTTTGAGGTAGTTCCCTGGACGAATTTGTCTTCTCCTTTGTCCATGTGTTCCTATTTAGGGGGGTGGATGACCCCTAATTAGGTGGGAACATTCTAGATGGTATCAATTCCCTTTCAGGATTCCTGAGTAGGCATTCTCATTTATGGAGAATATTTTAGTTGATTCTTTTATCAAATTTATGGATGGATGTTCTCACTTATGGATAATATCTTGATTGTTTCCTTCATTGGATGTCTAGATGGAAGTTCTCACTTATAGAGAATATCTTAATTAAGTCCCTTATAGGAGGATTCCTAGAAGGAATTCTCATTTGTAGAGAATATCTTTATTAATTCCCTAATGGGAGAGTTCTTAAAAGGAAGTTCTCACTTATGGAGAATATCTTTATTGATTCCTTTATGGGAGGATTCTTGGAAGGAAGTTCTTCCTATGGAGAATATCTCTATTGATTCCCTTGTAGGAGGATTCTTATGCAAGTGCTAGCATTGAAACAATTGAGTTCATCTCACTTTTGGAGACTTTGTGTAATTGATAGATTTCAAATGTATTCTTTTTTGTTCACCTCACTTTTGGAGGTGTTCCTTATAGGATGAGGAAAATGATTTGTATAATGTTCCTTTGTATAAGGCTTTTAGATGTTTTCTTCCTCATAAGTTGATTTTGAGTAAAAGATTCCAGATTATGAATCATAATGTGGTAGTTTCAAAGTTTGCAATTTTTGAAGCAAAATAAGTAGGATAACTTTATTACAAGAGAATATTTTCTTTTTAAGAGAAATCCAAACACAATCATATATAAAGAGAAACACAATAAAAAAGGATGCCTTTATTTCAAAGGGAGGCTTAACAATTACGCTATATAAGTAGAGAAGCTTCATTAGAGATAATTCCTTTTTTTATGAAGGAATGTACCATAAATTTATAAAAAAATAATGTACATAACAAGTTTCCTTCAGAGCCTACTAAGTAGTAAATTCATGCTCTAACTATTTAGAAAATCCTGAATAGGCCATCCCAAGTGGGAAATAATTAAAGTTTATTACCAGCTCCTTTCCATTCCAGTGGGAGTTATAGGAGTAATTTTATAAGCTTATAGGATACTAGGTGATCTCCTTGTCTAGTCACTTTTACTCTAGGTATCTTAAAGATGTATCTTGGTAATGAAATCTATTCATCATGGGAATAAAAATTAGTTTGCACATTCTACTTCTTCATTCTCCTTAATGCACTTTTGAAATTTCTTTCTTTTATAATTTGTCTTCATTTGAAATGTGGGTCAATATTTTATTTTTCAAATAATATTATTCTCTAATTGCATGTCCATCTCTTAATTGTCTCTAAAATCCTTTAGTAATTAGTGATAATTAGAGAGTATTCATTTCTCCTTTTTCCCCTCAAAAAGAGTTTAAAGAATAATAATGGTTTCAAACTGAATGAATCTTTATAAAACCTACATAAATTCTTCAATTTGAAGATTATATTCTAAGAAGTCAATTTGTGTCAAGCCTTTAACATCAATGGAATTAACTTGCTTGAATCATTTCATCACTACTAGGCCTATTGATGAATAATTCAGTGCTATTGTATAATTGATCTCTGAAATTTAATATAGTAGCCATTATGATGCTTGCCATATAGAATAAAATCTAAATGATAATGAATTTTGTGTAGATGATCTACCTTGGGGCAGAATCTATCTAGGTGTTATAGAGATTTTCTCCAAAAAGCAAGTTGAGTTACATTGTCTTGATGATGCTTCTTGAATAAATAAATTCATAAAATATCCCTTTCGAGGTGGAAAAATATGTTATCAGCCACACATTCCTCAATTGTTTCATTTTTATTATCATCAATAAATATCTCATTCTCTAGAAAAATCATATTTAGGAATATATTGACAATAACACAATGTAAATTCTTGAAACTTAAATGTCATATTTCATCAATATGAAAAATTATACAAAATACTTACACTTATGTAAACAAATGATGTGCAACATTGTTCTAAACAATGTAACTTAAGACAAAGAATAATGAAAATTTCATGCCACATGATTTAACATATGCAAAGGAACAGAATTTATCCTTATAGCCTATATGGGATTTAGCAACTTATGCAAGTTATAGTAAATAAGAATTTATCCCTTTAAAAAGCCATAATATATGCTTTATTAGAAAACAACTTAGTGAAGAGTTAAATCTGAATTCTCTCATTATAGAGAAAGTCTCGAGTGTCAGGATATTAACTTAGAGGTTAGGAAAGATCAACATAAGTAAAGTCTGACTAAGGAAGACCACCCTCCTAACTAGGAGTATGAAGTCAGGTCCTTTCCTATTCAGGATAAAATTCATGTTTCATGTAAAATGACTAAGACATGCATCCTTATCAAATGATTATTAAAACATATTAATTCAAGTTATTAGGTAAAGAAAATATATCTGATAGGCTGTAATCAGCCTTGTATACTTCTCGTAATTTATTTAAATCCAAATAGAATAAGAGAATGTAATTATCTTCCTTTGCTTTTAAGCTAAGTATGTTATAGACATAAATTTCATGAGTAATAGAGGGATTCATTCCTTTATGAGTTTTTCTTGACGATATTCCTTAAACTTTAATGTAGGGAAAATGACAATCCTCAATTTTCCTGAGAGGCATTAGTGTTTAGGAGAATTTTGACCTTTATGTAGGTTATAACTAATTAAAAATATGATCTTGCTAGAAAAAATGAAGATTCCAAGTGAGCTTTGAAGAATTATCTTGTCTTAGGGAGTTGGTGGTTTCTGGGTAGGCATTTTAGGTGGGGAAATGTCACTCCTGTGTGGGAGGTAGAGATTCCTAAAGGGACATTTTTAATGGAGGATTTTTCTCCTGCGTAGGAATTCATATATGTTTCTTTATAGAAGTATATATCTAGTTAGTATTGTCTTTACTAAAAGAGTCCACTTAAGAGTCATATACTCCATGGTTTTTATACAGCACGGGTAGGAATTTTCCTATACAGGTTCATCATCATCTTAAATCGACAGCCCTCTCTGTACGCATTTGCATTTTCTTTCTCCCTTGTCTCTTTATAACATCAGTTAGGTAATATACTTTTTTCATCAGTTCTCTAAGGAACTCAATGGGCACACTCATTAGTAATGACTATCCAAAACCCATCTAAGAATATTTCTCTATTTCTTTGTCCCCTATTAATTCACATCTTCCTCTAGTTGATATACTTAGTTCCACCATTATAGAAATCACAAACTCTTTTCCAAGTGAAAGAAATGCAACAATAATCATATGACACAATATTTTTATACAACACATAATGAAATTGGTATTCAATATTTTTTCGATCGTCACCTCAAAATGTTTTTTAATTTTTTATAGAGAAAATATGATTAAAAAAGAGAAGATGAGAGCACCATTTATGAATAATTTTCTTGGCCTTTTGGTGGAGAAAATATAAAGATAAAGAAGTAAAGAACATAAGCATAATGATTTTCACTTGCAAATCATGGCATAAATAATGATAGAAATTTCAAGGATAAAATTATAACCTTTTAAGCTACAAAGATCATCATAATTCCTACAAATAGTGCCATTTTGATGTTTTAAAATCCTTTTGCCTTAGCTATAACTCCAACACGTATGTTGAAGTATATGGGGACAATGTACTTGACCTTCATGAATTTAAAAGCAGAGTTTCTTAGAGCAAAAAAAGTCTTTAGAGAAAATTCCAAAAGGAATATGGGTACAGTTTTGGTAACCCAAAACCTCTTTAATGCTTAAGTTAGTGTTTTAATCAATATAAAAAAGGCTACGAAGCTTGAATATTGAATAAAAAGAGGAGGAAGAGGATGAATAATCATGTTTATTTATGTATTATATGAATAATGGTTGTTAGGAGATAATAAATAAAGAGATGGTTGTTAAGAGATAATAAAAAAGAAAAGTAAAGGAAAAGAAGACAAAAGGAAGGACCTCTTTTTCCGTAGTTAGGATGAGCCTTTTATAGGCTTGGTTGGTGGGAATGGATAGCCAAGATCAGTGGAGATGGACGGTCAAAATCGTTTCTCTTAGGGAATGGGAGTGGCAAGTAATGAGTAGATTTCTTAGGAAGGTAAACTTGTCAACTACAGTGATTGATAGGAGGCGACTTGTCAGGAGAAGTATAGCTTATTTTATACTAGTGATAGGATATATCCAGAGAGAGATTTCACTCCTAGGACTTCGCCTAAATAGGACTATCTAAATAGAATTTGACTTTCCTGAGAGGAATGATCCATTAGGACTTAATGTCCTTAGTAATATTCAACCTTGATTGATTCTTAAAGGTTGAAAAGTCAAATTGATGGTTAAAGGTGGTTTGATGTGGCAAATAAAATAAATCTACTTTCCACGTGTCAGGCCTCTATTGGAGGTGTATTTTTTTTATGTATCATCAATATAGATCAACATTCTATTCATGCAAGACTATATATATGCGTCAACATCGTCTGCGTCCTCTGTAATCGACCTTACCTATATCATATCAGAGAAGAAAACTATCACATTGTGCAAAAGTTGATGAAGAGTCCACACAACATATAATAGGAAGAAAATAACATATATTGAATCCTTAATCCAACATTGGGCTTATATGTAAATAATTATGTATTACAAGCTGTCATATAAGGTAAGCCTATTTAAAAGTAATCATTTGGATTTGAATAATTTGGGTTTTAATGTATCAAAAGGGTGTAGGGTCTTTAATGTGTAGAGACTAATGGTTAATTTCTATTTTAATGATGGGGTAAAATAGAAATACCTAAAGATAACAAGAAAGTTATCTATATATAGGTGGTTATGCTCCCTGGGTCATAAATGTGATTACATCCTGTTTCTTTCAAAATCCCATCATTAGAAAGAATACAGAAAGAAAACCTAAAGGCGTTCTCTTGGAAAACGTACTGACCTATAAGGCTAGCCATACATCTTTAAAGTAATTAATTTATTGATTCAAATACGCTTCCGTTTCTGTTACTATATATGTTATGGTTTCTATTAATTTAACTTGAGATTGCGTCCTAAGGTTTTAATCCAATTTGAAATTTTTTTCCAATAAGTGGCATCAGAGTTGCTCATGTTTAATTATTGGGAATATTTTATTTCAAATTTGGTGAATTTGATTTTTGTATAAACATAATTTTATTGAATTACATATTGATTATGATTTAATGAAGCTGTGCAAGAGGTTTGTTGTTAATATTTGTATTTACATGAAATTTTCGTTTTGTTATTCATGTATATATGTGTGGATTTCGGATTCATAGTGGGTACTGTTCAGAATATCATATCATTCTGTTTTTCGGTGGCCATGGAAGCTATACATACACATATAGCATTTGCACTGTTAATGGCCTTGTTATGGTACTGTACCATGAAAAATATATAAATAAATGAATGAATAAGTCTTAAACCTGTTTATGTTTAACTTTGGTTCTTGTTTTCTTGGTAATTGTTTGTATATATGGTATAGCATTTGGACGCAATTTTTTTTTGTCCTTTTGTCATGATATATGCATTATATGTGGGTAAAGCTCTTAAATTCGGAATAATGTATTCAGCACACAATTTTGGTCCCATTAATTTTCTTTCTTTTGTCATGTTGCGTATATGAATATTTGTTAACATATGATACTGCTTGCAATTGTTTTGGTTTGCAAATATATGTATAGGAAACAGTACTTACGATGGGTACTACTCATTATGATTTTTTTGGTCTTCTTTGGATTGCAAACCTGTGGGCATATATTATAATTTTGGTTGATCTGATTAAAAAAAAATTACGGTAATGCAATTGAGGAATTTTTTAAATAAAATTATATAATTAAGGTATTTTGGATACAATTTTAAATTCAAATATTGTTATGGTTATATTTGTTTTAAATAAATTAATTGAGACAACATCTCGTCAAAGTAAACTCTTTTATTGAGATTAATTTATTTTAATATATATGTGCACATGTGAGGATTAATCAGCTCAAAGGAGTCAATATTTAATAGAATTGCATGTACCTTTGTGGTAGTAAACATGCGATGATTATTCGGTTTTACATGTGAAAAATAAATCGGCCCAAAGGAAAATTTATTTTTCGACATGTTCTTATTGTAAGTGTTTGATTACTGCTCCAAGATATCAGTTACAAGTTAATATTATTGTCCAAAGACAAAATATTACAAGTTAATATTATTGCCCAATATCTTCATATGTGATTTACCATTATTTGAATTTATTATTGATATTATTTTGTAACTTATGTGAGCTTGTTTTGGTTGGTTGTTGTTCTTTATTTAGCTATGAATACTCCTACTAATATTATTGTCGGCATCAACTCTATTCCTATGCTAAATGGCACTAACTTCAAGTTATGGCAAGAGAACCTTTTGATAGTTCTTAGAGTCATGGATCTCGACCTTGAGTTAAAGGTTAATTATCTTCCACCTCTTACTTATAAGAGTACCTCTGATGAAAAGAGGGACATGGAAAGTTGGGAGAAATTAAATCGCATGTGTATGATGATCATGAAGATGGCCATTCCATAAGCATTTAAGGGCACAATGTCAAAATATATAAGTATAGCTAAAGAGTTCCTTATAGATATTGAAAAGAGGTTTGTTAAGAATGAAAAGGCTAAAATTGGTACACTCTTAACAAATCTAATTTCAATGAGGTATAAGGGTAAATGCAACATTAGAGAGTATATCATGGAAATGTCTCATCTTGCTTCTAAGTTAAAAGCACTTAAGCTAGAACTCTCTAAGGACTTGTTAGTGCATTTAGTTTTGATATCTCTTCCAACACAGTTTATTTAAGGTGAGCTGCAATTGTCAAAAAGAGACTTGGTGTCTAAATAAGCTCATCTCACACTATGTCCAAGAAAAGGAAAGGTGGAAGCAAGATAAGACATAAAGTGCTCACTTGACCTCTACCTCTAAGAGCAAAGGCAAAGGAAAGAAAAGGATAAAGGATAAGGAAGCTACAAATACGGCACCTCAAAAGAAACAACAAAAGAAACCTAATGAACAAGAAGGAAATAATTGTTTCTTCTATGGAGCTGAAGGGCATATAAAGAAGCATTACACTAACTATCACGCATGGCGTGCTAAGAAAGGGTTGCCTAAGTTGCCAAAAGCCAAGTGATGTTGAAAGATACATCTATATAGGCAATGGTAAGAAGGTTAAATTTGAGGCAATAAGGAAAATTTAGATTATCGTTAAAGATTGGAATTCATTTAATCTTAATGAGACATTTATTGTATTTTTTAAGGAAAATTTTGATTTTGATTTTTCATTTTGGACAAATTTGGTTATTTTTGTCAATTTAAGTATGAAAAATTTAGTTTGTTTTAAAATTCAAATTTGATTGTATCCAATTCTTTGTTAGGTTATGATAATCTTAATTTGCTTAATACAAATGCCTTATTTATTGAATCCTTGCAATGAAGCACATCAGGTGCAAAGAGAAAAATAAAATGAAAACTCAATTGCAATATGACATAAGAGATAAAGTCATATCTCCTAGTGGAGAATAAAGAGACTTATGTCAAATGCAATACGGTAGATATAATAGTTCAGGTGAATGTTCAAAACCATTTGCTAAATTCCTAGAGGAATGTGGTATCGTCCTACAATATAATATGTTGGGTTCGCCTAATATGAATGGTGTTGCTAAAAGATGAAATAAGACACTTAAGGACATGGTGAAGAGCATGATTTCTCATTCTACCTTACCATAATTACTCTAGGGAGAAGCACTTAAGATTGCAGCATATTTCCTTAACAAAGTTCCAACAAAAATTCCCTTACAAACTTTGGACTAGCAAAAAGCCTAGTTTGAAGCACCTGCATGTTTAGAGATGTCCAGTTGAGGCAAAGCCTTATAGGCCTAATGAAATAAAATTGGAACAATGATAGTTAGTTGTTATTTTATTAGATACTTTGGAAGATCTAAAGGGTATAAATGTTATGATCCTACAACTAAGTAAATTTTTGAATCGACAAATGCCCGGTTCTTTGAGGACGTTGAGTTTGCAAAGGGAGATAAAGTTAGAGACTTATCTTTAAAGAGGAATATATTGATATTCCTATAGGTGCTATTGGCATTTATCAGGATTCTAATCCTGACTTTGTTCAAGACATAGCACACTAAAATAATGTTGGAGAACCGCCTATTCAAGAAATTATTCCAGAAGATCAAACTCTACCACCTTAAGAACCTATGCCATTAAGGAGAGATCCACTAGAGAAAGAAGAAGTGCAATACCAAATGAACATATTGTATTTCTTAAAAAATGTGAGGCTGACATTATAGTGATGGAAGATGATCCAATCAACTTCCGTCAAGCCATAGAAAGTTCTAATTCTCAAAAGTGGATTGATGCCATGAATGAGGAGATAAAGTCCATGAAAGGCAATGACATATGAGATCTTGTTCTATTGCCAAAAGGTCTAAATCCCATTAGTTGCAAATGGATATTTAAAACCAAAAAGGATTCGAAAGGTAATATGGAGAGGTATAAGGCACGTATTGTTGCAAAGGGCTTTACATAAAAAAAAGCCATTGATTATAAAGAGAAATTCTCTCTAGTTTCTTTAAAAAACTCTTTTAGGATTATAATGGCATAGTGGCATATTTTGATCTTGAGCTACATCAGATGGATGTGAAGACAGCGTTTCTCAATGGAAATATTGATTAAACGATTTACATGGTATAACAAAAAAACTTTAAGTTTGAAGACCTAAGGAATATGGTTTGCAAACTTAAGAAATCCATCTATGGACTCAAGCAAGCATCTCGACAATGGTATTTCAAGTTTCATTAAATGATTATCTCGTTTGGATTTGAGGTGAATTAGGTTGATGATTGTATATACCACAAGTTTAGTGGGAGCAAATATATTTTTATGGTTTTATATGTTGATGACATTTTGTGTGTCATTAATAATATAGACTTATTACATGAAACTAAGAGCTTTCTAGCTAAGAAATTTGAGATGAAAGATATAAGTGATGCCTATTTTGTGTTAGGCATTTAGATATACCAAGATTTCTCTCAAGGTGTTTTTAGATTATCACAAAAGGGCTATATCGAAAAGGTTCTCAAGAGATATGACATACAGGATTGTAAATCAGTTGATACCTTTGTGGTTAAGTGAGACAAGTTTAGTCTTAAACAGTGCCCTAAGAATGATTTTAAGGAAAAGGAAATGCAAAAGATTCTTTATGCATCAATAGTAGGAAGTCTATTGTATGCTCAAGTTTGTATGCATCTAAATATTGCGTACATCACTAGGATACTAGGCAAATATTTAAGCAATCCAGAAGTAGACCATTGGAAAGCAGTCAAATAGGTCTTGCACAGTACTTATAGAGAACAAAGGACTATATGCTCACATATTAAAGTTCGAATTAGCTTAAGATCATTGGGTATGCTAACTCTGATTTTGCTGGATGCTAAGATAGTATGAAATCTACATCAGGCTATATATATCTACTAGCTAGAGGTGCTATCTCTTGGAAGAGTGTTAGACAGTCTCTTATAGCCTCTTTTGCTATAGTAGTAGAATTCATAGCATGTTATGAGGCATCTAATCATGGAATATGGCTATGGAATTTTATCAAGGGACTACGCATAGTGGACTTTTTAGAAAGGCCATTCAAATTATTTTGTGACAATAAGTCAGCAATTCTATATTCCAATAACAACAAGTGCTCAACAAAGTCAAAGCATATGGACATCAAGTTCCTTGTTATTAAGGAAAGAGTTCAGAGTGGATTGTTGTTTATAGAGGACATCAGGACAAACTCCATAATTGTGGATTCGCTTACTAAGGGAGTGCTACCCAAAGGGTTTTATAAGCACACTGCTTGTATGGATGTCATGTTATTTGAGGATACTGAGTTTTAATGGGAGTTTGTTACTTTGAATGCTCTTGACATAGACATTTTTTAGTTATTTCAATTTAAGGATTTCGATTACTTTGGTTATTTTCTGTAGAAATAAATTTTTTTATTTATTCACACTCTGATTTTTGTATGGTTTTATCTCATTAAGGTTTGAAGTAGACCAATTGGAAATAGGCATGTTAAGATCACATTATATGAAATTTACATGCTACACATCCACATCTTATCCATGTTATTCAGTTATATCGACATACATGACCATTGATAAGTCTTGTTATGTTAAATGTAACAAAGGCTACTTTAATCCTATGTTGGTATGATTGATGGACTAGATTATTTATAGATACATTTTGGTAGATAGTAAAGTTGAGCTCATACGATTATTTTTTTGCAATGCATAATTATATGGTGACACATATAGCCCAAGTGGGAGATTATTGGATCTTTAATCCAACATTCGGCTTATATATAAATAATTATGTATTGTAGATAATAGGAAAGTTATCTACATATAGGTGGTTATGGTCATTAGGTCATATGTGTGATTACATCCTGCTTCTTTCTAAATCCCATCATTAGAAAGAATACAAAAAGAAAACCTAAAGGCGTTCTTTTGGAAAGCCAACGTATATCTTTAAGGTGATTATTCTATAGATTCAGGTATGCTTCTACTTCCGCTAGTATATATGTTATGGTTTCTATTGATTTAACATGAGATTGAGTTTTGGGGTTTTAATCTAATTTGGGGAATTTTCCCAACAACATGTGCATTGATTATGTCCTGTGTGTGTGTGTGTGTGTTTGTGTATGTGTGTATAGTAATAATAATAATTGTAGAAATAAAATTGAAAATAGAAAATAATTGATAAGTTACATTTTTTCTTACATTAAATAAAAAGAAAATTGTGTTTTTAATTAATAAAAGGTGGATATTTTAATTAGAATAAAAGACATAATTTATAATAAAAAAAATAGAGTATTTAGATGTAGTATAATTAAAAGGTTTTATATAAAATAAAACATATGTATTTTAAAATAAGAATTTTTATAAAGAGAAAAAGGTAATTAAATAATTAAAAATAAAATATATTACATTAATTTTATTTTCTTTAATTTTTATTGCCAAATTATTAAATACAATAGAATTTATTTTGAGACTATTAACTTACTATTGAATATGTATAATAATGTTTTAATTCAGAAAATTATTCAAAATAGAATTTCTAACAGTTTAGGAAAAATTTTAAGTGATTTTGAAAACATGATTGAGTAATTTGAAATTAAAAAAATAAGTATTATATAAAAACCTTAGAATTTGAGTAATATTAAAATATATATGATAGTGTTTTAGATAAAATATAATACTAAAAAACTATCATAAATATTTTATTTTTAATAAAAATTAGGATTTTTAAGAATTTGACACATTGGATTTTAGAGATAATTACCCAAATATGAAGATAGAAACTTATCAAATTTTTAGTTTAACAACTTTGAAGATCAGCATTTAACATATATACTAATCATGAATTCGCACTTTGTGCGAACTGTAAGTAATATACATATTTTAAAATAAATATTTAAATACTTATAATAAAATAAAAACTACAAATTAATCAAAGATAAAAGTTAGAACTTATTATTTTTTTATTAAGAGTACATATTATTTTTAATATGCATACTAATAGTAATTATTGAATAAATAAAATAAAATAAATATAGAAAATGGGTGAAAAATTACAATTTTTTTTAAGATTACAAAAAAAAGTGTTTTTATTTGAATATAATAGAATGTTTAAATTAAAGTAAAAGACATTGTTTTTTATGGAAATGAATAGTAATTTTTTAAATATAATTAAATAAGAGTATTTTATATTAAATAAAAAAATGTACTTTAATAAAAATGAATTTTTAAAATTTTTTATGGAAAATATTATAAATTTTAATAATTTAACAAGAACTAATGCTGAAGAGAAATTTCTTAAATTTTTAACTTAATAAATTAAAAATAAAATATATCATATTAATTTTATGATAAAAATTTGAGAATTCAAAGAACAAAAACAACATTGATAATGGATATGGATAGACAAAAGCTGAAACCGAGAATTGAATGCACTTAGGAGATAATTAGTACCTAGACTTGCTATGCAATAATTTTTTAGTTATAAAAGATTAGTTTTTAAAATTATTAAATTAGTATTATAATATTTATAGTAGTGTTTAAGTAAACATAATGCTAAATAAATATATGAGTGATTTAAGTTAGAAAAATATGTAGTATATAAATATTTTAAAATTTGAGTAGTGTTGAGATATGTATAGTAGAATTTTAGTTAAAAAATAATACTAAATAAATATATAGTAAATATTTTATTTTTAATAAAAATTAAAATTTTGAATAGTCTGACACATTAGATTTTAAAGAAAATATTCAAATATAAAGATATATATATATAACTCTAAGATTGATCAGTTAACAAGTGAATATGGATAGGTTCACTTATTAACTGATCAATCTTATTTATTTATTTTAATAACTCTAAGATTGATCAGTTAACAAGCGAAATTATTTATTTGGTTAGAGTTAAACTTCATAATGATTAAATTAAGTATAATTTAACACACCCAGAAAAGTGAAAAATATTTCATTTTGTTTGATGGAATGATAAGTATTCTACTTAGAGTGGAGAATTTTGCACTTCACCACCTTATATCCACACTTCATACGGTAGTATTTATAGAGTATAAAAGACATATCTTTATCTCCAACGTCTTATTTTTACTGTAGTTTTTTTAAACTTTTTCTATTTTTAGTCACGCAAATAAATTACAACTCTTATAGAAAGTAAATTATTTTTAATTTTTACTATTTGAAATTATTTCCATATTAATAAATTATTTGTCATTTAATTAACTTATATATTTACAATTTTTCAAAAAATAAAATTGTTTATACGTTAGATAAATGAAATAAGAACTATATATGTGTAAATTAATTTTACTACTAAATACTTGAACATATTTTCTATATTTATTTATATTATCTTATAATTTTTTTGTAAGAAATTAGACACATAAATTATACTTCAGTTCTAAATAAATCAATTAATATCTATATTATTTATATTACACGATTTTATTTTAATAAGCATTTTCCTACATCGCTAAAATAATAAGAAAATAAAAAAAATATTGACGAATAAAATCAATAGTAATTATTACAAGAATTTTATTTATTATGAAAAATATGGGAGATATAAAAATTTTAATTTGACTAATCAGTTTGAATTATATTTTAAGTCATATGTAGAAAAATAAGAATTTAATGAAATTTTTTTAAAAATAATCCAAGATAAAAATTCATCAAATAATTTATTTTTAACACCAAAAAATGAAAAAAGTTAAGCACAAATATTATTTTTAATTTTTAAAATGAAAAATAATAATTTTATTGATGACTTATGCCTTTTGTGAAACTCAAAAAACTAAAATATTTTCTTTCTTAGCTGTAGTTCAGTACTTAATAAGTAATAAATAGATTTAAAAAAATTGTTAATAAAAGTAATTATTTAAATGAAATATTTGGACTATATTCAAATTTTGAAAATATTAATTATGAGGTGTGATAAGAAAAATTATACTGTAATAAACAGTAGTTGATAGTAATTGATAAAGTTGGAATTAAAGATATCTGTATTATTTATATTTTATTAACATTAATAATGGAGAGAATATAAAGTGGTGGAGCGCAATAATTCCCCATCCTATTTAATTATAATTCATATTTATCAATTATTTAATAATTAGATATAATAATGAAGAAATTTTTAGTGAACGTGGTAGTCCATCATGTAGAATTATAAACTTTTTAATTAAAATTATGAAACATGTTACTCACTAAATTAACTTAGTTTTAACTCTTGAAAATAGAATAGCTAACTAAAATGTATGCTTAATTCAATAGTTTCATCTTTATAGCTCGGCCAATCAGCTGACAGCTATAGCAAATTATATGTTGGAAGCTTGAGTGGAGATATTTATTTGCTTTGGACATAGGGAGAGATCCCAAACCATCACAGACAAGAAGTTTTGATTGGCTGGTCCCCCATGGATGTTGCAAAGTTAATATTAATGGAGCATTCAGGCGTAGTATGGGTATAGTTTTTGGCTTTTTGCAGATGGCCTCATAAATTCATTCTAATGCTTATGCTGGTGAGTACATTAATGGTTGTGTATCAAAGAATGGAGCTTGTACTGTTTTAGTTGCAGAATTATGAGGCTGGTGGTATGGAACTTGAGTTTGTAACAGGTTATGACGGTGAAAGCCGATTCACATGCCGATAAAATTATATGTTCTTACTAGTGATATGTACGGTGTGTCACTAACAGTGATATTTTATATTCCAGTTTAAAAAGTATTTAGATAATAAATAAATTAGTTATAATATTATGGGTTCTTAAAACACAATATGACATCTTCATCCATTTCCATTTAAGTTTTTTACATTTCATCATTTTATTAAATTGTCAAATTAAAATTAGAAATCTTGAAGTACTATATAACTTTTTCTATAGCTAGTTATTATAACTAAATGCTAACTCTTCTCCAAAAACATTTTGAGGTGTAAAATTCAATTTTTACTATTGTTAATTTAAAAAAGGACGATAGTCCCTATGTATTCCATCTATCTAACCATAAATATAGCTAGTAGATCTATCAGCATCCTATACATATATAACACTATTATTCACATTATGCAGTATAATGGTGAAAGCTGTAAATGAAACTTGGCTGGTCTAATGAATGAAATTAGGAAGATATTGCTGATTCTCCAGTTATATATATGCAAGATTTTTGCCTATAGTCAGAGCATATTACTTTTCTTTCTATGCATATGCCTAAAGAAAAATTTTTATCCACTCCTCATATATATATATATATATACACGTGTGTATCATTTGATTATTTTGTGTTTTGGCTTTTGCTGTTTTCGTGAAGGAAAACAAATTACATTCTTGTAATATAATATACTCGAATGGATAAGGAAAAACCAATTTAAATTTGTGCAATTCATACCCAACTGTCGAATAGGCTCCACTGAAATTAATACCATCTCTTTCAAAGCAACCAATAATTGAAATTTCTCTTCCTGCCCATACTCACCCCATCACTACAATGTTGTTGGCATAAATCAATGAGAGAAGCTATCCCCTTATCTTATCTTAATAGCAATGTATATATAAACTATTCGCAGCAACATATATGCATCTGTTTTTCTCTGCCCTCTGGAGTACAAATACTATACATGTATAACAAACACAAATATACTATACATAAAGTTCACAGGGCCTGATCCAATTCTTGAAAATGACTCAAAATTCTCTGAATCTTGATCTTCCATGGAAGATAAAGCTGTCCATATATGCTGTCTGCTTTGGCATGGACATGACTCGTCGCTCCAATGGCACGGTCAATCGCTTTCTTATGAACTTACTGGATTTCAAATCTTTTCCATCCAAGAAACCAATCAATGGTGTCACAACTTCTGATGTAACTCTCGATAAAGCTCGCAACCTCTGGTTTCGCCTCTACAGTCCTACTCCAATAGGAGATGCTGCAATGCCCGTTATTTTCTACTTCCATGGGGGCGGCTTTGCCTATATGTCACCCTATTCCATGCCCTATAATAACTTATGCTACCAACTTGCTCGCGAACTCTCTGCCATTGTCATTTCTGTCAACTATAGGCTGGCTCCAGAGTATCCTTATCCGACCCAGTATGAGGACTGTTTTGATGCTCTAAAGTTCATTGATGAAACAAAGAAAGGCTTTCCAAGGCATACTGCCACTCTGAAACATTGTTTTCTTGCAGGAGACAGTGCAGGAGGCAACATAGTTCATCATGTCCAGGAAAAAGCTAGTGAACATGGTTTTCGCAGTATAAAACTTATAGGGGCTATGCTAATTCAGCCATTTTTTGGAGGCCAAGAACGAACTCAATCAGAGATAGCACTTGACCGCCAAGTTCCATTCATTAATATTGAGCGTTCAGACTGGATGTGGAAGGCTTTCTTGCCAAAAGGGTCGGACCGGGACCATCCTGCATCCAATGTTTTCGGCCCAAATTCCGATGATATTTCAGGACTAGAATTTCCTGCTAGTGTTGTTTTTGTTGCAGGGTTTGATCCATTAAAAGACCGGCAAAAGAGGTATTATGAGGGGTTGAAGGAACATGGAAAAGAAGCATATTTGATTGAGTATCCTGACACTTTCCATTCATTTTATCTTTTTCCTGAGCTGCCTGTGTTTTCATTGTTTATCAAGGACATGAAAAATTTTATGCAAAAGCAATTATCAGCAGCGAACAAGTAAATGATTATTGTTTAATTCTTCTGAAGAGGGTAAGCATTTTTCCTCAAATATAATGTATGAATTGGCTTGAATTGTTGTATATAATAATTAAATCTTTTGAATAAGGGTGTAATCTCTAAATGATTGAAAATGTTTAGATATTGTTTCTAGATTTGATATTTTCCCCCTTTATGATACCAGTTATCCAATTTTAAAGAGCACATAATTTTTTCTGGAATAGAGGTCAATTTCCCCCCAGAACTTTTTCGACGAAGACTATATTAGCCCTTTTGTTACCTTTTACACCAATTTAACTATTGAACTATTCAATAAAAGGTCAAATTATCCTTAACAATTAAACTTGCCCCCTTATCGTTTAACAAATACACAAAAAAGACCTCCTAAACATTTACAAATACCTCGTTAATATTTTATTTAGTTAGTCCTTATTTGAGTAAAAAATATTTTAAGAAAAAATAAAATTCTCAAATAATATTTAAAACCTGATTTTTTTTACCATATACATTTACTTATTCACCAATATTTTTTAGGAATTGTATAATATATACGTTCTATTTTTTAAAAATTATACTTAACTCTCATATATATAATGCATACTTAATTTATTTTTAAAAAATTAAATGTAACCCATGCTTGTATAAAAAATATACATTTTATTCATAATTAAATTTAAATATTTTTATAATAAATTGTCATGACCTAAACCGATAGTCATGACCGACGTTAGGAAACGAGAATTCTTTCGAATCCGAAACTCATAGCAAACCTTAAAAATAAAATCATGTAATAAATAAATAAAATAAAAATACACCAGAATTAAAACTTAAATCGATATAAAAATAAATACTTAAATGTCATTTCATAAAATAAAAATATTTTCATACAATATTCAGATAAAAGTCTCTTATTAAAAATAACATTCTACAGATACAAGACACTACTACTACAATATTCTAAAATTCAACAAAGTCAGATAAATAATTTACATAATCTAGCTGATGTTGAAGAAGTCCAGCATAGAGGTCTACTACTGAGGTTTGACGACTAGGAATCTCCTTAAAAAAATATTGAGGAGAATCAGACTCACTTAGTGAATTATTATAATATATATACATGCAATCTAAAACATATCCATTAGGCATCAATATATATATATATATATATATATATATATATATATATATATATATATATATATAGTTGATATTATCTCAGTATCTGCAATACAGTCCTCAAGTGACATACGTGCTCCTCCAGACTTTTCTAATACACCAGTATATCATTAATGAAGACTACCACAAATGGTCTGAATACCCTATTCATTAGATCCATAAAAGCAGCTGGTGCATTAGCCAACCCAAATGACATCACCATAAACTTATATTGGCCATATCGAGTGCAGAATGTCATTTTAAGAACATCAACTTCACTAATTCACAACTGATAATAACCCGACCTCAAGTGAATCTTAGAAAAAAACTATGCACCTTGAAGTTGATCAAATAGATCATCTATCCTCAGGAGAGGATACTTATTCTTCACTGTCACCTTATTTAGCTCTTTGTAATCTATGCACAGTCTCAGGGTACTAACCTTCTTCTTTACAAATAGGAATGGTGCACCTCAAGAAGAAACACTAGGACTGATAAAACCCTTATCTAGCAATTCCTGCAATTGCTCCTTCAACTCTTTTAAATCTGCAGGAGCAATTATGTAGGGTGACATCAAAATAGGAGTGGTGTTTGGAACCACATCTATACAGAATTCAATCTCTCTATGAGGTGGTAAACCTAGCAACTCCTCAAGAAAAATATCAAGAAACTCACAAGCAACAGGAACATTTGTGAGAGACAACTTCTCCATAGAAGTATCGCTGACTAATGCCAAATATCACTGACAACCCTTCCTTAGCATCTTCCTAGTCATGATAGTGGAGATGAGATTCTGAGGTGCAAAACTTTTGTCACCCACAAACTTAAACTCTTCTTCATTTAGAATTCTAAAAATCAACTCTTTACTCCGACAATCCACAACGACATAGTGTTGAGACAACCAATCCATGCCCGAAATTACATCAAACTCCACCACATCTAACAACACTAATTCTGCTAGCAATTCTCTGCCTTCGATAAACACTGGACAACCAGAAAGAACAATGTTAGTGTCCAATGAATCACTTAGAGAAGTGATGATAGATAAAGGAAAAGACATCCTCGAAGCTTGCTAACATGACTTCAAAGCAAAAATAGGGGACACGACACGAAAGAGTGTGTGGCACTCGGGTCAAACAAAACCTAAGCATCCAAGTGACAGACATAAATAATACTTATAATGATGGCATTAGATGCTTGAGCACCCTGCTGAGTAAGGTAGAAAACTCTAGCCTAACCTTGACCTTCCTATTGACTAGTAGAAGCCTGGCCAAAACCTCTAGTACCTCTGGCATGCCCCTACTAAGCAATAATCTGTGTCGAACTTAGATACTGAGTTAGAGGCAACTAAAAAGGAGCTGGTGCTGCACTAGTAATTGACTACTACGAAAATTGTTGTGGCTGAAAACTAGAATATGGGCATGATCTGGTAAAATGTCCCGTCTATCCGCATCAAAAACATGTCAATGACACAATATAACAGGGTCCCTGATGGACTCTACCACAAGTCTAACAAGCGCTGGTTGCTAACCCTGTGTTGTCCAACACGGTCATGTTTGCTACTCCTATACACTCTCTGTTAATGCCTTTGGCTCTACTATACTGCGCCTCTCTGCTGACAGTTAGAACTAATTTGGAAAGTTAAATATATAGTAGTTTGGAATCCTCCTGACCGAATACTCAACTGATAGTAATCAAACATAGCTCCTTGTTTGACTAGCCTCAACTCTATCTCCTTCGCCAACTCTATCATCGACTCTAAAGTAAGGCCCACAGTAGGCATCCCAACGAATGCAGAACCCATACCAATGACATAAGTCATGATAGTAAAACATTGGTCTCGCATCAGATCCTCTACATATTTGCTAAGTCAAAGAATCTCTCTAGTGTAGTCCTCTACAGATATATCACCTCTAGTGATTATTGTCAGCTGAAGTCTATAACTCATCCAAAGTGGCTTTGGGCAGAAGCTCCTCATAAATCTCTCTATGAACTATGTCTAAGTCATCATAGTCATGTATGACTAAATCATCTGGATGAACCAATCCAGGGATGGTCACTCTATGAACAACTCAATGATCATGATTCGCTGGTACTCAATGTGAGCAATCTGAGTCCTCATCTCAATAGCGTGCAAAATTTCTAACAAATCTGACACCCATCAAAGGCTATCTTGTCGACTCTAGCATAAAACAATGTTGCCTTAGGGTCAGATATACCCTGCTGATAAGCAGGCTGTATCGACGGTGCAACTGGAGGTATTACAGCTTCCTCATATTATGGCTCTACAGGTTCCTCATCCTATAGCTCTCGCTATCTACAACGACCTGCTGCTCCTCGAGGTCTACTTCTACCTTGACCTCTGTGCCTCGTTGGTGGCTCAGGAGGTAAAACCTCATCCTGAAAGGACTCATCATCCTCAACATTATTGGCCCATGGAGTGACATGTGCTCACCTCTTTATATTGAAAAGAAAAAACCAAAGAGATTCAGACAAAATAGACAATCTAATGATTACGCAGAATACTAAATCAAAGAAAACTTATCAAAGACATAATCAAACCTAAATTATTACAGCAGTTTCAAAGAAACACAATTGTAAAAACCTAGGTTCACAACACTAATAACCTAGGCTCTGATACTAACTTTGTCATGACCCAAACCAGGAGTCATGATCGGTGCTAGGGAATGAGAATTCTTTCGAATCCGGAACGTGTAGCAAGCCTTAGAAATAAAATGCATGCAATAAATAAATAAAATAAAAATAAACCAAAATTAAAACTTAAATCCATATAAAAATAAATACTTAAATGTCATTTCATAAAATAAAAATATTTTCATACAATATTCAGAGAAACGTCTCTTACTAAAAATAACATTCTATAGATACAAGGCACTACTACTGCAGTATTCTAAAATACAACAAAGTCAGATAAATAATTTACATAATTTAGTTGGGGCTGAAGAAGTCCGACATAGAGGTCTACTACTGAGGTCTGATGATGAGGAATCTCCTAAAAAAATATTGAGGGAAATCAGACCTCACTGATTGAATTATTATAATATATATACATGCAATCTAAAACATATCCAGTCAGGCATCAATATATATATATCAAATGCAGAAAACATTAATTAAATGAAGGATCAAATAGAACCTTAAATAATCGCAACCTCAAATAAATATCTCACTAGTCACGTAGGCTTACTTAATTCCAAATAATTACTATTATTCCATTTTGGATAGTAAACTGGCCCTGAGACACTAAGTCAACCGAGCTCCCACAGTCTCACTATCAATGTGATTGGCCCCGAGACACTAGATCAACCGAGCTCCAACAACCATACTATTCACTCACTGAATACTCAATAATCACAATAATCAATTCACCTCAAATAATTCTCACAATATAGACCTTAAAGTCTAACGAACCGGTACATACACAGTTCTAGTGCAATCCACTAGGTAGCACATTCTATTGATATCTTTTGTATAAATCATATATTTATGAAAAATAAATAAATGCATAATTAAATGTAAATGACATTTATAACATAGAAATATACCATATATATACCAAAAACATACTAAATATATATCAAGTATATATATGTTACATATAATCAAAATCAACCATAAATATACTAGAATGCATTTTGAGAATATATCAAGTATATATTATCACATATATGTCAAAATATACCAAAATATGCTAAAACATTTAATGAAATAATTCATATCAAAACATAATTATTTATAATCATACACTATTTGTAATGTAGATATAAAATAATAACTCATAAGTTTGCTCTCCTCGAGACTAGCTCAACGGGCCTGGTCCGATAGGCCTTGGTCTCAGCACAGCTAGAAAAATAAATTTAATATTAATCAAAATATATTCTAACTTATACTTCTGAGAATTCTAAATGAGACTCAATCTAAGAATTTAAAACTCAGACAACACAGAAATTTAGGATCAACCCGATGTCACGTTTTACAAAAATTCTACTAAAAATTTGGCAGAACCTCCTTTATAAAACGGACACTCTCTACTGACAATAGAGCCGATCCTACAAAAAAAAACACACTTCTAATACTACAAAGCTCAACACCTCGGGTTGGGACCCTGAACTGCACAATTTCTTAACTGAGGTTCACAATTCACCAAAAATCATTATAAAATAATAAATATATTAAAAATCATTAAATTCCATAAATATCCACAAAATACCAAAATATAATATATTTGAACATTAAATCACTAAATATAATTATTTTCACAATAATTAAATAAAAAATCTCAAATAATAATATAATATAAATAAAAAATCAAAATTTTCAATAATTCAACATATAATAGTAAAATACATTTTTATATACTCAAATAGATTAAATATATATTAAAAGTAATTAAAAATCCATTTAATCACCAAAATAGTAAATAATATATTATTTGAATATAATTTTTGAAAATTAGTATTAATTAGTTAAAAATAGTAAATAATTTATAAAAATCATTTTAATACCCTATATAATTCTAAAATCATCTAAATCATATTATTTAACTATAATTTCCATAAAAAAATACACAATTAACTCATTAATTCAATATTTACATAATACAAATAATATTCTCAAAAAGTATATAAATTCACTAAAAATTATTTTATAAATTCTAAAATTATTATCTCAAATTATTAATACTAATTTAACTAAATTTTCATTAAAACTAATTAATTAAAATAATTATAAAAAATTCAATATTTTAATATTGAAATAATAAAAAATTACCCATAATTCAATTTAATTCAAAAAAATAAATAAAAATTATTTTTGAGAAGCTAAAGGCAAGAATTCATAAATGAAACAATATCAAGTTCAAAAAAAAAATCAAAACCCAAAAACACATAAACTAAAATCTAGCTAAAACTCAAAATCTAGAGGGATTGAGCTCAAACAAAACTTAGAATCACACTCACCGAAGCTCAAGGATTCAGATGAGACTGGAGCGATGAGCTGGGATGACCAAAAGCACCATCAGCAATAATGGCAGCTCCACAGTGCAGGTCTCGACTTAGGCGATTCTAGCGGCTACCAACGGCTCTGCAAGTGGCGGACGACAGCTAGGAAGGAAGAGAAGGTGACCGTAGTGAGTGATGGTGGTTGTTGGCAATTAGGCAGTGGGTCTTGGGAAAACAGAGGGAAGAAGAAAAAAATGGGGAAGAGGAAGAAGAAAAAAGAAAAAAAGAAAGAGGGAGGTGGTTTTGACCCTTTGACCAATTTTTTTTTTTACTTTTTGGCCCTTTTTTTATTTATATAATAGGAAAGACTAAAATGTCCCTCTATCCAAATTAACAATAATAATAATAATAATAATAATAATAATAATAATAATAATAATAAGAACAACAACAATAATGACAATGACAATGAAATAATAATAATACTATTTTAAATAATAGAAATGATAATAACTTTAATGCATTTAAATAATAGAACCTTCCATATATAAATTATTTTACGTAAACAAAATTCTTAGAATAAATTAAATAAATAATATTCACAAATAATAACAATAACATATAAATAAAATTTAAAATTTTATTAATACTGCATATCTCAAAATAATTTGTATTATTTAAAATATTAGGTCATTACATAAATTATTAATTTATTAAATTTTATATGGTACAAAAATATTTGAGTTATAAATATAATTTAAAAATTTTAAACTTTTTTAAAAAAAAGTTTACCATAATATGGACAAAATTGTTAAATAAGTAAAACATTAGGGAGGTTTTTGTAAATGTCTAGGGGTCTTTTGTTTACCTGTCAAAAAATAAGAGGACAAGTATAATTGTGAGGACTAATTTGATCTTTATTGAATAATATAGTGATTAAATTGGCCCAAAAAATAACAAAAGGGCTAGGCTAATTTTTGTCAAAAAGTTTACGGGGAAGTTGACCCTTATTCTTTTTTTTTCCTTGAGTTAGATTGAAACTCGGTAAGAAAATTATCAATTGATCTTTAATTCTCTATATGTATCACGGGGAGACGGACGAGAGAAGATGCATTTTTAATATTCATAGGATAAAAAATAATCTCAGTTAACACAAAAATTAACCTGAAAATATTTTTAGGTACAAATCACTACAATAAAGCCACTTAATTTTGACAATAAAAATCATCACTAGTCTATTATTGAAAAATTGTCAAAAAAATTATCATAAAGTTATCATATAAAACTCTATTGAAAAAAAATTTATAAACTGCATCAATTAAAAATTGTTACAAATGATATTGTTTTTATGACAAAATTTATTGTCGTAAAAATTACAATATATATTGTAACAATTAAAATTTAAATTGTCATGAATAGAATATTATTTTTCTCGACAATATAATTTATAATTAACAAATTATAAATAGTAAATTATTTAATGTCAGATTAATAATTCTAACTAATTAATATTATATTAGTGCCAATTTTTGTTGTCACTTTAATAATTTATTGTCACCTATAATTAATATAGTGACAAAATTAAAATCACCAAATTTTCATCTCTAATCAAAGACAGAATATCTATTATTATTTTCCCCCTTTTCCATCTTTAGTTATTTTAAATTAATGTAAACTCTAATTATTTATATTTTTAATCAAATTATAAATAAATCATATTATATTATCAACTATTGAAACGTAAATTTAATTCATAAAAATTAATCTTTATATAATTAACAGTTCAAATAGTAATTATATTGACATGTACATTATACAATAATAGTGTACAACAATATTTTAAAAATATACTAAAAATAATATTCAATTGAAATAAAATAAAAATAAATTTCATTCAAATCTAAAACAAATTTAATTAATGATCACAACCCATAATTTATAAGAAATATTTATTATAAATTGGATAATTTTTACATGTTATATGGCTATGTCACAAACGAAATGTGCATTAATGTGAAAATGGATAAGACTATAAATAAAACATGTGGTAGAATCAAATTATAGTTAAATTAAAATGTTTGTCTAACTAAAATTGAAATAATTAGCCAGCGAAAAAGCAATGTAATGGTAACTTTTTATATATATATATATATATATATATATATATATATATATATATATATTATAAAACTTAGATTTTGCTGGAATAACTACTCCTATTGAGAATCCATTAATATTTAGATTATTTGATCTTATTTTTTATTGTGTAATTAACCATTGGAAATTAGAACATTTAATTTTATTTATTTAAACTTCTTTTTTTATTATTATACAATGTATTGATATTTAAGTCATTTTATCATTTTATTAATAAAAAAATTAAAATAATTATGAGCTCAAAACTATTTTTTAATCAAATTTCCGAATAGTACATACAAATGCCAAGATTTGACATGGATCCCATGAAACTCGTGCTATTACTTGTTAGTACAACTCTACAATTGTATAAATTGTGAGAAGTAATTCAGTAATAAGTAAAGTATCATTTCCATACATACGAAAAGAGTACTAAAGTATTAACTATAAATCAATTTTCATAGTTAGTAAAATCAATTAAATGCAATAGTTAAACTAAAAAAAATTGAATTAAATCAACTACTAAAATTAACATAAATTAAATCAATGGGATGAACTAGCATTTGGATTTGCTTCACTACTTAATACTTAAATTACATGAATATTTCATTAACAATTTATTGATTATAGTCAAAACATAAATTCCTTTAAAATGCCTAAAATTTCTTTCGAAATCATTCGGGTATACCAAAACTAATTATCATATATATTCAGGGTCAATCAATTAATTAGGATTTATTAAGTTTTTTAGCGATTTATTTGATCCCCAAAGGACTTACTTTCGTGGTCAAATTTTCTAAGTATTATGAGTTAGAAGCTAACAAATTACTCAACTTTTATTGATGACAATTTATTGATTAACATACAAACAATTGGGGCCTTAATTAAATACAAGATATTAAACACAACTCATAAAAATGACTAAAAATCAATTAATTGATAAGCAATAAAATTTCAATAAGTATTAACTAGCTACACAAATCCAAACCCTGAATAATTTAGCTACTCATAATACATTGTTCTAAAATTACAAAGAATTCAAGCATGGTATGAATTATTTAAAAAAAGAAAAAAAAAAGGAAAAAAAATACTCATTATAAGTGGATTTTAATCTTCAAATCCTTGTTGAACTCTTCAATTCTACACTTAGATAGTGCTCAACCTCTCTTTTGGAGCCAAAATTTTTCTATTTATATAAAAATCTCAAATTTTGTCCAAAACCAAAGCAACAATTTTTTTTTACCTTCAAAAACATCCTCAATTTATAAAAATAACATTATAAAAGCTCAAGTCCTGGATACCCTAGAAGCACCAAATTTCCTTTGAAAAAAAAAAAAAAAAGTAACAAGGACATAAAATTAACTAAAGAACTAAAAAGAAGATAAAGTTAAACTAATGGACTAAAATCCAAAACATTAATTAAAAATTAAAAGCTAAAAAAAATAAAGAAATGCTAATAATTTTCATAAAAATTAAAGGGAAACATAATGCAAGAATTGACACTAATATTATTGTTATTTTATTGTTTTCTTTTTGCAAAAATCATCATTCGGTAGGAGAGACTTCAAGTTGATGGGTCCTCACAGACAGTATGGACCGTTTTCAATCTGCAACATGGATGCCATTCGTAAGCCACAGCCACAAATTGTTCTTTCCCAAAAAAAAAAAAAAAAAAAAAAAAGAACCACATTTTGTTGTGATATCTTTGGATATAGCCCAATTTGTTTTTGTCTTGTTGGGACATTTGAAATTCTTTGTCCTAACAAATTATTCAATTCATTAGTAGAAAAAGACAAATGAAATGGGCATTAATTCGGAATTATTAGCCCTACAAATGATCCCTTTGGGTCGGATTAGAGGTAAATCAAAATTTGTTTTTCTACTTAAATTTGTCTAAGATCATAAAATAAAATAAAAAATAATGAGCTCAAAGTTTTTAAATAAAATTCATTCCAATTTAAACATATTAAATTCAATTTGAGAAATATTTTTTAATCCTAACATTTTAAATTTCATGTGACTCAGAGTTTGGAATGGAATGATGGTTTCTTATATATTATCCAATAATACCGATTACAAATAGGAAGTGTACAACACAATAGATATACAAACAGAATAACAAACTATAATTATCTTCAATACCCCCGCTCAAGGTGAAGATGGAAGTTTTTGTAACCGAAGCTTGTTGAAAATAAAGAAAAACGATTGTTTTAGAAAGGGCTTTGTTAATACATCAATGAGCTGGTCATTTGAGGAAATAGGACCGACTGTCAACCGTTTTGATTGTATCAATTCTCTGATAAAGTCAAACTCACATTCTACATGTCTTGTGCGCGAGCTGAACACTGAATTGGAAGAAAAAAATATTGCACCAAGATTGTCACACCCGTGAAGATTGAACACCAAGATCACAAAGCAGATCTTACAACCATTTTAAGTCTGAGGCAGCATTAGCAACAGCCCGGAATTCTGATTCCGTGGAGGATCTTGCACCAGTATTTTGCTTCTTAGAAGATCAACAGATGAGGCTCTTTCCAAGGTAGTGTACCACCTGTTGATCGTCTGTCATCTAGATTGCCAGCGCAATCCACATTGATAAAAATCGTTAACTCACTTGAAGAGGATTTGGAGAGAAGAAGGCCATAAGCAATGGTCCCCTGAAGATAGTGGAGCAACCTTTTCAAAACTTTGAAGTGAGTAGAAGTTAGGCAATGCATAAATTGTCTTAATCGATTTACAACAAAAATTATGTCTGGCCGAGTCATAGTGACGTACTGCAAGGACCCGCAACATTGGCAGAATTTTATTGCTTCTGGTGCCGAGAGTGGCTCTCCATCACACTTCTTTAGAACAACATCTGATTGCATCGGTGTAGAGATAGGATGACTGTGCTGCATGCCCATTAGTTCGAGAATATAGTTGATATAAGACCGTTAATATAATGTCAACTCAATAGAACGATGTTCAGCTTCTATTCCAAGATGTTAACCTTAACAAGTTAGCAATTTTAATTTTGATCTTAACAAACTTAATTTTAAGCAACTAATGTGATTGCTTCACGTGTATATAAGTTAAAAACAATTTGGAAGTCAAAATAATAATGAAATATCAAAGAAAAATAATTCTGAAAAGTTATTGTAAGTACTATCTCAACCGAACTTATCACAGGGACTAAATTGCACACAAAAAATTACAATTTGTGTCATAGTCCCAATCAAGACAAAAACAATCTCGAACGGGACCAAAGAAGAGCAAAATTTATTAAAAGGGCAGTACCCATCCCGATCCCATATTCCGATTGGGACATAACTCGAGACAGGGTAGTCCTAATCGAGACCATGATATCCCGATTGGGATCAGGGCATTTTTTCAAATGCAATGGCTCGTAATGGTTATTTAATGCTCATCCTGACTAGGATAGATGATATCCTAACTAGGATAGAGGATATCCCAACCGAGACCTAACAAAATACAGCTCAAAAGCCCAAATTTCATTCAAATGTATTTTGTTTTTGTTAGGAACAAGATTATTACTCCTAATAGGTATAATTGGATTGCTCAAGTGTAAATATAACCTCTGAAGATTTTTTTGAGGTTGAGAAACTTGTTGACTCATTATATACTTTCAAGCATTCAATTAAAGCTCTCTAAACTCTTTCAAAATTCATTTTATTTTTGTATAATCTTATGAGAGTTGGTAATGTTAGAATAGAAATTCTTATTCTTCTATTTCTAGGATTAGAAAATGGGAAGTGAGATTCTATTCTAAAGGAATTAGTTTAAGTGTTTAGCCCTTAAAAAACTTAGGAATTCAGTTTTAGTGTGAACCTTGAAAACACTTGTAAATTAGTTTTTGAGTTAGCCTAGAAAACTTAAGTTGTAAGGTTATAAAAGTGAGCCTTAAAACTCTTATGTAATATCAATCTTATGAATAAGATTGTGGGTGATTAAAAATCCTCACTTGGGGATAAGTTAGGTGGAGACGTATGATTTTTTTTAATCCAAACTCCTTAAATCATTATGTTCTTCATTCTTCCTTCTTAACAATTCATCTAATTCTTATTCACACCTTTTAATTTTCTATTTTTGTTCGATAGTCCTATTCACCCCCCCCCCCCTCTAGGAATCTTTCAATTAGTATCAGAGCTAGTTATCCCTTACCGTGAATTAGGGTAAAGCACCAATGAAAACTCTCACTTGTGACTGTATCACCGAAGCAGGGCTCTTCAATCATTATTAGTGCATCGATGGAGACAATGGCAGCTAATCTAATAGGTACAAATGTTAGGTGATATAGGTCAGGTGTGACCTATCAATAGCAACATTTTTTTCCAGAGCTTGAATTCTAGGAAATTCATTACTAGAATACAAGATCATAAGGAATGAATCACAAAACATTTCTTTACTTAGACTATTCTTTAATAGTAGTGACTATCCTCATTGAAAGCACAAAATGGAGTTATACCTTAATTGTGATTCCTTTAAACTTTGGGACATTGTCCTAAAAGGTTAGAAAACACCTACAACTATCATTAATGGTGTGGTAACTACTCTTGTAAGAAGCTAATGGAGCATTGATCAAAAGGAAGAAAATCATAAAAATAAAAAGGCTATGATTACTCTAGTCTCTTCCATGATGAGAGAAGAAGGAAGCAAGCTTCAACATTATATGTCGGCCAAGGAAATGTGGGAGACCTTAGAAAATCATTATGAAGGAAACATACAAGTTAAAAGCAAGAAGGTTCAACTTCACATGTATGAATATGAACTCTTTAAGATGAAGCCTCAAGAGTCAATCACAGAGATGACAAATTGACTCAATGCTCTTCTCATAACCCTCAAGAAACTTTATAAACATTCCACTAAAGAAGAAGTAAATAATAAGATTTTAAGAATCCTACCTAAAAAGGATTGGAAATCTCTAATCACTTTAATTGAGGAAGCTCAAAACCTCTTTATCCTCTTAACTGATGTGATTATTGGTAAGCTCCTTACACATGAGCTCACAATTAAGCACAGTGGTGAAGAGTAAGAAGAGAAAGAAGAACAGAAAAAAAGCATAGCACTTAAAGCTCTTCAAGAAGATAGTGAAGAGGAAAGCATTAACGATTCTAGTGACAAAAATGGTGATATTGTCATGCTCACTAAGAACTTCAAAAAGCTTTTAAGAAAGAAAAATTTCTTAAGAATAAAGGAGTTTAATAAGAAGTTTAAAGGAGAAGATAAGAAGAAAATCAAAGAGGTTACTTGCTATAAATGTAAAAAATTGGGACACATTATAAATGAGTGCTCCAAACTCAAATTCAAGAATAAGGGAGCAAAAGATAAGAAAAAGGCATTCAAAGCTACTTGGGATGATTCCTCCAAATTCGAATAGGAAGAGGAATAACAAGAAGTAGCCAATATTTGCTTCATGGCTCTTGAAAATGAAATAAGGTACCATCTACTTCTTATTCTTCCTTTAATGATTGTGATAATTATTGTGATAATGATGATAATGATGAGAGCTCTATTGTGAGAAAATTATTAGTTAAATGAAAAAGTTTACTTTCTACGAAAAAATTTTACAAGCATGAGCTATCTTGCTTAACAAAAAAAAATTAATAGCTTAAAAATTGATTTTACTAAACTTGTTGAATCAAATGAAAAACTTATTAGAAATGCTAAATCTTCTAATTTCTTGGAAGATCAACTCAAGAAAGTAAGTGGTGAAAATCATAAACTTTCTAATGAGGTCTTAGAATTAAAAAAAAAATTCCATTGCTAAATTCAAAAGAGGAAAAGATATTTTAGATAGTCTTCTTGACTCTCAAAAATTTCATAGAGATACCCTTGGAATTGGATATAAAAATGGAATGTCTTCATCATCATTATCATATATTAATTTTATTAAAGCCTCATATGACTCCACTCCCTCTACCTCTAAACTAAATGAGATTCAAGATTTCAAAGCTAAAAGATCTCATGTGTTAAACAATAAGGGAAAGTCTTATAAGACTCACCCTTCATTAATATAAAGAGGTAAGGCTCAAATTATAGCACCTCAACCCAAGCATGCTTATATGTACACTAGATATAATCATATTAGGCATACTGCATAACACAATGCACATAAACATGTTGCATAAACCTATCAAAATACACATTGTCATTGCTAATGCATGTCTCACACCATGACTCTAAATAATAGAAGATACACATCACTATAACACAAAAGGAAAATTTCAAACACTAAGACAGTAATCATCCTAAGAGAAACAAATTTGAAAATTTTATATGTTCATGTTGCATAATCAAAGGACATACTAATAATATATGTTTCTATAGAAGACTACATATGAATTTACTTCCTTTAGATTATCTTGAAACTAACCAACCTACACCAAAAAAGGTTTAGGTCTAAAAGAACACTTAAATTATTTTATGTAGGTGTGCTTAAAATCCATAAAAATAAAAAGCAAATGGTATCTCAATAGTGGATGTTCAAGGCATATGACGGGAGACAAAGAGTAATTCACTAAACTTAATGCTAAGAATGGAGGACATGTTACATTCGGAGACATTGCAAAAGGAAAAATTATTGGCATTAGAGACATAGGTGATCCTCAATCCTTATCTATACATTGTGTGTTGTTTGTTGATGGTCTTAAACATAATTTGCTTAGTAAAAGTCAATTATGTAACATAGGAAATAAGGTAACATTCTATCCTAAAAATTACTTTGTTAGTAGTCTTGATGAAAATAAAGTTATTTTTAGTAGTGAAAGAGTAGATATATGTTATTGATTTGAATATAATTGATAACAAAGACATCAAATGCTTAATTCCTATTTCCCATGACATATGGACATGGCATAAAAGGTTAGGACATGCAAATTTTGAGTTTTTGAATTATCTTAATAAACATGAACTTGTGATTGGTTTACCTAAGCTTGAATTTATTAAGGATAAGCCTTGTGATGCTTGCCAAAAGGGAAAACAATCCAAGTCCTCATGTAAGCTAAATAAGGTAGTGTCCACTTCTAAACCACTTGAACTTATATATATAGATTTATTTGGACTAATTAGAGTTACTAGTCTTGATGGAATGCACTATGCATATATATTGATTGATGACCACTTTAGATTTACTTAGGTATGTTTTCTTACTCATAAGAATGATCCATTTAAAGCTTTTGAAAATTTTGCTAAAAGTGTTCAAAAAGAAAAAGGTTTTTATATTTCCTCTATTAAAAATGATCACATAACTGAATTTGAAAATGAATTTTTTAAAATTATTATAATGAAAATGGTATTTCACATACGTTTTCTTTTCTTAGAACTCCTTAACAAAATGGGGTAGTCAAAAGTAAAAATAGAACTCTTGTGGAAATGGCTAGAAAAATGCTTTAAGAGTATAATTTGCCTTCATACCTTTGTGTGAAAGACGTTAACTCATCTTGTTATATTTTAAATAGAGTTTTCAAAAGAAAAATCTTAAATAAAACTTTTTATGAGTTATAAAACAATAGAAAACTCAAAATCTCATATCTAAGAGTATTTGGATGCAAGTGCTTTATATTAAACACCAAGGATAATCCTGGGAAATTTGACTCTAAAACCGATAAAGGAATTTTTCTATCCTATTCTATTTATAGTAAAGCATATAGAGTTTTTAATAAGAGAACTCTAGTAGTTGAATAGTCAATGCATATTGTATTTAATGAATCAAACTCATTTGATCCTAGAAAGGATGTTTAGAGTGTTGATGATCTTGTAGGTGATAATGAGATTGTGGAAACTCGAGAAAAAAATGCTAGTAAGCCTTTAGAACTTAAAGGTCTAAGCAAGGAAGATAATGAGGAGACATCTCAACCTACCTTGAAGGATGAACTTCTAAAGAATTGGCAATTTAAAAAAGCTTATCCTCAAGACCACATTATAAGTGACACTATAAAAGGGGTAACTATTAGATCTCAATTAAAGTCTATTGTTAATTTAGCCTTTATTTCTCAAATCAAGCTTAAAAATGTTGATGATGCATTGAGTGATGAATTTTGGGTCCTTGCTATGCAAGAAGAGTTTAATCAATTTGAGAGAAACAAGGTTTGGACCTTAGTTTCTAGACCAAAACAACCAAAACATCATCCTATTATAGGCACCAAATGGGGGTTTAGAAATAAGATGAATGAACAAGGTGTCATAACTAAGAACAAAGCTAAACTAGTAGCTAAAGATTATAATCAAGAGGAAGGCATTGATTATGATGAAAACTTTGCCCCCATTGTAAGGTTAGAAGCTATTAGAATGCTACTTACATTTGTATCATTCATGGATTTTAAATTTTATCAAATGGATGTTAAAAGTACATTTTTAAATGGTTTCATTGAAGAAGAGGTATATGTTAAACAACCTTCAGGTTTTGAAAATTTTGATTCTTCAAATCATGTGTTTAAACTTTCAAAAGTATTATATGGATTGAAACAAGAAAAGATTGGTACGAAAGATTGAGTAACTTTTTACTAGAGAAAGGATTCTCTAAAAGAAAGGTTGACACAACTCTTTTCATAAAGTAATCCAAGCAAGATTTATTAATTGTTCAAATATACATTAATGATATTATTTTCATTGCTATTAACTATTGCTTATGTGAGGAATTCTCCAAATTAATCGAAGGAGAATTTAAGATGAGGATGATGGAAGAACTCAAATGTCACGACCCAAAACGGGGGCCATGACCAGCGCTAGGGAATGGGAATTCTTTCGAATCCGGAACTCGTAGCAAGTCTAAAAATAAAATAAAACATGCAATAATAGTAGTAATATATAATGCAGCGGAAATAAAAATCATAAATATCACAATATTAATTTCACCAACTGGATTTAAATTAAATCTCAACTCATCTCATATATATAATTCTTTTAATACAAATCCAGTTCTCAAATATAATATAATATCTCACATAAATAAAATACATAAAATCCCACAATTTAATTTACAACTACTGCAGTGTCTAGATTATAAAAAAATAAGACTCAAGTAAGCAGTTTACACAAAGAAGCCGGGGCAGAAGAAATCTGGCGTATAGACCTGCTACTGAGGTCTGAAGATGTTGACTCTCCTGAAAAATTGTCAACGGAGGGGAGTCAGACCTCACTGAGTGAATTACTATAATATATATACATACACACTAAATGACAATGCATACAATCAACAGTATATATATATCTAATATATATACAAGCAAATACACACAGATGCAATAAAATCATTTTATATATATTTTATTGAAAATCATCTTTTATGAAGGATCACATAGAACCCTAGAATATCGCAACCTCAAAAATAGTGTTAGACAACACTCTAGCCACACAGGCTCACTTAATCCAAATATATCCACTTAATCCATTTAGACAGTAGACTGGCCTCGAGACACTAAGTCAACCGAGCTCCAGCAATCTGACTGCCAGTGTGATTGGCCCTGAGACACTTGGTCAATCGAGCTCCAGCAATCACACCATCAATCATATCTCACATCACATAAATCAATCCATCCAAATCAATATCCACAAACAAGTTAGTAATATAGCCTAAATACTATAGGTGTACCGGTATGTACTCGGTCCTAGTGCTGCCCACTAGGTAGCACGTTCTATCGATATCCTTCATCATTAATAATATAAAACATTCATTCACAAAAATAAATGATGCATGAAGTTCAATAAAATAACAACATAAACCATATATATACTAGAAATATACCAAAAATAAACCAGGTATTTTTCGAGTATATATACGTCAAATAAATCCAATCAAATTATAAATTAAGCTAGAAATATATTTAAAAACATTTTAAATATATTTTATTAACAAAACATGTATACAATTTATTATATACCAAAAATATACTTAAATACAAATCACATTATTTATGCATTTTAATCAAAATAAAACATATATTTCTAAATCATGCATCCTAAAGCATATATATATAGTATAGTAACTCACCCTAGTGCGCTCCACAAGACGGGTCCGACGGGCCTGGTCCACTAGCCCTCGGTCTCGGCGCAACTAAAAAAAATAATAAATAATCAACATTAGAATAAACCTAACAGAAATCCTAGAATTCGATCTAGAATATTAAACACATAATCGAAATTAGGGTTCGACCGGACATCACGTTTTACGGGAATTCTATCGAAAATCCGACAGAACCTCCCCTGTAAAATGGACATCTCTCTACTCAAAGAGTAGAGCCGACCCTGCAAAGAAATACACTTCGAAAAACAAACACCACATCTCAATCACAACCCCTCGGTCGGACTTCAGACTACAATCTACCGACCGGGGTCCACAAACACAGAATAATTCAGGAAATACCAAAAATATATCCTTATATCATAGAAATACATTTTATAGGTAGAAATTACATAATTAACCTTAAAACACAGTAAAAACCAATAAAAACTCATTTTATTAGTAAAACTGTATATTATATATATAATTGAAAATAATTCACGAAAAATAGTTTTAATTAGTTAAAAATACTAAATAATTTGTAGAAATCATTTTTATACTTTAAATAACTATAAAAACCACTTAAATCACATTTTTAGACAATTTAGGGTAAAATTACTAAAATACCCCTATACATATAAATATACTAAAATTACTTCAAAAATTCACCAAAAATTATAAAATTATCCAAAATTAATTTTCTCAACATATTTATCAATAATATCAATAATTAAACTCAATTAACCAATTAAATTCAATTAAAAACATAATTAACCCTAATTTCCCAAATTACATAAACTTCAATAATTCAAAATAAATACTTAGAAATTCATAAAAATTCCAAATAAATTCCTATAATTCATTTCAACACCTAATTTAACCATAAAACCCAATTCATAATTTATTTAATTAATTTACGAAAATTAGAAAATAATATTAAAATATTCAAAAATACCCAAAAATCCAAACAATCTCCAAAAATTCCAAAAAAATTCATACATGTATATTAAGCTACTAGGAACAACATTTGTAAATGGAGTTTTCATGAATCAATCAATTCAAAGCTCAAAAAAATCAAAAACCCTAATGTGGCCGAATTGGAAAAATCAAAACCTAAGCAAATCTAGACCATTTAAGCTCAAACCAAAGCTAGAATCACACTCATCGGAGCTCAAGGAGAAGAAAGAGACTAGCGGTGTCAAAAATGGTGGCCGGAATCGTCGTGATCGATGGTGAAGAAGAATTCGGCTTCTTCGGCCAAAACTGACCTCCAGACGCCGGAATCCGCTGCTACAGGCGGCGAGGAAGGCTGGAGAAGGTGGTGGCACACCGGACAGCACACCAATGGCAAGGGAACGGGACGACAGCGACCGGAACGGCGAGGGAAGGTGCTCGGGGAAGAAGGAGATAGTCGGGGGCAAAATGGTAATTTTCCAAAAGTTTTGATTTTTGATGTATTATATGTATATATATATATACTTTATACTATATAATAAAATAATATTAAATTACACACATTAAATATACACCACACACATAAAATTTAATATTTTAATAATTTATACTAAATAAAAATAATTAAATAACAATAAAACTAATAAATAATTAATAAAATATTAGGGTAATATTAAACCCTAATTAAATAAATATTGCACACATAGGCTTTATTTAGTATTTTAAAAATACGTATGAGTTCATGCAAGTCCGAAAATATATTTAAAATAATTAATAATAAATTATTTATGTGAAAATTTCCCTGAAAATGCAAGTCCAGGGAAAATTTTACGTAAAGCACTATAAATAATACACAATAATTAAAATAGGTTTTAAATACATATCAACTCATGAAAATATCATAATATATACAAAATTATTAACACTGCATATCCCGGTACAGTGTAAAAATATTTAAAAACACGGGATATTACATCAAATTCTTTCTTGAATTACAAATTAAGTAATGCAAAGATGGGATTTTCATCAATCAAACAAAGTATGTAAGAAACATTCTCAAGAAGTTTGGAATGGATGGAACTAAGACAAGCAAAACTCTAATGAGCACCACAACCAAAGTTAACAAAGATAATAACAGTTAATTGGTTAATGAAAAGTGATTTAAAGGTATGATTGGATCCCTTCTTTATTTAATTGCTAGTAGACTCGATATAATGTTTGCTACTTACTTATATGCTAGATTTTAATTAGGTCCTAAAGAGTTTCATTTGAATGCTATTAAAAGAATTTTTAAATATCTCTATGATACAATGCATTTAGGAAATTATTATCTTAGGAGCTATTCCCTTAACTTAACTAGCCATTCGGATGCAGACTTTGTTGGTAGTTTACTAGATAGAAAACACACTTTTAGAACTTATCAATTTTTAGGACAATGTTTAGTTTCTTAGTTTAGCAAGAAACAAGTTTCTGTTGCCTTGTCCACTGCCGAAGCTGAATACATTACAGCAAGTCTTTATTGTTCATAAGTCTTATGGAAAAAATAATAATTTAAGGACTATGGTATAAAACTTAATTACATTGCTATCAAATATTATAATACAAGTGCTATCAACCTTAGCAAGAATTTGATTCAACATTCTAAAACTAAGCATATAAACATTCGACATCATTTTTTATCAATTTGGTGATATCTCACTTGATTTTATTAATACAAATAATCAACTTGCTGATATCTTCACCAAAGCCCTCAATGAAGAGAGATTAAACTCTATTAAACAAAAACTTGACATGATCGATGGTTCTAATCTATCTTGATTTTGATAGAACCTTAAGTTTCTTCTTTGTTTATTTTTGGTATATAATACATGTTATTTTGACTTTTTAATTTATTCCTATTTTTTAAAATTAATAATTAATTTATGAAATCTTTATTAAATTAATTATTTATCAAAATATATCCTTCCCTAAATAAGTCTATTTCATTTACTCATTTATTTCTTTCAAAAATCCTCAATTTAGTCTAATTTATGCAAATTAATGTTGTAAGGACTTATTTGTAAAATAATTTGGACCACACTGAACATTTTTCTTAAACTTTTCTAGATAAGACCCTAGTCCCGCACAGGATCGAATCATGTCCCGATCGAGACATGATCTTTAAATTCTATATTTTTACACAGAACTCATCCCGAACAAATGTTCCGATTGGGAAATCTCTTAGAACATCATGTCCTGATCGGGATGGGAGCATGTCTCGATCGGGACATTGCTCCTTACAGCATTAGGTTTCCAAAAAATTTTACCTTTTTGACTCTCCAATCAAAATTAAAAATGAATTTTTAGGTTCCAATTTAGTTCAAATTCAAATTCTATACTATTTGCAACCTTACTATCATGCCTATAAATACCACTCTATTCCCAATTGATTTTTCATCTCAAATTAAATCTTTTATTTCTCTACAATTTCTTCATATATTCTCTCTTAATGGCTACTAAGAAACCAAGCAACGCTCTTTCATTTTCTCAAGCTCCTCCTCCTTCTAAGAAGGATAAATCCAAAAGAACTCATTCTTCTTTTTTTTTATTCTTCTCAAGAAATTAAAAAAAAGGATGTCTCTTTTCAAAAAAGGGTTTTCATTCCCTAAAGGTACATGCATGAACCAACTCTCAAGGCTATAAGATGCTATGATGAAGTCCAAGATCTTCTTCTCAAAGGTGGAATTTATAATTTTGCTTTCTCACCTTTTCCTTCTTATCCTTCACTCATCATTGAGTTTCTTTCATTTTTTACTCTTCGCTTCACCAAAATTTTATGAGGATAATCCTTATTTTTCCATGAGATTTAAATTGGGAGGGAGAGATCACTTCATGACCTATCAAGAATTTGATACTCTTTTTGGATTCTCTCAAGAGGGACATATTCAAGTTAACCCTCATTGGATTGCCTCCTCCTATTGGGATTAAATCAAGGCTCTTAATGCACCTCAATTCTCTACCAGACACACTAAAGCTTCCTTCATCAAATCTAAAGCACTTTGGTATGTTCACCATTTTATCACTTACTCCATTAATGGTATAACACTTTCTAATGAAGCACTTTCTCTTAATGACCTTTTTATTCTTTATTGTCTTCATCGTAATGAGAATATTGCTTTTAGAAGATTTTTACAATGGAGAATTTGGCTAATAAATGATAGTCACACCGGTACAATTTGTATTAATGGAATTGCCATGAAATTGGCTAAATTTTATAATATTAATCTTAACCCTCTACCCTCTACGAAACAGTTGTTTCTTGATGCTTCCTTTATTCAAAACTCTAAACAATTAACCTCTATTAATGGAGTTTGGGTTTGGAAACATGACCTTGAAGCTATGTTTCAAGAATTAGAAGAACAAGAAGGTCAAAGGGAAGAAGAAAAAGAACCTTAACCTTAAGTTGCCGCTCCATGAAAAAGAATAAAAAGTGAAGATACATCAAGTCAAGGTCCTCAAGCTCAAGAGGATAAACCTTCGTGGGTTGGCTAAATTTTTTAGCGTATGTCCTTAATGGAATCCAACTTCAAGTCACTCATTGATGAAGTTGAATCCAATTTTAATGTGCATTTCAATCTTCAACATGATGTTCATCACTTTTATGAGTAATAAGGCTACACATGTACCTACCCTCCTCATCCTTTCCCTTTTTAGGAATAGATTTTATTTGTGTTTTTCATTTGTTTTATTTTTGGTTTATATTTGGTTTATTTTCCATATACGAACCTCTAGCTATTAGTTTATTTTTAGGCTCATTCTACCCTTATTTATGTTTAGTTTGTTTTTCATTTCTTTTCAGTATCTTATCTTTGTATTGTATCTTTTTATTATTAATGAAATTTTTCTTTTTAATTGAAAGTGTTTATTTGAGTTTATTCTTTTTAATTTTTGACAAAGGGGGAGAAATATTTCAGTTTGAATAATGTGTTTAATAATGTGATTAACCTATATTATTATGCTTTATACTTTTAATACTTATTTTTTTATATACATGCAAAACTCATTCATGTAAAGAAAAATTCCTTAGGAATTGTTTTGATCTTTAAAAGGAAACAATAGTTGAGTTTACATATATACTTAGTTAATTTCTTTAAAAATAATTTTCTTTAAAGAAAGATGTGTTTATATAACTGGCATAACTATGTGATAGTGTGTCCTTAATATCAAATTTTTTTCTCATTAATTTAGGGAGAGAAATTTTGCTTAAATGACATTTTAATTTCATAAAGATTTTATGTATCTTTGTTTTTAATTGTTTTGGTTTATGGTATTTTTTTTCCTCTATTGTTTAACAAAAAGAAAAAGCAATAGGATATTTGTGCTTAATGTTCATGATTGTAATATGTTAAGTCCCACATTATCAATTAACTAGCTAAGCTCTCTATATGACCATGTTTGTACTATTTTGTGATGCATTATATATGTTTGAAATTATTTCTTTCACATTATCAAACATTCCTTTTATGCCTTAGAGGACCATAATTTTTTTCATGATATATATTTTTTGTTATTTAGAATAAAAATTTATATTTCTTATCATATTCATGTTCATGTTCATAGAGGGAGAAATAAAGAAATATATTTTTTCTGATCTCATATATTCATTATCATCACAAATTGTTATCAATCACACACTTTACATTATATTTTTATCAAACTCAAAATAAGTTTGTCAAAATCAAAAAGGGGGAGATTATTGACCTTAGTAAGTTAGCAATCTTGATTTTGATCTTAACAAACTTAATTTTGAGCAATTAATGTGTTTGCTTCAAGTATGCATAAGTTAAGAATAATTTGGAAGTCAAAATAATAATGATATATTGAAGAAAAATGATTCTGCAAAGCCATTGGAAGTACTATCTTAACTAGACTTATCATAAGGACTAAATTGCACAAAAAAGTTACAATTTGTATCATAGTCCCAATCGGGATCAAAGTAGTCTTGAGTGGGACCAAAGAATAGCAAAATTCATCAAAAGGGCAGTACCCATCTCGATCCCATATCCCAATCGGGACATTGCTTGGGAAAGGGTAATCCCGATCGAGACCATGATATCCCAATCATGATCAAGCATTTTTTTCAAATACAATGGCTCGTAATGGTTATTTAATACTAATCCCGACCAAGATGGTTAATATCCTGATAGGGACCTAACAAAATGCAGCTCAAAAGTTCAAATTTCATTCAAATGGACTTTGTTTTTATTAGGAATAAAATTTTTGCTTCCAACAGCTATAATTGGATTGCTCAAGTATAAATATAACCTCTGAAGATTGTTTTGAGGTTGAGAAACTTATTGATTCATTATATACTTTCAAGCATTTAATTAAAGCTCTCTAAACTCTTTTAAAATTCATTTTATTATTATATAATTAAGAGTTGGTGAGTGTTAGAATAGAAATTCTTATTCTCCTATGTCCTAGGATTAGAAAATGGAAAGTGAGATTCTATTCTAAAGGAACTTTTTTAAGTGTTTAGCCATTAAAACACTTAGGAATTCAGTTTTAGTGTGAGCCTTGAAAACACTTGTAAATTAGTTTTTGAGTTAGCCTAGAAAACTCAAGTAGTAAGGATATAAGAGTGAGCCTTAAAACTCTTATGTAATATCAATCTTGTGAATAAGATTGTGGGTGATTAAAAATCCTAACTTGGGAATAAGTTAGGTGGAGATGTAGGATTGTTGTTGAATTCGAACTCCTTAAATCATTGTGTTCTTCATTCTTCCTTCTCAATAATTCTTTTAAGTTTTATTCACACCTTTTAATTTCTTATTTTCATTCAATAGTCCTATTCTCCCCCCCCCTTAGGACTCTTTTACAAGAAAATATTTTACGATACCCAGATCTTATAAAGAAAAAGCAGCTGACAATCTTCTAATAATGGATTAAATAAAGGTTATGTCATTGCCTATGACAATTATGTCATCAACATACACTAACAAAAAACATAAAAATGAGTTATGAGAATAAATAAATAAATAAGAGTCTGCACTGGAGCCATGAAAACTAATAGAGAGAAGGAAATTGCTTAATTTATGAAACCATGATCGTGGAGCCTATTTTAAACCATAGAGGGATTTGTGAAGTTCACAAACATAATTTGGATTTTTTTTCTACAAATCCTTATGGTTGTCTCATATAAACTTCTTTTGTCAAGTCATCATATGAAAAGGTGTCACGACCCAAAACAGGGGCCATGACCGGCGCTAGGGAACGGGAATTCTTTCGAATCCGGAACCCGTAGCAAGCCTAAAAATAAAATAAATATGCAACAATAACAATAAAAATATAATATGCAGCGGAAAATAAAATCATAAATATTACAATATCATCCATATCAACTGGATTCAATTCAAAACTCATCACATCACACATATAATCTCATAAATGTATAATCTTTATACAAATCCAGTTTTACTATAATACATCTCTTTAAAACAAATACTTTAATTCACAACTACTGAAAATCACAACTACTGCAGTGTCTAGATAAAATAAATAAGACTCAAGTATACAATTTACATAAAGAAGCCGGGGCGGAAGAAATCCGGCGTATCGACCTGCTACTGAGGTCTGAGGAAGTTGACTCTCCTGAAAAATAGTCAACGGAGGGGAGTCAGACCTCACTGAGTGAATTACTATAATATATATACATACACACTAAGTGATAATGCATACAGTCAACAGTATATATATAATATGTATATATACAGGCAAATACACACAGATGCAGAAAAATCATTTTTATATATTTTACTAAAAAATCCCAATTTATGAAGGATCACATAGAACCCTAGAATATCGCAACCTCAGAAATAGTGTTAAACAACACTCTAGCCACACAGGCTCACTTATTCCAAATATATCCACTTAATCCATTTGGACAGTAGACTGGCCCCGAGACACTAAGTCAACCGAGCTCCAGCAGTCTGACTGCCAGTGTGATTGGCCCCGAGACACTTGGTCAACCGAGCTCCAGCAATCACACCCACAAACCACATCTCACATATCAAATAATCATATCAAATCAATATCCATAAATAGTTAGTAATATAGCCTAAATACTATAGGCGTACCGGTACGTACTCGGTCCTAGTGCTGCCCACTAGGTAGCACGTTCTATTGATATCCTTCATTCTTAAATATAAAACATTCATTCACAAAAATAAATGATGCATGAATATAAATGAAATAACAATATAAACCATATATATACCGAAAATATACCAAACATAAACCAGGTATATTTTGAGTATATATATGTCAAATAAATCCAATCAAATCATGAATTAAACTAAAAATATATTTAAAAACATTTTAAATATATTTTATTAACAAAACATGTATATAATTTATTATATACCAAAAATATACTTGAGTATAAATCACATTATTTATGCATATTCAGTCAAAATAAAACATGCATTTTCTAAATCATACATCCTAAGCATATATATATAATATAGTAACTCACCTAATGCGCTCCACGAGATAGGTCCGACGAGCCTGGTCCACTAGCCCTCGGTCTCGGCGCAACTAAACAAGCAATAAATAACCGACATTAGAATAAACCTAACAGAAATCCTAGAATTCAATCTAGAGTATTTAACACAGAATCGAAAATTAGGGTTCGACTGGATATCACGTTTTACGAGAATTCTACCGAAAATTCGACAAAACCTCTCCTGTAAAACGGACATCTCTCTACTCAAAAGAGTAGAGCCGACCCTGCAAAGAAACACACTTTGAAAAACAAGCTCAACACAATCAAAATCCCACGGTCGGACTCCAAACTACAGTCCACCGACCGGGGTCCACAAACACAGAACAATATTCCAGATACAACAAAAATATCTTTAAATCATAAAAATACATTTCATACGTAGAAATTACATAATTAACCTTGAAACACTATAAAAATCGATTAAACTCATTTTATTAGAAAAACCGTATATTATATATATAATTGAAAATAATTCCCGAAAAATAGTTTTAATTAGTTAAAAATACCAAATATTTTGTAGAAATCATTTTTATACCTTAAATAAATATTAAAACCAATTAAATTATATTTTTAGACAATTTAGGGTAAAATTACCAAAATACCCCTATATATATAAATATACCTAAATTACTTCAAAAATTCACCAAAAATCATACAATTACCCAAAATTAATTTTCTCAACATATTTATCAATAATATTAATATTTAAACTCAATTAACTAATTAATTTCCATTAAAAACACATTTAACCTAATTTTCCAAAATCACCTAAACTTCAATAATTAAAAATAAATACTTAGAAATTCATAAAAATTCCAAATAAATTCCTATAATTCATTTCAACACCCAATTCAACCATAAACTCCAATTTCATAATTTAAATAATTAATTTCCGAAAATTAGAAAATAATATTAAAATATTCAAAAATACCCAAAAATCCAAACAATCTCCAAAAATTCTACAAAAATTCATACATGAAGATTAAGCTACTAGGAACAACATTTGTGAAGGAAGTTTCCATGAATCATCAAATTCGAAGCTCAAAAAAATCGAAAACCCTAATAGGCCGAAATTTACAAATCGAAAACTAAGCAATTCTAGACCATTTTAGCTCAAACCAAAGCTAGAATCACACTCACCGGAGCTCAAGGAGAAGAAAGAGACCGGAGATGTCAAAAACGGTGGCCGGAAGAGGGAGAAACGGCGAAGGATCAAGTTTCGGCCAAAAATGGAAAACTAGCTCGCCGGCGTCGGGGAAGGGAGCTGCTGGCGGCGGGAAACGGCTGGAGGCGACGGTGGCAAGCCGAGAGGCACACCGACGGTGAAGGAACGACAGTTGCAGACGGTGGAGGTGGGTGGTGGTCGTCGGGCGCGGGAAGGAGAAGAAGAAGAAGAAGAAGGAAGCTCGGGGGCAATTTGGTAATTTTCCAAAAATTTTTGATTTTTGATGTATATATGTATATATATATACTTTATACTATATATTAAAATAATATTAAATTACACACATCAAATATACACCACACACATAAAAATATTAATATTTTAATAATTTATACCAAATAGAATTAATTAAATAACAATTAAATACTTAATAAAATATTAGGGAAATAATAAACCCTAATTAAATAAATATACACACACCGATTTTTATTTAATAATTTAAAAATATGTATGAGTTCATGCAAGTCCGTAAATACATCTAAAATAATTAATAATAAATTGTTTACGTGGAAATTTCCCCGAAAATGAAAGTCCCGGGAAAATTTTACGTAAAACACTGTATATAAGACACAGTAATTAAAATAGGTTTAAAATACATATTAACTCATAAAAATATCGTATAATGCATAAAAATTATTGACACTGTATATCCCGGTACAGTGTAAAAATATTTTTAAAAAAAAACACGGGATATTACAAAAGGCATTACTGACATCCAGTTGACGAATAGACCATCCCCTTAAAATAGCATAAGAAAGCATTATGAGAATTGTTAGAGGCTTTATAACTTGACTAAATGTGTTAGTGTAATCAAGCCTATATTCCTGTGTATACCTCTTAGTCGCTATATGAGCCTTGTATCACTCAATAGAACTATTAGCATGTCTTTTAATTTTATGAACCCACCGATTGCCAATAATGTTGGAATTAACTAAAGGTGGAACAAGGTTCCATGTAAGAGTTTAATAAAGAGCTTTCATTTCATTTTTCATTGCCTCACACCATTGAGATAAGAGAATGGCTTTTGAAAAGGATGAAGGTTTAGTTTCAAAGGAAGGTATGGGATAGGTCACTAAATTGGCAAATTTAGAGATTTTAATAAGAGTGGAAGGGCAAATCTGCATATGGTATATTCTGTTAATGGGTGGAGGATCATTAGAGGTATGAGAGAGTGAAAGATCAATAAAAAAGTTCAATCCATCAGGATTGAAAATGTTTATCTATGGAGATGAACATTGGGTTGTTTGTATTATAGAGATAGCAAGATGAGATATTGTGGTTAATGGGCTGGGCCTACATGCTTTGTTAGGTGATGTTGGCTGAGAAGTTGGTGTTTGAGTGAAAGCAGAAAAAGAAGAGGATAAAATTAGAGATAATAAAGGAGTCATACTTGAATGAGTTATTGATAATGGATAAGACATCTGCATCTAAGCACTAAATGATGGCGGAAGTGATTATGAGGTAGTAATCGAAGTTATTTTTTAAAAAGGAAATTTAGACTCATAAAAAATGACATGTCTAACAAAGTGAATTTTTCTTGTTTCATGATCTAGACACCGATATCCCAAATAATATGGGGAATAACCAAGAAAATACATTCCTTACTATAAAGAGAGAATTTATTTTTATTTAATGGATATAGCCATAGGTAAACTGCATAACCAAAATTTTTTAGAAAGGAGTAATCAGGTGGTTGTTTAAATAAAACCTAAAATGGAATAGCATTAGAAAGTGATTTTGTAGGCATGTGATTGATAAGAAAAATAGTCCTTTGAAATGCAAATTGCCAGTATCTAAACGGAGCATTACAATGGGCAAATAATGATAAACCAATATTCATAATGTGCCTTATTTTCCTTTCAATTGTACCATTTTGTTCATGAGTGTGGGGACATGTAATACCATAATGAATGCTAATATTTTTAAAGTATATGTGTAAAAAATGATACTCACCACCCCCAATCTGAATTAAAAACTTTAATTGTGGTATTAAATTGTCATTCAACAAGTGATTTTAATTAACAAAACACAGCAAAAACATCACTTTCAGCTTTAAGAGGAAAGAACCATGTTAATAAGGAATAATCATCTATAAAAATAAGAAAGTATTTATGACCAAAAGAAGAATTTATAGGAGCCGAACCCTAGACATCAGAATAAATTAAATCAAAGGGTGTTGAGCTTCTATGGTGAGTCATAGGTAAAGAAAAGTGATGAAGTTTCCTTAAACATCAAGCTTTACATTTATTAGAAGAACTAGAAACTCTAAAGCATGGTAATTCAAATTGTTGAATGAGTTATTTAATAGTTGGAACATTGTGATGGCCTAATCAAGCATGTCATTAGTAGAGAGTGGCAAGATACGCCTTAAAGGAAGGAGAAGATAAAGACTGCAACTTGTATAATCCACCATCATTGGTCCCTCAAAGTTGAATGTTCTTGGTGACTTTGTCCTTCACAAGACAAGATTCATCATGAAACTAAAAAAAGGTTATATTTATAAAACTTTTTAACTAAAAGTATTTAACATGAGTGATGAAGAATATTAAGAACATTATTTAAAGCAAAGGTTTGGCTAGCATTAGATATAGTACTCTTACCAACATAAGCAATGGAAAGCCTTTTATTGTTACCAACAAGTAGTTTATCATTACCTGTGTAATCTTCATTAAGACTCAAAGATGCAAGATCAGGTATTACATGATGGCTAGCACTTATATTGGGGTACCAATCAAAGGAAGAAGCTAAATTGGAGGTAATGTTCACATTCCCACCAGGCACGTAACTAAGATGAGCTTGTGGGAAGGAATACATGGGGAAATTAGGATAGTATGAATGCTGATTGGAGGAGGAGGATGTGAATCTTATGAAATTAGCATCAAACCATCGCCTACAACTAAGGGCAATATGATTATTTTAGCCACAAATCTGACATTGGACAGAGGTATATTTTTATTGATTTGGTCAATGATTGTGGTTGGAATTATTGTTGAATCTATAATTTGATGAAGTGTTGAAAAAAGTGACATAACTGGTCATTATAGGAGCTAGAGAAGAAGATCATTACATGATGTTTGTAACTGGAGATCGGGATTGTTGCTCCTTTAGAAGTAGTTCATAAGAGACCAATTGCCCATGCAGATCATGAAAATAAGGAGGATCAGTTCGTTGTTGGAACCCTCCAATGACTGAATTGAAGTCTGAGCTAAGATTTTAAAAAATATTAGTATTAAATTCTGCTATTAAAATAGGTTGTCCGACCAAAGCCAATCTATTAGCAATATTCTTAGCTTTGAAGAGATATTTAGAGATTGTCATATCATTTTTTAAGAGGTTATGGAGCTTAATGTAGAGCTAGGTTCTCTAGGCATTGTTAACCATACCATAAGTTGTTGATAAGGCATGCCAGACTATAAAAGCTAAGTTTAGATTGATTAAATAAGGATAAAACTCCTTATAAATAGAGGAAAGAAGCCATGACAATAAGATTTGATCTTTGTTAAACCAGGTAGTATAAGCTAGATTTAATTCTTGTTCTTATGTTGTGGCATTAATAATGGTTTGGGTGGTGGTGGTTCAGTTCCATACAATATGCCACGTAGATTGTAAAAATTTAACAGTAGTTGAAATTGCAACTTCTAAGGAATATAGTTCTTAGAATTTAATTTAATAAAGAAGGTTTGTTGAATGTTGGTGGAAGCAAAAGATGAGATAATGGTTGGTAAAGGAAGAAGTGAAAAAGAAGAAAGATTTGCAAAAGTTGAAGAGGAAGTCTTTGAGGAACTTATGTTGGTAGAGGTCTGAGCGAAATTAGTTTACATCGATATATTGATTGCTCTGATACCAACTCAAAGTTTGGAATGGAATGATGGTCTCTCATATATTATCCAACAGTACTGACTACAAATATATATAGGGTACAAGATATTAAGGTAAAAAGGATGTGTACAACACAACAAATATATGAATAGAATAACAAACTTTAATTATCTTCCATAATGTGTGATAAAATCAGTATTCATAAAGTGAATTTCATAAATACAAATAAAAATTTATTATTTTAATAAGATTTATTCCAAATGTATATTATTATTTTTGTGAGTTAATTACTGTCATTAATTTTGAGGTTTAACATATTATACTATTAGATTCCTGTGTTTTGAATAATTAAATTAAGCTTTCTTGAAATTTTACTCAATCAAACGGTTACATCCATATCGTTTAATTTACTATTAAATGGATCAAAATTTAAAGTTCTTTTGTCTTTGAACTTATAACATAATTTTAAATTCATTAATTTTTTATTAAATTAATATAGGTTTTCAATCTATTATATTTCAATTGTAATAATAATTACACATCTAAATAAGTTTTTAACATAAAAATAAAATTAAAACATATTGATTTACAATTGTGATTACTCCAATATGATCATGATTATATACTCAAATACTATATTAATTAGAATTGATTATATTGATATAGATTCAATCATCAAATACCATTAAATTATATTAGTGTGTATGTACAAACACTTATTTATAAGTTTTTTGAGAATTACAATTATCAAATCTTATTAAAAAAATTATTTTAGCATGGCAATTCTTATTTAGAGTGCAACGCCAAACATAAAAATTGAGTTCATATTAGTATCGTAAACCTTAATTGATGGATACCTATTACATAAATTATAACCATTGTAATTGAGTACATGCCAATATAATAAATTATAACCATTGTAATACCAATTAAATAAGTTGTATTACACGATAATAATTACTAAAATTGAGTACACATCAATAAGATAAATCTTAACTAATATAGTTTTTTTTTTTACATATTCTTATTGGAGTATGTTAATTGTAAATCAATATGTTTTAAATTTGTTTTAATGTTAAAAATAAATATTTTTTACTATAATAAAAACACAATAAGTTAAAAAAAATCCATATTAATTTAATAAAAGAATTGGACGAATTTAAAAATATATTATAAGTTTAGCAATCAAATAGAACTTTTAATATTTTCAAATTGATCTTCTTAATGGCAAATTAGAAAGTAGGGATAATTACTAGGTAGAATTGCACAAATGGTCTGCGAACCTTTCAATTTTTATTGTTTTGATAGTTAGATTTTTTTTTTTTTTTACAATTGAGTTTTTTAATTCACTATTTTGTATTAATTAAATGCTTCTGGTTTATTTAAGTGGATTGAAAATACAGTCAGCATAAGTGGATCCCACTTTTAAAATGCACAACGCCACATTATCAATCTTTTTGAGAATGTATTTTTAAATATCTAAAATACCCTTGTATATACAAGAGCCATGGGGTTTGTAAGGTTATCTCCAACCTAAAGCTTCAAAATGCAATAATTTTTACTTCAACATGCATATGCTATTGTAAATTTACTTCAACCCATTACTTTATTTTTCAACTCCAAAAAGAATATATACCACATATTCCTATCCAATACTAACATTATATTATTTATACATTTTACATATTACACCCATAATTTATTCAATACTTACTATATACACCCATGTATTTATTTATAATAAAATTTATTATTTGAATATAATATATAATTAAATGTATGATTTTAGGTATTATTAATTTTAATGTTTTTGTTGACCATTTTCTTAAATCAATTGTTAAATTAATGCAAATCTATAGTTGTTAAATTTTTTCTATCCGATTATAATATTATTTAAGTAAAAAATTGTATTATTTAAGTAAAAAAATAATTTAAAAATTAATATTATTTAAGTAAAAAATTAATATTACTTAAGTAAAAAAATTAAATCAAATTTATATGCATTTGATAATAATATGATAATTATAATATAAATTTGGACTAAATTGAAAAATATTATTTGAACTATATTAAAATAAATGATAAAAAAATGATAATTATTGAAATAAAAAAAAAATAACAAATGCAGCTTGTTAACATTTGCTGCATATGTGCAGCAACAAATGCAAAATATGCATTTTGCATCTAAAATTGGCACTCCATTGGAGCAAACTGCATCCCAACCCACTGCAAAATGTAGTGGGTTAGAGATGCCCTAAGTTTGGAAAGGAAAAGAAACAAAACAAAACAAAACAGAAGCACTTGTGAAAATTAAGTAGCAGAAGAAGAAGAAGAAAAAAAGAAATTAAGGTGGCCACAATAGGTAGTTCTTCCTCATTCTTCTTGGATAACAACTGCTCCATGTTCCTGCTCATCATAACAAATTATCAAATGTTAGTTTGAACATGCAATCTAATTCAAAAAAAATTGTACTTGAGACAATGGGTAACTGAAAAACATAGAAAAGTTCTACTATTACCTTTTGTTTTAGCAATTTCTTACTTTAGCTCCTTAATCTCCCTAGCACAAATAGGATATGAGTAGGGTTATCACCAGGATTCCATCCAGGCGATGGAGTCCAATAAGGATCTTGAACCCTAGCTTACTTTCTAATTTCATTTCTCCAACTAATACTCCATTGCTCCTTCTACATTATGTCTTCTTTTAAACCTCTCTTCACTACCAGGTGCCACTTTCCCTGCCATGAGCTTCAACACATGGTCTAAAAGACATGTATCTCTAATCAATTTTCTTACTTGAGTCCTCAGTTCTAGCCTTAAAATTGGGTTCCCAAACATTGCATTTTGCTCTTTTATTATTTTCAACATGTTCACCTCAGTCGAATGGTACCTTTGATCACGCATGCATGCCCATAAATTAATACCGTTATATTTATCAATACAATGAACTAATTAATTATTAATAACTAAAATTAAAGGATCATGTTAATCAATTACCCCTCAGCTGACCATTTGTCAATGGAATTCTTTATAACCTTATGCTTTTTCTACTTGTAAACAATAATCTGATTGTTCTTTTCATTATTTTTCCTTTTATAAATCTTGTTCTTCTTCTTCTTGTTCTAATTCAAGATGGTCTCGTTGCTAGAAAACCCACATTTTTTCTTTTTCCTCTTGGCTTATTGTTAAATCTTCATAACCTGAAAGAGATTTATGTTGGTGATTGCAAAAAGATGGAGAAGCTTATTGCAATTGAGGATCAAGAACAAAAAAATAATAAAGACAGTTTGTTCGTTCTCCCAAAATTGGCTTCTTTGAATTGATGGATCTTCCAAAACTGAAGAGCATCTGTAGTGGAAAAATTATTTATAATTATGTTGAATATATTTGGGTACATGATTGTCCTAAGGTAAAGCATGTACCGATTTCTCTTCTATCATTAAATGATGGCCAAACTCGTCCTCTACTTTCTCTTCAATAAATCAACATACGACAACGATCAACTAATTTCATTTTTTTTATTCAATTGAGAACTTCAACACCAGCCTTTCTCCCTCGCCATCTCTTTCCTTCCTCTGTTCCTTCACCTCTATGACCACCTCTGTTTTAGTGATAATACCCCATATACATATTCCTACTTAACTAAAGTTTTTATTTTTCTAAACAAAGTTGCTTGTAGAAAAGGACACCTATAACTAATAGGAAAAGGTTCCCAATTAAGGAGACTCCCGAATAGGAATAAAAACTCTCCTAGTATGCATACGTCTTTCATCAAAGAGGAATCTTATTCCTCTTAGGTTTAAGCATCACTATCCATATAAATAGAACTTCATATTCCTTATTATCATTCATTCTATTCTTCTCATATTCATTACTCTCTTTATCTCTCTAAGACTCTCTCTCTTTATATTCTCTAACTTAAGCATCAGGGGATTTGTGGAGATCCTCCCTACCTCTCACTTTGCCCTTCATTGATCACTTACAAGGTTGCCAACTTAGGAGTTTCAGAAACAAGTTATTAGGCGATAACATTTATTGGTGGTTCATCATCTACTGCATCTTCCTCATTTCTCACTACTTCCCTTTGATTTTAGTTCATGTTTGGGATAGCGACAGTGAGTTTCTTCTTATCAAAGCTGTTTTTCCCCTCCTGCAGATTACAATCTTCTTCTTCTTGTAAATTGCCTTTTTATTTTTATTTTTTCAAAAACAAATCCCTAATTGTAAAGGGTAATTGTTAGAAAAGAGGTCATTATAGAAAATTACTATCAAGTATGCTGACATGTCAAGCCACATGGCTTAAATTCGGCTCCGTTTATGCTAATTGGAAACTCAGGCCACCATTCATCCGATAAAACCACTAATTTGATATAAAAATAAGGATTTTGAACGTTCATTTGCAAAAAAAGAAAAGTCCAACCACAAAATAGCAAAAATTGAAAGTTCGCACACTATTTGTGCAATTTTTCTAATTAATATTACCCTTAAGATTTGACAATATTTACTACTTCATCCATTCTTTTTGAAAAATAACTAAAAACTTCTTTAGTTTTAGATTCGTTAAGCATTTCCCCCACCTATTAAAAAGAGTTAAATGACAATGAAAAAAGCATATTTACCATCAACACCCAATAAAATTTAGAATACTATACAATATTTAATTAAATTTTTATTTTAAAAAAACGTTCATTTCTCTTTTATACTAATACAAAAATAAAAAAAATAACTATAATTAAATTTAATCAAATTATATTAGAAACTATAACTTCAACAAAAAAAAATTGTTAAATAAAAAACATATATATTTATTCTCATTTTGCTAAATCTATAGTATTATACAATCTTTAATTAATTTCTTGTTTTCAATATTAAGCTATGATTTAATTAAACCAAATCAAATTAAATTAAAATTTAACAAAAATTTGTTAAAATTAAATATTACAAAAATACATATTTATTCTTAATATTTTATCAAATTTATAATATTATACCATATTTAATTTTTTTTTTAAATCCTACACTTTTTTACAATATTTTTACAGTATACAAATATTTGCATTTTATTTTTAAAAATATTTGTAAATTTTTATTTTAATTAGTTTAAATTTAAAAATTTTAAGGATTTTTTTGGAAATATTGACATTTGGACCTTTGACTAACAGTATATTCTAAGAATATTTTTACACTTTTTAATGGAGGGGAAAATTATTTAACGAATCTAAAACTAATGGAGTTTTTAGTTGTTTTTTTAAAAAGAATAGATAAAATAGTAATTATAGTCGAACCTTAGGAAAATAATAGTAATTATCCCTAAAAAGTATACATCTACTAGTTTAACGAAACAAAATTTTAAGAATGTTATAATAATTATTAAAAATATAAGAACATAATTGGTCAAATCTCAATGATGTTATAATAATTAGCCCTTTCATTTTTATATTTGATGGCTTGAATTGAAGTGACCATATAAAAAGGATAATTCTTTTTAAAATTTATTTTTTATATATAAGATTTAAATTCAAATGATATTAGTATTCTAAAATGCAAATGTATTATTAATGAGATATAAAATAAGAATATTAAATGACCTAAAATCTTATGGATTGATTGTCTAACATAGTCTCAAAATTTAAAATCTACTCCTTATGATGCCCTTTAAAAAAGCCACTATTATCAAATTTTATATTAAATTTTATTTTAATTCTATAACTTCATTTTATATCTTGTTCTTACAAAAAAATAATTTTAATTACATAGGAAAATCATCAAAAATAATTTTAGCTAATTTAAATAACGTGATACACTAAATTTGTCACATTGTAATTGTCACGACCCAAAACAGGGGTCATGACCGGCGCTAGGGAACGGGAATTCTTTCTAATCCGGAACCCGTAGCAAGCCTAAAATAAAATAAAACATGCAATAGTAATAATAACAACACCATTAAGAAAAATACTGTGCAACGGAATAAAATCATAAATATAAAAATAATAATCCACCACGGGATTTTAAATCAAATCCTCATCTCATATATATAAATAAACTCTTTTAATACAAATCCAGTTCAACTTCTTAAAATACATAACTCACACAAATAAATACATAAAACCACAATTTATTTACAACTACTGCAGTGTCTAGATTATAAAAATAGAACTCAGGTGAGCAGTTTACATAAAGAAGCTGGGGCGGAAGAAATTCGGCGTACAGGCCTGCTACTGAGGTCTGAAGACGATGACTCTCCTAAAAAATAGTCAACGGAGGGGAGTCAGACCTCACTGAGTGAATTACTATAGTATATATACATGCATACTAAATGTCAATGCACACAATCAAAAGTATATATAATATGTATGTATACAAGCAAATACACATAGATGCAACAAAATCATTTATATATTTTTATTGAAAATCACAGTTTATGAAGGATCAAATAGAACCCTAAAAAATCGCAACCTCAAAACAGTGTTAGACAACACTCTAGCCATACCGGCTCACTTATTCCAAAATATTCACTTATTCCATTTAGACACTAGACTGGCCCCGAGACACTAAGTCAACCGAGCTCCAGCAGTCTAACTGTCAGTGTGATTGGCCCCGAGACACTTGGTCAACCGAGCTCTAGCAATCACACTCCCAATTCATATCTCACACATCAAATAATCATATCCAATCAATATCCACAAGTGGTTAGTAATATAGCCTAAATGCTATCAACGTACAGGTACGTACTCGGTCCTAGTGCTGCCCACTAGGTAGCACGTTCTATTGATATCCTTCATTGAAGTATAAAACATACATTCATAAAAATAAATGATGCATGAATTTCAATAAAATAGAAACATAAACTATATATATATACTAGAAATATACCAAAAGTAAACCGGGTATATTTCGAGTATATATACGTCAAATAAATCCAATATAATTGTAAAATTAACTCAATATATATTTAAAACATTTTAAATATAAATGTTTAAATAAGCATGCATATAATTTACAATATACTAAAAATAAACCAAAGATACACCAACAATAAACTAAAAATAAACTTAAATACTAATTGAGTTATTTATGCATATTTAATCAAAATAACATATATTTCTAAATCATGCACCCTAAGCATATATATATATATATATATATATATATATATATAATAATAACTCACACTTAGTGCACTCCTCGAGATGGGTCCGATGGGCCTGGTCCACTAGGCCTCGGTCTCGGCGCAACTAAACATACAAAATAACAGACATCAGAATAAACCTAACAAAAAATCTAAAGACTCGATCTAAATTACTAGACACAGAATCAGAATTAGGGTTCGACCGGATATCACGTTTTACGAGAATTCTATCGAAAATCCGACGGAACCTCCCCTGTAAAACGGACATCTCTCTACTCAAAGAGTAGAGCCGGCCCTGCAAAGAAACACACTTCAAAAAATAGATAGAGAATCACAATCACAACCCCTCGGTCGGACTCCAAATTACAATTTACCGACCGGGGTCCACAATTCATAGAACAATATAAAAATACCAAAAATACCCTTATATCATAGAAATACATTTTATAAGTAGAAATTACATAATTAACCCTAAAACACATTAAAAACCAATAAAAACTCATTTTATTAGAAAAATCGTATATTATATATATAATTAAAAATAATTTACGAAAAATAGTTTAATTAGTTAAAAAAACTAAATAATTTGTAGAAATCAATTTTATACCTTAAATAACTATTAAAACCAATTTAATTACATTTTTAGCCAATTTAGGGTAAAATTACCAAAATACCCCTATATATATAAATATACTAAAATTCATTCAAAAATTCACCAAAAATAATATAATTTCACAAAATTAATTTTCTAAAAATATTTATCAATAAATAAACTCAATTAAATAATTAATTTCAATTAAAAACACAATTAACCCAATTTTTCCAAAATTACATAAACTAATTAAATTCAAAATAAATACATAGAAATTCATAAAAATTCCAAATAAATTTCTATAATCCATTTCAACACCTATATTTATCATAAAACACAATTTCACAATTTAATTAATTAATTTTCAAAAATTAAAAAATAATAATAAAATATTCAAAAATATCCAAAAATCAAAATAATCCCCAAAAATTCTATAAAAATTCATATATGTAGATTAAGCTACTAGGATTAACATTTGTGAAGGAATTTTTCATGAATTCAAAGTTTAAAAAAATCAAGAACCCTAAAATGGTCGAATTACCAAAATCGAAACCTAAGCAAATCTAGACCATTTTAAGTGAAACAAAGCTTGGAATCACACTCACCGGAGCTCAAGGAGAAGAAAGAGACTGGCGGTGTCAAAAATAGTGGCCGAAAACGCCGTGAACAACGGTGGCTCAAGTTTCGGCTTCCCAAGCTTATTCCGGTCAAACCTCGACGGAATAGGGAGCTGCAGGCGGCGGGAAAGGCTGGGGAAGGAGGTGGCACGCCGGGAGGCACACCGACAGTGAGAAAACTGGATGGCAGACGGTGGAACGGCGATGGAAGCGATCAGGGAAGAAGGAGGAGGATGAATGGCAAAACCGTATTAAATCAAACTTTATTTTTTTTTTTAAATATTATATGTATATGTATATATATATATATATACCTTGACACTATATATTAAAATAATATAAACTCACACACATTAAATATACACCACACACATATAATTTAATATATTAAATAATTTATACACTAAAAATAAATAATTAATTAATATTAAAACTAATAATAAATAATAAAAATATTAGGGTAATTAATTAAACACTAGTTTAATTTAAATATATACACACATATATACACTTTATTTAGTACTTTTAAAAATATATATGAGTTCATGCAAGTCCGTAAAATTGTTTAAAATAATTAATATTAAATTATTTACGTATCAATTTCCCCGAAAATGCAAGTCTCGAGAAAATTTTACGTAAAGTGCTTAAAATAACATAAAATAAATAAAAATAAATTTTAATTAAATAACAACTCATGAAATATCATAAATATATACAAAAATTATTAATACTGCATATCCCGATGCAGTATTAAAATATTTAAAAACACGGGATATTACAATAATGCAACTCAATAAAAATTATCATATCACATTGTTTGTTTCACCTTTTTCATAAGGCTATAAACCATAATTTTATATGATTGAGTGTTGAAAAGGAAAAAAAAAATAAAGGTAAAATTATGATTAACAATCTTATGAATAAGGTAACATATTAATATGATATGACAATATTTATTATGTTGGACTGGACTATGATAATTTTATTGTGTCACGTCATCTAAATTAGTGAAAATTATTTTGAATGATTTGTTTGTATAATTAAAATTAATATTTTGTAATAAATAACATAAAAATTAAAGTTATAGAGACAAAAATAAAATTTAATATAAAGTTGGGTGAAGCCTATCCAATTAATCTGACATTATTAATTTTGACTTAGATCTATCCTCCATAAGCACAAGCCTACTACATCCAAAAATGACTCAAAATCCTGAGTCTCTTCATCTTCCATGGAAGGTGAAGCTCTCCTTGTGGGCTCTCGGTTTCACCGTTGATGTCACTCGTCGATCCAATGGAACAGTCAATCGCTGCCTCATGAGTTTGTTCGATCTCAAATCACCACCATCCAAAAAACCAATTAATGGTGTCACAACTACCGACATCACCGTCGATAGAGCACGCAACCTCTGGTTCCGCATCTACACTCCTACCCCAACCAGAGATGCCACTTTGCCGGTTGTTTTCTTCTTCCATGGCGGTGGCTTTGCCTATTTATCGGCCAATTCAAAGCCCGTCGATGAGTTATGCTACTCACTTGCCCGTGAACTCTCTGCCCTTGTCATCTCTGTCAATTATCGGCTTGCTCCAGAGCATCGCTGTCCAGCCCAGTATGAGGATGGTTTCGACGTGTTAAAGTTCATAGACGAAACAGAAAATGAAGGTTTTCCAAGGCAAATTGCAAATCTGAAACAATGTTTTCTTGCAGGTGACAGTGCAGGAGGCAACATCGTTCATCATGCTCAAGTAAAAGCTAGTAAACATGAATTTCGCAGCATGAAACTTATAGGGAACATGCTGATCCAGCCATTTTTCGGAGGTGAAGAACGAACTGAAGCTGAAACTAATCTTGAAGGTAAAGCTCCATTCATTAATATGGAGCGAATGGACTGGATGTGGAAGGCTTTCTTGCCGGAGTCGGAGTTGGAATTGGGTAGAGACCATCCTGCAGCAAACGTTTTCGGCCCAAATGCTGCTGATATATCAGGATTAAAGATGCCAGCAAGTAGTGTTTTTGTTGCTGGATTTGATCCATTGATAGATTGGCAAAGGAGGTACTGCGAGGGACTGAAGAACTCTGGAAAAGAAGTGTATTTGTATGAGTATCCCAACTCTTTCCATGCATTTTATCTGCATCCTGAGCTGCCTGAGTTTTCTTGGTTCATCAGAGACTTGAAAGATTTTATGCAGAAGCAAATAATAATAGCAGCGTCAGCAGCAAATAATTGATCTATCATTTTATTTTTCTTGAATTTCCTTCCGTTCATAATGTTATTTATGAATTCACCTACACGACACATTTGTCAGTTTCTTAGTACATCTAATTAAGGTTGTACGTGCGGTGTAGGCTTTATGTTATATTAAATTAATGAAATAAATAAAGAATTAAAGATAAATAAATTTTAGCATATGATAAATATTTAAAAAAAATGATCAGTTCTACTTTAAATTAATTATTAATTAAATTTTATTTTGAAAATTATTTCAATTTATTCTTTTAATTTTATAAATTCTATCAATTCTAACAAATTTTAAACAAATTTTATTTAGAGGATGTAATTGTATTTTCTAAAAATTATTTTTAAATCACCATAAAGTAAATTTGACACTTATTCAAATTATTTTCTTCTTTTCTTAAGAAAAAAATTAAATTTGAAAAACATTTTCAAGTTTTAATCTTGCCAATTGCCACTTTTGAAATGAATTTTATGTAAAATTTTAACTTTTATATATTAATTAAAAATAATAAAAAAAATGTGATAATTTGTGAATCAATTTATTATATAAACTAAAATTAATAAAAATAAAAATAATAAAGTAAGTACTTTTAGTTATTACTATCAATAAAAATAAAATTTTAATCTTTCATATTTATCAAAAAAAATTAAACATTTTTATAATACTTGACTTATATTTTTAATATCTAAAAATTCTTTCTTTCATCTCATACTTTTTCAATTTGACCTCTATTAAAAAAAAAATTAAAATGATGCGAGTAAAAGTTGAAAAATAAATTTTAAAGTTGTTAGATTTTAAGAGTGTTATGTGAAAAAGTTAAAAATTTATGAAAATTTTTTTAAAAAAATTAAATTTTTATTGAGATTGGAAAAATTAAAACTTAAAATCATTTGCATAAATTTTATTTTTTTATTATAAGAAAAAAGAAAGAAAAATTTATTAAGTATCAAATTTATTTTTTAAAAATTTAAAAATAATTTTTAAAAATATAATTAAGTTTTTCAAATAAAATTAACACAATATATAAAGTCGAAAAGGTAAATTGAAATGACTTTCTCCATATATAAAACTTAAACTTTAGACCTTATTTAAAGGAATTTAAAGTTCAATTTTTTTCACCACTTGACCTATGGAGGAGGTTAATTACCACAATCTTTTCACACACACATATATGGTTTAAGAAAAATATACATGCCTAGTGATAGCAGACAGTAGTTATACAACTATATCTGACTTGCAGTTGCAGGACCTTGATCTGCAGGGCGTTTGTAGAGAGTTTTTGCTTCCTCTTGAGTTTAAGCAGAGTGTAGTTATCAAGAAAGGTAGCATCCTGATGATGGTCAATGTTCTTCCTCCGATAACAACAACAACAAAGATCATAAGTATCACCAGAACCGCAAAAGCATTGAACACAACTGAAGTAAAATCCAGTCAGAAACACTCTGCACTCTTTGCAGAAATTCATTCTTTTGCTTGGCAACACATATATAGTAGATGGTAATGAATTCATTGAAATCCAAGCTGCCATTTCCATCTGTGTCCAGGGCTTTGAAGAATTCAGGATGAGCGATACCTGGGAAACCGGTCTTCTTGAAGTGTTCTGCGTATTTCCTCAGGCTAACTTTCCCAATTTATTATGTTTTTAAAATTTGGAAAAATTTGTATATAATTTTTTCAATTTGTTATAAATCTATCCAATGTCAAATAGCATGTACTCATACTGACATATAGTATGCTAACATGATATATATATACAAATTTATTTAAAAATTAAAAGAAAAAATTAACATTTTTTTATTTTTAACTTTCATTTTTTTTATAAATATATCTTTTAACTTTTAATTTTTTTTTTCGAATATATTCTTACCTTGTTAAAACATCCGCTCGCAGATCCTCCATCTATTATTTTCTTCTTAGATATAAAAATTGTGTTCGCAATTGACTTAGCTAATTTTATACCCAATTAAAAGATAGATAAAGGGCTAGAATTAGTTAAGCTGCCAAGATTCTTCCCTTTTTTTTAACACTTGCAGACAACTAGTGTTTAGAAATCTTTAATCTAATGTTCTAATTTAATATACTAAAAAATATATATGGACAAGCAAATTGATACACCAATCATAGCTCGTGAGACACTTACATTATGGACAAGCAAATATATGGCTGAAAAAGTTGACACTTACATAGATATAAATCATTTGTTAATGCACAATGATAGATTTCACTACTTACGATATCGCTAGTAAATATAAAATAATTTTTTTTTCATAATAATGCTTCTAAATTTTTTCCTCCCATAATGTAGAGGTATTTTAGTAAAATGTCACAATATGTAATATCTGTGGACCGCAAAATTGGAGAAAAAATAGAGAATGAGTAATTTGATCTCTAGTCTCTATAAATTAGATGTCCAAATTTTTTGCCACTTAAACAACTCATGAGAACTGATCTTTATACATAATTAATATGCATGTAATAACTTAAGAAGCTAGATAGCAATTCTTTACTTTGCCAAGTCAACAGTATAGAAAATGAGAAGCTTTCATGTGAATTGTCAAAATGGCCTCTTGTTCTTGAGTGAGTTTAATTTTGACTTGATGTGCATGGATATAAGATGGGTCAATCTATTAATATTACTGTGTTTTTTCTCGACAAGTATATATTAGGAGATAAAAGTTATCATTGATGAAATTGGAATTTTATAACTCACGCTTGTATAATTCCCCTTTCCTAATAGGAAAAAAAATAGAGACGTTTATTATTCTGAATGATAAGATACTTCAATTTTTTTAAGTAAAAGTTCGAATTTTCTATATAAAAAAACAAATGCTAAAAAAATGTTGCTTGTCAAACAGCCGAATTTTATCCAACTTTGCACCTTCCTTTAGTCTCCGAAGCTGCGGAGTATAGTTGTCAAGCTAAGTCATCTCCAAGCTAAGGTAGTTTCCTGACGATGATTAATGTTCTATGCATAATAATTAGCAATGCACCATAAGGACTAATAAAGTCAGATTTTACATTGAATTTGATCCTAATTCATTCAAGTATAGCTTCTCTGGTGCTTATTATTATCCTTCTTGTTTTATTATATTTGCCTAGTAACATAATTAATGGAACTTGCTTTTTTTTTACAACTGAAAATTACAACCAAAACACTCTATATATATTTATATATATCATATCTATCTATCTTATTATCTTATCTGTCTATCTTATTATCTATTACATTATCTAATATTATTATTATTACTACTACTACTATATTAGTTATATTTATAGAATGTGAAATATTTACCTAATGGTACATCAAGGATTAAGAGCTTTAATTTGTATACCCTAAGATTTCCTCTATTTTGCCATTTGAGCTAGGCTTTATTGGTAATGAAATTTTTATTTATTCCTATATATAGAGAGAATAAATTTTTTTGAATTTAGATTTAGAAGTATGACATTAGTTTAGTGCTTTAGCTTGTCACAAGAGACTTCCATGGGTAGATATTTCTAGCTAAAAACTTGAAATATTAATCTTTAACTTAGTTGATTGACTAAGATTTAGAGTCCTAAACCAAATATTCATTAAAAAGAATTGATTCTAAATCAGACATTGGAAAGAACTAAATTTTGCATGAACCTATAATTTGAAATCGCTGGCATGATAGAGAAAAAAAAAACTTGGAGAAAATATATATGTTTATGAATCGTTGGGATGATTATAGGCAACACAGTTAAAAAGACACAAGAGTATTGAATGGACAAGGTCAATGGCTACAGTTAGATACTTTTCTTTAGGGTTGTGCACAACCGACCGAACTTGAGTTACCAAACTGAACTCAAATTATGACACCTATTAAGAATGTCAGACATAAATTGTATGTATAAGACTTATAAATAATATATCTATAAATGTCCAAATTTTAGTTCACGTATCAATATATGTAATAAGATTTTTCTTTTAAAATAACACATATCACACACCACAAGTCTCACAACATCAAGTAGTTCACATCTTTCCTTATATTATTTATATACAATACACTAGTCTTAATACAAAATATGAAAATTCACTAAACATGCTCCATTCTAGAAAAACTGAGTATGACCTCCTACTAACCCACTTGACACAATGTTAGTGTAATGGATGCAATTATTTTTTCAAGACGGACTACAGTTCTTCTAGTCCTGAAAAATAATGCAGAGGAGTGAACCTACAACTCAGTAAAAAATAATGTAATATCCTATGAAAAATAACACATTCAAACATATAATATAATCAATTATCCATTCATTCAATGTTTAGCTATGAATTTATCGTATGTACAAAGCATAGTGTTTTCTTTTGGATAGCAATGAACTTGTGAATTATATGTAAAACCAAAACTTCTTTAATTTATTTATGGATCCCCATATGCACACAGTCTCTCATAATATTGTACAATATTTTTCATAGCCTTTTTACGACATAACAAGAGAATTCCATAACGCACACATCATTGCCTTATTCATAAGTAGCATTGGGTATTCATACTCATCCAACTATATTTCTTATATTTACATATGCATCAGATACCGCTCCATTAAACAATTTACATCTCATAACACATAAGAAATCAATAATATGCCAAAAATATACTCATATTTCAACATAGCAAATTTAATAGTGCAAATTCACCTATATACCAAAACTATACCTATATTTCAACGTGACCATATTCGATAGTGTAAATTAAAAAATATACCAAAAATTTCACATTATGAGTATCAGATCCATACTCTCCATATCAATAGCATTATAAGTCTAAATTAATTTTCAATTGATTTCACATCAATAGGACATATATAGAAAGAGAAACATTAAAAACTACCCACCATGGTTAAGTTGTCCACAAAATTAAGCAACAAAAAGTATTGCCCAAATTGGCCACCAAAATAGCAAAATTAAATTTTCTCTGCTTCTATCAATTTTCTAAATAATATATCCAAGTTTTTATAGAAATAAATAGAACCCCATTTGGAGTTATAAATCTCAAGATATGGCTTCAATAAGTATTATGTTCTCACCTAAATAGGACACCCAAATTCAACAACCACCATTCATATGTACAATCTCATTCATATATACAATCTCATGTCAAAATAATTAACCATCAACATAATAATAAAAAAAACCAGCATCTATCAATTATAATATACATATTCCCCATAACCAATTAACTTAACAAATAAATTTACAATTACTTATTTTATATGTTATATTTACGTAGAACATTAGGTTATTCTCCCACCTTTATTGCTTATTTTCCTTTTGCTTGCATTTACATGTGTGACAGCCTCATTTCCATATGGTTTAGCTGAAAGATATCGTAATTCACTTGATTTTAAACATTCAATAATAATGGAGTCTCATCTAGCATGATAACATTACTAAACTACCTAAACATATGAAGCTGCCAACTATAACATATTTAATAGGGTGAATTTAAAAATTCACTAATAATTCTATACAATGAATCTCAAGATGAAATTTTCTAGATCACTAAATCTATGTGTCTAGAGTAATTTAAAATTGATTTTACTTCAATTGAAAGTGTATAGAGGAAGAATCCTAAGAAATAATCTACCATACTCATACTAGTAATGAAAACTAAGCAATAAAATGTTTCCTCTTATTACACTAACATAGAGTGAATCGGATAGAGATAAAGAGGAAAAATATTAGATAACTCATCAAATTTTTCATATCATCAAAGAACACTCAATTTGAAGCTTTCTAGCTCAAGATATGATCAAAACAACAAGACTAAAAAACTAGTTCCTAAGAACCCGAATTTTGCATCTTCTAAACATTAACTCAATTCAATGAAAATATTAAAATTACTTACCAAATAAACCTTTCAAGCCTTTGAAGATGAAAATTATTATCTAGAATGAATTCTAAACCTTCAAATTTCACTTGAAATTCAGCTCTCTATTTTTTTTAAGAAGAAGAATAATAAGAATAAGAATAAGAAAGTAAAGACAATCCCCTTTTCTTCCTTTTTTTATTTCTCTTTGGATCTTTTTTTTTCTTTTACTTATAGCTGCCACATACTGCCAAATATATATGTACATATATATTAAACCTAATCCTCCTAACCCTAGGCATATAATCATTTTTTTCTCTCTTTCTCTCATTTTTAACCCTAACCTCGTCATTGACTCTTGAAGTCTCTCGTACTTTTCTCTTTCTTGTTCTCTACTTTTGCTCTCGACCTCTCGTTATCTTATCTAGATTCAATGCTCTCTTCTTCTATTACTTCTTTTCACTTAATTTTAAAACTCTCCAATCTCTCAACTCTTATCTTCTTTTATTAATTCTTCACTTTTTGTACATAAAGGAAGAGGGAGATGACTCTTTGTTTCCCTTTTTTTGTGGTTCATTAGTCTGTTTCATCTCAAATCTTTCATTTGAAATAGAGAAATGGTGGAAGCCTTAATTACTTTCTACACATATTATTCTCATATAAAATCACTTCGATTAGTCAAACAACATTCATGACCCAAACCGGGGGGCCCATGACCGGTGCTAGGAAATGGGAATTCTTTCGAATCCGAAAACCCGTAGCAAGCCTTAAAATAATAAAACATACAATAAATAAAATAAATATACAGCAATACAAAAATACATCAGAATTTAAAACTCAATAATTATGATAAAATAATCTCTGGACATCATAAAATAAAATATTTAATACATCATTCAGAGATATACCTCTCTCAATTTAAAATCAATATATATAATACAGAGTACCACTTCTAGCTAACATAAATACAACTACTACAATTTTCTAGAATACAATATAAAACTAGGTACAAGATTTACATAATAAAGCCGGAGTAGAAGAAATCCGACGGATAGGCCTACTGCTGAGGTCTGAAAAAGATGACTCTCCTATTAAAACATCAATAGAGAGGAGTTAGACCTCACTGAGTGAATTATTATAATATATATACATGCATTTCTAAATGACAAATTCAAACACTCATAAGTATATATATATATATATATATATATATATATACATAAATATATATACAAGCATATACACACAAATGCTTAAATCACTTTATACTTAATACTGAAAAACATCAGTTTATAAAGGATCAAATAGAACCATAAGTTATCGCAACCTCAAATATCAATAGGAAATGCTCTAGTTGTACTGGCTCACTTAATTCTAAGTAAATTCACTTAATCCAACTGGACAGTAGACTGGCCTCGAGACACTAAGTCAACCGAGCTCCACCAGTCTGACTATCAATGTGATTGGCCCCGAGACACTTAATCAACTGAGCTCCAGCGATCATACCATCAATTACATCACATCTCAATCAAATCAATCATATCATTCTTAATCAAATCATAATACCATAAATGATTCTCACTCAACCCTAAATCTATCGCACCGGTATGTACACTGTCCTAATACTGCCCACTAGGAAGCACGTTCTATCAATATCCTTCATTAAAAATAAAACATACATATGAAAAAATAAATAATACATAATGACATTCAAAATGATCAAATAAACCATATATATACCAGAAATATACCTAAAATAAACTAAGTATATTTCAGGTATATATACGTAAAATCAATTCAAACAAGTCATGAAATATGCTCAAAATAAATCAATAATATACTTTAAAATAATTTGAATATAAATCAAAAGGGACAACATGCATTCATTTCAAAATATACCAAAGATATACTAAAAATATACCTAAGATATACTTAAACATTTAATAAAGCAATTATGCAAAATTTTACATTTAAAACATATAATTCTAAAACATGCATCCTAGACCAATGTATATATATAATAATAACTCACAGGGATGCGCTCCTCGAGACTGGTCCGACGGGCCTAGTCCACTAAGTCTCGGTCTCGGCGCAACTAAACAATAAAAATGATCATAAGTCAGAATATATATCTAACTTAGGCTTCTAAAGACTCTATCTAGAATTACTAAACATGAACAGATACAGAATCAGAATTAGACCCGATGTCACGTTTTACAAGAATTCTACCAAAAATTTGGCAGAACCTCCTCTATAAAACGGACATCTCTCTACTAAAAAGTAGAGCCAGTCCTGCAAGAAAAATACGCTTTGAATACAAAAATCCTCATAACCCTCAATTGGGATCTTGAACTACTAAAATCTCCAACCGAGGTTCACAATTCAGCAAAAATTCAAATAATACAATAAAATATATTAAAATCAATAAATACCACAAATGCCTTCCAAATATCAAAATATAACATATTTTACATTAAAACACCAAAAATAAGTATTTTCCTAATAATTACTTAAAAACCCTAATTAATAATATAATATTATTAAAAATCCATTTTCTTGATAATTCTACAAATATTTATAAAAATCCATTTTATAAATCCAAATTACTTAACTAGTCCAAACATATATTAAAATTTACTAAAAATCTATTTATTTACAAAAATAGTATATTATATATTATTTGAAAATAATTTTTGAAAATTAGTGTTAATTAGTTAAAATTAGTAAATAATTTGTAAAAATCATTTTTATACTTCAAATAATAGAAAAATCAATTAAACATAATATTTAACTAAAATTATCATCAAATTACCCGTAATATTTAAAAATACACATAAAATACTACAAGTACACAAAAATTCAATAAAAATTATATAAATACACAAAATTATTTTCTCAACATATTATTCATTAAAATCAACAAATACATTTAATTAACCAATAATTACCAACAAAATATATGTTTAACCTATATTTTCAAAATTGACATAAATTAAAAATAATTATAAAAATTACACAAAATTTACAAAAATCATAAACTAAATATTAACCACCAATAACACTAAAAATAACAATTTCATAATTTATATAATTAATTTACGAAAATAATAAAATATTCAAAAATTCATAAAAATCAAAATAATTCCCAAAAATCACACAAAAATTCAGGGATGTAGATTGAGCTAAGGGGAACAACTTTTCTAAAGGGATTTTTCATGAATCAAGCAAGAATTCTCGAAAAAAAATCAAAAATCCAAAAATGGCCGAAATTGAAAATGAGCAAAACACCCTACCAAAACGCGATTTCAAGCTGAAAGAAGCTTGGATTCCTCCTCCTTGAAGTTACAGGAGTTCAATGGCACCAGAAACATCCAATTTGATGGTCAGACGGAGGAGAACGGTGAGAAAATGATTTTCAACCAGAAATGGGAGTTGCTGTCGCTACCCGGCGCTGGGGAAGAAAGGGAAGGCGACAGAGCTAGCTGAGGGAGAGGTGGTCGACGGTGAAAGGGCAGGAGGCACACTGACGCCCGACGAATGGGATGTCAAACAGTGAGGGTGGTGAGGATCGGGGAGAGAGAAAATAAATGGGGAGGGGTTTTTGATTTTTGTATATATATATACATAAAACTATATAATATAACTTAAATAAACTATATATTATAATATATATTATTATATTGTACAATATTCACACACCACACACCTATATATTCACATTCATATATATGTTACACATAATAAAATAATAATATACACACATAATATTAATATTAAACCTTATTTAATAAACATTAATATATACATTTACATAGAAAATTTTAATTAAACATAAAAATAATAATAATAATTGTTCACAAAACAATAAAATAATCGAATATAGTTTTAAAATTTATTAATACTGCATATCCTATTTTAAAATAAAATAATTTAAAAATCTAGGGTTATTACAGTCTTCCCTCCTTATAAGAATTCGTCCCCGAATTCCAAGAAAAGAATAAACAAGAATCAAGGAGGAAAGAGATAGGGGTAAAAAGCTCGCATCTCAGCTTTGGTCTCCTAGGTATGCTCTTCTACTTTGTTGTTGTGCCACAACACCTTGACCATCGGAATCTACTTTGAATGCAACTGTCAAACTTGATAGTCTACAATCGCAATAGGTTCTTCTATGAACGTCAGGTCTTCATTCACTTCCACGCTATTAGGCTGCAACACGTGTGAAGGGTCTGAAACATACTTCCTCAGCATCGAGTTATGAAACACCAGATGCACTTAAGACATACTCGAAAGCAAAGCCAACCGATATGCAACAGTGCCAACTCTCTCCAGAATCTCGAACGGTCCTATATATCTCGGTGCTAGCTTACCCCTTCTACCAAATCTCATAACACCTTTCATCGGAGACACCTTCAGAAAAATAAAGTCTCCTACCTGGAACTCCACATCTCTGTGTCTAAGATCCGCATAGCTCTTCTATCTGCTAATTACGATCTCTAATATGCTCTTGATTACAGCAACCTTCTTTGCAGCATCCTGAACCATCTCAGGTCTAGTCAAAGCTCTCTCTCCAATCTCATCCCAACTTAAAGGGGATCTGCACTTCCTCTTGTACAAAGCTTCGTATGGTGCCATTCCAATACTGCTATGGTAGTTATTATTATATGCAAACTCAATGAGTGGCAAATGATCATCCTAGCTACCTCCCAAATCCAAAACACACATCCTCAATATATCTTTCAGTGTCTGGATCATCCTCTCAGACTGACCATCTATCTGAGGATGAAAAGCAATATTGAAATCCAACCTAGTGCCCATCGCTTCCTGCAGCTTCTGCCAAAAATGAGAGGTAAACACTGAACCTCTGTCTGACACAATAGACACAGGTACTCTATGAAGGCACATAATATGCTTCACATATAACTTCGCCAATCTAGCTACAGAATAAGTGGCTTTCACAGGCAAGAAATGTGCAGACTTAATCAACTTGTCCACAATCACCCAGATAGAATCGTATCCATCCTTAGAACAAGGTAAACCAACCACAAAATCCATAACAATCCTTTCCCACTTCCACTCAAGAATAGGAAGAGGCTAAAGTTTCTCAGAAGGCTTCTGATGCTCAGCTTTCACTTACTGAAATGTCAAACACTTAGCAACATGATCAGCTACATCCTTCTTCAGTCCATCCCACTAGTACAAGTCTCTAATACTATGGTACATCTTAGTGACACCTAGATGTACGCTAGATGCTATAGAATGTGCTTCCTCAAGGATCTCTTCTCTCAAATCATCCATATCAGGAACACATAATCTACCATTAATCCATAAAACACCATCATCATTAAGTGTGAAATCAGTGAACTTCCTTGCTAGAACATTCTCTGCAATGTCTTCTAGAATAGGATCTCGGCTCTGAGCTGCCTTAATCCTATCTTTCAACACAGATCATACCTTAACCTGAGATAGCAATCCACCTTATCTAGTCACCTTCATCATCAAACCTTGATGCACTAACTAATGTAACTCTTAGATCAACAGTCTCCTCTCCACACTGATATGAGCAAGACTACCTAAAGACTTCCTATTCAAGGCATCTGCTACCATATTAGCCTTGCCTAGGTGATATAGAATCTCACAGTCATAATCTTTCAATAGTTCCAACAATCTCCTCTGCCTCAGATTTAGATCTCTCTACTGAAAAATGTACTTAAGGCTCTTGTGATGAGTAAAAATCTCATAAGTCACCCCGTACAAATAATGTCTCTAGATCTTGAGAGCAAAGATCACTGCAGCCATCTCTAAGTAGTGGGTAGGATAGTTTTGTTCATGCTTCTTCAACTGTCTTGAAGCATAGGCTATCACCCTACCATTCTGCATCAACACACAACCTAGGCCAACTCTAAAGGCATCACAATAAACTGTGAACTTGTCAACTCCATTAGGCAAAGCCAAAACTAAAGTTATGGTCAACTTCTCCTTTAACAATTGAAAGCTATTCTCACAAGCTTCTGACCACTCAAACCTCACATTCTTCTGAGTCAAGCAAGTCATAGGAGCTACAATTCTGGAAAAATCCTGTACATAGCTAAAGCCAAAAAATTACGAATCTCAGTAACTGAAGTCAGTCTAGGCCACTTAGACACTACCTCAATCTTCTGTGGATCAACTTGGATACCCTTTTTAGACACCACGTATCCAAGAAATGCAACACTCTCCATCTAGAAATCACACTTCGAGAATTTAGCATAAAACTGATATTCTCTCAGTGTCTGTATTACAGTCCTAAAGTGATATACATGTTCTTCCATACTCCTCAAATACACTAGTATATCATCAATGAAGACTACCACAAACTGATCCACATATGGTCTAAATACCCTGTTCATTAGGTCTATAAAAGTTGCTAGTGCATTAGTCAAGCCAAAAAGACATCACCAGAAACTCATAATGGCCATATCGAGTGCATAATGTCATTTTAGGAACATCGACTACACTGATCCGCAACTGATGATAACCCGACCTCAAATCAATCTTGGAAAAGAACTGTGCACCTTGTAGCTGATCAAATAAGTCATTTATCCTCGGGAGAGGATACTTGTTCTTCACTGTCACCTTGTTCAGCTCTCTGTAGTCAATGCATAGTCTCAAGGTACCATCTTTCTTCCTCATAAACAGGACTGGTGCACCCCAAAGAGAAACACTGGGTCTAATAAAACCCTTATCTAGCAACTCTTGCAATTGCTCCTTCAACTCTTTCAACTCTACAAGAGCCATTCTGTAGGGTTGCATAGAAATAGGGGTAGTGCCTGGAACCACATCTATACAGAACTCAATCTTTCTGTGAGGTGGTAAACTTAACAACTCCTCAAGAAAAATATTAGGAAACTCACAGGCAACAGGAACATCTGTGAGTGATAACTTCTCCACTGAAATATTCCTGACTAATGCCAAATATCCCTGACAACCCTTCCTCAGCAACTTCCTAGTCGTAATAACATAAATGAGATTCTAAGGTGCTGAACTCTTATCACCCATAAACTTAAATTCTTTTTCACAAGGAATTCTGAAAGTCACCTTTTTACTCCAACATTCCACCATGGCATAGTGCTGAGATAACCAATCCATACCCAGAATAACATCAAATTCCATCACATTCAACAAAATCAAATCAACAGACAATTCTCTACCTTTGACAAGAATTGGACAACCAGAAAGAACAACATCGGTGTCCAAAGAGTCACTTAAAGGAGTGGCGACGGACAAAGGAAAAGCCATCCTCGAAGCTTGCCAATAAGACTTGAAAGCAAAAATTGGAGAAACAAATGAATACGTGGCACCCGGATCAAAAAGAACCCATGCATCCATATAACAAACAAAAATAATACTTATCACAACTGCATTAGATGCTTGAGCATCCTGTTGAGTAAGATGGAAAACTTTGGCCTGTCCTCGACCTCCCTGCTGGCTGGTAGAAGCCTGGCCAACACCTCTAGCACCTCTTCTGGTACCTCTACCACAACCTTGCTGAGGAACAATCTGAGTAGAACTCTGGTGTTGGGATGGAGGCAACTAAAAGTGAATAAGTGCTGCACTAGCAATCAACTGCTGAGGGAATCACGGTATCTACGGCTACTGATAACCAGAATAGGGACATGATTTGGCAAAATCTCTTGTCTATCCGCATTCAAAACACGTCAGTAGTGTCATGTAACACGATCCCTAATGAACTCTACCGCACGTCTGATAAACACTGGCAGCTGACCTAGAACTGTGATCACTGCTACTGTTCGAAGCACCTGACCCAAGTCTGAACGATTTGCGCTAACCTCCACGGCCATGTCTACTGCTCCAATGATATGCACTAGGTCAATCATTTGTGATTATATATTAACTTTCTTATTTTATTAATAAAGAGGTATTTCATTATCATTTGATTTTATGATAATTATATGAATGGTTAATTCTTACTAAGGCCATCAAGTATTTGACTTGATAGTAAAACCCTTAGATTAAAATAAAAGTTCTATTCTAATTATCCCTAGCCATTTATTCATTATATAAATATTAAAGTATTAAGGCTAGTATGAAGTTGACTGATGGTTATGTTTTACTAATCATAAATATGAGATATTAAGTCAACTTATAGGTACATGATAAGAGATCTTATACTGGATTAACCCACTATGAAAATACTACATTGATTATTGTCATAAGTATTTCTCATCACAGTAATTTTATTTTGATCCTTTGACCTTAAAATCATCATGGATTTCTATATAGCTATTTTATGTTTTGACATATTCTAACATTATCTTTAACTGGATGATTAAATAGGATGTTGTTGGATATGAAATTAGTTATGTGAGGAATGTGAGTGATTCAGAAGGAATTTATCCCTCATTAATATGAGAAAGATATCTATAGGCCCCTTGATGAGATAGACTAAAAGAAAATGCATGGCCATGCAGAAATGAATTGATAAAGAGTTATCATTTTCAGTCTACTTGGAATCAAGTCATAATATTGAACTATATAAGGATGACATTTTATGCCTTATGTTCAATTAAGATATCATGTGATAAAAGGACAATAAAATTCACTATAATTAGGTTATGTCGGATTATTGACTTCACATAACTTGGGTAGTCATAATGTCATGCTAGAGGCCACTTATGACTTGTAGGCCTAAATAGAGATTTAGGCCCACTGCCAATGTTAAGTGAACCTACAGGGTCACACACTTAGAATAAGCCCAAAACAAATTTGGGTTTAATAAGCCCAAAATAAACTCTGTGGAAATAAATAATTAAAGTGTTTTATTTATTTATTTATTTGTTTATTTATTTAAGATAAAAGTTATTTTAAATAAATAAATAAGATACTATTTTTGATTTTTTTTAAACAAAATCAGAATATAATAAATGTAAATTGCCAAAAGGTCATTGGTAGGTGAAACCCTAATTTGGAGTCTATAAATATGTTATATTCTCTAGGGTTTAACTCACTTGTTTTTCCTGCCTCCAAATTTTTTTCTCTCTTCTTAGAAAATAAAGACAGAGTTTTGCTTTTGTTCTTGATTTGTGAGACAATCAAGAAGGTTGCTAGCACACACTCCAATTTATTTTGTGAAGGGTTGTTCGTGTGGATACCTATAGAGGACACATCCTTTTGGAGACGTCTAGATCCAAACAACCAAAGCAAAAGGCTCGAGGTAAGGTGTCACCGGTGTGAACCTCCTCTCATCCTTCTAGAAAATCTTGCCTTTTCTATGTCTTGGTGAGATTCTTGAAACCCTAGATTTAATCAAGTAGTCGAATTACATGGATCCAGGTTTAGGAATGTGATAAATTTTTAATTTTTTCAACTGTGTTTGTATCACAAAACCCAACACTACCTTTTGCTGCTGTCTCTGACTCTACTGGGCTGGACCCCTCTGCTGACTACTCGAACCAATATGAAAACTTGAGTACAGAGTAGTCTGGAATCCATTTGACTGAATACCTAACTGGTAATAATCAGGCATATCTCCTTGCCTGACTAGCCTCAGCTCAATCTCTTTGGCCAACTCTATCATTGACTCCAAAGTAAGGCCCACTGTAGGCATACCAGTAAATGTAGAACCCAATCCAGTGACATAAGTGGTGATTGCGAAGTACTGATCTTGCATCAGATCCTCTGCATATCTACCAAGTCAAAGGAACTCTCTGGTATAATCCTCAACAAATCTATCACCTCAGGTAATGCTAGTCAATCGAAGTCTGTAGCTCATACGAAGTGGCTTTGGGCAAAATCTCCTCATGAATCGCTCTCTGAACTGAGCCCAGGTCATCATCATCATATATGGTTGAATCATCTGAATAAACCAGTCCAGAGCTAGTCCCTATACTGACAGCTCGACTATCATAATCCACTAGTACTCTATGTGAGCAGTCTAAGTCCTCGTCTTAATCGCATGTAGAAAATGTAAAGGGTCAGAAGTCCCATCGAATGCTATCCTGCCGACTCTAGCATAGAACAGGGCTACCTTAGGGTCAGACATACCCTGCTAATAGGCAGGCTAAACAAGCAGTGCAACAGGAGGTACTGGAATATCATCAAACTCAAGCTCTATAGGTTCCTCATCCTGTAGCTCTCTTTATCTACAGCGACCTGCCGCTCCTCGAGGTCTACCTCTGCCACGACCTCTGCTCCTAGCTGGCAGCTCAAGAGGTAAAACCTCATCCTGGAAGGACTCATCATCCTCAGCCTCAACAACGGTGGAGCGACATGCGCTCGCCTCCTCATTCGGAAAAGACAAACAGAAGGATTCAGATAAGATAAACAACTAATGTTAACGCAGAAAACTAAATCAAGGAATACTTATTAAGACATACACGAACCTAATTAACTGAAGTAGTTTCAAAAGAAAACACAACACTGAAAACTAGGGCCACAACTTACACAACTTAGGCCCTAACATAAAAATCTACTTTAATACCAACTTTGTCATGACCCAAACTGGGGCCATGATCGGTACTAGGGAACGGGAATTCTTTCGAATTCAGAACCTGTAGCAAGCCTTAAAATAATAAAACATACAATAAATAAAATAAATATACCACAATATAAAAATACATCAAAATTTAAAACTCAATAATTATGATAAAATAATCTCTGCATATCATAAAATAAAATATTTAATACATCATTCAGAGATATACCTCTCTCAATTTAAAATTAACATATATAATACAGAGTACCACTTCTAACTAACATAAATACAACTACTGCAGTTTTCTAGAATACAATATAAAACTAGGTAAAAGATTTACATAATGAAGCCGGGGCAGAAGAAATCCGGTGGATAGGCCTACTGCTGAGGTCTGAAGAAGAGGACTCTCCTGAAAAAACATCAACTGAGGGGAGTTATACCTCACTGAGCGAATTATTATAATATATATACATGCATTTCTAAATGACAAATGCAAACACTCATAAGTGTATATATATATATATATATATATATATATATATATATATATATAGGCATATACACACGGATGTTGAAATCACTTTATACTTAATACTGAAAAACATCAATTTATGAAGGATCAAATAGAACCCTAAGTTATCGCAACCTCAAATATCAATAGGAAACGCTCTAGTCGTACTGGCTTACTTAATTCCAAGTAAATTCACTTAATCCAACTGGACAGTAGACTGGCCCTGAGACACTAAGTCAACCAAGCTTCAGCAGTCTGACTGTCAGTGTGATTAGCCCCGGAACACTTAGTCAACCGAGCTCTAGCAATCACACCATTAATTACATCACATCTCAATCATATCGTTCTTAATAAAATCATAATACCACAAATTATTCTCACTCAACCCTAAATCTATCGCACCGGTACATACACGGTCCTAGTGTTGCCCACTAGGAAGCACGTTCTATCGATATCCTTCATTAAAAATAAAAAATACATACAAAAAAAAATAAATAATGCATAATGACATTCAAAATGATCAAATAAACCATATATATACCAGAAATATTCCTAAAATAAACTAAGTATATTTCAGATATATATACGTAAAATCAATTCAAACAAGTCATGAAATATGCTCAAAATAAATCAATAATATACTTAAAAATAATTTGAATATAAATCAAAAGGGAAAACATGCATTCATTTCAAAATATACCAAAGATATACTAAAAATATACCTAAGATATATTTAAATATTTAATAAAGCAATTATGCAAAATTTTATATTTAAAACATATAATTCTAAAACATGCATCCTAAAGCAATGTATATATATATATAATAATAACTTATAGGGATGCGCTCCTCGAGACTGGTCCAATGGGCCTAGTCCGCTAAGTCTTGATCTCGACGCAGCTAAACAATAAAAATGATCACAAATCAGAATATATATCTAACTTAGACTTTTAGAGACTTGATCTAGAATTACTAAACACGAACAGACACAGAATCAGAATTAGACCCAATGTCATGTTTTACGAGAATTCTACCAAAATTTCAACAGAACCTCTTCTGTAAAACGGACATCTCTCTACTAAAAAGTAGAGTCGGTCCTGCAAGAAAAATACACTTCGAATACAAAAATCCTCACAACCCTCGGTCGGAATCCCGAACTACTAAAATCCCCAACCGAAGTCCATAATTCATCAAAAATTCAAATAACACAATAAAATATATTAAAATCAATAAATACCATAAATGCCTTCCGAATATCAAAATATAATATATTTTACATTAAAACACCAAAAATAAGTATTTTCCTAATAATTACTTAAAAACCCTAATTAATAATACAATATTATTAAAAATCCATTTTCTCGATAATTCCATAAATATTTATAAAAATTGATTTTATAAATCCAAATTACTTAATTAGTCCAAACATATAATAAAATTTACTAAAAATTCATTTATTTACAAAAATAGTATATTATATATTATTTGAAAATAATTTTTGAAAATTAGTATTAATTAGTTAAAATTAGTAAATATTTTGTAAAAATCATTTTTATACCTCAAATAATATAAAAAATCAATTAAACATAATATTTAACTAAAATTATCATCAAATTACCCCTAATATTTAAAAATACACATAAAATATTACAAATACTCAAAAATTCAATAAAAATTATATAAATACATAAAATTATTTTCTCAACATATTATTCATTAAAATCAACAAATACATTTAATTAACAAAAAATTACTAACAAAATATATGTTCAACCTATATTTTCAAAATTGACATAAACTAAAAATAATTATAAAACTTACACAAAAATCAAAAAAATTATAAAATTAATTCTAAAATTAATATTAACCACCAATAACACTAAAAATCACAATTTCATAATTTATATAATTAATTTACGAAAATAATAAAATAATAACAAAATATTCAAAAATTCACAAAAATCAAAATAATTCCCAAAAATCACAAAAAAAATTCAGAGATGTAGATTGAGCTAAGGGGAACAACTTTATTGAAGGGATTTTTCATTAATCAAACAAGAATTCTCAAAAAAAAATCAAAAATCCAAAAATGGCCGAAATTGAAAATGAGCAAAACACCTTACCAAAACACGATTTCAAGCTGAAAGAAGCTTGGATTCCTCCCCCTCTAAGTTCCAGGAGTTCAACAGCACTGGAAACATCCAATTTGGTGGTTGAATGGAGAAGAACATCGAGAAAACGATTTTGAGCCAGAAATGGGAGTTGCTGTCGCTGTCGGCGCTGGGGAAGGAAGGGAAGGTGGCGGAGCTGGCTGAGGGAGAGGTGATCGACGGCGGAATGGCAGGAGGCACAGTGATGGCCAGTGAATGAGATGGCAGACGGTGAGGGTGGTGAGGATCAGGGAGAGAGAAAATAAATGGGGAGGGATTTTTTATTTTTGTATATATATATATACATAAAACTATATAATATAACTTAAATAAACTATATACTATAATATATATTATTATATTGTACAATATTCACACACCACACACCTATACATTCACATGCATATATCTATACACACACATAATATATATATTACACATAATAAAATAATAATATACACACATAATATTAATATTAATATTAAACCCTAATTATATATGTGTATATATATATATATCATAAAATAAAAATCAATAATGTAATTCATTAAAATAATAATATTAAAATATTAATGCACTAAATTAAGCATTATTAAAATAATATTGACCGAAATAATAAACGTTAATATATACATTTACATAGAAAATTTTAATTAAACGTAAAAATAATAATAATTGTTCACAAAACAATAAAATAATCAAATATAGTTTTAAAATTTATTAACACTACATATCCTATTTTAAAATAAAATAACTTAAAAATCTAGGGTTATTACAACAACCTAACATTGTTGTTGTTTCCCAAACTGATAATGGTTTTCCTTGAGTGCTTTTGGATATATTTCTCTCTTTCTTGTGACATCAACGAAGGGTGAAAAAAAAAGGTATATAAAAATCTTAGACCTATGACATTTCTTGTGATTTTAAGTATAAAATGGTTATTTTTCAAAGAGATATTTTGTATATAGGCTCAAATGTTAACTTCTTTTGTTTTAATGTATTTGCATGTGCAGATTTGAAAAATTAATCGCATATTTTGTGAAGGTAGAAGCTATATATTGAAGGATCTGATCAACTGTAATCAGTTATTATGACATCAATTTTTATAAATTAAAAATTAAATTTCTAAAATTTGCAATGTTAATAATTATTTTATTAAATTATGATATTTGAGTATTAGTGAAATTTAATTTGAATTTTTGGTGTTGAATATTATTTTAAAATTATTAATATTATTATTTAAGTAAACTATTGATTATTTATTAGTGTTAAATGAGTATTTTTAATAAATTTATTATTAAGACTATTTCATTAAAATTATCAATTTAGTGTGTGTGTGTGTGTATATATATATATATATATATGAATTTATTTAAGTATGTGTGTGTGTAATTTTGGAATTTGATTTTCGAAATGATACTATTCCATACTCAAACTCAGAAAAATTTTATTTTTAATAAATTCTACTAATTATTTTGAGCAAGTTTTGTAAAGAAAATTTATTGATATTCTGTGTAGAATTTTTATTATAAATTTTTTAACGTTTATGTAAAAAAAAGTAATTTTTGAGAAAATTAGTATAAATTAGTAATTTTTATATTTTAATTGAAATTTTTATTAATTATTATGTTCTGGAGATTTTTTGAATAATAAAAATTAATAAATTAATAAATATAAATTATTTACTATTTTTAGCTAATTATTAGTAATTTTCAAAAAATATATGAATAATAAATTTTATTTATTATTTTTAAGTTTAAATGAGTTTTTAGTTATTTTTATTATATATTAGAGCAATTTAAATAATTAATACTATTTAATTTTGAATATTGATAGAATATATTTTTAATAATGAAATTTAATTATAAATGATGATTTTATTATTTATTTCAGAAATAAATATCTTTTATGCTTTTATTATGCCAATAAATTGATTTGTGATATTTAAATGAATTTTTATGATTTTTTGAATTTATTGTATTTTATTAATTGTGGATTGAATTGGTTCTCAATTGGACGTGAATAGTAGTTTGGGAGCCTAACCTGAGATGCAGTATTGTGGAATTATTTGAATTGTGTTTGCATGCAAGAACGACTCTACTTTTGTAGAGGAATGTCCATTTTACAAAGAAAATTCTAACAAATTTTTGATAAATTTCTCATAAAACGTGACATCGAGTTGGTCCTAAATTTTAAGTTTTAATTGAGTTGTGTCTTACATCGAGTCACTCTTTAGAAATTTTAAAAGTATAAAATTAGAAATAAATTTCTAATTATTTATTTATTATTACTTTCTTCTTTTAGTTGCACTGTGAGCTAGGCTGACCGGACTAGACCAGCTGAACCGGAGCAGATAAGTGCAGTAGTACTGTGAGTTAAAATTATATGTATGTATGACATTTAGAAATTATAGTTGACATCCATATTTTTATGATGTGAATTTCATATATTATTTGTATCGAATTTTATTTAATTATTAATTTTTATTATCATTATCATGTGTGCATTTATATGAGATTCATATATATATATATACTTTATGTTCGGAATTTAGATGCTTTTCACATTTATATTATTTCTTTTAATTATTTATTTATGATAAATATTTTGGAGGATTGTCGTAGAATATGCCAACTAGTAGGTCACACTAAGATTGTTGTGCAACAATACGCTAGATGATAAACTATAAATTTTGATTAATTTGAAATATGGATACGATGACTATTGTGAATGATGGAAAAGAAGTGTGACTGCAGATTCTCGATTGACCCGTAGTATATTCGGGGCCAATCATACTGGTAGTGGGACTGCAGATCCTCGGTTAACATTTTTATGTACTCGGGGCCAATTCACTGCCAAAAGTTGGACAAGAGATATATTTTTGGAGTTATGAAAAGCCTATTGACTAGTGAAATATGGTGATTAAGGTTGCGAAAAAATTTAGGGTTCTGATTCAATCCTCCACCCAAACTTTTCTAAATTTAATTATTTGATATGAAATATGATTTTGAACATTTGCATGAAATGTGTGTATAAATATATAAATATTATTATACTGATGCTTGAATGTTTGTGCCTTAGGATGCATTTATATATATAATAATAATTCACTCAGTGAGTTTTGATTCCATCAAATACTTTTTTCAGGGTTCTTTACATCATACCTCCCTTATTAGTCATATTCGCTAAACTCTGTAATCTTTGATTGATTTATGTAAATTTTGAACTATTACCTTTTTGTATTTTGTAGACGTTGCAATAGTAATACGTAATTGTGGTATCATGTTATATTGACTCTGATAGTAGTTTTGTATCTGAATATATTTATGATGATTTTATTTATGAAAATTTTGATTATGTTATTAATAGTTTTAATTCTGAGGCATATTTTTAGTATTTTGTTTGATTTTTTAATTTAAGACTTGATACGAGTTCTAGATTCGTGTGAATTTTCGTTCTTTAGCACCGATCATGATCATCGATTTGGGTCATGACATCAGTCACCCTTCAATCTTCAATTAAAAGAGGGAAAAAAAAAGGTATATCTCAAAAAAAATTATTATAGATAAAAAATTTGTGCTTCTATGATATTTGTTTGTGGATTAATTAAATAATTATTATTGACCTTGATTTCAAGTAGCAGTATGTTTGTTCAAAAATTTTATAAATTTTTTATTGTATAGTGAAATTTTGCCTAAAATTTTTCTTTTGGAAAACTTACAATTTTTTAAAAAATATGTTTTTGAATTTTTTAAAATTATATAATTTATTTTTATTTAATATACGTAATAGATTAACTTGATTTTTATTTAAAATAATAGCAATTATTTTATAATATAAGTTATTTTATTAATTATTTTATTTTATTAAAATTAATAAATAATTTATATTAAGTATTTTAATACTTAGTTTAATTTATATTAATAATTTATATTAATGATTTTTATTTAATTAATTTAGATACAATTTATTTATTTATTAGTAATTTTTTAAAAATCAATTACTTTATTAATAATTTATTTAATCAATTACTTCTATTAATATTGTTATATGATATATTTTTTGTGTGAATATTTTGAATATTGATTTTTTATTGTAGTTCAATTTTTGTAGTTGGATACACCGGGTGATGTCAGTGCTAGTACTACCACTGCTATTGGTGAACTTCGGACTATGGTGGAAGCTTCACAAAACACTCGCTTCTATTCAACAACATTTTATGGCTTCATCATAACATAATGCTAGGAAAAAAAAAAGGAAGCAAATTAACACCATATATGCAATTTAGGAGCATTTCGAACAAATTAAGGAAGGTGAGACTCTCAAAGAAGCTAAATCCATTTAGTGTGCTAAAAAGTTTGGTGCTGAATAAAAAAAAAAAAGGGACATCCTCCCTTAGGAACCATGTTCTTACATGTAAAAAAAACCCTTATGAGAAGTCAACTAGGCAACAACATTTAACTTTTGAACCTGCATCAAATGCTTCTATCACTGAGTCCAATTTAAGGGTTATGGGAACCTGAAAATTTAATCAGGATGTAATTAGAAATGCTTTAGCAAAAATGATAGCCTGTGATGAGTTGGCAATTAGATTTGTTTAAGGGGAAGGGTTTAGTAACTTCATGAATGTTGCACACCTCATTTCAAAATGCCTTCAAGGTGGACAATTAATAGGGATATCTTTAACATCTTTATTGAAGAGAGACTAAAATTAAAAAACTTTTTGAAAACAAACTACCAGCAAGTGTGTCTAACCATAGATTCTTGGACATCTGTTAAAAGAATCAACTATATGTGCATTACTGCACATTTCATAGACAATGAGTGGAAGATCTATAAGAAAATCCTTACATTTGTGCTTGTAACTTCACATAAGGGGGAATATATTGTAAAGGCACTTAAAAACTTATTGATGGAGTGGGGCTTGAAAAATATATTTGCTGTTACTTTTGATAATGCAGCTTCAAATGACAGTGCTATGTCATTTTTTAAAAAAAAAATTAATGAGTTGGGGATTGAGTAGCATTAAAGTTAAATATGTACATAGAAAGTGTGTGGCTCATATAATTAATTTTATAGCAAATTAGGGCCTAAAGGAAATGAGCACATCTCTAAAAAAAAAAGTAAGAGAGGTGGTTACAAACATTAGGAATTCCCCTTTTAGATTAAGAAAATTCAAACAATTTTCTAATTTACTTGGTATTCAATCAAAGCTTCCTCTTTGTCTTAATGTGCCTACCCGTTGGAATTTCACATACTTGATATTGAAGTCTACTTGCATTTATGAAAGAACCTTTATTCAATATAAAGAAAATGAATTATCAATAAGAATAGACCTAAATGAAAATATTTTCAACTTTCTTGACTAGTAATGTCCTAATAATTTAGTTCAATTCTTACAACATTTCTATGAAATGACTTTGAGAATCTCAAGTCAACATTATGTCATTGCAAATACTTATTTTTCTAAGATTATTGATCTGTTCTATATTCTTAATGAGTGGAAATTTATTGATGATCTTTCTTTGAGGTCTATAGGAATCAATATGAAAACTAAATTTAATAAATACTGGGGAGATCCAGAAAAATGAACTTCTATATTTTTATTTTTAATGTTTTGGATCCACAGTGCAAATTAAACTATCTGCAATTTTCATTTACCATAATCAATGGTGATTTGATTAGTGGAAGCTTGTTCAAAAATGTTAAAGATGCTTTTTATAAATTTTATAATGTTGTCAATAACTACAAGTCTGTGACTATGAATGAGTCTGCTGCTCCTTATATTACTTTGTCTGATACTAGTGGAAGCCAAATAAGTTTTGGAATAGATGTGCATACAAGTGTGAAATCCATTTTGATGTTAAAACAAGATTTAAATAGCAGAAATTAAAGAACGATAGTGGTGGAAGAAGAAAAAAATGAACTTGATTCTTATTTATCCATGTCTTATGTTGATATAGAAGAAGAGAGAAAATTTAATCTTCTTAAATGGTGAAGATTAAATGCAGAAAGATTTCCAATTCTTTCTAAAATGGCTCATGATATATTGGCCAACCTGATTTCTACAGTTGCATCCGAATATACTTTCAGCACCAATGGACAAGTGCTTAATGCCTTTAAAAGTTGTTTAACTCCAAAACTTGTTGAAGCTTTTATTTGTGTACAAGATTGGATTCAAAATCCAAATTTTTTTATTTTTGGTGAAGAAAGCATTGATGAATTAAAAGAGTTTCAATTAGTTAGTTCTTTTATTGCTTTTAATTTATTTAATTTTTTAAACTTTGATTCTGCTCTATTCTAATTCTCTCCTTATCTTTCTTCTTAAACCTCCCTCTAGTTAGTTTTATACCTCCAGTAACATCAACTTCTGTATCATGATTCTATTGAAACTTTGCATATCCTATCTAAAAAGAATTTCGCTAACCATTGGCACTCAATAACACTTTTTAAACTTATTTTCACTTTCTATTGCTTGTTAGTTGCTTGTTGATTATTGGTGATCTTTCTATTGCTTATGAGGATTATAATGCTATTGCAGCATGCTTACTTACTATTTGTTGGCATCAAATGCTTTTATTAGTTTGTGACACCTGTTATACCTTATTTCTATTGCAACATCTTCAATATCCATCTAATAGATGTCAAGGTTTTTATTGCTTAAATATAAACCCTCAGCTGGCTATTGTGTATGGTTAAGTGCTGCAGTTAAAAAATTTGATGCATGTATTAGTTACACTCTTTAATCTTATTCATTCTATGAGGCAATGATGAAGCTCCCACTAAATTATTTGACAATTGATTTAATGCAATGTTGTGCGTTTCTTAAATAGCAAATGGTTTACAGTTTGTTGCCATAAATTAAGCTTGTATTAATCCAATGACAATTTCTAAGCCTTACCTGTTTATTGTTATTTGTTTGTTAGTATTGTTGTATTGATACTTCAGTTGATCTGTCCTTATTTCTTCACGTTGTTATTCTTTTGTGAATCTGTGAATACAAGATTGCAGTCTACCTTTTTTTTTTTGGTTTGTGTAGACCCTTTTGTTCAACAACAAATCCTCAAGTTCTGATACAAACACAATTTGACATAGTTATGATTTATTCTGCTGTATGTTTTGTAAATGGCCGAAATAGTTTGTATATTTTGCAAAAGCAAAGCCCTGAATGAGCTTTGAGCTCTTATTAGAAATAGCCAATTAGATTTTGGGCTCTGAATAGAAATAGAGAATGAGATAGAAATCACAATTTTTGTTTTGGGTCAAAGGCTTTATAAGTGTATTTTGTAATGTAATTGTAAAGGGTCTGACCCTATTTTTTATAATGGATTCAACCCAATATATTATGAAATCTTTGAATTTTTATTTTGAACATTCAATTTTAAAGCCCAACCCATAAGAGCCCAACCCGAGTTGCTAATCCAAACTAACCCGATAATTTCAGTTTTCATATTCAAAAGTTTCCACTTTCTAATATAATCAATTTGGTCCTTATAATTATATTTCTAAATCTGCACAGTTTTCAGACCCAGGCTGATGAACTCGTTGGATGCACAACCCTACTTTTCTTAGTTAAGAATTGGCATTTAGCTGTAACTAGGGCCAAATCTTTGTATCTCCAAATTGAAAGTTATACGCGATATGATAAACAATCATTCAATCCATTTGCAAAAGTCATTTTCGTAAAAATAATATTTTAAATATAAGTCACTATGTATATTTTCTCATTAAATTTAATTATTAAAAAAATTATTATTTTTATAATTTTATATTATTTGAAATTTAAAGGTTTTTGAATATTGGTGCCTATGACAAAACAAATGTGAATTGATACGAGATTTTTTTTATTTTGGAACAAACCAGAAGATTTCACATGGACCTCATGCTATTATTATTATTAATTGAAAAAATCGTTATTGGTAGAGAGCCTTCAAGTTAAAGGGTCCCGCTAGCATAGGCCGTTTTCAATCTGCAGCATGGACAGCGTCGGTTGTAAGCCACAGCCACATACTATTTTGATAATAAATAATCCAGCATGGATCATTCTTCGTCTGGCTGCCAACAACATTTAAAAAAATTATCTATAATTTAATTAATTATAAAATTTTAAATTTTAAATTTAGAATATAATGGATTTACTCTTTTTTTTTAAATTAAACTTTATTATTTTAATTATTTATTCAATTTTTTTGAAATAATTAATTATTCAATTAAAAAAAGTATTCTTGAATTACTATATAACTTTTTATTATTAAGCAAATGGAGGCAACTATAATCCAGAAAAAAATTGTCTTTATTTGGCCATAAACGTTGCTCCCAGCAATGTCTATCGCCATCTATCCAAAATTATTCAGTTTTTTGGAGTGTATATATATGATTTGAACTGAGTAAAAAACCAAATAAAAAACTGATAATTTTAATTCAATTCTTTTGTATTTTTAAAAAATTTAAAATTCAATTTAAATCTAATTAATCGAATTAATAAAAAAAACTTTTTAATATATTTAATATTTAAATATTCTACAAAAATATTTATATTTAGGTAAAAAATGCCTCGATTTTAGTTTATAAAATTTTAAATTCAGACATCGAGAAATCATATTTTTCTTTTTTAAAGTTCTATTAACTGAAACCAAACCAAATCAATGAATTTGATTGGAGCTTTAGCTTGTTGTGACATTATAAATTTTTTGTCACTTGTCAAAACAATTTTTGTGACATTATCAAACTTTGTTTTAGCAAAAAGACACAAATTGAAATGAAGTTGTTGTGACATTACGAATTTTTGTCCCTTCCAAATCAAAACTATTCAACAGCAGAAAATACACAAATGAAAATGAGCATTAATTTGAAACTATTTGGCCTATAAATGCTCCAGTCAGAGGTAAACGAATGTGTTAAATAATAATGACCTCAATTTATTATTTTTCTTCGATATATAAACATGCTAAATTCAATTTTGAGAACTATTTTTTTTATCCTAGCGTTTTGAATTTAATGTGTGATAAATCACTCTTTTACAATAAATTTCGTAAATAATTATTTAATATTCTAAATACATGTCAATTTTTTTATTTTATTAGAATATATATTATAGCGTAAATTGAAAGTAGAGAAATCTAAATTCGGATTTAAATTTTTAAGAAGTTTAACCATTTGTTTATTTGTTATAATTAATTGAATACTGTGTTATTTATAAATAATTTTATTTTAAATATTTATAAAAAAATATTTATAATATAAAATAGTGATGATGTTATTTTTTATTTTAATAAAAAATAAAATATTATAATTTTATTTATTATAATTAATTGAATACTGTGTTATTCATAAATAATTTTATTTTAAATATTTATAGAAAAATATTTATAATATTAATTAGTAAAATATTAAAATAAAAATTTGCAGTTCCTTAAAAATGTCAAATCGCATGATTTTACTTTAAAAAATCCATAAAAAGTAACACCACTATTGTCCTACCAGCTTTAATTATTTATTTATTTTCAATGTAGCTGCTTTAATTAGACTGTTTCCAAAGCTACAACATTAATCACGCACTAGTTCCAAGACTCATGAACGCCAGCCACAACACCGTCTTTATTTTGATAAAATATACCAAATGACTCATGTGACAGAGTGGGGTAATTTTATTACTCGATAAATTATTTATTGAAAAATATTATGTATACAAATTTAATTATTAAATATGATATGTTAAGAATATATAAAAATTATTGTTAAAAAATAAATAAAAATTTTTATTTAAAATATTTTGAGATAGTCCACACGGCTATTATTAAAGATTATTAATATCTTATTAATTAATTTTAATTTGTATAAAATCACATAATTTTTTTAAATATTAATTTAATGTAATTATGTAATTTAGGGGTAATGTAGCTTATATAGATATATATGTCAAGCCTATATTTAACCCCTAAACTTTGAATAAAAATATCATTGCCTCTTGAAATTTAAAATATAACCTTATAGATATTTTAATTTATAAAATTTGACTGTATAAATATCTCAATTTATAAAATATTATTGTGAAATAAAGATTTCATTACTTAATTTGTTATAGAACTAAATTTGAATTTAGTAGTATTTAACTAGAAGAAAAATATTTTATAGTATAATGATTTTAAGAGAATTTAGAAAGAGTTTGGAGAGAATTTGGAGAACTATAATATTGAAAGAATTTAGAGAGCAATCTATCTTTTCTTCTTCTTCTTCTTAGCATTCTCATTAATGAATTTCAATCCCTTTATATAGAGATTTTCTTTTCACTATTTGAGTACTATTCTCTCACAAGCGATATATTGTTCATTCACAAGCAATATATTGTTCATTTACATTCATAATACTCCCCCTTGAATAACAATATTTTGCAACTGCCTCGTTAAAACCTTGTTAAATAAAACCCAGTGGGAAAAACTTTAGCTTAAGGAAAAAGAGTACAGTGCATGATTTTCTCCCCCTCAAGTTGATATGTATAATCTTCCTTCACATAGTATGCAGATGTCGCATTCCAATATTGTGAACGTGCTTTCTAAAGATTGTAGTTGGAAGTGTCTTTGTGAAAAGATCAGCTGAATTCTAGCTAGACTGAATATACTTGATATCTATATGATTGTCTTTTATTAGCTCTTGAGTGTATGAAAAAAATCTTGGAGGTATATGTTTGGTTCTATCACTTTTGATATATCCTTATCTTAATTGTGCAATGCATGCTGCATTATCTTCATATAAAATTGTTGGACTTTTGTTGACTAGAAAACCACAAGATTCTTCAATATGATGTGTCATTGATCTAAGCCACACACACTCTCTACTTGCTTTATGTAGTGCAATAATTTCAGAATGATTTGAGGAAGTAGTGACAAGCGTTTATTTCTGGGAACGCCAAGAAATTGCAGTTCCATTATTTGTGAACATATAGCCTGTTTGAGATTTCGCTTTATGAGGATCAGATAAATGCCATGCATCTGCATAACCAATCAATTCTTATTTTGAATTGTTAGAATAAAATAAACCCAAATCAACATTTTCTCAAAGGTATCGAAGTATATGTTTGACCCCTTTCCAATGCCTTTTTGTTGGAGTTGAACTGAACCTTACTAATAAATTGACTGCAAAAGAAATGTCAGGTCTAGTACAATTAGCAAGATACATTAGAGCTCCAATGGCACTGAGATATGGAAATTCAGGACCAAGAATTTCTTCATTTTCTTCACAGGGTCGAAATGGATTAGTCTCAATATTGAGTGATCTAACAACCATTGGAGTACTTAAAGGATTTGCTTTATCCATATTAAAGTGTTTCAAGATCTTTTCTGTGTAATTTGATTCGTGCACGAATATCCCATTGTGCATTTGCTCAATTTGTAAACCAAGGCAATACTTGGTTTTTCCAAGATCTTTCATTTCAAATTCTTCCTTTAAGTATACTGTTGCTTTATGGATCTCATTTTCTGTTCCAATGATATTCAAATCATCAACATATACAGCTATAATCACAAATCTGGATATTGTTTTCTTAATAAAAACACATGGGCAGATAATATTACTCATATATCCTTTATTAATCAAATAATCGCTTAAACGATTATACCACATGCGCCCAGACTATTTTAACCCATATAAAGATCTCTAAAACTTGATCGAATACATTTCTTTGGGTTTTGTACTTAATGCTTCAGGCATTTTAAATCCTTCAGGGATTTTCATATAAATGTTACTATCAAGTGATCCATACAAATAAGCAGTCACAACATCCATAAGACGCATTTTTAATTTCTTAGAAACTACTAGGCTAATCAAATACCTGAACGTAATTGCATCCATAACAGGAGAATACGTTTCATCATAATCAATTCCTGGCCTTTATGAAAAACCTTGAGCTACAAGTCTAGCTTTGTACCTTATTATTTCATTTTTCTCATTTCTCTTTCGTACAAAGACCCACTTATATCCTACAGGTTTCACAGTTTTAAGCATAGGAATAATTGGCCCAAAAACATTTCGTTTGTTTAGTGAGTCCAATTCAGCCTGCATAGCATCTTTCCATTTTATCCAATCATGCCTATTTTGACATTCCATGACTGATTTTGGTTTAGGATCATCTTTGTCATTTATGATTTCACATGCAACAGTATATGACAATGTTTCATGACTTTCTTTATTTTCTATTTCTTCAGGGATATTTTTCTCGCTATCAATATGATTATCTACTCCCTTTCTCTTTCGAGGATTTTTATCCTTAGAACCAATTGGTCTTCCACGCTTCTGGCGTGTTTTAGACTCATGATTATCTTTATTCTCAGGTTTTATTTCTGGAATTTCAATACGAGCAGGAGCATTGGCTGCTGGTATGTATGATTTAGTCACTCTTTTTGTATCAGTAAATGCATCTGGCAATTGATTTGCAATTGCTTGTAAGTGCATAAACTTTTGCACTTCTAATTCACATTATTTTGTGTGAGGATCCAGATGCAATAATGATGGTTCATTCCATGAAATATCCCTTTTTCCTTCTTTCTCCCCTTTTCCTAATATTGGGAAAACAACCTCATTAAATTGGCAATCAGCAAAACGTGCTGTAAAAACATCACCAGTTAAAGGTTCAAGATATCTAATAATCGAGGGTGTTTCAAACCCAACATAAATTCTCAATCATCGTTGAGGACCTATTTTTGTGCGTTGAGGTGGCGCAATTGGTACATATACTGCACAACCAAAAATTCTGAGATGGGAAATATTTGGCTCTTGACCAAATGCCAATTGTAGTGGGGAGTATTTATGATATGCACTACGTCTGATGTGAATTAATGAAGCAGCATGTAGGATTGCATGACCCCAAACTGAAATGGGAAGCTTTGTTCTCATTATTAATGGTCTAGCAATAAGCTGAAGGCGTTTAATCAATGATTCAGCTAAACCATTTTGAGTATGTACATGGGCAACAGGATGCTCAACAATGATCCTAGTAGACATACAATAATCATTGAATGCTTGAGATGTAAATTCACCAGCATTATCAAGTCTTACCCTCTTGATTGTATAATCAGGGAATTGTGCTCATAATTTAATAATTCCAACAAGTAACCTTGCAAATGCAACATTACGAGTTGACAATAGAAAAACATGTGACCATCTACTAAATGCATCAATTAATACCATAAAATATCTGAATGGTTGTCACGACCCAAAACAGGGGCCATGACCGGCGCTAGGGAACGGGAATTCTTTCGAATTTGGAACCAGTAGCAAGCCTAAAAATAAAATAAAACATGCAATAATAATAATAACAATATCAAATGCAGCGGAAATGAAAATCATAAACATAATAATAACGTTTCCATCAACTGGATTTAAATCAAATCTCAACTCATCACATATATAAAATCTCTTTAATACAATCCAGTTCAAAGATAATACAACATCTCTTTAAATATTTAACGACTACTGCAGTGTCTAGATAAAATAAAACTCAAGACTCAAGTAAGCAGTTTACACAAAGAAGCCAGGGCGGAAGAAATCCGGCGTATGGACCTGCTACTGAGGTCTGAAGATGTTGACTCTCCTGAAAAATAGTCAACGGAGGGGAGTCAGACCTCACTGAGTGAATTACTATAATATATATACATACACACTAAATGATAATGCATACAGTCAACAGTATATATATATCTAATATATATACAGGCAAATACACACAGATGCAATAAAATCATTTTATATATATTTTACTGAAAATCATCTTTTATGAAGGATCACATAGAACCCTAGAATATCGCAACCTCAGAAATAGTGTTAGACAACACTCTAGCCATACGGGCTCACTTATTCCAAATATATCCACTTAATCCATTTAGACAGTAGACTGGCCCCGAGACACTAAGTCAACCGAGCTCCAACAGTTTGACTGCCAGTGTGATTGGCCCCGAGACACTTGGTCAACCGAGCTCCAGCAATCACACCCAAAACACATCTCACACATCAGATAATCTTAACCAATCAATATCCACAAATAAGTTAGTAATATAGCCTAAATACCATAGGCGTACCGGTACGTACTCGGTCCTAGTGCTGCCCACTAGGTAGCACGTTCTATTGATATCCTTCATCATTAATAATATAAAACATTCATTCACAAAAATAAATGATGCATGAAGTTTAATAAAATATCAACATAAACCATATATATACTAGAAATATACCAAAAGTAAACCAGGTATATTTCGAGTATATATACGTCGAATAATTCCAATATAATACAGAATAAACTAAAATATACCAAAATATACATAAAAACATTTTTTAAGAATAATTTAGTTATACAACATGCATATAGTTGAAAATATACCAAAGTATACCGAAAATAAACCTAAGTAATACTTAAATCATTTATGCATATTTTATTAAAATAAAGCATACTTTTCTAAAACATGCATCCTAAAGCATATATATATAGTATAGTAACTCACCCTAGTGCGCTCCATGAGACGGGTCCGACGGGCCTGGTCCACTAGCCCTCGGTCTCGGCGCAACTAAATAAGCAATAAATAACCGACATTAGAATAAACCTAACAGAAATCCTAGAATTCGATCTAGAGTATTAAATACAGAAATAGAATTAGGGTTCGACTGGACATCACGTTTTATGAGAATTCTACAGAAAATTCGACAGAACCTCCCCTGTAAAACGGACATCTCTCTACCCAAAAGAGTAGAGTCGACCCTACAAGAAAATATACTTCGAAAAACAAGCGCAACACAAATCCACAACCCCTCGATCGGACTCCAAACTACAGTCCACCGACCGGGGTCCACAATTCACAGAACAATTCTAATAATACCAAAAATACCCTTAAAACATTTTATTAGAAAAACCGTATATTATATATATAATTGAAAATAATTCACGAAAAATAGTTTTAATTAGTTAAAAATACTAAATAATTTGTAGAAATCATTTTTATACCTTAAATAACTATTAAAACCAATTAAATTACATTTTTAGCCAATTTAGGATAAAATTACCAAAATGCCCTTATATATATAAATATATTATAATTACTTCAAAAATTCACCAAAAATTATAAAATTATCCAAAATTAATTTTCTCAACATATTTATCAATAATATTAATAATTAAACTCATTTAACCAATTAAATTCAATTAAAAACACATTTAACCTAATTTTCCCAAATTACATAAACTTCAATAATTCAAAATAAATACTTAGAAATTCATAAAAATTCCAAATAAATTCCTATAATTCATTTCAATACCTAATTTAACCATAAAACACAATTTCATAATTTAAATAATTAATTTCCGAAAATTAGAAAATAATATTAAATATTCAAAAATACCCAAAAATCCAAAAAATCTCCAAAAATTCCAAAAAAATTCATACATGTAGATTAAGCTACTAGGATAAAAATTTGTGAAGGGAGTTTCCATGAATCAATCAATTAAAAGCTCAAAAAAAATCAAAAACCCTAATATGGCCGAATTCGAAAAATCAAAACCTAAGCAATTCTAGACCATTTTAGCTCAAAAAAAAGCTAGAATCACACTCACCGGAGCTCAAGGAGAAGAAAGAGACTGGCGGTGTCAAAAATGGTGGCCGAAATCGTCGTCGACGGCGAGGAGAAGAATTTCGACCAAAAATGGAAAAATAGCTCGCTGGCGTCGGGGAAGGAAGCTGCTGGCGGCGGGGGATGGCTGGGAACGACGGTGGCAAGCTGGGAGGCACACCAACGGTAGGTGATCGGCATGACAGACGGTGGTGAGGGGTGGTCGGGCGCTCGGGAGAAGAAGAAGAAAAAGAAAAGAAAAAGAAAAGAAAAAGAAAAAGAAAAAGAAAAAAGAAAAATAATAAAAAATAATTTTAATAAAATATTTAAAAAAAATCACACCCACACATATAATTTAATATTTTAATAATTTAATAATAAATAAAATATTTAAATAACAATAAATCAATAAACAAATAATAAAATATTAGGGTAATATATTAAACCCTAATTAAATAAATATTTACACACATAGGCTTAATTTAGTATTTTAAAAATACGTATGAGTTCATGCAAGTCCAAAAATATATTTAAAATAATTAATAATAAATTATTTACGTGAAAATCTCCCCGAAAATATAAGTCCCGGGAAAATTTTACATAAAGTACTGTAAATAATACACAATAATAAAAATAGGTTTTAAATACATCTTAACTCGTAAAATCTCGTAATATATATACAAAATTTATTAACACTGTATATCCCGGTACAGTGTAAAAATATTTTAAAAACACGGGATATTATAGTCTTCCCCCCTTACAAGAATTCGTCCCCGAATTCTAAAAAAACAGAATCAAGAAGGAAAGAGATATGGGTAAGAAGCTCGCATCTCAGCTTCAGTCTCCCACGTATGCTCCTCGACTCTATCGCTACGCCATAGAACCTTGACCATCGAAATCTGTTTCGATCACAACTGTCGAACTTGATAATCTACAATTGCCACAGGTTCTTCCACAAACGTCAAATCTTCACTTACTTCTACACTATCGGGCTGCAACACGTGTGAAGGATCTGAGATATACTTCCTTAACATCGAGATATGAAATACTGGATGCACCTGTGACATACTCGGAGGCAAATCCAACCGATATGCAACAGTGCCAACTCTCTCAGAATCTCATACGGTCCAATATATCTCGGTGCTAACTTACCCTTCCTGCTAAATCTCATAACACCCTTCATCGGAGATACCTTTAGAAAAATGAAATCTCCAACCTGAAACTCCACATCTCTGTGCCTAGGATCCGCATAGCTCTTCTGTCTACTAACTGCGGTCTCTAATCTGCGCTTGATCACGACGACTTTCTCTGCAGCATCCTGAATCATCTCAGGTCCAGTCAAAGCTCTCTCACCAATCTCATCCCAACTTAACGGGGATCTACACTTCCTTCCATACAACGCCTCATACGGTGCCATACCAATACTGTTATGGTAGCTGTTATTATATGCAAACTCAACGAGTGACAAATGATCATCCCAGCTACCTCCCAAATCCAGGACACACATCCTCAACATATCTTCCAGTGTCTGGATCGTCCTCTCAGACTGACCATCTGTCTGAGGATGAAAAGCAGTACTGAAATCTAACCTAGTGCCCATCGCTTCCTGCAACTTCTGCCAAAAACGAGAAGTAAACACCGAACCTCTATCTGACACAATGGACACAGGTACTCCATGAAGGCACACAATATGCTTCACATACAACTTCGCCAATCTAGCAACTGAATATGTGGCTTTTACAGGCAAGAAATGTGCAGACTTCGTCAACCTGTCTACAATCACCTAGATGGAATCATGTCCATCCTTCGAACAAGGTAATCCAACCACAAAATCCATAGCTATCCTTTCCCACTTCCACTCAGGAATAGGAAGAGGCTGAAGCTTCCCAGAAGGCTTATGATGTTCGGCTTTCACTTGCCGACACGTCAAGCACTTCGCAACATAATCAACGACATCCTTCTTCAATCCATCCCACCAGTATAGATCTCTGATACTGTGGTACATCTTAGTAATGCCCGGATGAACGTTGTAAGCTATAGAATGTGCTTCCTCTAGGATCTCTTCTCTCAAATTATCCACATCCGGAACACACAATCTATCACTGATCCACAACACACCGTCATCATCAAGTGTGAAATCAGTGAACTTCCCTGCTCTGACATTCTCTGCAAGCTCTTCTAAAATAGGATCTCAACTCTGAGCTGCTTTAATCCTATCCCTCAGTACAAATCGTACTTTAAACTGAGCTAGCAGTCCACCTGATCTACTAATCTTCATCATCAGACCTTGATCCACCATCAGATGCAATTCCTGGATCAATGGTCTTCTCTCAACACCAATGTGAGCAAGACTACCTGAGGACTTCCTACTCAAGGCATCTGCTACCACATTAGCTTTACCTGGATGATATAAGATCTCACAATCATAATCCTTCAATAGTTCCAACCATCTCCTCTACCTCAGATTCAGATCTCGCTGCTGGAAAATGTACTTAAGGCTCTTGTGATCAGTAAATATCTCACAAGTCACCCCGTACAAATAATGTCTCCAGATCTTCAAAGCAAAGATCACTGCAGCCATCTCAAGATCATGTGTGGGATAGTTCTGCTCATACTTCTTCAACTGCCTCGAAGCATAGGCTATCACCCTTCCATTCTGCATCAACACATAACCAAGACCAATTCTAGAGGCATCACAGTAAACTATGAACTTATCCACACTATTAGGCAAAGCTAATACTGGCGCTGTGGTTAATTTCTCCTTCAACAACTAGAAACTGTTCTCACAAGCTTCTGACCACTCAAATCTAACATTCTTCTGAGTCAAGCAAGTCATAGGGGCTGCAATCCTGGAAAAATCCTGCACAAACCGCCTATAATACTTGGCTAAACCCAGAAAACTTCGAATCTCTGTAACAGAAGTAGGTCTAGGCCACTCAGATACTGCCTCAATCTTCTGTGGATCAACCTGAATACCTTCTTTAGACACCACGTGTCCAAGAAAAGAAACACTCTCCATCCAGAAATCACACTTCGAGAATTTAGCATAAAGCTGATGATCTCTCAATGTCTGTAGTACAATCCTTAAGTGATATACATGCTCTTCCATATTCCTTGAATATACCAGTATATCATCAATGAAGACTACCACAAACTGATCCACATACGGTCTAAATACCCTATTCATCAGGTCCATAAAAGCTGCTGGTGCATTAGTCAAACCAAAAGACATCACCAAAAACTCAATGACCATATCTAGTGCGGAATGCTATCTTAGGAACATCGGCTTCACTGATCCGTAGTTGATGATAACCTGACCTCAAGTCAATCTTAGAAAAGAACTGTGCACCCTGTAGCTGATCAAACAAATCATCTATCCTCGGGAGAGGATACTTATTCTTCATTGTCACCTTATTCAGCTCTCTGTAGTCAATGCACAGTCTCAGGGTACCATCCTTTTTCTTCATAAACAGGACTGGTGCACCCCAAGGAGAAACACTGGGTCTGATAAAACCTTTATCCAATAACTCTTGCAACTGCTCCTTCAACTCTTTCAACTCTGCAGGAGCCATACGATAGGGTGGCATAGATATAGGAGTAGTACCTGGAACCACATCTATACAGAATTCAATCTCTCTATGAGGTGGTAAACCTGGAAACTCCTCGGGAAAAACATTAGGAAACTCACAAGCAACAAGAACATCTGTGAGTGATAACTTCTCCACTGACGTATCCCTGACCAATGCCAAATATCCCTGACAACCTTTCCTCAATAACTTCCTAGCTGTAATAGCAGAAATAAGATTCTGAGGTGCTGAACTCCTATCACCAACAAACTTAAATTCTACTTCATCAGGAATTCTGAAAGTCACCTCTTTATTCTTGCAATCTACCACGGCATAGTGCTGAGATAACCAATCCATTCCCAGAATAACATCAAACTCCATCACATCCAACAAAATCAAATCAGTGGGTAATTCTCTATCTCCCACGAGAACTGGACAATCAGGAAGAACAATATCGGTGTCCAAAGAATCGCTCAGAGGAGTGGCAACAGACAAAGGAAAAGCCATCCTCGAAGCTTGCCAATAAGATTTAAAAGAAAAAATAGGAGAAACAAATGAATGCATGGCACTCAGATCAAACAAAACCCAAGCATCCAGGTAATAAATAGAAATAATACCTGCCATGACTGCATTAGATGCCTGAGCATCCTGCTGAGTGAGATGGAAAACTTTGGCCTGACCTCGACCTCCCTGCTGACTGGTAGAAGCCTGGCCAACACCTCTGGCACCTCCTCTAGTACCTCTACCACGACTCTGCTGTGGAAAAAATTGAGTGGAACTCTGATGCTGAGCTGGTGGTAACTGAAATGGAACTGGTGCAGCACTAGCAATCGATTGCTGTGGGAATCGCAAAATCTACGACTGCTGATACCAGGAGTAAGGACACGATCTGGCAAAATATCCTGTCTGCCCGCATCTGAAGCATGTTAGTGGTGTCAGATAACACGGTCACTGATGGACTCTACCACAAGTCTGACAAACACTGGCCGTTGATCCAGAACTACGACCACTGCTGCTACTCGAAGCACCTGACCCAAATCTAAATGATCTACGCTGACCTCCACGGCCATGTCTACTACTCCAATGCACTCGCTGCTACTGTCTCTGACTCTACTGAGTCGGACCTCGCTGCTGACTACTCGAATCAACATGAAAACTCGAATACGAAGTAGCCTGCGATCCACTCGACTGAACTCCCAGTTGGTAGTAATCAAGCATCGCTCCCTGCCTAACTAGTCTCAGCTCAATCTCCTTAGCCAACTCAATCACAGACTCCAGAGTAAGGCCTGCTGTAGGCATACCAGCAAAAGCTGAACCCAAACCAGTGACATACGTAGTGATTGCGAAATACTGGTCTCACATCAGATCCTCTGCATATCTACCCAGACGAAGAAGCTCTCGGGTGTACTCCTCTACAGATCGATCTCCACGAGAAATACTGGTCAAACGAAGATGATAACTCAAATGAAAAGGCTCTGGACAGAATCTCCTCATAAATCGCTCTCGAAACTGAGCCCATGTCATCGTCATCATATAAGGCTGGATCATCTGAATGAACCAATCTAAGGCTAGTCCCTCGATAGACAACTCAATGATCATGATCCGCTGGTACTCGGTATGAGCAGTTCGAGTCCTAGTCTCAATCGCATGCAGAAAATCTAACGGGTCAGAAGTACCATCAAACGCAATCCTGCCAACTCGGGCATAGAACAAAGTTGCCTCAGGGTCAGACATACCCTGCTGATAGGCAGGCTGAACAACTGGAGGAACAGGAACATCAAACTCAGGCTCAACAGGCTCCTCATCCTGTAACTCTCTCTGCCTACAGCGACCTGCCGCTCCTCGAGGTCTACCTCTGCCATGACCTCTACGTCTAACTGGCTGCTCAGGAGGTAAAACCTCATCCTGAAAAGACTCATTATCCTCAGCCTCAACGACCGGTGGAGCGACACGCGCTCGCCTCCTCATTCTGAAAAGATAAACGGAAAGATTCAGACAAAATAGACAACGGAGGAATAACGCTGAAAACTACAGCAAGGAATACTTATCAAGACATACTTGAACCTAATACACTGTAGTAGTTACCAAAAGAAAACACAACTCAAAAACTAGGGCCACAACTCACATAACTAAGCCCTGACATCGAATTCCGCTCTGATACCAACTTTGTCATGACCCAAAATAGGGGCCATGACTGGGTCTAGGGAACGGGAATTCTTTCGAATTCAGAACCCGTAGCAAGCCTAAAAATAAAATAAAACATGCAATAATAATAATAACAATATCAAATGCAGCGGAAATGAAAATCATAAATATAATAATAACATTTCCATCAACTGGATTTAAATCAAATCTCAACTCATCACATATATAAAATCTCTTTAATACAATCCAGTTCAAATATAATACAACATCTCTTTAAATATTTAACGACTACTGCAGTGTCTAGACAAAATAAAACTCAAGACTCAAGTAAGCAGTTTACACAAAGAAGCCAGGGCGGAAGAAATCCGGCGTATGGACCTGCTACTGAGGTCTGAAGATGTTGACTCTCCTGAAAAATAGTCAACGGAGGGGAGTCAGACCTCACTAAGTGAATTACTATAATATATATACATACACACTAAATGATAATGCATACAGTCAACAGTATATATATATCTAATATATATACAGGCAAATACACACAGATGCAATAAAATCATTCTATATATATTTTACTAAAAATCATCTTTTATGAAGGATCACATAGAACCCTAGAATATCGCAACCTCAGAAATAGTGTTAGACAACACTCTAGCCATACGGGCTCACTTATTCCAAATATATCCACTTAATCCATTTAGACAGTAGACTGGCCCCGAGACACTAAGTCAACCGAGCTCCAACAGTCTGACTGCCAGTGTGATTGGCCCCGAGACACTTGGTCAACCGAGCTCCAACAATCACACCCAAAACACATCTCACACATCAGATAATCTTAACCAATCAATATCCACAAATAAGTTAGTAATATAGCCTAAATACTATAGGCGTACCGGTACGTACTCGGTCCTAGTGCTGCCCACTAGGTAGCACGTTCTATTGATATCCTTCATCATTAATAATATAAAATATTCATTCACAAAAATAAATGATGCATGAAGTTTAATAAAATATCAACATAAACCATATATATACTAGAAATATACCAAAAGTAAACCAGGTATATTTCGAGTATATATACGTCGAATAATTCCAATATAATACAGAATAAACTAAAATATACTAAAATATACATAAAAGCATTTTTTAAGAATAATTTAGTTATACAACATGCATATAGTTGAAAATATACCAAAGCATACCGAAAATAAACCTAAGTAATACTTAAATCATTTATGCATATTTTATTAAAATAAAGCATACTTTTCTAAAACATGCATCCTAAAGCATATATATATAGTATAGTAACTCATCCTAGTGTGCTCCACGAGACATGTCCGACGGGCCTGGTCCACTAGCCCTCGGTCTCGGCGTAACTAAATAAGCAATAAATAATCGACATTAGAATAAACCTAACAGAAATCCTAAAATTCAATCTAGAGTATTAAATACGGAAACAAAATTAGGGTTCGACTGAACATCATGTTTTACGAGAATTCTACAGAAAATTCGGCAGAACCTCCCCTGTAAAACGGACATCTCTCTACTCAAAAGAGTAGAGCCGACCCTGCAAGGAAATACACTTCGAAAAACAAGCGCAACACAAATCCACAACCCCTCGATCGGACTCCAAACTACAGTCCACCGACCGGGGTCCACAATTCACAGAACAATTCTAATAATACCAAAAATACCCTTAAAACATTTTATTAGAAAAACCGTATATTATATATATAATTGAAAATAATTCACGAAAAATAGTTTTAATTAGTTAAAAATACTAAATAATTTGTAGAAATCATTTTTATACCTTAAATAACTATTAAAACCAATTAAATTACATTTTTAGCCAATTTAGGATAAAATTACCAAAATGCCCTTATATATATAAATATACTATAATTACTTCAAAAATTCATAAAAAATTATAAAATTATCCAAAATTAATTTTCTCAACATATTTATCAATAATATTAATAATTAAACTCATTTAACCAATTAAATTCAATTAAAAACACATTTAACCTAATTTTCCCAAATTACATAAACTTCAATAATTCAAAATAAATACTTAGAAATTCATAAAAATTCCAAATAAATTCCTATAATTCATTTCAACACCTAATTTAACCATAAAACACAATTTCATAATTTAAATAATTAATTTCCGAAAATTAGAAAATAATATTAAATATTCAAAAATACCCAAAAATCCAAAAAATCTCCAAAAATTCCAAAAAAATTCATACATGTAGATTAAGCTACTAGGATTAAAATTTGTGAAGGGATTTTCCATGAATCAATCAATTCAAAGCTCAAAAAAAATCAAAAACCCTAATATGGCCGAATTCGAAAAATCAAAACCTAAGCAATTCTAGACCATTTTAGCTCAAAAAAAAGCTAGAATCACACTCACCGGAGCTCAAGGAGAAGAAAGAGACCGGCGGTGTCAAAAATGGTGGCCGAAATAGTCATCGACGGCGAGGAGAAGAATTTCGGCCAAAAATGGAAAAAATAGCTCGCCGGTGCCGGGGAAGGAAGCTACTGGCGGCGGGGGATGGCTGGGAACGATGGTGGCAAGCTGGGAGGCACACCGACGGTAGGTGATTGGCATGACAGACGGTGGTGAGGGGTGGTCGAGCGCTCGGGAGAAGAAGAAGAAAAAGAAAAGAAAAAGAAAAAGAAAAAGAAAAAAGAAAAATAATAAAAAATAATTTTAATAAAATATTTTAAAAAAATCACACCCACACATATAATTTAATATTTTAATAATTTAATAATAAATAAAATATTTAAATAACAATAAATCAATAAACAAATAATAAAATATCAGGGTAATATATTAAACCCTAATTAAATAAATATTTACACACATAGGCTTAATTTAGTATTTTAAAAATACGTATGAGTTCATGCAAGTCCGAAAATATATTTAAAATAATTAATAATAAATTATTTACGTGAAAATTTCCCCAAAAATGCAAGTCCCGGAAAAATTTTACGTAAAGTACTGTAAATAATACACAATAATAAAAATAGGTTTTAAATACATCTTAACTCGTAAAATCTCGTAATATATATATAAAATTTATTAACACTGTATATCTCGGTACAGTGTAAAAATATTTTAAAAACACGGGATATTACAATGGTCCACATGGTGGGTGAATTGGCCCACATATATCACCTTGAATTCTTTCAAGAAACATAAGTGATTCATTTTGAATTTTAGATGGTGAAGGTCTCAAGATTAATTTTCTGAGAGAACAAGTTGTACATGACATTTCATTTGATTGAGGAATTCTTTGCCCCTTCAAGGGATGCCTATGTGAATTCTCAATTATCCTTCGCATCATTACTGATCTAGGATGACCTAATCTGTCATGCCATAAATTTATTATTGAAGGATCATAAGATTTTTCTTTTACTGCCATATTTGATTCAATTACATGTATATGCATGTAATGCAATCCAGTAGGGAGTTTTGACAGTCTTTCCAATACTTGTATTTTTCCTGATTCATAGGAAACTATATTTAAATATTTGTTACCATTTATAGTAATGGATTGGGTATCACACCCATTTCGATATATGTCATCAAAACTCAACAAATTTCTTGTTGATTTTGGTGAAAACAAAGCTTCATCAATTATAAACTTTGTTCTATTTGGTAACATAAATTTAGCTTTGCCAATTCCTTCAATCAGATCTACAGGACCTGATATTATTTTTACAACTGCCTTTGTGGGCTTTATTTCAGAGAAATAATCTCTATTTTTCAAGATAGTATGTGTAGTACCACTATCTGGTATGCAGAGATCTCCAATACTGTCTTTATGTTGAGTACAATCCATATTAAACTTCAAAATAGATAAACAAAAAAAAAATTAATCAATTAAGGTAAAAACATAAAATAATTGTAAAGTAGGACATTTTATTTAATTTGAAAATAACATACATAACAATAGCATATTCTTCAGAATAAATTAAGTAATAACAATATACTTAAAATTATAGATGTCTCAATTTCCATTATCAGTAAAATCAGAAACATCTAGATGAGTTGTATCATTAACATGAGTATGATGCTCATTGAAGTTTATTTCCTTTTCTTTGCCTTTCAATGATGCCTTATAAAGTTGGCAAAGATGTGGTGGTGTTCGACAAACTCGTGACCAGTGTCCTTTACTACCACATCTGAAACACATAGTTTCAAACTTATGTTGAGGCCTTTCTTGAACACCACTGATGACTGATTTTAACTTCTTTTGAGGTTGAGTCTGATTTTGTTATGGAGTATTATTATATTTATTTCCACGACCACGGCCAAAGAATTGACCTCTTCCACGTCCACGACCTCTACCTCTCCCACGTCCATAGCTATTGTAATTTTTATATCTGGAATAATTTGTAGCATTTGCTTCTGGAAATGCTATTGAGCCAGTGGGATGGGACTGATGATTTTTCATCAAGAGTTCATTATTTTTCTCAACTACCAGTAGGCATGAAATTAGTTCAGAATATTTTTTAAATCTCTGCATCCTGTATTGTTGTTGCAGTGTAACATTTGATGCATGAAATGTGGAGTAAGTTTTCTCCAGCATATCCTCGTCTGTGACTGTCTGTCCATAAAATTTTGATTGTGATACTATTCTGAACATTGCAGAATTATAGTCACTCACTTTTTTGAAATCTTAAAAGCGTAAAGCTCTCCATTCATCAGTGACTACTGGTAGTATTACATCTCTTTGATGATCATATCTGTCTTTTAGATCCTTCCAAAGAACACTTGGATCTTTGATAGTCAAATATTCACATTTTAATCCTTCATCAAGATGACGACAGAGAAAAATTATAGACTTGGCCTTATCTTGCAATGAGGTGTTATTATTTTCTTTTATGGTATCAATTAACCCCATTGATTGAAGATGCATCTCTACATCTAGAATCCAAGACATATAATTTTTTCCCATGCTGTCAAGAGCAACGAACTCAAGCTTTGCTAGATTTGTCATTATGATAACTAATAAAAAAAATATAAATCAATTAGTATTCATAAATTTGATGACTACTAAAAAAAATCAAACATAATTAGAATTTACTAATTAATTATATCATGAATGAATATTGCAAGAAATAATAGCGGTACAAAAAATGATACAATAATACTTAAAATTATATCAAATAGAAAATCATCTTCCATATGAATTATTCCTAAAACTATTATAATAGTCATGATCAAAACACAAATATAAATATACCAAATCATGTTTACAATTTAGAGTGAAGAGAAGAAGAGAAAATGTATGAATTTGTGTGAATAAATAAAATTTATAGCTCATCTATTTATAATGAAAAATATAGCCGTTTATTACTGTTATGTTACCGTTGGTAATAAAAATATAGTCGTTAGAATTTTTTTTTAATATAATATATTGAGAAATAAATTATATAAAGTAAAATCAATAAATAATGTTGATATGATTATTTATAGCAAGTGAGTTAACATAACGATATGTATAAATATGGGGCAAAATCGTCCATTAATATAAAATGAGATATAGCCTTCCATTAACATAAATAATAAAAAAATAAATGTGCATAAATATAAATTGGTAAGAGGCATAGTCATCCATAAGGTTAGAACCATTTCTAGCAATATTTGCATCAATGGTGTAGTTAGTAAAACAAAATAAAAATAACAATTAATATAAAGGTAGATTGAAGAAATAAATATAAATATATAAATTAGTAGGAGACATAGTCATCCATGATAATATATAATCAAACAATATATTCATAAATATTAAATATTAAGAAATATGTACCTTATTGTTTTGATCGAGAGCTTCTCGTGCTGATAACGTGTTGTGAAATAAAGATTTAATTACTTAATTTGTTATAAAACTAAACTTGAATTTAGTAGCATTTAACTAGAAGAAAAATATTTTATAGTAGAATGATTTTAAGAGAATTTAGAAAGAGTTTGGAGAGAATTTGGAGAACTATAATATTGAAAGAATTTAGAGAGTAATCTATCTTTTCTTCTTCTTCTTCTTAACATTCTCATTAATGAATTTCAATCTCTTTATATAGAGATTTTTTTTTTACTATTTGAGTAATATTCTCTCACAAATAATATATTGTTCATTCACAAATAATATATTATTTATTCACATTCATAATAAATATATATTTTTTAAACACCTCAATTTTTACTCTAAGCTCCTTAGCCAAAACCTTTTCTTTACAATCCTTATAATTTTTGTAAATTATCATTTTAATCTTTTTACTTTTTAACATTCTTTTATTATTTTAAAGATAATAGTACAAGTATATTTTTAATATTCAGATGTTTTAATTTAACTTTTAATATTTAGATATTTTAATTTAAAAAGTTGTAAATAATATTTTAATTTAATTCAGATATTTTAATTTAATTTTTTTAATATTTAGATATTTTAATTTAATTTTTTGTTATTCATATATTTTAATTTATTTTTTTAATATTAAATCCTTATTCTTTTTCTTTTTACTGAACCATATAAGAGAAGCGGAAGAAGAAGATGAGGAGGGACAAACATCGTATGATGGAGAAGACGAGCTGCAGCACCACCTGTGGTTGACGGTGGCTTCATAAATTTGATATAATTAAAAAAATTTACTTCTTGTTGTTGCTTTTGTTGTTGACGATTTTAGTGGGATTGATGGTGTTGATAATGATTGTAACTTGTTGGATTTTCATGGTGGTTGATGATTTTCATGGGATTGATGATTTATAAAATTCAAAATTTTGAAGTCATTACAGATTTGATTTGTGTCAAGGCATATATGGTGAATTTGTGGTTGATTTTTGGGACTAGTGGTGGTAGTGTTGATGCTGGATTTGTGGTGGCGTGGGTGTCACTGGATGTGTGAAGGAGAGGTTGATGGTGGTTCTGGATGTGTGGCGGTGGCGGTTGATGTGTGCTGGATTGTGTAAAGGAGAGGGTATGGAATTAACATTAATTAAGAGAAACTAACAATTTAAGAGTATTTTTATTCATAGTAATTAATTAAATTTGAGTTATAAGTTATCAATATAACTTTATAATATTCATTGATTTTAATTAAATTTTAAAAATATTTTATTTATACATATAATTTTAAATAATGTTAATTTAATATTAAAAAAAATTTATATTTATATAATTAATTTTTGTCAATTATTTTATTATTAATTTTAAATTTTTACAATTTACAATCTACAATTCATAATACTTAATAAATTTGTTATTTTTGTAATATGATTTTTTTTATGATTTTATAAATATTAAGATATTTTTAAATTTTTGTTCAAGTTATTTTAATTTTATTTTAAAATAACTTATTTTTTTGTAAATATATTTTTATTGTTTTTTTAGATTATAAAATTAATTGAACTAGAAAGTATATGTTTGGTCTAATTTTTTTTTATGTACAACAATCAATTTGACTTTCTTTCAATTTTAAATATAAACTTAAGAATTAAAAAGAAATTTATCAATAAAAAATAAATTGAACCAATTTATCAATTAAGACATGTGCAATTAAATCCTGTACGAAAATATTTATAATATCACATTTTATAAATTGAAATATCTATAAGATTATTTTAGAAGTTTAGATGGGAATGAAATTTGATTAAAAGTTAATATATATATATATATATAGCTCATATGCCATAAATTTTTGAATTAAATCTCTGCTCCATAAGTCTTCATTTCAAATATTTCCAAAAAAAAAAAAAAAAAAGTCTTCATTGCAATTTTTCCATATCATAGCAAGCACAAGCCTACTCCATTATCCAACAGACAATAATGAATCAAGATCCTCCGCATCTTCACCTTCCGTGGAAGGTCAAGCTCTCTATATACGCTCTCACCTTCGCCGTTGACGTCACTCGCCGATCCAACGGCACTGTCAATCGCGGGCTTATGAGTTTGTTCGATCTCAGGTCACCACCATCCGAAAAACAAATCAACGGCGTCAAAACTACAGACATCACTGTTGACAGAGCTCGCAACCTTTGGTTCCGCCTCTACACTCCTACCCAAACCGGAGACACTACTTTGCCGGTTGTTTTCTACTTCCATGGCGGTGGCTTTGCTTATTTGGCGGCCAATTCAAAGCCCATCGATGAGTTATGTTACTCACTTGCTCGTGAACTCTCTGCCCTTGTCATCTCCGTCAATTATCGGCTTGCTCCGGAGCATCGTTGTCCAGCTCAGTACGAGGATGGTTTCGATGTGTTAAAGCTCATAGACGAAACAGAAGTTGAAGGTTTTCCAAAGCATCTCGCCAATCTGGGATTATGTTTTCTTGCAGGAGACAGCGCAGGAGGCAACATAGTTCATAATGTTCAAGTAAAAGCCAGTGAACATGAATTTCGCAGCATAAGACTTATAGGAAACGTGCTGATACAGCCATTTTTTGGGGGCGAAGAACGAACTGAAGCTGAAATGAATCTTGAAGGCAAAGTTCCATTCATTACTATGGAGCGAGCTGACTGGATGTGGAAGGCCTTCTTGCCGGAGTCGAAATCAGAATTCGGTAGAGATCATCCTGCAGCGAATGTTTTCGGGCCAAATGCTGTTGACATATCAGGATTAAAGATTCCGGCAAGTTGTGTTTTTGTTGCAGGATTTGATCCATTGAAAGATTGGCAAAAGAGGTACTGTGAGGGGCTGAAGAAATCTGGAAAAGAAGTATATTTGTATGAATATCCTAACTCTTTCCATTCATTTTACGTGCATCCTCAGCTGCCTGAGTTTTCTTGGTTCATCAGGGACTTGAGAGATTTTGTCCAGAAGCAAATAGCAGCAGCAGCAATAACAACAAATAATTGATCTTTTTATTTATTTTTTTTCTTGAATTTCAGTGTGATTTTTTTTTTTTAACAAATTTGAGTGTGATTTATGAGTTCACCCATATCACATATATGTTAGTTTCTTTGTTACATCTAATCAACGCTGTACATGTGGTGTGGGCCTTATGTTAAATTAAAAAAAAAAAAAGAAAGTATTTAAAAAAAAATGTAGCATATAATAAATTTTCTTAAATAATATCTTATATTCCAAATTTATGTGCGGAGAAATAACAGTAGAGAAGAAGTTTTGTCTCTTCCGGTTCAAATTTTAAAATAATCATAGCTCTCTTATCACTACTGAATATATATCTGGTGTAGTAGATGAAAAAAATTAATGAAATAAAGAAAATATTAAAAAATAAAGGTTTATTGATACAAAAAATTTAAATATTTGAGACATTTTGCAGTTTTATTTTGATATTTTGATTTTAATAAAAATGTCTCGATTTAACATCAAATGTTTGACAATTAGCACAAAGTGTTTTTTTTTTTAAATTGAACATTACATCTTATAAAATATCAAATTTATCATTTTTAAATTTTAAATCTACAATGATCAAGTAGCATAATAAAATTTTAAAATTTCAAAATTTTTGATAATTTTGTCCCAAATTTTAAATTTTGATGAAATATTTTAATTTAGTTAATTTATTAATATTTATTTAAAATTACATAAAAATACAGATGCAATAATAAAAGAATTAAATTTATTATTGAGAAATTGTTAAATTTATAAATATTTTTATTATACCAAAAAGCTAAAAACCAAACGTAAATATAATAAATATTTGTGGACCAATATCTTGAATAAACTAGATTTTTTTCAACATAAAATTAATAAACTAGATTATAGTGTATATATATTCATGGAAGAGTGCATTACTCTTATAATATATATATATATATATTCTCTAAATTAATATTGCGAGTTCAGCATTTCATTAATTTACTTGATGACCTTAACGTGGGAAGATAATGAAAGCTAGCGTTTGTTTGAAATGATAGAATTCATGAAATTCATAACATTTACAAATTAATCATTAGTAGAATTCAAGTAGCTGGTTTCATTTCTTTAACATATTAACAGTTTCTTTGTGTTTGCGATGAGAAGGATCACCTGTAGACATTATAAATATAAGGGTTCATACGTGGTCTTGTCGCGTTGATTATTTCATTTAAAACCAATTGTTGATTTTTTAAGTTTTTGGTTCGTATTTTAGAATTGGGATAACAAAAGAAATAATTTTTTTTAAAATAGTGTTTGATTATCTAAAAATGAAAATGAAAATGAAAATAATAATGAGAATCAATATTACATAACAATTAAAATTTTTTTATGAAAACAATCTTTGAAATTTTATATATATATAAAAAATTAACATTATAATTATATTTTAAATTAATATAAAAGAAATGATAATTCCCTTTGATGAAAGATCACATTTTCATTTTCATATTGAATTTTAGCCAACTAAATATTATGAATCGAAATCATCCATTTCAATTCTTATTCTCACTCTTATTTTACCAAACAAACGGATGTTAATGCCAATTATTGCATAGCTTTTCATATGATTTATTAGTATTTCTTTATATTTTATTATTTATAATTAGTGTTTTATTAGGATTTTAATTTATTAGCTTAGTTTTATTTCCTTTTTAGTTTCCTATCTAATTTATTCATTTTTTGTATGTTTTTGTAGGAATTTTGATTTCCTAAATAGTCCGAAATTCAAACCAATAATTAATGACCTATTTTAAAGAGTTATTTTCCTCGTTGGAGAAGGTTTTGAAGGTGAAAACTTGCTGTTTTGGTCCTTGAACGAATTTAGGGTATTTTTCTCTATAAATATAGCATTTTAGCTCTAGATTAAGAGGGTCGAATTGAGCCATTTTGAGCCATCATTGGGGATTAGACACCAAGGTTACAAATAAGAACCCTAAAAGATTGAAGGAGGAAGAAATTGAAGAATTGAAGATTAATTATAATTCTTTCTTTCTTCTTCTCTTTCTTATATTTTTATTATGGGTTTTTCTTGTGATTTCTTGGAGTTTATTGATAATATGTTAGGCTAAATATATCTTTGTTAGGAATTGATGATCCAAACATGATCTAAGCTTCCAATTTAATAAATTCATTAGCTTTTGCATATTGTGTTTATTAATCTTAATGTTTGTTGTTGTTTGGCTATCAATAACATGATTTTAATTAGGGTTATACATTGACAAATGGTAATTCTAATAGATCTATAGACACAAGTTTAACTTAACTCAAAATTAAAGATAAATTGAGTTGATTAAATTTCCATTGAGTTGTGCTTCATAATTCATAATTTTGATATCTAGGTGTTTTAAATGCAATGAGAATTGAGTCTTTATTGCCTTGATTGATAGTTGTGTATTGAAATTAATTAATACTTGAGAAAGATTGATTGATATTTTAGAAAAACTCGGGATATGCATATAGCTAATTGAGTAATAAATTTGAACAACTTAGTGATTGTGAGGTGATTTAATTCCTAGCAAATTTTGATTATTGATTTTTTTTTATATATTTAAAAATTGTTTTTATTCTATAGGTTCATTTATTTGTTATTTAAATTTGATTCAAAATTCTTTATTTGAAAGCCTTAGACAATAAAGAATTAAGTTGATAAATAATTAAAGCGAGTCCTCATGAAATCGATATTTTTTATACTACCTGATCATACTGTTCGCTTACAGTTTTGCACCAACAACGGATCCTAAAATATTTAGGTCTAATACATTTGCAACCTTTTATATTTAATTTTCATCTTTCATTAATTTACCTCCTTAATTTACAAAACAATCATTTGACCCTTTAAACTTGATAAAAACAAAACTTATCGATACTTTTTATACTATTTAAAGTGTAAATAATTTTTTTTATAAATTTAAATAAAGCTATTTAAATATTTAAATTAAATGAAAAGTATTTTTATAGGTGATGTTGTATATAAGTTGAAGAAGTAAACTAATATAATTTGACAAGTTGAAAGGGTTGCAATATTAAGCCAAAATATCTAGCCAGTGTTGATGGAGTGCTGGATGGTGATCCCACAATTTCATTTTAGTTATTACTAATATTTGATATTGTAAGATTAATCTGAATCGAATCGGTAGACCTTATAAAAAAACCAAAACAAAACAAAACTGTCTTTAATATGCATAAGATCATATTCGTTAGTTAAAGGAATTCAAACTTTTTAACGGGGAACCTTGGTTCCCAAATCTTTCATATATATGGTTTGAGAAAGTATGCCTAGTAGTAGCAGAAAGTAGTTATACAACTGTTGCTGATCACTTGCAGTTGCAGGACCTTGATCTGCAGAGCAATGACTTGCAGTGACTTCTTGCTTCCTCTTTAGTTTAAGTAATACGTAGTTATCAAGAAAGGTGGCGTCCTGATGATGATCAATATTTTTTTTTGCTATAACATGAACAACAAAGATCATAAGTATGACCAGAACCATACAAATATTGAACACAAAAGTACAATCCTTTCAGAAACTCTCTACACTCTTTACAAAACATCGTTCTTTCACATATCAAAACATAGTGGATGGTGGTAACTGATAAATTTCATGGAAATCCCAGCTACGATTTCCATCTGTTTCCCGGGCTTTGAAGAATTCAGGATGAGCGATAAATTAAAGCTATAAACACAAGAGGAATCATTACCCATAAGTTAAAGCTATACCTACGTACTTCTTTTAGGGCATTTGCTGCTATATGCCCCTGCTTTTGAGTAGGGACCAGCAATATGCCATTTAATGGCAAAAAAATTATCAAAATGTGGTCAGTTTTAAAAATTTTCATTTTTTTTGTTAAATGTAAATATAATTACCAATTTATGGTAATTTTGGGTGATGTGGGTTGTAAAACGACTTCCATAAACTGGACTGGCTAAAAAACAATACTGCAAGTCAAATTGGCAGAATTGTTTCTTTTAAAAAAAATTATGCCACTAGTAATGGCAGAAATTTATGAGAGACTTGTGATTGTGTAATATGAGATATATTAGTTTCGCATAAACAAATAACAAAATAGATGATCAATAAAATATTTATTAATTAAATTTATAAAATAATTATTATTGATGTGTATAATTTTTATATATATTTGATTTAAATTTTAATGAGATTTATATTAATATTTTAATTAATTTGAGTAGAAATTAGGCCTAAGCAAGAATTATTTTAGTTTGATATTTTATTATTTTTTATTTGTTTTTTAATTAATTTGTTTGTATTAGGAATTTTATTCAAGTGTTATCAAATATTCTCCTTTTCCCTTAGGAAACTAGCTAATGATTTTAAAGAAATCGAGGATTTGCATGAGAAGATCATGTTAGAGGCAACACGGTTTGACACACACCTTTGTTGTTACCTGTGCAATCTACTAGAATGCAAGTTTCATGTCATAGAGGTGCAACACGGGTGTGTTGCTGTTGGTGTATCTTTCTGTTTGAATTGAATAAGTTTTGAAAGTGCAGCATAGTTTCAAGCACGACTGTGTTTGAAAGTGTACAACCTTCTAGAATCTGAATCTGAGCTCATGCATGGTTGTGCTAAAAACTATGCCAAAAAATTTAACGTCACACCAGCTCAACACGATTGTGCGGTAGGTGTGTCGAAGAAAATGAGACTTTTTCCTAAGCAAAAAAGGAAGAAGAATTCAATGGTTAAGAGGCCTTTTATTAAGTTTTCTTGTAAAAGGGATTTTAAGAAGTGTTTTGAGGGGGGAGGAGGATTCGACAATTAGGAGGCCTTCTTCTTCACTCTCTTATTATTTATTTTATTTTTTGTAAAACTATGTTTGGATAAACCCTTTTTAGGGTTTAGGCTAGGAGTAACTATTCTATGATGTGATTGAACACAAGTTTTATTAATTTGATTTTCAGTTAATTTAAGAGTTGCTCTTCATGTCTTATATTCAATTAAGGGCCCAATTGTTTGCATGTTTATAGGTAGATTCACCAACGACATTAGGAGAATTTATTAGTTTTAGACTTATAGGACTTAGACCACTCGACCACGAGAGTAAGCGAGCTCTTTAGAAATAAAATAATTGTTAAGAAGCTTAATGAATCAGGATTAATTTCTTAATCATGAGAGTAGGTTAAATCTTAATCTTGATATGCTTAATTGAATTTGAGAGAGTCTTTAGGTATTTTAGAACAATTACCCTTAACTAAAATCAAAGCGTTTAATAATTAAGTGTTCATGATCTTATTAGAGTAGTGAAACTAAACCTAAGTTCTATGTTTTTATCATTTTGATTTATATTTTGACTTTCTAAGTTACTTTATTGATTTGCTAGCTAAGAACATAAGTATGGATCTTAGTGCTCAATATACAATTCTCGTGAGAACGATATCTTTTGTACTGTAATTTATGATCCTACGCTTATGGGTTTTGAACACAATAAGTTTTTGGTGTCGTTGTCGAGGAATGTCACTACTGATATTAATTAAATTTGTACTTCTCTTATATTAGCATTTTGTTTTATTTTTTTATATTGATAAGTAATTGGTCATGGATAATGGTAAATTTTCTTATCAATTTTTTAGGTCTAATGCATGTGATCCTTTATATAATATAGAACATATGCTATTTATCTTTTTTCAGATTTGTAATTGGTGTGAAGAGAACCATAATAGGGTGTATTGCCCATATTATTAATATTCACCTCCACAACCTCACTATAACCCATCTTAGAGCAATTGTGTGGATACTTGGAGTTATCAATAAGAGGAGGCAAAAAGTGTTAAAGAACAATTATTGGTGATCAAGATGGAGTAATTCATGTCTGAAATGACTGCACATACAAAAGTTTTGGTTGCACTAACAGAACCTCTAAAGAATAATTGATTGCAAATAGATCTAAATATAAAAATTCAAAAAGCAAGCTTCTAAAAATTTCAAATGTGTGCACCAATTAATTATTCAAAGCAACTAGCACAAAAAGAAAGTGTTTGGGATGAAGAGAACACTTTAAGTCAAGATAATGAAGTCACTTTTGAGTTGTGCCATTATGAGCAAGAAGAGATAATCACTAAGGAAATTAAAGAAGTCTACTAGAATAAGAATAAGTCTATAGACATCAAGGATGACGTGGTACAAAGTCACTTAACTCAATTCAAGATGAGTTGGATGAGAAAATTATAACACAACTTGAAGCTACATGGGATGAAAATGAAGATGAGCCACCTATAGATAACAATGCATATTGTAAGCACCCAATTTCAGGATACAATTGTGCAGGCGTTCGATGACAGCCCCTATGATGAAAACCTAATTAAGAATTAATCTCTAAATCGCAATTTAAAGGACTAAATAACTACGTTTTTATGGATTTAATTAAAAAATTAGTCTTTTAGGGATTTGATTAGAAAAATTAAAAACTTTCAAGGACCTTTTTATAATTTAAAAAAATGTTGATCGACTGGCATTTAATGCCGACTGGCATTGTGTAATGCCGATCGACATTACATAATGCTAGTCAGCATTACATAATGCCAGTCGGCATTAAGCAATGCCAATCGGCATTACAGACGTCAATCGGCATTCCAGAGTGCCGATTTGGGATAAAAAATTGATTTTTATGTTGAAAATTAATTTTTTCATCATTTTTTTAATTTCTCATTGGTCTAGGACACCATGTGTCCCTGCATGTGAGTCTTTGATTTTTTCAAAACTCTATCGCTCATCTTTTTATCTGGATTTTGAAAGTTATGCAGACTCCTGAGAGACTCATGATCTCTATCCCAATATTGCACCACTTCCCTATGTGATCATAGGAGTTGAGTTTGCTAGGCCAAGTTTTAAAAGCCAAAAGGCAGAGTTTGTGAAGGGGGAGGAAAAAATAAGTCTAAAAAAAAGCTAGAGAAGAGTTACGAAAAAAAACCCATAGAGAATAAAAACCTTAATTAGCAACTGTAAAAAGGGAGTGAATTGAAAAACATAGACCTTCTACTACAGGTTTCAAATCAATAAAAAAAAATACCTTTTTTGCTTTTAAGGTCCAAAGAATCAAGAAAAAACAACAGATTCAATCTCAAAATGGTGACAATTCTAATCTGAGGGGCATTTCAAACAGCATTTGCACAGTATCTTCTATTTTTTTTTATTTTGGTTTGATTTCTTTGTTTTATTTCTTGATTAATTCATTACTGATTAATTTTTTTGTTTTGTTTTTAAAGTGCTCTGAATGTGAGGTTGATGATGTGAGATTTTGGCAGTCTTGAAGAATCCATAGGATGTCATGGACTGAGTTTTGTGAAATCCCTATAGAATTTAGGATTTATTATTTATTATTTTCTGCAGTATTTTATTCATGGCTTTATTGGGTTGTAATTAATTTGTTTTAATTTCCTGCGTTGTAGTTTGTAATAGCCCCAATAGAGGGGAAATTAGTGGAATTTTAATTTTCTGCACTAAAAATTGATTAGTAATCTAGGCTTAATTTGGTAAAATTCAATTAAAATCAATGATGATAGTAGATTAATTTTAGGTTTGTATGAAATTGAATTAGGGTTTCTTGGAAAAATCATGTAAAATTATTATTTTGATTTATTTTTTAGTATATTTGTTGGATTGGGCTTGTTTTTATGTTTTTATTCTCTTTGCACCCCAAGCCCATGTTAGGTTCCAACCCATTTAATAAATAGGATTTTAATTGGATTTTTAGGTTTAATTAATTTTAAAATCAATTTAGGCCCAATTAGATTAATTTAGAATTAGGCCAATTTTTAATTTAATTAAAATTAATTTAGACTTAACTCAACCTGTTAAAGCATTTTCTTTTAAAATAAATAGATTTAGGATCACATCACTTAATTTAAAATTAAGTAGAATTAAGCCCACTAATTAATTTTTATTTTATTTCTTAAAATTAATACATTTAAGCCCACTTTTTAGAATTAAAACAAGTAGACTAAGGCTCATTAATTATCTTAAAATTTAGGACCATCTTTAGTCCATTTCACTTGTAAATAAAAATGTAAAATTAGCTAAACTTTAAAATAAAATTAATCTAGTTTAGACATAAGGACGCTGCTTTTTGTATGCATTATTTTACATTTAATTTTATGACTTGTTGCCTTTGGGTTAAATGGATGTTTAATTAAGGTTTAAATAAAATTACATGTAATTAGAGAATAAGATAGTAATTCATAAAGTAATTTTAAATGAGTGCAAGACTGAAAGAAGTTAATATTCCGTTCCTAAAATCTCTTAGTTGCGGTGCTAGCTTTCTTTTAGAGAGTCGAGTACCACCAAAATGATTTGTACTAGTTATTGCCCTGGGTGGTGACTCCTCATCTTCATGCCATGTCTTTGTGATAATGATTAGTGTATTCCTTAGGGCCTTGAGCCCAAATAGTGTTGCGGTTGCTAAAATCTTGGGTGCGCGCTAAAATTATTGAGGATAAGAGATACTGATTCTACTTGTGTTCTTTAAAATTATTTTATTAATTATTATTTTGTTCTTTTATTCATTCTATATGTCCCTATTAACTGATGGCGTTGGTTTATGATTCCATGATTCCATTAGCTTCATGGAGTTGTAAATTGGCTAACCATTACTCTTAGTCTTAACTTGATTCAAGAGAGATTATCAGGCTCATCTGACCAAAGTCTGTAACCCAAGTCCTAAAGAGGGGTAGTCTTCTCTCGAATTTGCAAAGTATGTCGGGCCCCTTTTGTCACGACCCAAAACAGGAGCCATGACCGGCGCTAGGGAACGGGAATTCTTTTAAATCCGGAACCCGTAGCAAGCCTAAAAATAAAATAAACTCATGCAATACTAATAATAACATAATCAAAATAATATGCAGCGGAAATAAATTATAAATAAAAAAATAATAATCTGCCAATGATATTATATCGAACATCCATATTTCAAATATAAATAACCTTTTAGTACAAATTCCAATTCAAATTCTTAAAATACATAACTCACGCAAATATAATACATAAAAACCCACAATTTATTTACAACTACTGCAATGTCTAGATTTTTTAAAATAAAACTCAGGTGAGTAGTTTACATAAAGAAGCCGGGGCGGAAGAAGTCCGGCGTACAGGCCTGCTACTGAGGTCTGAGGAAGATGACTCTCCTGAAAAATAGTTAACGGAGGGGAGTCAGACCTCACTGAGTGAATTACTATAATATATATATATATATATATATATATATATATATATATATATATATATATATATATATATATATATATATATATATATATATATATATATATATATATATATATATATATATATGCATACTAAATGCCAATGCACACAGTCCAACTATATATAATATGTATGTATTCAAGCAAATGCACACAAATGCAATAAAAATCATTTATATATTTTTATTGAAAATCACAGTTTATAAAGGATCAAATAGAACCCTAGAAAATCGCAACCTCAAACAGTGTTAGACAACACTCTAGCCATACAGGCTCACTTATTCCAATATATTCACTTATTCCATTTGGACAATAGACTGACCCGAGACACTAAGTCAACCGAGCTCCAGCAATCTGACTGTTAGTGTGATTGGCCCCGAGACACTTGGTCAACCGAGCTCCAGCAATCACACTCCCAAATCATATCATACACATCAAATAATCATATCCAATCAATATCCACAAATGGTTAGTAATATAACCTAAATACTATAAGCGTACCGGTACGTACTCGGTCCTAGTGCTACCCACTAGGTAGCACGTTCTATTGATATCCTTAATTAAAATATAAAACATACATTCACAAATAAATGATGCACGAATTTGAAATAAGTAGCAACATAAACCATATATATACTAGAAATATACCAAAAGTCAACAAGGTATATTTCGAGTATATATACGTCAAATAAATCCAATATAATTGTAAAATAAACTAAATATATATTTAAAAACATATTAAATATAAATGTTTAATAAAGCGTGCATATAATTTAAAATATACCAAAAATAAACTAAAAATAAGCTTAAGTACTGATTAAATTATTTATGCATATTTAATCAAAATAAAACATACATTTCTAAATCATGCACCCTAAAGCATATATATATATAGAATAGTAACTCACAAATTATTGCGCTCCTCGAGATGGATCCGATGGGCCTGGTCCACTAGGCCTCGGTCTCAGTGCAACTAAATAAATAATAATAACAGATATTAGAATAAACCTAATAGAAAATCCTAGAAACTCGACTTAGAATATTAAACACAGAATTAAATCAAAATTTGACCGGATATCACGTTTTACGAGAATTCTACCAAAAATCCGACAGAACCTCCCCTGTAAAACGGACATCTCTCTACTCAAAGAGTAGAGCTGGCCCTGCAAAGAAACACACTTCAAAAAATAGACACAGAATCACAATCACAATCCCTCGGTCGAACTCCAAGCTACAGTTTACCGACCGAGGTCCACAATTCACAAAATAATATAGAAATACCAAAAATACCCTTATATCATAGAAATACATTTAATAAGTAGAAATTACATAATTAACCCTAAAACACAGTAAAAATTGATAAAAACTCATTTTATTAGAAAAATTGTATATTATATATATAATTGAAAATAATTTACGAAAAATAAGTTTAATTAATTAAAAATACTAAATAATTTTTAGAAATCATTTTTATGCCCTTAATAACTATTAAAACCAATTTAATTATATTTTTAGCCAATTTACCCCTATATATATAAATATACTAAAATAAATCCAAAAATTCACCAAAAATAATATAATTGCACAAAAATTAATTTTCTCAACATATATTTCAATAATATCAATAAATATACTCAATTAACCAATTAATTTCAATTAAACACATAATTAACCCTATTTTTTTCAAAATTACATAAACTAAATAAATTCAAAATAAATACACAAAAATTCACAAAAATTACAAATAAATTTATATAATTCATTTAAACACCTATATTTTCCATAAAACACAATTTCATAATTTAATTAATTAATTTTTGAAAATTAGAAAATAATAATAAAATAATAAAAAAATACCCAAAAATCAAAATAAATTCCAAAAATTCTAAAAAAATTCACACATGAGGATTAAGCTACTAGAATCAACATTTGTGAAGTAATTTTTCATGAATCAATAAATTGAAGCTCAAAAAAATTCAAAAACCCTAATAGGCCGAAATTGCAAAATCGAAACCTAGGGAAATCTAGACCATTTTAAGTGAAACAAAGCTTGGAATCACACTCACCGGAGCTCAAGGAGAAGATATAGACCGGCGGTGTCGAAAATGGTGGCCGGAAACGCTGTGAACGACGATGAGAAGAGTTTCGGCAACTCTAGCTTTTTCTAGCCAAACCACGATGGAATAGGGAGCTGCTGGCGGCGGGGAAGGCTAAGGAAGAAGGTAGCACACCAGGAGGCACACCGGTGGGAAGAAAACCGAGTTACAGACGCTGAAATCGGGTGAGGGACGATCGGGAAAAGGAAGAAGAAGACGATGGCATTTTCGTAATTTTGGCAAACTTTTAGTTTTTTGATTAAAAATTATGTATATATGTATATATATATAATCACACTATATATTATAATAATATAAACTCCCACACACATTAAATATACTCCACACACATATAATTTAATATATTAATAATTTTATACACTTAAAAATAATTAAATAATATTAAAACTAAATAATAAATAATAAAAAATTAGGGTAATTAATTAAACCCTAGTTTAATTTAAATAAATACACATATATACACTTTATTTTAGAACTTTAAAAATATATATGCGTTCATGCAAATGTGTGAATTTTTTTAAAATTATTAATATTAAATTATTTGTGTTAATTTTCCCGAAAATAAAATTCTTGGGAAAATTTTATGTAAGGTACTTAAAATAGCATAAAATAATTAAAAATCACTTTTATTTAAATAAAAACTCAGGAAATATCATATATATATACAAAAATTATTAACACTACATATCCCGATGCAATATAAAACTATTTAAAAACTCAGGATATTACACCTTTGACCTTGGCCTGTAACTCAAGTCCTAAAGGAGGGTATCTTCCTAAGGGAACCTTGACTTTTTACTAGAACCTAACCACATATAATGGTTTAGTTGATTCCCCTAGGATTTATCAAAAATTGCTTGTATGATTTTTTTATGTGAGTTATTTCTATCTATAAAAGCCCAGACCCATACTTTTGAAGCCCACTTGGGCCAATAAAGATTGGGCTAGACCTTTATACTTAGAAATGTTGTTTATATGCTTATTACCATGAGATATTTCTATCTTTAAAAGTCTAGGCCCATACTGTCATGACCCAAACTAGGAGTCATGATCGGCGCTAGAAAACGAAAATTCTTTCGAATTTGGAACCCGTAGTAAGCCTTAGAAAATAAAATCATGCAATAAATAAATAAAAAGTATGAAAACATTAAAATTTTTTGAATTAATATATAAAATGGATATTCAATATCTTTTCATAAATAAATATATATTCATACAGTGTTCAAATACAATTCTCATAGTATAAAGTATCAAATAAAATAATACTCTTCTAATATAATAACACTACTATTTCAGTTTCTAGGATACAGATCAGAGTTCAAAATATACATTTACATAAAATAGCTGGGACGGAAGAACACCGGTGAAGAACTCTACTACTAAGGTCTGATGATATAGGATCTCCTAAAAAAATAATTGAGGAGGGTCAGACCTCACTGAGTGAATTATTATACTATATATACATGCAATCTAACCATATGCTTATATATATATATATATATAAGCATATACACGCATTTCACACAAATGCCAACTCTACTTTAATAAATATAATAATTGCAGAAAACCTTTATTTTAATACATGAAAGATCAAATAGAACCCTATTAATCGCAACCTTAATCAATCATATCATCACTCTAGCCATACAGGCTCACTTAAATCCAAATAGATCACTTATTCCATTTTGGACAGTAGACTAGCCTCGAGACATTAAGTCAACTAAGCTCTAGCAGTCTGACCGTCAGTGTGATTGGCCTCGAGACCTTTGGTCAACCGAGCTCCAGCAATCACATTATCAATCACATCACATCTCAATCAAATCAATATCAATCAATCATAATCACCACAATTAATTCTCACTCAACCCTAATCTATCGCACTGGTACGTACACGGTCCTAGTGCTGTCTACTAGGTAGCACGTTCTATTGATATCCTTCATTTATACTAAATCATACATTCAGAAAATAAATAGTGTAGAAAAACATTCATAATAGCAAAATAAACCATATATATACCAAAAATATACTTAAAATAAACAAAGTATATTTTAAGTATATATATGTAAAATAAATCCAAATCAATCATGAAATATACTAAAATAAACCCATAATATACTAAAAACATGCTATGTTTAAATCAATAATAAAAGATGCAGTTATTTAGGAGTATATAAAAAATATACTTAAAAATAATTTAAGTATAAATCAATAATATGACATGTATTTATTTAGGAATATATCTAAAATATACTAAAAATATACCTAAAGTCTACTAATCATTTAATAAAACAATTATGAATAAATACACATTTAAAACATGTATATATATACTAAAATATACTAAAAATAAACCTAATTACCTAGCATGCATATATAAAAAATAAACCCTAAATATACCAAAGATATCGTAAATGTATATAGAAAATATGCAGACATATACATCAAAATATACTAAAAATAAACTAAAATTATGTCAAATCATATTATAATTTAAATCACTTTTAAAAGCATATAATGAAAATGAAAAATCCTAAGTCATGCATCCTATATGCAATGTATATATATATAGTATAATAACTCACTGATTCACGCTCCACGAGACAAACTCAACGAGTCTGGTCTGTTAGGTCTCGGTCTCGGAGTAGTTAGAAAAATAAAATAATAACAACTATCATAACAAATTTCTAACTCTACGCTTCTAGGATTACTATAGAAATGCTAAATCAAAAATTCAAAACTAGACTCGGATCAGTTGTCACGTTTTACGAGAAATTATCAAAATTTTGACAGAATCTCCTCTGTAAAATAGACATCTCCCTATAAAAGTAGGGTCGATCCTGTACAGAAAATACACTTCTAAAATCTCAAAGCACAACACCTCGGGTTGGAACCCCAAACTCCACAAATCCCTAACTGAGGTTCACAATACACAAACAAACAATATTAAACAATAAAATAATAAAAATCATCAAAAACCCATAAAAATATTTAAAAACCTTTATTTTCCAATTAAAACATAAAAGTCTAATTTAAATAATATTTGATGATAAAAATTCATAAATGGAATAAAATTCCCATTTTTACAATTAAATTAACATAGATTGTAAATAATATTTAAAATCACAATTTAATATCACAAAAATAATAAAATACACATTTAGCCTCAAAATAATAAATACACTTATTATTTACATAATATTCTAAAATTATCACAATTAACTAATAAAATCTCAAATATTATATAATACTAATAAAAATTCAACTTTTACAATCATTCAACATAACATAACAAAATTTACATTTAATTGCTTAAATTGTTTAGTTATATAATAAAATTAGTTTAAAACCCAATTTATTTTCAAAATAATATATAATATATTATTTGAAAACAATTTTTGAAAAATAGTATTAATTAGTTAAAAATAGTAATTAATTTGTAAAAATCATTTTAATACCTTAAATAATTATAAAATCAACTAAAACATAATATTTAACTATAATTAACACAAAATTACACATTTACCCCTATAATATAAAATATCCAATATACTAATTAATTTCCTCAAAAATTATAAAATCATTAAAATTATTTAATCAACATATATTATACTAATATCAACCAAAACACATATTTATCCAAAAATTTCTATAAAAATACATTTTTAATCTAATAATTCAAAATACACATAAATTGTATAAAATTCCATAAAAATTATATAAATTCATAAAAATTATTTTATCAACAAATAACCTTCTAATATCAACTGAAACACAAAATTAAACTCTAAATTCAATCAAAATGCACATTTAATTCAATATTCCAAAAATTTACATTAACTAAAAATAATTATAAACATTACATAAAAATCACAAAAATTATAAACTCTACTCCAAAATTAATAATAACACCAAAAATAACAAATTCATAATTTATATAATTAATTTACGAAAATTAATAAAATAATAATAAAAGATTAAAAAATTCACAAAAATCAAAATAAATTCCAAAAATCACACAAAAATTCATGGAAGTAGATTAAGCTACTAGAATCAACATTTGTAAAGGAATTTTGTGTGAACCAACCACTAACAAGCTAAAAAAATCAAAACTCTAAGCAAATCAAAATCTAAAAATCATTCAATACCTAACCAAATCTAGTTTTTAAGCTAAAATGAGCTTGGATTCACACTCACCAGCAAGAGAGGAAGACAACAAGATCGACGATGAGGAAAACGGTGGCCAGACGAAGGAGAACGACCGGAAAGCTGAAGTTTCGGTTTCTATCGCTGCACAAGCTACTGCTGGCGCTGGGGAAGGAGGAGGAGGGCAGCAGAGCTGCTGGAAGGCCGGACGGCACACTGACGGTAGGTGCTAGGACGGTGATGGGCAGAGGGTGATGGTTCGGGTTGGTTTGTATATATATATGTATATGTTTGTGTTTATGAATGAATGTATATATATATGTATATAATACTTTATTATATAATTTAATAAAACTTTATTTAATAATAATATAATATATAACTTAAATTTAAACCACACACTTATTATATACATACATATATATATATATATACACACACACACACACACACACATAAAATAATACAATTAATAAAATAATTAGGAAAATTAATAAAACAATAATAGAATAAAAATACTAAAATAATCTTGCAAATCAAATGACCCAAAATGTTATTTTTACGTAGGAAATTTATTTAAACGTAGAATAATAATAACTAATTGTAAAACAGTAAAATAAAAATAAAATAATCAAATTTAACTTTAAATTTTATTAACACTGCATATTCCATTTTAAAATATAATAATTTAAAAATATAGGTCGTTATACATACTTTTGAAGCCCTTTGGGGTAATGAAGATTAAGCTAGACCTTTATACCTAGAAATGTTATTTCTATACTTTACTGCTTTAAGAGAGATCTGGCATGCGTGTTGATCCCTGATATCCCCTATTAATATTAAGACCAAGACAAAAAATCCTAGGATAAGAGACTTGCCATTGAACACGTGTGTAGGAGGAATAATGTTGGAAGGATGTATTTTGTACACTTAATTGATATTTGCTATTTGTTGCATAGCACATGCACATGCATACATGCATCTCATTCATTATACTAACACCTTATTTTATAGTCATCATCGATACATCGATATCTTCTCGTTTTTGTGGATGACATAAGGTAGCAGACTAATAAGAACGAGTTAAAGTCCTAAAGCCTTAGTAAAGGAAATCCTAAATAGATTGGATAGACTGGAAAGAAGCCCTATCAACCCACTTTACTTGGAAGTTGAACCAACTTCACCTGAATATGAATAAATGGAATAACAACAAGGGAACTGGACCTTAGAAGACATCAAAGGAGCTCTGATGGATGACATGAGTGCTATGATGCAAGATGAGCTGAGACAAGCACTATCTAGACTGATGCAACCTACTACTGTCATACTACCACCTGTAATTGAACAACCACCTGCTGCGAATCCTCTACCTATTGCCAATAATGCTGGGGCCAACCTTTTACTAAAAACCCATATACTATCGATGTGAAGCTTGAGGATATCGAGAATTACATGGTAAAAAAGGCAAAGAAAGAATCCTTTGAACCAGTACACAACCACAAGTCCAAGCAGATGCGAGCACTGACCCAGAAGATGTCCAAGATGGAAGAGCTTATCAAGGGACAAGGCATGGGGTATTCATTTCACTTCAATGACATGTTACAGATGGAAGATGATAGGCTGCTTGACAAGTTCAAGATGCCACAACTGCAGAAATTTAATGGGAGAGGAGATCCGAGGATTCATCTCAGCCAATACACAATAACCATGAGCACTACTAAAGTGCCATTAGCAATGATTACTAAGTTTTTTGTGTTATCCTTAGAGGGAATGGTTATAAACCGGTATCATGGGCTAGAAAAATCTATGAGAGCTTATTGGAAAGAACTATGTACTGCCTTTTTAAGATAATATGATTATAACACCTGGTTGGAAGTGTCCATCAGAGATCTAGAACTGACAAAGTAGAAACCTAATGAATCTTTCTCTGATTTCCTTACCAGATTCATGAATAAAGCAGGGCTGATGAAGAATAAGCTGGCTAAGAAGGATCAGGTTAGGATAATAGTTCAGAATGTGTCACCTAATCTAGTAAAGAGGTTGCAGATGATGAACCCCAAAACTTTTATAGACTTGTATAATGATGGTTTACAAGTAGAAGAGATTGAGAATGATAATAAAAGAAGTTCTAGAGGCACTAGAACCCGAAACTACCCAACCGGGGGCTCATAATAAGGAAGTACTAGCCAAGTTGTGGAGGTTTATGCAATTCAGCAACCTCAGATATTCTCCAACTTCAACCAACCACTCTCTAAAGTCCTAGAATGATTGATCTAGAAAGACTTACTTTGACCCTTAACCTTCTCCAAACCACCTAACCCGAATGTCCCAAACTACGACCCCAATAACTACTGTAAGTTTTACCAAGTAGTTGTCCACTCCACAAACACCTGTATTCACCTCAAACACAAGATCTAAAACCTAATAAACTCTAAAAAAATCACAGACTTTGAAAAATCTAACTCTAACCTAAACACTAAAAATAATCCTTTACCTGACTACCAAAAAGTCCTACCATCGACCACTATAATGATTAACTCAGGAGTGAGTGAAGAAGAAGTGCTAAACTCCTTTGAAAACCTAAACCCTATAGTTAATGGAGAATCTCCTAATGCCTCTAGAGGAGTTGAGGATTTATTGGGGCAGCCTCAGGGAAATTTGACTATAAGGTATTTTATTCCAAATCGCCCTCTGTAAATATCTCAATTGAATCAATTGTGCCCTCAAGATGGGGTGATGACTTTGGTGATGGGCTAACAAAAGAAGAGAATAAGGAGTCTCTAAACTCCAGAATAGGGGATTGAGGAATTACTGAGAGCATTGAAGGAAAGGAAACGTGCACAATAAAAGTATAGAAGGATGGAAAGAGGGATAGAATCATTAAAGTTATAAATATTTGGTATGACTCTGATGAAGAGAGTTCCACTAGTCTGGATGTGTGGAATGATGACCCTAAAGTGAATCATGTCATTAGAAGTGGGAGGAATTACAAGGCAACAGAAAAAGAAGGTTGAGAGAGTTGTAGAAAGAGAAGAGACAAATGATGTAGAAACAAAAGAAAGGGAAAAGGAAGACCTGATTTTGGAATAACTGAAGAAGGTTAAGGAAAATGTCAGTATTTAGGAACTACTGATGCACTCAGGCAACCATAGAAGAGCTTTAGTGAAAGCTTTGTCGAACATGAACATTGAAATAGTAGCCATACCCAAGGCTATGGTAGCAAAGGTTACAGAAAAGAAATACGGGCTAATAACCTTCTCAGATGATGACCTACCTTTGGAAGGAAGAAATCATAACAAGGCACTATTTATCCCAATTGAAGTAAAAGGGAAAAGAACTAACTTTGTAATGGTTTATGATGGTTCTACCATTAATGTATGCATATTGAAGATCTTGCCTAACTTAGGTTTGAAAGCTGAAGACTTGACAGATTTAAACCTCATAATCAAAGCCTATGATGATAGCAATAGGAATATGAAGGGGATATTCCAAGCTCTGGTTAAAATAGGACCTGTGGAATCAACTATTAAGTTCACCATGATGGATATATCAATTACTTATGCCTTGTTATTGGGAAGGCCATGGTTCCATGCTCTGGGAGGGGTACCCTTGACTATGCACCAGAAGATAAAATTCCCTCATGAAGGAGATGTAGTGACAAACGAAGCAGGAACCAATGCAGTTGTGGCTGCCATATTGGAAAAATAGAAATAAGTGTATGTTCCTTCTGGTTTTCAAATTACTAGGATATTTGACATGACTGAGATGGACCCAAGGGTTGCAAAAATGATGGAGAGCATAAATTACTAACTTAGAAGGGGGCTAGGCAAGAATGAGCAAAGAAGTCCTAACCTACCGGAATTTAAGATTCCAAAATGACACTAAAGGATTAGGGTGTGCTAAAATAGGATCTACTAGCAGAAGGGCAAGAAAGAAGTAAAAGGCTAAGAGAAATAAGCCCCTAGAGAGAGTTGGGCCATTAAGTAAGAATTTCATCAAGTTAGGAGAGGGCAAGTACTATCTGGGTGTTAAGGAGTCCGTTAATGTCGTTGGTAAAAATGTTACTAGGTTAAATATTTTTAAGGACCAGATTATGGAAAACTTAGTCGAGAGTAACAAATAAGAAGTGATGAAGTAAGTAGTTAGAAGAATGGGGGATGCTACTGTTGAAGAGCTGTTGTAACTGCCACCTAAAGAGGAGCCACCCCAGGATTTAGCTACTCTTATTAGTGATAGCTTTACTAATGTTTTTTATGAAGAAATTGATATAATAACGTTTGGTCTCTATAAAGATGAAAATTGTGTTTTTTCCATAGTCAATGATATGAATGCTGGTTTTGCTTACTTATGTGATGTGCATCCTAATAGTTCTATGCATTATAACTTTGATCGTTCATGCATGTTTGACATTAATTCAATTCAATTTAATTCATTTAACATGGGCATGAATGATAATCCAAAGAACATTTCTATATCACATGATGTAACTCCTGAAGAGAGGGAAAATTTTAATAAAATACTAACAAAAAGAAAGGTAGTATTTGTTTAGACCTACGAAGACATGATAGGTTTAGACAGGGACATTGCAGAGCATCACATTCCAAATCATCTAGAAATAAAATTAGTTAAACAGAAATTGCATAGGCTAAAACCAGAATGGATTGAAAAGATAAGGGAAGAAATTGCTAAACAAATTCAGGCCAACCTTTTAGAGGTAGTAGATTATTCCCAATGGCTAGCAAACATAGTCCTGGTACCCGAGAAAGATGGTAAGGTGTGAATGTGTGTTGATTTCAGGGATTTAAATAAAGCATGTCTGAAGGATGACTTCCCTTTACCTCATATCAATGTGATAGTGGATAGTGCAGCATCAAGTGCAATGTACTCCTTCATGGATGGGTTCTCTAGGTATAATCAAATAATGATAGCAGTTATAGATAAGATTAAGACAACTTTCATCATGGCATAAAGGATGTATTGCTACAAGGCTATGCCTTTCAGGTTGAAGAATGCAGGTGCAACATATCAAAGGGCAACCACCACTTTTTTCCATGACATGATACATAAGGAAGTGGAGGTATATGTAGATGATATGATGGTCAAGTTAGAAACAAGAGAGGAACATTTTGAAGTACTGGAAAAATTATTGGCACGCATTAAAAGTATAATTTAAGACTCAACCTAAATAAATGTGTTTTTAAAGTTACTTCAGAGAAGTTATTGGGGCATATAGTCAGTAGTAGAGGAATCGAAGTGGATCCAGATAAAGTGAAAGCCATTCAGGAAATGCTAGCACTAAGGACAGAGAAAGATGTGAGAGGGTTCATAGGCAGGTTACAGTACATTAGTAGGTTCATTGCAAGGCTTACTAATATATGTGACCCAATCTTTAAGCTTCTGAGAAAAGATCAACCTATCGAGTGGAATGATGATCATCAAAGGGCCTTTAATAAGATAAAGGAGTATCTCACTAATCCACATGTACTTAAACCATCGAGGCTAGGTAAACCCTTGATCCTATATTTGGCTCTAGAAGAAAAGGCAATGGGAGCAATGTTAGCACAAGAAGAGCTAGATGGGATAGTGCATACAGTGTATTACCTTAGCAAGAAGTTACTGCCATATGAAGAAAAGTATGATTTGGTAGAGAAGACATATTTGATAATGATCTAGGCAATAAGGAAATTGAGGCATTACTTTCAGTCTTATAAGGTTCATGCCATTTCAAAATAGACCCCTTAAGATGCTTATTGCAGGCACCTACTTTGACCAAAAGGATGTCTCGATGGCTTATTCTCTTGACTGAATTTGATATAGAGTACATTACCCTAAAGGTTATTAAGGAAAGGATAGTAGCAGAATTTTTAGCTCAAAATGCAGTAAAAGGCAATGAATAATGGAGCCTAGAATTCCTAAATGAGAATCTATTAATTATAAAGCATCAGGAATGGAAGCTTTATTTTGATGGTACAGTAAACAATAAAGGAGTTAGGTTAGGAGTGATCCTTATTAAGCTAGAGGGAGAAACCATACCAATGGCCAAGAAGATGAATTTCAAAGTAACCAATAATATGGCTGAGTATGAAGTGTGCATTCATGGAGTAAAAGCGGTGATAGCAGCTGGAGTAAAAGAGTTGTTAGTATATGGGAATTCTATATTGGTTATCAGCCAGGCTAATAAGGAATAGGAAGTGAAAAAGGGAAAGTTAAAACCCTACATCTACTATTTGAAAGCTTTAACAAAGAATTTCACTAAATGTCTCATTATCCATCTATCAAGAGATGATAATCAGATGGAAAATGCACTAGCAACACTCTCTTTAATATGGGATAGTCTGATTGGGTTGACTATAAGGCCATTAGTGATCATGAAATCAAAGGCTCCATGTTATGGAGGTGAGTAGATTATGGGAATTCAGATAGGGCCTCAAAAGAAGCCATGGTTTTATAATGTTTAGAGGTTCATTGAGGAAGGAAAATATCTAGATGAGGCCACTTCAAAAGAAATATATGCCCTGCGTGTTCTTGCATATAATTTTGCAAGTCACGATGGGGTGTTGTATAAGAGAATATTAAATGGAATGCAACTCAGATGTCTTAAGAAAGATGAAGCAGAAGAGGTGATGAAAGAGGTTTATGTAGGGCTTGTGATTCTCAAATGAATGGGATAATCCTAGCAAAGAAGATAATCAGATAAGGATATTACTGGATGAGCATGGAAAATGATTATATTAGAACCGTGAGACAATGCCATCAGTGTCAAATCTATGGGAACCTCAACCACCTTCCTCTAACGGTGCTAAATAGTTTATCATCTCCTTATCCTTTTGCGGTGTGGGGGGATTGATATCATAGGAGAAATAAGGCCAACAACATTGAATGGGCATAAGTACATAGTTATACCAATTGATTACTTCTCTAAATAGGTAGAGTTTGAGTCTCTCAATGCTCTAAAGGTATAACAGATGGCCCGATTTATCAAGAAGAATCTCATTTGTAGATATGGGGTTCCACATCATGTAGTGACAGACAATGGGGTTCAGTTTCAAGAAGAAATGGCAGAGTTATTGTAGAAGTATGGAATCGAGCATTATAAGTCTTCACCGTATCGACCTCAAGCTAATGAAGCAGTGGAAACAATAAATATAAATATCAAGAAAATCCTCTCTAAAATGGTTAAAACTTACAAGGATTGGTCTGAGTTTCTTCCCTTTGCCTTATGGGGATACAAAACTATAGCCAGAACTGCCACAGGCCAAACTTCATTCTCCTTAGTGTACGGCTATGAAGCAGTTTTGCCAATAGAAAATGAGATCAAGTCTCTAAGAGTAGTTATGGAGGCCAAAATGCCCAAGAGTGAATGGGCATGGAACAAATATGATCATTTAGAGAAGAGGATGAATGTTTTGTTTCATACCCAGATATACCAGAAGAGGATAGCAAGGGCATTTAACAAGAAGGTAAATTCGGGGAAGATAAAAGCTGGGGATATAGTACTAAAACAATCCAGAGTAGTGGTGTTCGATCCAAGAGGAAAGTTCAGACCAAACTGGGAAGGACCATACTTAGTCAAGTTAGTTCTGCCAAAGAGAGCCGCTAAAATATCTTATCTTGAAGGGAATGAGTTCATGGAGCCTGTTAACCTGGATTGCCTCAAGAAATACTATCTATAAAAATAAATAAAAGTAGTATAAAGAAAATAAAAGTTTGTTGACTAGAAAACCTGAAAAGGCTAGTCAGGCAAAAATTAGGACATTCCCACAGTTCAGAAAACCCATAAAGGGCTGGTAGGAAAAAAATAGGGAATAAAATAAAATTAAAAAAGGTCCTGTTGATTAGAAAACCCATAAATGACTGGTCAGGAAAAAATTAGGGAAATAAAATGTGAGCAAAAAATATTCAATGAAAAAATTCGAAAGGACTAGCTAATAACAGAAGTTATGTCATATGATGTAGCAAATGTACTCATTTTTTCCCTAATTAATTAATCTTATTAAAATTGAAATTCTGTTATGACATTGCATGTTCTATCTTCTTTATAATACATAAGCACTAGAAAGGAAAACAAAACATAAAAGATTAAGACTAGCACTATGAGACCATTTTGTTTTAATGGTGCCTATGATTCTTCCTCTGAGATTCATCATGTAAAACTTGGATCCTATTATATCTAGAAAATTTGGGTGGCTCTGTAGCTTATATCACGACCCACATTTGAAAAGTAAAGAACCCGCTAAGTTGAAAACCCGAAAGGGTGGCTTGGGCAAAAGTTAGGGCATGCTTGTTAAGTTGAAAACCCAAAAGGGAAGCTTAGAAAAATTTAAGGCATAAAAAAAATCAATTAACTCACTTAGGATCATCTATTCATTCAAGTCTAATTTCACAAAAGGGAAGTTTGAAATAGAGCAATATAAAAGATAGTTTGTCCTAACTATAAAATAGAAAATAGCCTGGAATCGATCATCCCGAGCTCTAGAATCAGGCCATGGGCTCCATCCTCTACTATAGTCATCATGATGATAAGTATCTAGAGGTCTAGCAGATGAAGTGCCAGTATTGTAGGGGTCAAGGCCTGAGTCAGCAAGCCGCCTGCGAAGCATCTCAATCTCCCGCTTTAGATCCCGTGAATAACTCTGCATATATAGGAAGCATTATATCATATGCACTTCATGCACACCATGCATACATTTGCATAATAAGTGTATATATACTTACTAGCCAACTATCTGTGACCTGCATACTAAATAACCTCTAAGATGAGATAAGTCCATATAGATACTTTGCTTGTGTCCGGGGGACTTATTTTGCAAAATTGTACTAACATTAATACCAAGTGTATAGGTAAAACAAAAAGCAAATCATGCAAACTCACATGAGATATATCAGCTGGGGAAAAACTAGGGAGTTGAGTATCACTGAAATGCATTTGTTGCTCAACTAAAGTTTGAACAGTGGGCCTTAATAAAACATTGATCTATCTAGAAGAGATACATCACCAAAAATAGCACCAGCAAAAGCTCCCTCATGGCTAGTCCCAACATGTTGAGTGTGATGTACATAGCTAGGATTGGGCTCAAGGACCTCAGGTGCAATCTTAGGCCCAGGGGCAGCCTCACTCTCCTGTGCAGTCTCAAACCCCTTATCAGCCCCAAGCACCTCCTTTATCACTTCATCGATAGGGAAACGAACCTCCTTAATCTGTGAAAAGAAAATTATAAGAAAAGAATAAGTGATTAGAAGAGGTCCATAAAAGAAATGATCAAAAGTTACCCTAGCTTGATCAATAGGAACCTGCTCCAAGAGGTTCTCATGGAAAAACTGCTGGTAATAACGAGACCGCTTCATAAAAATCATGGCATGATAACCCTATAACACCTCCCTCAATTTTGAACCTATTAAACAGGAACTATAAAGCATTGAGTAGGGGACAACAATAGGAATACGATGTCGGGAAGGTCCAGAGCACCACCGATATATCCGCTCTCCCAAATACCACATTCGACAGCCATAACCAAGGAGCAAAACCCTCATCTCCTCAAGTCATACTGTAGTATCCATGAAATCATATCACTAGATGTCATCAGCTCCCTTCAGCCAATTAGAATAGATTTACAAAATTAGTATTAATTAAGTTTAACATGTATTAAGTCATAAAGTACTAATGATTTTATTTTCTTACTAGGTCCCATTCGATGGTGTTCAGTTGATCATGATAGGTCTACAGAATATTCTTGACTCTCGCTAGATGGAAAGAGCCCCATCTCTTCATCAGGGGGAGACTCCTGTCAGAGCTGATAGCCTCAAAGCCACAAATCAACCCAATCTCTATGCTCCAGATTTGAAAAATAAGTCAACAAAAAGAAAGAAAAGAAAATAGAAGAAGAGAAACGAAAAAGGGACAGACGCACATCCAGGACATGCCAAAAGCAGCACATAGTGACTGTGCCTCTACAGACAGTGTCCAATCTATAATACAAATAAGCCAGCATTGTACATCCCCAATTAAGAGTGATAACTCGATCTAAATCATAAAGGGCATTGAGTAGTGTAATACTGACTTCGTGACCAGTCTCGTAGAAAAGGGTCGTGCTAAGCAAGATCAGAAGGAAGCACCTCACCTTATGAGTAATCTGGTGAGGTATGGCAGTGGGAAGACATTTGAATCCCTCGACAAATAATGAAAGAACAATGTTCTTCCAGTTCTTCCATGCTGGGAAAAATCCAATCAAGTCTCGCATATACTGACTCCGTGCATGCTCGGGGAGACTGCAATAACTAATGTCAAAGGAAATGAAAGTCCTTTCGAAGGTGATCCTAGTGATAGCTGAGAAACTTATGGGCAAAATGGTTAACTCACCTACATGAGTATGGAATGTATGGGTGGTGTCCATCCAAACTCACTTAGTGTGAATAAAGAATGGCGATCGGACCTCCCTTAAGTTGTCGAAAGCCCAATAATAAATTGTTTAAATCCAGAGGCCTACACTAGCTGCGAAATATTCTCCGATAGCCCATGAAATAATTCACGAGCTGTGTGAAAATAGCCCATGAATTTCATCGGTCGCTAGGAGAATTTCGAGGGAGAAATAATAATTAATTGACTAAAAAAATTGGATTGACAAAATAGAATGTTGATCAGCATTACACAAATACCGACCAGTTTTTAGACTTTTGACTCTGATTTTCAGATACCCGATCGACTATTCACCTAAAACTCAATACTTTCGAGTTTAATTTTTAAATTTTCATGCATTTTTTAATAATTTCTAGTCTAATTTCAATAATGTACATACTACTCTATATTCTAAAATTTGATACTGATTACTAACTGTATGAATAAATTTTTGCAGAAATAAATAAAAATGAGGGAATGATACCTCATTACCCACGTCCGTGCACCTATGAAGGTAAAGACGGGTCAAAGGAAGCAAGGAATAGCCCTCCCAAAGTCTGAGGTTGTTCTAAGGAAAATAGAAAGGCACAATGGCTAGGTCAGCTAGAATCTCTACTCCCTCATGGAATCCATATTGTGGGTCAGCCATAGGATCAGATGGTTCATGAATTGGACTTCAAATAAGCAAGAAATTAAAGGAGGAAAATCAAGTGAAAAGAAAATAAAAAATTTGAAACAATCGGTAAAAAGGAATGAAAGCAATTGGCAAAATGAGGAAATGAAGCTTTTATTAAAATGAAAAATATCCATTTTGATCCTTGGAACTTCATTACATTTAAAACCAAATTTACTCTTTGTAATTTCAACCATAATTACATTTTAATTATGATTTAATTCGTAAATAATTCATTCAACTCACATCATCCATCAATAATTTATTATTAATTGTGTTTGTATTTATTTTGAATTATCTGTCAAGTACATAATGTAGAATATTGCAGAATTCAACTTTACATTTCTACATGTATCATTTCAATCAAATGTTAAAATTCGTTTCATGTTACACAGTAGTTGAAACACAAATTTTCAAAATTATCATGTTATGTGTTACACAATGGTCATAACATAAATTTCAAATTCCACTTGTTATATGCTTCAATAGCAGTTATAACATGACCGTTTTTAGACTTTACTACCAGACACTACACGGCAGTTATGGTGATGTCGCTAAACATCCCACAGGGAATATAGCGGATTTTAAATCACTAGATGTTCCATAGGAACTACAACACCATTTTTAAAGCTCGCTAGATGTCCCATGGGGAATATAGCGAGGGTCATCACATTCATTTCATTGAACATCCCACATGGAATATAACCAAATTCATTATCACTAGATGTCCTAAAAGGAATATAGTGCAATTTGTCAGACACTACACAATAACTACAATATTATTGATAAACTGTCACGACCCAAAACAGGGGCCATGACCGGCGCTAGGGAACGAGAATTCTTTCGAATCCGAAACCCGTAGCAAGCCTAAAAATAAAATAAATATGCAATAATAACCATAAAAATATAATATGCAGCGGAAAATAAAAATCATAAATATTACAATATCATCCATATCAACTGGATTTAATTCAAAACTCATCTCATCGCATACATAATCTCATAAATGTATAATCTTTATACAAATCCAGTTTTACTATAATACATCTCTTTAAAACAAATACTTTATTTCACAACTACTGAAAATCACAACTACTGCAGTGTCTAGATAAAATAAATAAGACTCAAGTATACAATTTACATAAAGAAGCCGGGGCGGAAGAAATCCGGCGTATCGACCTGCTACTGAGGTCTGAGGAAGTTGACTCTCCTGAAAAATAGTCAACGGAGGGGAGTCAGACCTCACTGAGTGAATTACTATAATATATATACATACACTCTAAGTGATAATGCATACAGTCAACAGTATCTGAGTAATATGTATATATACAGGCAAATTCATACAGATGCAGAAAAATCATTTTCATATATTTGTCTGAAAATCAACTTTTATGAAGGATCACATAGAACCCTAGAATATCGCAACCTCAGAAAAATAGTGTTAAACAACACTCTAGCCATACAGGCTCACTGATTCCAAATATATCCACTTAATCCATATGGACAGTAGACTGGCCCCGAGACACTAAGTCAACCGAGCTCCAGCAGTCTGACTGCCAGTGTGATTGGCCCCGAGACACTTGGTCAACCGAGCTCCAGCAATCACACCCACAAACCACATCTCACATATATCAATAATCATGATCAATTCAATATCCACAAATAAGTTAGTAATATAGCCTAAAGCTATAGGCGTATCGGTACGTACTCGGTCCTAGTGCTGCCCACTAGGTAGCACGTTCTATTGATATCCTTCATTCTTAAATATAAAACATTCATTCACAAAAATAAATGATGCATGGATATAAATGAAATAGCAATATAAACCATATATATACCGAAAATATACCAAACATAAACCAGGTATATTTTGAGTATATATATGTCAAATAAATCCAATCAAATCATGAATTAAACTAAAAATATATTTAAAAACATTTTAAATATATTTTATTAATAAAACATGTATATAATTTATTATATACCAAAAATATACCAAAAATATACTTGAATATAAATCATGTTATTTATGCATATTTAGTCAAAATAAAACATGCATTTTCTAAATCATGCATCCTAAGCATATATATATAATATAGTAACTCACCTAATGCGCTCCACGAGACGGGTCCGACGGGCCTGGTCCACTAACCCTCGGTCTCGGCGCAACTAAACAAGAAATAATTATTCGACATCAGAATAACCCTAACAGAAATCCTAGAATTCAATCTAGAGTATTAAATACAGAATCGAAAATTAGGGTTCGACTGGATATCACGTTTTACGAGAATTCTACCGGAAATCCGACAGAACCTCCCCTGTAAAACGGACATCTCTCTACTCAAAAGAGTAGAGCCGACCCTGCAAAGAAAATACACTTCAAAAATAAACACCACAATCCATCACAACCCCTCGGTCGGACTCCAGACTACAATCTGTCGACCGGGGTCCAGAAACACAGAAAATATATTCAAATATACCAAAAATATCCTTAAATCATAAAAATACATTTCATACGTAGAAATTACATAATAAATCTTGAAACACTATAAAAATCGATTAAAACTCATTTTATTAGAAAAACCGTATATTATATATATAATTGAAAATAATTCCCGGAAAATAGTTTTAATTAGTTAAAAATACCAAATATTTTGTAGAAATCATTTTTATACCTTAAATAAATATTAAAACCAATTAAATTACATTTTTAGACAATTTAGGGTAAAATTACCAAAATACCCCTATATATATATATATACCTAAATTACTTCAAAAATTCACCAAAAATCATACAATTATCCAAAATTAATTTTCTCAACATATTTATCAATAATATCAATAATTAAACTCAATTAACCAATTAAATTCAATTTAAAACACAATTAACCTAATTTTCCAAAATCACCTAAACTTCAATAATTAAAAATAAATACTTAGAAATTCATAAAAATTCCAAATAAATTTATATAATTCATTTCAACACCTAATTCAACCATAAACTCCAATTTCATAATTTAAATAATTAATTTCCGAAAATTAGAAAATAATATTAAAATATTCAAAAATACCCAAAAATCCAAAAAACCTCCAAAAATTCTGTAAAAATTCATACATGAAGATTAAGCTACCAGGAACAACATTTGTGAAGGAAGTTTCCATGAATCATCCAAATCGAAGCTCAAAAAAATCAAAAACTCAAAGAGGCCGAAATTTTCAAATCGAAACCTAAGCAATTCTAGACCATTTTAGCTCAAACCAAAGCTAGAATAACACTCACCGGAGCTCAAGGAGAAGATAGAGACCGGCGGTGTCGAAAATGGTGGCCGGAGGAGGGAGAAACGGCGGTGAAGAATAGTGGTCGGCGTCGGGCGCGGGAGAGAAAGGAAGAAGAAGAAGAAAAAGAAAAAGAAAGAAAAGGAAAGAAAAAGAAAAAGAAAAAGAAAGAAAAAGGAAAAGAAAAAAGAAAAAAAAAGAAAAAAAATAAAATAAATTAAAATAATTAAATATTAATAAATAATTAATAATAAAATAATAAATTTTAATAATTTAATAATAAATAATATAATCAAATAATAATAAATAAATAATAAAATATTAGGGTAATAATAAACCCTAATTAAATAAATATACACACACAGGCTTTATTTAATAATTTAAAAATATGTATGAGTTCATGCAAACCCGTAAATACATTTAAAATAATTAATAATACATTGTTTACGTGGAAATTTCCCCGAAAATGAAAGTCCCGGGAAAATTTTACGTAAAACACTGTATATAAAACACAGTAATTAAAATAGGTTTAAAATACATATTAACTCATAAAAATATCGTACAATGCATAAAAATTATTGACACTGTATATCCCGGTACAGTGTAAAAATATTTTAAAAAAACACGGGATATTACAGTCTTCCCCCCTTACAAGAATTCGTCCCCGAATTCTAAAAACAAGATTACAGAATCAGGAAGGAAAGAGATACGGGTAAGAAGCTCGCATCTCAGCTTCAGTCTCCCACGTATGCTCTTCAACTCTGTCGCTACGCCACAAAACCTTGACCATCGGAATCTGCTTCGATCGCAACTGTCGAACTTGAAAATCTACGATTGCCACAGGTTCTTCCACAAACGTCAAATCTTCGCTCACTTCCACACTGTCAGGTTGCAACACGTGTGAAGGATCTGAGATATACTTCCTCAACATCGAGATATGAAATACTGGATGCACCTGTGACATACTCGGAGGCAAATCCAACCGATATGCAACAGTGCCAACTCTCTCCAGAATCTCAAACGGTCCAATATATCTCGGTGCTAACTTACCCTTCCTGCCAAATCTCATCACACCCTTCATCGGAGATACTTTCAGAAAAACGAAATCTCCAACCTGAAACTCCACATCTCTGCGCCTAGGATCCGCATAACTCTTATGTCTGCTAACTGCGGTCTCTAACCTGCGCTTGATCACGACGACTTTCTCTGCAGCATCTTGAACCATCTCTGGTCCAGTCAAAGCTCTCTCACCAATCTCATCCCAACTCAACGGGGATCTACACTTCCTTCCATACAACGCCTCATATGGTGCCATGCCAATACTGCTATGGTAGCTGTTATTATATGCAAACTCAACAAGCGACAAATGATCATCCCAACTACCTCCCAAATCCAAGACACACATCCTCAACATATCTTCCAGTGTCTGGATCATCCTCTCAGACTGACCATCTGTCTGAGGATGAAAAGCAGTACTGAAATCCAACCTAGTGCCCATCGTTTCCTGCAACTTCTGCCAAAAACGAGAAGTAAACACCGAACCTCTGTCTGACACAATGGACACAGGTACTCCATGAAGGCATACAATATGCTTCACGTACAACTTCGCCAATCTAGCAACTGAATATGTGGCTTTCACAGGCAAGAAATGTGCAGACTTCGTCAATCTGTCTACAATCACCCAGATGGAATCGTATCCATCCTTCGAACGAGGTAAACCGACCACAAAATCCATAGCTATCCTTTCCCATTTCCACTCGGGAATAGGAAGAGGCTGAAGCTTCCCAGAAGGCTTCTGATGTTCGGCTTTCACTTGCTGACACGTCAAGCACTTAGCGACATAATCGGCAACATCCTTCTTCAATCCATCCCACCAGTATAGATCTCTGATACTGTGGTACATCTTAGTAACACCAGGATGAACGTTGTAGGCTGTAGAATGTGCTTCCTCTAAAATCTCCTCTCTCAAATCATCCACATCAGGAACACACAATCTACCACTGATCCACAACACACCATTATCATCGAGTGTGAAATCAGTGAACTTCCCTGCTCTGACATTCTCTGCAAGCTCTTCCAGAATAGGATCTCGGCTCTGAGCTGCTTTAATCCTATCCCTTAGTACAGATCGTACTTTAAACTGAGCTAACAGTCCACCTGATCTACTGATCTTCATCATCAGACCTTGATCCACCATCAGATGCAATTCCTGGATCAATGGTCTCCTCTCAACACCGATGTGAGCAAGACTACCTGAAGACTTCCTACTCCAGGCATCTGCTACCACATTAGCTTTACCCGGATGGTAAAGAATCTCACAATCATAATCCTTCAACAGTTCCAACTATCTTCTCTGCCTCAAATTCAAATCTCGCTGCTGGAAAATGTACTTAAGGCTCTTGTGATCAGTAAATATCTCACAAGTCACCCCGTACAAATAATGTCTCCAAATCTTCAAAGCAAAGATCACTGCAGCCATCTCAAGATCATGTGTAGGATAGTTTTGTTCATGCTTCTTCAACTGCCTCGAAGCATAGGCTATCACCCTTCCATTCTGCATCAACACACAACCAAGACCAATTCTAGAGGCATCACAGTAAACTGTGAACTTATCCACACTATTAGGCAAAGCTAATACTGGCGCTGTGGTCAACTTCTCCTTCAACAACTGAAAACTATTCTCACAAGCTTCTGACCACTCGAATCTAACATTCTTCTGAGTCAAGCGAGTCATAGGGGCTGCTATCCTGGAAAAATCCTGCACAAACCGCCTATAATACCCGGCTAAACCCAGAAAACTCCGAATCTCAGTAACTGAAGTAGGTCTAGGCCACTCAGATACTGCTTCAACCTTCTGTGGATCAACCTGAATACCTTCTTTAGACACTACGTGTCCAAGAAAAGAAACACTCTCCATCCAGAAATCACACTTCGAGAATTTAGCATAAAGCTGATGATCTCTCAGTGTCTGTAGTACAATCCTCAAATGATATATGTGCTCTTCCATACTCCTCGAATATACCAGTATATCATCAATGAAGACTACTACAAACTGATCCACATACGGTCTGAATACTCTGTTCATCAGGTCCATAAAAGCTGCTGGTGCATTAGTCAAACCAAAAGACATCACCAGAAACTCATAATGACCATATCGAGTGCGGAACGCTGTCTTAGGAATATCAGCTTCACTGATCCGCAGCTGATGATAACCCGACCTCAAGTCAACCTTAGAAAAGAACTGTGCACCCTGGAGCTGATCAAACAAATCATCTATCCTCGGGAGAGGATACTTGTTCTTCACTGTCACCTTATTAAGCTCTCTGTAGTCAATGCACAGTCTCAGGGTACCATCCTCGAAGCTTGCCAACAAGATTTAGAAGCAAAAATGGGAGAAACAAATGAATGCGTGGCACCCGGATCAAACAAAATCAAAGCATCCAGGTAACAAACAGAAAGAATACCTGCCACGACTGCATTAGATGCCTGAGCATCCTGCTGAGTCAGATGAAAAGCTCTGGCCTGGCCTCGACCTCCCTGCTGACTGGTAGAAGCCTGGCCAACACCTCGGGTACCTCCTCTCGTACCTCTACCACGACTCTGCTGTGGAACAAACTGAGTAGAACTCTGATGCTGAGCTGGTGGTAACTGAAATGGCACGGGTGCTGCACTAGCAATCGACTGTTGTGGGAATCGCGGAATCTGCTGCTGCTGATACCCAGAATAAGGACACGATCTGGCAAAATGTCCTGTCTGCTCGCATCTGAAACATGTCAACGGTGTCAGATAACACGGTCCCTGATGGACTCTACCACACGTCTGACAAACACTGGCCGCTGATCCAGAACTACGACCACTGCTGCTGCTCGAAGCACCTGACCCAAATCTAAACGATCTACGCTGACCTCCACGACCATGTCTACTGCTCCGATGCACTCGCTGCTGCTGTCTCTGACTCTGCTGAGTCGAACCTCGCTGCTGACTACTCGAACCAACATGAAAACTCGAATATGGAGTAGCCTGCAATCCACTCGACTGAACTCCCAACTGGTAATAATCAGGCATCGCTCCCTGCCTAACTAATCTCAGCTCAATCTCCTTAGCTAGCTCAATCACCGACTCCAGAGTAAGACCTGCTGTAGGCATACCAGCAAAAGCTGAACCCAAACCAGTAACATAGGTAGTAACAGCGAAATACTAATCTCGCATCAGATCCTCAGCATATCTACCCAGACGAAGGAACTCTCGGGTATACTCCTCTACTGATCGATCTCCACGAGAAATACTAGTCAAACGGAGACGATAGCTCAAACGAAGAGGCTCTGGATAAAATCTCCTCATGAATCGCTCTCGAAACTGAGCCCATGTCATCGTCATCATATAAGGCTGGATCATCTGAATGAACCAATCCAAGGCTGGTCCCTCGACAGACAACTCAACGATCATGATCCTCTGGTACTCGGTATGAGCAGTCCGAGTCCTAGTCTCAATCGCATGCAGAAAATCTAAAGGATCAGAAGTACCATCAAAAGAAATCCTGCCAACTCTGGCATAGAACAAAGCTGCCTCAGGGTCAGACATACCCTGCTGATAGGCAGGCTGAACAGGCTGAACAACTGGAGGAACAGGAACATCAAACTCAGGCTCAACAGGCTCCTCGTCCTGTAACTCTCTCTGCCTACGGCGACCTGCCGCTCCTCGAGGTCTACCCCTGCCACGACCTCTACGTCTAACTGGCTGCTCAGGAGGTAAAACCTCGTCCTGAAAAGACTCATCATCCTCGGCCTCAACGACCGGTGGAGCGACACGCGCTCGCCTCCTCATTCTGAAAAGACAAATGGAAAGATTCAGACAAAACAGACAACGGAGGAATAATGCTGAAAACTACAGCAAGGAATACTCATCAAGACATACTCGAACCTAATACACTGCAGTAGTCCAACAGAAAACACAACTTTAAAACTAGGGCCACAACTCACAAAACTAAGCCCTGACACAGAACTCCACTCTGATACGAACTTCGCTCTGATACCAACTTCGTCACGACCTAAAACAGGGGCCATGACCGGCGCTAGGGAACGGGAATTCTTTCGAATCCGGAACCCGTAGCAAGCCTAAAAATAAAATAAATATGCAATAATAACCATAAAAATATAATATGCAGCGGAAAATAAAAATCATAAATATTACAATATCATCCATATCAACTGGATTTAATTCAAAACTCATCTCATCGCATACATAATCTCATAAATGTATAATCTTTATACAAATCCAGTTTTACTATAATACATCTCTTTAAAACAAATACTTTATTTCACAACTACTGAAAATCACAACTACTGAAAATCACAACTACTGCAGTGTCTAGATAAAATAAATAAGACTCAAGTATACAATTTACATAAAGAAGCCGGGGGCGGAAGAAATCCGGCGTATCGACCTGCTACTGAGGTCTGAGGAAGTTGACTCTCCTGAAAAATAGTCAACGGAGGGGAGTCAGACCTCACTGAGTGAATTACTATAATATATATACATACACTCTAAGTGATAATGCATACAGTCAACAGTATCCGAGTAATATGTATATATACAGGCAAATTCATACGGATGCAGAAAAATCATTTTTATATATTTGTCTGAAAATCAACTTTTATGAAGGATCACATAGAACCCTAGAATATCGCAACCTCAGAAAAATAGTGTTAAACAACACTCTAGCCATACAGGCTCACTGATTCCAAATATATCCACTTAATCCATATGGACAGTAGACTGGCCCCGAGACACTAAGTCAACCGAGCTCCAGCAGTCTGACTGCCAGTGTGATTGGCCCCGAGACACTTGGTCAACCGAGCTCCAGCAATCACACCCACAAACCACATCTCACATATATCAATAATCATGATCAATTCAATATCCACAAATAAGTTAGTAATATAGCCTAAAGCTATAGGCGTACCGGTACGTACTCGGTCCTAGTGCTGCCCACTAGGTAGCACGTTCTATTGATATCCTTCATTCTTAAATATAAAACATTCATTCACAAAAATAAATGATGCATGGATATAAATGAAATAGCAATATAAACCATATATATACCGAAAATATACCAAACATAAACCAGGTATATTTTGAGTATATATATGTCAAATAAATCCAATCAAATCATGAATTAAACTAAAAATATATTTAAAAACATTTTAAATATATTTTATTAATAAAACATGTATATAATTTATTATATACCAAAAATATACCAAAAATATACTTGAATATAAATCATGTTATTTATGCATATTTAGTCAAAATAAAACATGCATTTTCTAAATCATGCATCCTAAGCATATATATATAATATAGTAACTCACCTAATGCGCTCCACGAGACAGGTCCGACGGGCCTGGTCCACTAACCCTCGGTCTCGGCGCAACTAAACAAGAAATAATTAATCGACATCAGAATAACCCTAACAAAAATCCTAGAATTCAATCTAGAGTATTAAAATACGGAATCGAAAATTAGGGTTCGACTGGATATCACGTTTTACGAGAATTCTACCGGAAATCCGGCAGAACCTCCCCTGTAAAACGGACATCTCTCTACTCAAAAGAGTAGAGCCGACCCTGCAAAGAAAATACACTTCAAAAATAAACACCACAATCAATCACAACCCCTCGGTCGGACTCCAGACTACAATCTGTCGACCGGGGTCCACAAACACAGAATATATATTCAAATATACCAAAAATATCCTTAAATCATAAAAATACATTTCATACGTAGAAATTACAAAATAAATCTTGAAACACTGTAAAAACCGATTAAAACTCATTTTATTAGAAAAACCGTATATTATATATATAATTGAAAATAATTCCCGGAAAATAGTTTTAATTAGTTAAAAATACTAAATATTTTGTAGAAATCATTTTTATACCTTAAATAAATATTAAAACCAATTAAATTACATTTTTAGACAATTTAGGGTAAAATTACCAAAATACCCCTATATATATATATATACCTAAATTACTTCAAAAATTCACCAAAAATCATACAATTATCCAAAATTAATTTTCTCAACATATTTATCAATAATATCAATAATTAAACTCAATTAACCAATTAAATTCAATTTAAAACACAATTAACTTATTTTTACAAAATCACATAAACTTCAATAATTAAAAATAAATACTTAGAAATTCATAAAAATTCCAAATAAATTTATATAATTCATTTCAACACCTAATTCAACCATAAACTCCAATTTCATAATTTAAATAATTAATTTCCGAAAATTAGAAAATAATATTAAAATATTCAAAAATACCCAAAAATCCAAACAACCTCCAAAAATTCTGTAAAAATTCATACATGAAGATTAAGCTACCAGGAACAACATTTGTGAAGGAAGTTTCCATGAATCATCCAAATCGAAGCTCAAAAAAATCGAAAACTCAAAGAGGCCGAAATTTTCAAATCGAAACCTAAGCAATTCTAGACCATTTTAGCTCAAACCAAAGCTAGAATAATACTCACCGGAGCTCAAGGAGAAGATAGAGACCGGCGGTGTCGAAAACGGTGGTCGGAGGAGGGAGAAACGGCGGTGAAGAATAGTGGTCGGCGTCGGGCGCGGGAGAGAAAGGAAGAAGAAGAAGAAAAAGAAAAAGAAAGAAAAGGAAAGAAAAAGAAAAAGAAAAAGAAAGAAAAAGGAAAAGAAAAAAGAAAAAAAATAAAATAAATTAAAATAATTAAATATTAATAAATAATTAATAATAAAATAATAAATTTTAATAATTTAATAATAAATAAAATAATCAAATAATAATAAATAAATAATAAAATATTAGGGTAATAATAAACCCTAATTAAATAAATATACACACACAGGCTTTATTTAATAATTTAAAAATATGTATGAGTTCATGCAAACCCGTAAATACATTTAAAATAATTAATAATACATTGTTTACGTGGAAATTTCCCCGAAAATGAAAGTCCCGGGAAAATTTTACGTAAAATACTGTATATAAAACACAGTAATTAAAATAGGTTTAAAATACATATTAACTCATAAAAATATCGTACAATGCATAAAAATTATTGACACTGTATATCCCGGTACAGTGTAAAAATATTTTAAAAAAACACGGGATATTACATAAACGTTCCACAAGAACGATAACATGTTTTCAAATCATGAGTCGTTAGACATCCTACGTGGAATATAGTGAAATGCATAAATTTTACTAGACATTCCATGGGAAATATAGTGAAACCTATTAAACATAGCATTTTGCTTAAAATTGCCCAATAATTTAAGCACTAGCATGTCAATTAGGATACAATGAAGTACCCTAATTCTTTCTTTCGAAATTATGTGCTACTACGCTTTGTCTCAATTTGTTAAGCAAACAAGGACAAAGGGGGGGTAACTATAAGCACCCAATTTCAGGATGCAATTGTGCACGCGTGCAATGAAAGCCCCTATGATGAAAACCTAATCGAGAATTGATCTCTAATGTCGTGTTTCACGATTTAAAGGATAAAATAGCTATGTTTTATGGATTTAATTACAAAATTGGTCTTTCAGTGATTTGATTGCAAAAATTAGAAACTTTCAAGGACTTTTTTATTATTTAAAAAAAGTTGATTGATCGGCATTTAATGCCAATAGGCATTGTATAATGCCGATCGGCGTTATGTAGTGCCAATCGACATTATATAATGCCAGTCGACATTATGGATGTCAGTTGGCATTCTAGAGTGCCAATTTTTGCTAAAAATTGATTTTTACGTTAAAAATTAATTTTTTCATCATTTTTATTTTTTCATTGGTCTAGGACACCATGTGTCCTTGCATGTGAGTCTTTGATTTTTTCAAAATCTATCACTCATCTTGTTATCTAGATTTTAAAAGTTAAAAATTTATACTGTTGAGAGACTCCTAATCTCAATCCCAATATCGCACAACTTTCCTGCATGATCACAGGAGCTAAGGTTATTAAGCCAGGTTTTAAAAGCTAAAAGGCAGAGTTTATGAAGGGGGAGGAAAAAGGGAGTTTGAAAAAAAAACCTAGAGAAGAGTTTCAAAAAAAACCAAAGAGAATAAAAACCCTAATTAGCTACTATAAAAAGGGAGTGAATTGAAAAACATAGACCTTCTACTGCAGGTTTCAAATCAACAAAAAATATGTTCTTTGCTTTTAAGGTCCAGAGAATCAAGAAAAAATAATAGAGTCAATCTCAAAACGGTGACAATCCTAATCTGAGGGGCATTTCAAACAACATTTGCACAGTATCTTCTACTTTTTTTTTATTTTGATTTTATTTCTTTATTTTATTTCTTGATTAATTCATTACTGATTAATTTTTTTGTCTTTTTTTGTTTTTTTAATTGGTATTCTATAGTGCTCTGGATGTGAGATTTTGGCAGTATTGAAAAATCCATAGGATTCCATAGACTAAGTTTTGTGAAATCCCCATAGAATTTAGGATTTATTATTTATTATCTTTTATAGTATTTTGTTCATGGATTTTATTGGGTTGTAATTAATTTGCTTTAATTTTCTACACTGTAGTTTGTAATGGCCTTAATAGAGGAAAATTAGTGGAACTTTAATTCTCTGCACTAAAAATTGATTAGTAATCTAGGCTTAATTTGGTAAAATTAAATTAAAATCAATAATGATAGTAGATTAATTTTAGGGTTTTATGAAATTGAATTAGGGTTTCTTAGAAAAATTATTGTTTTGATTTATTTTTTAATATGTTTGTTGAATTGGGTTTAATTTTATGTTTTTATTCTCTTTGCGCCCTAGGCCCACATTAGGTTCCAACTCATTTAATAAATAGACTTTTAATTGGATTTTTAGGTTTAATTAATTTTAAAATCAATTTAGGCCCAATTAGATTAATTTAGACTTAGGCCCATTTTTAGTTTAATTAAAATTAATTTAGTCTTAGCTCAACCCATTAAAATATTTTCTTTTTAAAATAAATAGATTTAGGATCACATCACATCACTTAAGTAGAATTAAGCCCACTAATTTTATTTCTTAAAATTAATACATTTAGGCCCACTTTTTAGAATTAAAATAAGTAGACTTAGGCTCATTAATTATCTTAAAATGCAGGACCATCTTTAGTCCATTTCACTTGTAAATAAAAATATAGAATTAGCTAAACTTCAAAATAAAATTAATCTAGTTTAGACATAGGGACGCTGCCTTTTGTATGATTTTTTTACATATAATTTTATGACTTATTGCCTTTGGATTAAATGGATGTTTAATTAGGGTTTAAATAAAATTGTATGTAATTAAAGAATAAGATAGTAATTCATATAGTAATTCTAAATGAACACAAGACTAAAAGAAGTTAGTATTCCATTCCCAAAATCTCCCGGTTGTGGTGCTAGCTTTCTTTTAAAGAATCGAGTACCACCAAAATGACTTGTCCCAGTTATTACCCTAGGTGGTGACTCCTCATCTCCATGTCATGTCTTTGTGACAATGGTTAGTATGTTTCCAAGTGTCCTGAGTCCAAACAGTGTCGCAGTTGCTAAAATCTTGGGCGCGCACTAAACCCCGTCGTCTACACATATATTCCACATCCTATTATGGTTATATATGAGGAATCCATGAAAGGTGTTGGACTATCTGAGAACCCACATGAGAAGCCTTACATTCTTCAAGTAATTCTAGAACTAAAGATTTGGTATATAGAGTCCGCATTTTATTACCTGGCCAAAAGGGAGCCTACTAAAAAAAAGAAAAGGAAAATACTTTCAAAAACACTTCCTCATATTTGGTTGCACCCATGATACTACATATTCAATGGGTCAAACTAATTACCTAAATTTTATTAGGAGGCAACGCAACGTGTTTTAATTTACTTCTTTTGTTTACATTTATTTTAGCTTGATTTTTTTCTTTTATTTTTCTTGGTTACTATTATTTTATTTTGTAGGTTATCCAACATTTAGAGTGAGAATAAAAGGAAGACAAAAGCTTACTAAGGAAGTCCTCATTTTCTTTTTCTAATTTTAATATTTTTGTCATTGAGGACAATGTCGTAGATAAGTGTGGGGGAGGATGCCAAATGTTAGGATTATGTTTTTATGTTTATGTGTTTATGTTTGTGTGTTTTATTTATTTTTGCATGCATATTTATTAAATTAATAAAATAAATAAATAAATGGTAAGATTCATTAACTTTCAACTCGATTTCACCACATTTATGGTAAAGCTTGTCCTTAAAATTTTTTGTTTTAGTTTTATGCAAAATTGATTCTCAATTGCAATTAGAAGGGGATAGTGGATAAGTGTGCATTATTTATTCAATTATCAAATTATTGAATGGTTTATTAATTAAGATGGTTGTGAATGGTCATTATATATGAAAAATTTAGTTTTTATAACCTAAGCATGAATTTGGAGATTGAATTTGAGCATGATTTTAGGAGAGAATGCATTTTCATTTGTAATTCTAAAAAAAAATCTCTCTTTTCTTTAGTAAGAGTTGTACTTACATTAAAATTTTTATGCTCTGAATCTACTCCAATGCTCAAATCAAAGTAAGAGTATCCAAAAGACCCACTTGGCGGTATCCACGTTCAGTAATATGGAAAAGGCGAAGGAAGACTAAGAGTGGGAAGATTTTATTAGAGAGAATAAAAAAATGGTGAGATATAGCATAAAATGCACTCATCAAATAAAGAAAAGATGATGTGAAATGGAGCATAAAATGTATTCATAACCAATTTTTATTTTCAAAGAAAAAATTATAAGCTTAAATGCTCTTTTTCTAGAGTTGTGTTCATTGGATTTCAAATAGTAATGTGTTTGGGTTGTGATTAGTAAATTGTTCATATATGATGTATTTTTATTTAATTATCTTCTTTAGTAAACATTTTTCAATCTCAGTGTTATCGGCTTGCATATCTTAAAAACTGTAATTATTTGGTTGTAGTTGAGCTGGTCTTTAAATTTTAAATTTAATTTTTGATTGAGGACAAACAAAGCTTTAGTGTGGGGGAATTTGATGTGTGTAATCTTTACATATATCTAAGTTGAATTTTAATGAGTTTTGTATAAATATTCAAATTAATTTGGATAGGAATTAGGCCTAAGCAAAAATTATTTTAGTTTGATATTTTATTCCATTTTTATTTGTTTTTATAATTAATTTGTTTCTATTAGGAATTTTATTCAAATGTTAACAAATATTCTCTTTTTCCCTTGGGAAACTAGTTAAGGATTCCAAAGAAAATTTGCATGAGAAGATCATATTAAGGGCAACATAGTTTAGCACACACTGTAATATCCCGTGTTTTTTTTAAAATATTTTTACACTGTACCGGGATATACAGTGTCAATAATTTTTATGCATTATACGATATTTTTATGAGTTGATATGTATTTTAAACCTATTTTAATTACTGTCTATTATTTTCAGTATTTTACGTAAAATTTTCCCGGGACTTTCATTTTCGGGGAAATTTCCACGTAAACAATGTATTATTAATTATTTTAAATGTATTTACGGGTTTGCATGAACTCATACATATTTTTAAATTATTAAATAAAGTCTGTGTGTGTATATTTATTTAATTAGGGTTTATTATTACCCTAATATTTTATTATTTATTTATTATTATTTGATTATTTTATTTATTATTAAATTATTAAAATTTATTATTTTATTATTATTTATTTATTAATATTTAATTATTTTAATTTATTTTATTTTATTTTTTTTCTTTTTTTTTCTTTTCCTTTTTCTTTCTTTTTCTTTTTCTTTCTCTTTCCTTTTTCTTTCTTTTTCTTTTTCTTCTTCTTCTTCTTTCTCTCCCGTGGGCGCCGACCACCACTATTCTTCACCGCCGTTTCTCCCTCCTCCGGCCACCGTTTTCGACACCGCCGGTCTCTATCTTCTCCTTGAGCTCCGGTGAGTGTTATTCTAGCTTTGGTTTGAGCTAAAATGGTCTAGAATTGCTTAGGTTTCGATTTGAATATTTCGGCCTCTTTGGGTTTTCGATTTTTTGAGCTTCGATTTGTATGATTCATGGAAAATTCCTTCACAAATGTTGTTTCTGGTAGCTTAATCTTCATGTATGAATTTTTATAGAATTTTTGGAGGTTGTTTGGATTTTTGGGTATTTTTGAATATTTTAATATTATTTTCTAATTTTCGGAAATTAATTATTTAAATTATGAAATTGGAGTTTATGGTTGAATTAGGTGTTGAAATGAATTATAGAAATTTATTTGGAATTTTTATGAATTTCTAAGTATTTATTTTTAATTATTGAAGTTTATGTGATTTTGTAAAATTAAGTTAATTGTGTTTTAAATTGAATTTAATTGGTTAATTGAGTTTAATTATTGATATTATTGATAAATATGTTGAGAAAATTAATTTTGGATAATTGTATGATTTTTGGTGAATTTTTGAAGTAATTTAGGTATATATATATATATAGGGGTATTTTGGTAATTTTACCCTAAATTGTCTAAAAATGTAATTTAATTGGTTTTAATATTTATTTAAGGTATAAAAATGATTTCTACAAAATATTTAGTATTTTTAACTAATTAAAACTATTTTCCGGGAATTATTTTCAATTATATATATAATATACGGTTTTTCTAATAAAATGAGTTTTAATCGGTTTTTACAGTGTTTCAAGATTTATTATGTAATTTCTACGTATGAAATGTATTTTTATGATTTAAGGATATTTTTGGTATATTTGAATATATATTCTGTGTTTGTGGATCCCGGTCGACAGATTGTAGTCTGGAGTCCGACCGAGGGGTTGTGATTGATTGTGGTGTTTATTTTTGAAGTGTATTTTCTTTGCAGGGTTGGCTCTACTCTTTTGAGTAGAGAGATGTCCGTTTTACAGGGGAGGTTCTGTCGAATTTCCGGTAGAATTCTCGTAAAACGTGATATCCAGTCGAACCCTAATTTCCGATTCTGTGTTGAATACTCTAGATTTAATTCTAGGATTTCTGTTAGGGTTATTCTGATGTCGATTAATTATTTCTTGCTTAGTTGCGCCGAGACCGAGGGTTAGTGGACCAGGCCCGTCGGACCCGTCTCGTGGAGCGCATTAGGTGAGTTACTATATTATATATATATGCTTAGGATGCATGATTTAGAAAATGCATGTTTTATTTTGACTAAATATGCATAAATAACATGATTTATATTCAAGTATATTTTTGGTATATTTTTGGTATATAATAAATTATATACATGTTTTATAAATAAAATATATTTAAAATGTTTTTAAATATATTTTTAGTTTAATTCATGATTTGATTGGATTTATTTGACATATATATACTCAAAATATACCTGGTTTATGTTTGGTATATTTTCGGTATATATATGGTTTATATTGCCATTTCATTTATATCCATGCATCATTTATTTTTGTGAATGAATGTTTTATATTTAAGAATGAAGGATATCAATAGAACGTGCTACCTAGTGGGCAGCACTAGGACCGAGTACGTACCGGTACGCCTATAGCTTTAGGCTATATTATTAAATTATTTGTGGATATTGATTTGGTATGATTATTGATATGTGTGAGATGTGGTTTGGGTGTGATTGCTGGAGCTCGGTTGACCAAGTGTCTCGGGGCCAATCACACTGGCAGTCAGACTGCTGGAGCTCGGTTGACTTAGTGTCTCGGGGTCAGTCTACTGTCCATATGGATTAAGTGGATATATTTGGAATCAGTGAGCCTGTATGGCTAGAGTGTTGTTTAACACTATTTTCTGAGGTTGCGATATTCTAGGGTTCTATGTGATCCTTCATAAAAGTTGATTTTCAGACAAATATATAAAATGATTTTTCTGCATCTGTATGAATTTGCCTGTATATATACATATTATATATATACTGTTGACTGTATGCATTATCACTTAGAGTGTATGTATATATATTATAGTAATTCACTCAGTGAGGTCTGACTCCCCTCCGTTGACTATTTTTCAGGAGAGTCAACTTCCTCAGACCTCAGTAGCAGGTCGATACGCCGGATTTCTTCCGCCCCGGCTTCTTTATGTAAATTATATACTTGAGTCTTATTTATTTTATCTAGACACTGCAGTAGTTGTGATTTTCAGTAGTTGTGATTTTCAGTAGTTGTGAAATAAAGTATTTGTTTTAAAGAGATGTATTATAGTAAAACTGGATTTGTATAAAGATTATACATTTATGAGATTATATATGTGATGTGATGAGTTTTGAATTGAATCCAGTTGATATGGATGATATTGTAATATTTATGATTTTTATTTCCGCTGCATATTATATTTTTATTGTTATTATGGCATGCTTTATTTTATTTTAGGCTTGCTACGGGTTCCGGATTCGAAAGAATTCCCGTTCCCTAGCGCCGGTCATGGCCCCTGTTTTGGGTCGTGACAAAGTTGGTATCAGAGCGAAGTTCGTATCTGAGTGGAGTTCTGTGTCAGGGCTTAGTTATGTGAGTTGTGGCCCTAGTTTTAAAGTTGTGTTTTCTGTTGGACTACTGCAGTGTATTAGGTTCGAGTATGTCTTGATGAGTATTCCTTGCTGTAGTTTTCAGTGTTATTCCTCCGTTGTCTGTTTTGTCTGAATCTTTCCGTTTGTCTTTTCAGAATGAGGAGGCGAGCGCGTGTCGCTCCACCGGTCGTTGAGGCCGAGGATGATGAGTCTTTTTAGGACGAGGTTTTACCTCCTGAGCCGCCAGTTAGACGTAGAGGTCGTGGCAGGGGTAGACCTCGAGGAGCGGCAGGTCGCCGTAGGCAGAGAGAGTTACAGGACAAGGAGCCTGTTGAGCCTGAGTTTGATGTTCCTGTTCCTCCAGTTGTTCAGCCTGCCTATCAGCAGGGTATGTCTGACCCTGAGGCAGCTTTGTTCTATGCCAGAGTTGGCAGGATTGCTTTTGATGGTACTTCCGATCCTTTAGATTTTCTGCATGCGATTGAGACTAGGACTCGGACTGCTCATACCGAGTACCAGAGGATCATGATCGTTGAGTTGTCTGTCGAGGGACCAGCCTTGGATTGGTTTATTCAGATGATCCAGCCTTATATGATGACGATGACATGGGCTCAGTTTCGAGAGCGATTCATGAGGAGATTTTATCCAGAGCCTCTTCGTTTGAGCTATCGTCTCCGTTTGACTAGTATTTCTCGTGGAGATCGATCAGTAGAGGAGTATACCCGAGAGTTCCTTCGTCTGGGTAGATATGCTGAGGATCTGATGCGAGATCAGTATTTCGCTGTTACTACCTATGTTACTAGTTTGGGTTCAGCTTTTGCTGGTATGCCTACAGCAGGTCTTACTCTGGAGTCGGTGATTGAGCTAGCTAAGGAGATTGAGCTGAGGTTAGTTAGGCAGGGAGCGATGCCTGATTATTACCAGTTGGGAGTTCAGTCGAGTGGATCGCAGGCTACTCCATATTCGAGTTTTCATGTTGGTTCGAGTAGTCAGCAGCGAGGTTCGACTCAGCAGAGTCAGAGACAGCAGCAGCGAGTGCATCGGAGCAGTAGATATGGTCGTGGAGGTCAGCGTAGATCGTTCAGATTTGGGTCAGGTGCTTCGAGCAGCAGCAGTGGTCGTAGTTCTGGATCAGCGGCCAGTGTTTGTCAGACTTGTGGTAGAGTCCATCAGGGACCGTGTTATCTGACACCGTTGACATGTTTCAGATGTGGGCAGACAGGACATTTTGCCAGATCGTGTCCTTATTCTGGGTATCAGCAGCAGCAGATTCCGCGATTCCCACAGCAGTCGATTGCTAGTGCAGCACCCCGTGCCATTTCAGTTACCACCCAGCTCAGCATCAGAGTTCTACTCAGTTTGTTCCACAGCAGAGTCGTGGTAGAGGTACTAGAGGAGGTGCTAGAGGTGTTGGCCAGGCTTCTACCAGTCAGCAGGGAGGTCGAGGTCAGGCCAGAGTCTTCCATCTGACTCAGCAGGATGCTCAGGCATCTAATGCAGTCGTGACAGGTATTCTTTCTGTTTGTTACCTGGATGCTTTGGTTTTGTTTGATCCGGGTGCCCACGCATTCGTTTGTTTCTCCTGTTTTTGCTTCTAAATCTTGTTGGCAAGCTTCGAGGATGGCTTTTCCTTTGTCTGTTGCCACTCCTCTGAGTGATTCTTTGGACGCCGATATTGTTCTTTCTGGTTGTCCAGTTCTCGTGGGAGATAGAGAATTACCCGTTGATTTGATTTTGTTGGATGTGATGGAGTTCGATGTTATTTTGGGAATGGATTGGTTATCCCAGCATTATGCCGTGGTTGATTACAGGAATAAGGAGGTGATTTTCAGAATTCCTGGTGAAGTAGAATTTTAAGTTTGTTGGTGATAGGAGTTCAGCACCTCAGAATCTTATTTCTGTTATTTCAGCTAGGAAGTTGTTGAGGAAAGGTTGTCAGGGGTTTTTGGCATTGGTTAGGGATACGTCAGTGGAGAAGTTGTCACTCACAGATGTTCCTGTTGCTTGTGAGTTTCCTGATGTTTTTCCCGAGGAGTTGCCAGGTTTACCACCTAATAGAGAGATTGAGTTCTGTATAGATGTGGTTCCAGGTATTACTCCTATATCTATGCCACCTTATCGTATGGCTCCCTGCAGAGTTGAGAGAGTTGAAGGAGCAGTTGCAAGAGTTGTTGGATAAAGGCTTCGTTAGACCTAGTGTTTCTCCTTGGGGTGCACCAGTCTTGTTTGTGAAGAAGAAGGATGGTACCCTGAGACTGTGCATTGACTACAGAGAGTTGAACAAGGTGACAGTGAAGAACAAGTATCCTCTCCCGAGGATAGATGATTTGTTTGATCAGCTACAGGGTGCACAGTTCTTTTCTAAGGTTGACTTGAGGTCGGGTTATCATCAGCTGCGGATCGGTGAAGCTGATATTCCTAAGACAGCATTCCGCACTCGATATGGTCATTATGAGTTTCTGGTGATGTCTTTTGGTTTGACTAATGCACCAGTAGCTTTTATGGACTTGATGAACAGAGTATTCCGACCGTATGTGGATCAGTTTGTGGTAGTCTTCATTGATGATATACTGGTATATTCGAGGAGTATGGAAGAGCACGTATATCATTTGAGGATTGTACTACAGACACTGAGAGATCATCAGCTTTATGCTAAATTCTCGAAGTGTGATTTCTGGATGGAGAGTGTTTCTTTTCTTGGACACGTAGTGTCTAAAGAAGGTATTCAGGTTGATCCACAGAAGGTTGAAGCAGTATCTGAATGGCCTAGACCTACTTCAGTTACTGAGATTCGGAGTTTTCTGGGTTTAGCCGGGTATTATAGGCGGTTTGTGCAGGATTTTTCCAGGATAGCAGCCCCTATGACTCGCTTGACTCAGAATAATGTTAGATTCGAGTGGTCAGAAGCTTGTGAGAATAGTTTTCAGTTGTTGAAGGAGAAGTTGACCACAGCGCCAGTATTAGCTTTGCCTAATAGTGTGGATAAGTTCACAGTTTACTGTGATGCCTCTAGAATTGGTCTTGGTTGTGTGTTGATGCAGAATGGAAGGGTGATAGCCTATGCTTCGAGGCAGTTGAAGAAGCATGAGCAGAACTATCCCACACATGATCTTGAGATGGCTGCAGTGATCTTTGCTCTGAAGATTTGGAGACATTATTTGTACGGGGTGACTTGTGAGATATTTACTGATCACAAGAGCCTTAAGTACATTTTCCAACAGCGAGATTTGAATTTGAGGCAGAGAAGATGGTTGGAACTGTTGAAGGATTATGATTGTGAGATTCTTTACCATCCGGGTAAAGCTAATGTGGTAGCAGATGCCTTGAGTAGGAAGTCCTCAGGTAGTCTTGCTCACATCGGTGTGGAGAGGAGACCATTGATCCAGGAGTTGCATCTGTTGGTGGATCAAGGTCTGATGATGAAGATTAGTAGATCAGGTGGACTGTTAGCTCAGTTTAAAGTACGATCTATACTAAGGGATAGGATTAAAGCAGCTCAGAGCCGAGATCCTATTCTGGAAGAGCTTGCAGAGAATGTCAGAGCAGGGAAGTTCACTGATTTCACACTCGATGATGATGGTGTGTTGTGGATCAGTGGTAGATTGTGTGTTCCTGATGTGGATGATTTGAGAGAGGAGATTTTAGAGGAAGCACATTCTACAGCTTACAGCGTTCATCCTGGTGTTACTAAGATGTACCCACAGTATCAGAGATCTATACTAGTGGGATGGATTGAAGAAGGATGTTGCTGATTATGTTGCTAAGTGCTTGACGTGTCAGTTAGTGAAAGCCGAACATCAGAAGCCTTCTGGGAAGCTTCAGCCTCTTCCTATTCCCGAGTGGAAGTGGGAAAGGATAGCTATGGATTTTGTGGTCGGTTTACCTCGTTCGAAGGATGGATACGATTCCATCTGGGTGATTGTAGACAGATTGACGAAGTCTGCACATTTCTTGCCTGTGAAAGCCACATATTCAGTTGCTAGATTGGCGAAGTTGTACGTGAAGCATATTGTATGCCTTCATGGAGTACCTGTGTCCATTATGTCAGATAGAGGTTCGGTGTTTACTTCTCGTTTTTGGCAGAAGTTGCAAGAAGCGATGGGCACTAGGTTGGATTTCAGTACTGCTTTTCATCCTCAGACAGATGGTCAGTCTGAGAGGACGATCCAGACACTGGAAGATATGTTGAGGATGTGTGTCTTGGATTTGAGAGGTAGCTGGGATGATCATTTGTCGCTTGTTGAGTTTGCATATAATAACAGCTACCATAGCAGTATTGGCATGGCACCATATGAGGCGTTGTATGGAAGGAAGTGTAGATCCCCCGTTGAGTTGGGATGAGATCGGTGAGAGAGCTTTGACTGGACCAGAGATGGTTCAGGATGCTGCAGAGAAAGTCACCGTGATCAAGCGTAGATTAGAGACCGCAGTTAGTAGACAGAAGAGTTATGCGGATCCTAGGCGCAGAGATGTGGAGTTTCAGGTTGGAGATTTCGTTTTTCTGAAAGTATCTCCGATGAAGGGTGTGATGAGATTTGGCAGGAAGGGTAAGTTAGCACCGAGATATATTGGACCGTTTGAGATTCTGGAGAGAATTGGCACTGTTGCATATCGGTTGGATTTGCCTCCGAGTATGTCACAGGTGCATCCAGTATTTCATATCTCGATGTTGAGGAAGTATATCTCAGATCCTTCACATGTGTTGCAACCTGACAGTGTGGAAGTGAGTGAAGATTTGACGTTTGTGGAAGAACCTGTGGCGATCGTAGATTTTCAAGTTCGACAGTTGCGATCGAAGCAGATTCCGATGGTCAAGGTTTTGTGGCGTAGCGACAGAGTTGAAGAGCATACGTGGGAGACTGAAGCTGAGATGCGAGCTTCTTACCCGTATCTCTTTCCTTCCTGATTCTGTAATCTTGTTTTTAGAATTCGGGGACGAATTCTTGTAAGGGGGGAAGACTGTAATATCCCGTGTTTTTTTTTAAATATTTTTACACTGTACCGGGATATACAGTGTCAATAATTTTTATGCATTATACGATATTTTTATGAGTTGATATGTATTTTAAACCTATTTTAATTACTGTCTATTATTTTTCAGTATTTTACGTAAAATTTTCCCGGGACTTTCATTTTCGGGGAAATTTCCACGTAAACAATGTATTATTAATTATTTTAAATGTATTTACGGGTTTGCATGAACTCATACATATTTTTAAATTATTAAATAAAGCCTGTGTGTGTATATTTATTTAATTAGGGTTTATTATTACCCTAATATTTTATTATTTATTTATTATTATTTGATTATTTTATTTATTATTAAATTATTAAAATTTATTATTTTATTATTATTTATTTATTAATATTTAATTATTTTAATTTATTTTATTTTATTTTTTTTCTTTTTTTTTCTTTTCCTTTTTCTTTCTTTTTCTTTTTCTTTCTCTTTCCTTTTTCTTTCTTTTTCTTTTTTCTTCTTCTTCTTCTTTCTCTCCCGCGGGCGCCGACCACCACTATTCTTCACCGCCGTTTCTCCCTCCTCCGGCCACCGTTTTCGACACCCGCCGGTCTCTATCTTCTCCTTGAGCTCTGGTGAGTGTTATTCTAGCTTTGGTTTGAGCTAAAATGGTCTAGAATTGCTTAGGTTTCGATTTGAATATTTCGGCCTCTTTGGGTTTTCGATTTTTTGAGCTTCGATTTGGATGATTCATGGAAAATTCCTTCACAAATGTTGTTCCTGGTAGCTTAATCTTCATGTATGAATTTTTACAGAATTTTTGGAGGTTGTTTGGATTTTTGGGTATTTTTGAATATTTTAATATTATTTTCTAATTTTCGGAAATTAATTATTTAAATTATGAAATTGGAGTTTATGGTTGAATTAGGTGTTGAAATGAATTATAAAAATTTATTTGGAATTTTTATGAATTTCTAAGTATTTATTTTTAATTATTGAAGTTTATGTGATTTTGTAAAATTAAGTTAATTGTGTTTTAAATTGAATTTAATTGGTTAATTGAGTTTAATTATTGATATTATTGATAAATATGTTGAGAAAATTAATTTTGGATAATTGTATGATTTTTGGTGAATTTTTGAAGTAATTTAGGTATATATATATATATAGGGGTATTTTGGTAATTTTACCCTAAATTGTCTAAAAATGTAATTTAATTGGTTTTAATATTTATTTAAGGTATAAAAATGATTTCTACAAAATATTTAGTATTTTTAACTAATTAAAACTATTTTCCGGGAATTATTTTCAATTATATATATAATATACGGTTTTTTCTAATAAAATGAGTTTTAATCGGTTTTTACAGTGTTTCAAGATTTATTATGTAATTTCTACGTATGAAATGTATTTTTATGATTTAAGGATATTTTTGGTATATTTGAATATATATTCTGTGTTTGTGGACCCCGGTCGACAGATTGTAGTCTGGAGTCCGACCGAGGGGTTGTGATTGATTGTGGTGTTTATTTTTGAAGTGTATTTTCTTTGCAGGGTTGGCTCTACTCTTTTGAGTAGAGAGATGTCCGTTTTACAGGGGAGGTTCTGCCGAATTTCCGGTAGAATTCTCGTAAAACGTGATATCCAGTCGAACCCTAATTTCCGATTCTGTGTTGAATACTCTAGATTTAATTCTAGGATTTCTGTTAGGGTTATTCTGATGTCGATTAATTATTTCTTGCTTAGTTGCGCCGAGACCGAGGGTTAGTGGACCAGGCCCGTCGGACCCGTCTCGTGGAGCGCATTAGGTGAGTTACTATATTATATATATATGCTTAGGATGCATGATTTAGAAAATGCATGTTTTATTTTGACTAAATATGCATAAATAACATGATTTATATTCAAGTATATTTTTGGTATATAATAAATTATATACATGTTTTATAAATAAAATATATTTAAAATGTTTTTAAATATATTTTTAGTTTAATTCATGATTTGATTGGATTTATTTGACATATATATACTCAAAATATACCTGGTTTATGTTTGGTATATTTTCGGTATATATATGGTTTATATTGCCATTTCATTTATATCCATGCATCATTTATTTTTGTGAATGAATGTTTTATATTTAAGAATGAAGGATATCAATAGAACGTGCTACCTAGTGGGCAGCACTAGGACCGAGTACGTACCGGTACGCCTATAGCTTCAGGCTATATTATTAAATTATTTGTGGATATTGATTTGGTATGATTATTGATATGTGTGAGATGTGGTTTGGGTGTGATTGCTGGAGCTCGGTTGACCAAGTGTCTCGGGGCCAATCACACTGGCAGTCAGACTGCTGGAGCTCGGTTGACTTAGTGTCTCGGGGCCAGTCTACTGTCCATATGGATTAAGTGGATATATTTGGAATCAGTGAGCCTGTATGGCTAGAGTGTTGTTTAACACTATTTTCTAAGGTTGCGATATTCTAGGGTTCTATGTGATCCTTCATAAAAGTTGATTTTTAGACAAATATATAAAATGATTTTTCTGCATCTGTATGAATTTGCCTGTATATATACATATTATATATATACTGTTGACTGTATGCATTATCACTTAGAGTGTATGTATATATATTATAGTAATTCACTCAGTGAGGTCTGACTCCCCTCCGTTGACTATTTTTCAGGAGAGTCAACTTCCTCAGACCTCAGTAGCAGGTCGATACGCCGGATTTCTTCCGCCCCGGCTTCTTTATGTAAATTATATACTTGAGTCTTATTTATTTTATCTAGACACTGCAGTAGTTGTGATTTTCAGTAGTTGTGATTTTCAGTAGTTGTGAAATAAAGTATTTGTTTTAAAGAGATGTATTATAGTAAAACTGGATTTGTATAAAGATTATACATTTATGAGATTATATATGTGATGTGATGAGTTTTGAATTGAATCCAGTTGATATGGATGATATTGTAATATTTATGATTTTTATTTCCGCTGCATATTATATTTTTATTGTTATTATGGCATGCTTTATTTTATTTTAGGCTTGCTACGGGTTCCGGATTCGAAAGAATTCCCGTTCCCTAGCGCCGGTCATGGCCCCTGTTTTGGGTCGTGACACACACCAATGTCGTTACCTATACAATCTACTAGAATGCAAGCTTTATGTCACACAGGTTCAATATGGGTGTGTTGTTGCTGGTGCATCTTTCTGTTTGAATTGAAGAAGTTTTGAAAGTGTAATATAGTTTCAAGCACAGTCGTGTTTGAAAGTGTGCAACCTTCTAGAATATGAATTTGAGCTCATGCACAGTTGTGCTAAAAACTGTGTCATAAAGTTTAACATCACACTAGTTTAACACGGTTGTGCGGTGGGTGTGTTAAAGAAAATGAGACTTTTTCCTAAGTGAAAAAGGAAGAGGAATTTAAGGGTTAAAAGGTCTTCTATCAAGTTTTCCTCTAAAAAGGATGTCAAGAAGTGTTTTTTTTGGGGGGGGGGGGGGGGTGGTAGGGGTGATTCGACAATTAGGAGGAAACATCAAAAGCCACAAATATGAGCTTAAAAAGAAAAACAAAGGTTTAAAGATTAAAGCAGCACTTAAACTAGTTTTATTTATTCCTTTTCTTCACTCTCTTGTTATTTATTTTATAGTTTGTAAAACTATATTTGGATAAACCCTTTTTAGGGTTTAGGATAGGAGTAGCTATTTTATGATGTGATTGAATACAAATTTTATTAATTTGATTTTCAGTTAATTTTATAAGTTGCTCTTCATTTCTTGTATTCAACTAAGGGCCTAAGTGATTATATATTTATAGGTAGATTTACCAACGAGAGTTAGGAGAATTTATTAGCTTTAGACTCATAGGACTTAGACCACTCGATCACAAGAGTAGGCGAGCTCTTCGAGGATAAAATAATTGTTAAAAAACTTAATGAGTCAGAATTAATTTCTTAATCATTATAGTAGGTCAAATCTTAATCTTGACATGCTTAATTGAATTCGAGAGAGTCTTTAGGTATTTTAAAACAATTACCCTTAACTGAAATCAAAGTCTTTAATAATTAAGTGTTAATGATCTGATTGGAATGATGAAACTAAACCTAAGCTCTATGTTTTTATCATTTTATTTTCTCTTAGTTTTAATTGTTTAGATTTATATTTTGATTTTTTAAATTACTTTATTGATTTGCTAGCTAAGAACATAAATAGGGATATTAGTACTCAATATATAATCCTTGTGGGAACAATATCTTTTGTACTATAATTCATGATCCATGCGCTTGTTGGTTTTGAACACAATAATTATTATTACTATTTTTTATAGTATTAAATTAATTAAGATAGAAAGTACAAATTTTAAAATAATGTATTTATAATAATTAATTTGAGTTTTAAATTGTTAGTATAATTTTTTAATAATAAGTCATTTTAACTTAAATTTAAAATATTTTATTTATATGTATATATTTGATTAATATCAATTTAAAATTAAAATAGAATTTGAATTTGCATAACCAATTTTTGTTGTTTATTTAATTAATAATTTTAAATTTTTAAAAACCTTTTATTTATAATGTATAATTTTGAATAATATTGATTCAAAACTAAAATAAAATTTACGTTTGCATAATCAATTTTTATTGATTATGTAATTATAAATTTTTGTAAATGTTTACAATTTGCAATGTAAAATTCATAATATTTTACAAATTTATTACTTTCATAATCTAAATTTTATATGATTTTATAAATATTAAAACATTTTTTCATTTTTGTTTAATTTTTTAAATTTTATTTCAAAATAACTTATTTATTCATAAAAATTGTTCAATAATAATTTTATTATTTTTCGTAATTAGATATAGATTTTGAAAAAATTTCTTGACAAAACTAATTAACAAGTTAAGTATATACACTTATTACATTTTAAGTACTAAACTTCAATTGTTTTTATTTAAGTCATCAATTTGAGTTGACACTTGACTTGTATGCTAATATGTAGCAAATATTTTTGAAAAATTTACAGAATAAGTGTAATAACTGTAGTTTTTAAAGTAATTTATTTTAAAATGAGATATGCAATGTTAATAAATTCGAAAATTATATTTAATTATTTAATTATTTTGTGGTTAATATTTATTATTTTATGTTTAATTATAATTTTCTGCGTAAAATTTATTTTGAAACTTATTATTTTAGAAATTAAATTATGTTATATTTAATACTTTGAAAAGAATTACTTTAATAATATTATTTAAGTACTAATGTTACTTTATTGATTGATTTAAATTTAAGTATTATTTTATTATTTAATTATTCCATAATATTGTTTATTTTTATCATTATTATTATTATTATTAAAGGTTATATGTATATGTATTATATATATATATATATATATATATATATATATATGTATATATATTATTGACTAAAATATAGTTGATCACATTATTTTAATATTACTTTATTATATAATATTATATATATATATACACATTCATGCATGTAAGACCCATACATACTCATGCATTCACTAATCAACACACTGCATAAATAAATAAAATGTGAACCACACAACATTCAAGCACATTTAACAAACTTACACAACAACTTCCCATAAAACAATGTGCTCCATCTTCAACCTCCCGCTGTCCCATTCCATAACCGACGGTGTGCCTCCTCGATGTCCGACCGACCATCCACCACTCCCTGTCGCCTTTCGCTGCCTTCTCTTCCTTCCTCGACGTCGACAACGTCCGTTTTTAGAAAGAAGTCGAAACTATATTAAATTCGGTCAATCTTCTTTCAGGCCACCATTTCCTTCGATTATGGTATCTTTCTTTTCCTCTTGCACCGGTGAGCAATAATTCAAGCTTAGTTTAAGTTTTAATCTCCATGTTCATGAGTGTTTCTTGATTTTTGTTTATGGAGCATTAGGGTTTCAAATTTTTTTTAGCATGATTTAGCTTAAATCTTGCAAACTGCCTTTTAAAAATGTTGATGCTAGTAGCTTAATCTACCTCTATGAATTTTTGTGTGATTTTTGGAATTTATTTTGATTTTTGTGAATTTTTTAATATTTTATTATTATTTTATCAATTTTCGCAAATTAATTTATTAAATTTTAAAATTGGTTGATATAGTGATATTTTATATCGTTATTAATTTTAGTTGAGAAATTAATTTTTTGAGAATATTATACATTTTTTATGAATTTTTATAATTTATGTCACAATTGAATAATTAGGTTAGAGTTGGATTTTTATTGAAATATTGGTTTAAATATGTGTTTTAGTTAATATTAATAATATATATGTTGAGAAAATAATTTTTATGCATTTATATATTTTTATTGAATTTTTGAGTAATATTAGTATATTATATGTATTTTTTAATATTAGAGTTAATTGTGTAATTTGGTGATAATTTTAATTAAATATTATGTTTAATTGGTTTTAATATTATTTGAGGTATAAAAATGATTTTTACAAATTATTTTCTATTTTTAACTAATTAATACTAATTTTTTAAAATTGTTTTCAAATAATAGATTATATAATATTTTGATAATAAAATGAGTTTTTATAACTTTTTGTTATATTATTGGGTTAATTAAATTATTTGGATTTATAAAAGGAATTTTTATTATTAATTGTGTAATTATTGGGAAAATGGATTTTTAATAATATTATATTATTATTTGAGATTTTTAAGTAATTATTGGAAAAATAATTATTTTTTGGTGTTTTAATGTTAAATATGTAATATTTTGATATTTTGATGATAATTGTGGAAATATTTGATTTTTTAATATATTTATTTATTATTAAAATTTTTGGTGAATTGTGGACCTCGGTTAGGAAACTGTGTAGTTCGGGATCCCAACCGAGGGTTGTGTGAATTTTTATATCCGAATTGTATTTTTCTTGCAGGACCAGCTCTATTTTTTAGTAGAGAGATGTCCATTTTACAGAGGAGGTTCTGCTGAATTTTTGGTAGAATTCAAAATGTGACATTGGGTTAATTCTATGTTTGTCTGTGTTTAGTAATCATATATCAAGTCTCTAGAAGTCTAAGTTAGATTTATTCTGATTTTCATGATTATTTGATTTGTTTAGTTGCGCCGAGTCCGAGACCTAGTGGACCAGGCCTGTCGGAGCAGTCTCGAGGAACACATCCCTGTAAGTTGTTATTTTATATATACATTGTGCCTATATTGCATGTTTTAGAAATACATGTTTTTAATGTATAATTATGCATAATTGTTTTATTAAATGCTTAAGTATATTTAGGTATATTTTTAGTATATTCTTGGTATATTTTGAAATAAATGCATGTTTTACTTTTGATTTATACCTAAATTATTTTTAAGTATATTATTTGTTTATTTTGAGTATATTTCATGATTTATTTGAATTTATTTTACATATATATATATACTTGAAATATACTTAGTTTATTTTAGATATTTTTCTGGTATATATGGTTTATTTGATTATTATAAATGACGTTATGCATTATTTGTTTACTTGAATGTATGTTTTATTTTAAATGAAGGATATCGATAGAACGTGCTACCTGGTGGGCAGCACTATGACCGTTTACGTACAAGTGCGATAGGTTAGGGTTGAGTGAGAATTAATTGTGGTGTTTATGATTGATTGATATCGATTTGATTGAGATGTTATGTGATTGATAGTGTGATTGCTGGAACTCGGTTGACCAAGTGTCTCGGGGCCAATCACACTGACAGTCAAACTGCTGGAGCTTGGTTGACTTAGTGTGTCGGGGCTAGTCTACTGTCCAAATGGATTAAGTGAATTTACTTGGAATTAAGTAAGCCAGTATGGCTAGAGTGATTTTTACTGTTAATTGAGGTTGCAATCATTTAGGGTTCTATTTGATCTTTCAAAATTTATATTTTTTAGTATTATGAAATAAAGTGATTTTCAACATTTGTGTGTACATGCTTGTATATATATTTATTATATACATATGATTGTTTGCATTTGGCATATAGTAATGCATGTATATATATTATAATAATTTACTCAGTGAGGTCTGACTCTCCTCAGTTGATACTTTTACACGAGAGTCTTTTTCTTTAGACCTCATCAGTAGGTCTATCCGCCGGATTTCTTCTGTCTCGGCTTTATTATGTAAATTTTCTACTTAATTATTTTATATTATACTCTAGAAAACTGCAGTAGTTATGATTTGTACTAGTAGTGAGTTTTATTTTTATATACTCTGTGTGGGATTTTATTTCAGAAACTTTTCTTGAGCTTATACTAATATATTTTATGTTATGAGATGAAAGAGTTTATTTTAATATATTGACTTGAGATTTTATTACAATGCTTATTTTATTATTATTATTATTATTGCATTTTTTTATATTTTTAAGGTTTGCTACGGATTCCGGATTCGAAAGAATTCCCATTCTCTAGCACCGGTCATGACCCCGGTTTGGGTCGTGACAATAAGGTACATTTTCTATCTTATTTACAATTATTTACTCTAATTTTTTATAAATTACACAAGTGTCATTTTTAGTTTTCACACTTGCCTTATTTTTTTTATTTTGTTTTGAAGAGTGCTCATTTTGTTTGTTTTTTTTTTTTCTATTTTTGTTTTTTTAGCTTTCTTAGTTGGTTTTTTATTTTTTTCTTTCTCCTTTTTGTTTTCTTTTTTTGTTTTCCTTTTTTATTTTTTATTTTTCCTTTTTCTTTATTTATTTATTTTCTTTATTTTTCACTTCTGTTCTTTTTTTCCTTTATTTGTTTTCTTATTAACTGTTATATGTTATATGTTATCTTTATTTTTCATTTTTCATTTTTTATTTTATCCTTATATTTATTATTTAATTTTATCTCTTTTTATTTTCTTTTTTCACTTTCATTCCTTATTTTTTTCTATTTTTTATTTTTTTATATTTCCTGTTATTCTTATTTTTTATTTTATTTCTTTTTATTTTTCTTATTTTTATTCTTTGTTATCCTTATTTTTTCATTTTTTATTTTATTCTTATATTTATTTTTTAATCTTCTCTCTTTTTTATTTATTTTATTTTTTCCTTACTTTTTAATTTTTTTATTCTTAGTTTTGTTTTGGGTATATATATATATATACACACTCTATTTCAGATATTATATTTAACATATTTAAATTATACAACTCATATTAATTTCAATAAAGAATTAAAGTTTTAGATATTTTAGGAAAATATTTTGAAATATAAATTTGTATATTTATATAAATTTATTAGGATGATATTATTTTGTTTATTTTATACAGGAAAATAAACTAAAATATACAAATAATAAAATAGAAATAAATAAAAAATTATTTCAAGTTTCATGTATTTGAAAAAGGATGGACACTTGAATTCAAATTAATTGAATTGAATACAATTTAAAAGTGCCTTAGGAGGGGGGGGGGGGGGGTGAATAAGGCTAATAAGAGTTGAGAAAATAGGAATACAAACAATTAAAGAGTTCGGATTCTCAACAATCCTACGTCTCCACCTAACTCTCCCAAGTTAGGATTTTTGAACACCTCAATTTATTTTCTTAGATTGATTCTTATAACTTGAGTTTTTGGCTTAACTCAAACCTTACAAATAAGAGTTTCAATGGCTCACTCTTAAACCACACAAGCAAGAGTTTTTTAGGATTACTCTAAAATTGAATTCTTAAGCGTTTTGATGGACAAACACTTAAACCAATTCATTTAGAACTAAATCTCACTTACCATTTAATCTATCCTGGACTTAGATGAAGTAGAAACTTTATTTCTAACACACAACCAACTCTCACAAGAATTAATGAAACAAAGAATAAATGTTTGAGAGCTTTGTTGAATGTTATAATGGGGAATTGTCATAAGCAAGCATCTTAACTTCAATTGAGCTCTAAGAGTAGTTTATATAGATAAATAACTTAAAAATATGACCATTGGAGGCATTGATTGTGTCTTCAAAGTCTTCCAAATATCTTTGAGTTTTTTTTTTAAACTTTTGTGCCTAAAATGCTGCTCACGATCATAAGGAGCATATACTAGCCCATGAAGAGAGATTTGAGAGCCGTTACCTTTGAAATGAGCTTGAATTTACCGATTGGAGGCTGTCTAATATGCCCTCATAAACTACTCATGACCATGAGTGGCACTATCCAAATCAGCTGAAACAACTCAAAATAGGCACTAACAAGGGACAGTTCATGACCAGCTTTTAAAATGCTCGTGAGCAGACACCTATAAGTCCAAAAATTTAATTTTTTCTTGGCTCCTTTTGCATCAAGTAACTTAGGCACTTGCATTAGTTCATGTACTTCATAAAATACATGTTAAATACTCCTTTAAAGAATATTTCTGTAATATCTCGTGTTTTTAAATATTTTTACACTGTACCGGGATATACAGTGTTAATAATTTTTGTATATGTATTATGATATTTTTACGAGTTGATATGTATTTAAAACCTATTTTAATTATTGTGTCTTATTTACAGTATTTTACGTAAAATTTTCCCGGGACTTGCATTTTCGGGGAAATTTTCACATAAATAATTTATTATTAATTATATTAAATATATTTTCCGACATGCATGAACTCATACGTATTTTTAAAATACTAAAAACTGTGTATAAGTGTACCTATTTATTTAATTAGGGTTTAGTATACTACCCTAATATTTTATTAATTAATTATTTGTTTATTTGTTATTTAATTATTTTTAATGAATATTAAATTTTAAAATATTAAATATTAAGTGTGTGGGTGTGATTTTTTTCAAATATTTTATTAAAACTATTTTTTTTTATTTTATTTTTTTCTTTTTCTTTTTATTTTCTTTTCTTTTATTTTCTTTTTCTTCTTTTTCTTCTTCTCCTTCCCCGCGCCCGACCACTCCCTCACCACCAACCACCGCTGCAACTGTTGTTCCCCTAATGCCGGTGTGCCTCTCGGCTTGCCACCGTCGTCCTCAGCTGTTCCCTGCCGCCAGCAGCCTTTTTCCCCGGCGCCGGCAGCCTCTTTTCTTCCATTTTGACCGAAATTCTTCTCCTCGCCGTCGACCACGATTCCGGCCACCATTTTTGACACCGCCAGTCTCTTTCTTCTCCTTAAGCTCCGGTGAGTGTGATTCTAGCTTTGGTTTGAGCTTAAATGGTCTTGATTTGCTTAGGTTTCAAATTTTCCAATTCGGCCATATTAGGGTTTTTGATGTTTTTGAGCTTCTAATTGATTGATTCATGAAAAATACCTTCACAAATGTTGATCCTCGTAGCTTAATCTACATGTATGAATTTTTTTGGAATTTTTGGAGATTTTTTGGATTTTTGGGTATTTTTGAATATTTTAATATTATTTTCTAATTTTCGGAAATTAATTAAATAAATTATGAAATTGTGTTTTATGGTTAAATTAGGTGTTTAAATGAATTATAGGAATTTATTTGGAATTTTTATGAAATTCTAAGTATTTATTTTGAATTATTGAAGTTTATGTAATTTGGGAAATTAGGGTTAATTATGTTTTTAATTGAATTTAATTGGTTAATTGAGTTTAATTATTAATATTATTGATAAATATGTTGAGAAAATTAATTTTGGATAATTTTATAATTTTTGGTGAATTTTTGAAGTAATTGTAGTATATTTATATATATAAGGGCATTTTGGTAATTTTACCCTAAATTGGCTAAAAATGTAATTTAATTGGTTTTAATAGTTATTTAAGGTATAAAAAAGATTTCTACAAATTATTTAGTATTTTTAACTAATTAAAACTATTTTTCGTGAATTATTTTTAATTATATATATAATATACAGTTTTACTAATAAAATGAGTTTTTATCGGTTTTTACAGTGTTTTAAGGTTAATTATGTAATTTATAATTATAAAATATATTTCTATGTTATAAGGGTATTTTTGGTATTTCTGAATTGTTCTATGATTGTGGACCCCGGTCGGTAGATTGTAGTCTGGAGTCCGACCGAGGGGTTGTGGTTGAGTGTTGAGCTTGTATTTCGAAGTGTGTTTCTTTGCAGGGTCGGCTCTACTCTTTGAGTAGAGAGATGTCCATTTTACAGGGGAGGTTCTATCGAATTTTCGGTAGAATTTTTGTAAAACGTGATGTCCGGTCGAACCCTAATCTCAATTCTGTGTTTAATATTCTAAATTGAATTCTAGGATTTCTATTAGGTTTATTCTAATGTCGGTTATTTATTATTTATTTAGTTGCACCGAGACCGAGGGCTAGTGGACCAGGCCCGTCGGATCCATCTCGTGGAGCGCACTAATTTGTGAATTGCTATTATATATATATATGCTTAGGATGCATGATTTAGAAATGCATGTTTTATTTTGATTAAATATGCATAAATAATTTGATTATTTCTTAAGTTTATATTTAGCTTATTTTGGTTTATTTTTGGTATATAATAAATTGTATACATGTTTTGTTAATAAAATATATTTAAAATGTTTTTAAATATATTTCTAGCTTAATTTATAATTTGATTGGATTTATTTGACGTATATTGTAATATCCCGTATTTTTAAAATATTTTTACACTGTACCGGGATATACAGTGTTAATAATTTTTTAATATATATTACGATATTTTCACGAGTTGATATGTATTTAAAATCTATTTTAATTATTGTGTATTATTTACAGTACTTTACGTAAAATTTTCTCGGGACTTGCATTTTCAGGAAAATTTTCACGTAAATAATTTATTATTAATTATTCTAAATATATTTTCAGACTTGCATGAACTCATGCGTATTTTTAAATGACTAAATAAAGCCTATGTGTATATATTTATTTAATTAGGGTTTAATATATATTACCCTAATATTTTATTATTTATTTATTAATTTATTGTTATTTAATTATTTTATTTATTATTAAATTATTAAAATTATTTTTTTATTATTTTATTATTTTTTTTCTTTTTCTTTTTTTCTTTTTTCTTTTTCTTTTCTTTTTCTTTCTTTTTCTTTTCTTTCTTTTTTCTTTTTCTTCTTCTTCTTCTTCTTCCTTCTTCCCGTGCGCGCCCGACCACCACCCCTCACCACCATCTGTCACGCCGATCACCTACCGTCGGTGTGCCTCCCGACTTGCCACCGTCGTTCCCAGCCGTCCCCCGCCACCAGCAGCTCCCTTCCCCGATGCCGGCAAGCCCTTTCTTCCCTTTTGGCCGAAACTTCTTCCTTTTGCCATTGATGACGATTCCGGCCACCGTTTTCGACACCGCCGGTCTCTTTCTTCTCCTTAAGCTCTGGTGAGTGTGATTATAGCTTTTTTTTGAGCTAAAATGGTTTAGATTTGCTTAGGTTTCAATTTTTCGAATTCGGCCACATTAGGGTTTTTGATTTTTTTGAGCTTCAAATTGATTGATTCATGAAAACTCCCTTCACAATGTTGTTCCTAGTAGCTTAATCTACATGTATGAATTTTTGTGGAATTTTTGGAGATTTTTTGGATTTTTGGGTATTTTTGAATATTTAATATTATTTTCTAATTTTCGGAAATTAATTATTTAAATTATGAAATTGGGGTTTATGGTTAAATTAGGTGTTGAAATGAATTATAGGAATTTATTTGGAATTTTTATGAATTTCTAAGTATTTATTTTGAATTATTAAAGTTTATGTGATTTTGAGAAATTAGGGTTAAATGTGTTTTTATTTGAATTTAATTGGTTAATTGAGTTTACTTATTGATATTATTGATAAATATGTTGAGAAAATTAATTTTGGATAATTGTATAATTTTTGGTGAATTTTTGAAGTAATTTAAGTATATTTATATATATAGGGGTATTTTGGTAATTCTACCCTAAATTGGCTAAAAATGTAATTTAAGTGGTTTTAATAGTTATTTAAGGTATAAAAATGATTTCTACAAATTATTTGGTATTTTTAACTAATTAAAACTATTTTTCATGAATTATTTTCAATTATATATATAATATACGATTTTTCTAATAAAATGAGTTTTTATCAGTTTTTATAATGTTTTAAGGTTAATTATGTAATTTCTACGTATAAAATGTATTTCTATGTTATTAGGATATTTTTGGTATATCTGGAATTATTCTGTGTTTGTGAACCCCGATCAGTAGATTGTAGTCTGGAGTCCGACCGAGGGGTTATGGATTTGTGTTGAGCCTGTTTTTCGAAGTGTATTTCTTTGCAGGGTTGGCTCTACTCTTTTGAGTAGAGAGATGTCCATTTTACAGGGGAGGTTCTGCCGAATTTTTGGTAGAATTCTCGTAAAACGTGATATCCAGTCGAACCCTAATTCTGATTCTGTATTTAATACTCTAGATCAAATTCTAGGATTTCTGTTAGGTTTATTCTGATGTCGGTTATTTATTGCTTGTTTAGTTGCGCCGAGATCGAGAGCTAGTGGACCAGGCCCGTCGGACCCGTCTCGTGGAGCGCACTAAGTGAGTTACTATACTATATATATATGCTTAGGATGCATGAGTTAGAAATGCATGTTTTATGTTGATTAAATATGCATGAATAATTTGATTATTTCTTAAGTTTATATTAAGTATATTTTTGGTTTATTTTTGGTATATAATAAATTATATACATGTTTTGTAAATAAATTATATATAATAAATCCAGTCAAATCATAAATTAAACTAAAAATATATTTAAAATGTTTTTAAATATATTTTTAGTTTAATTTATGATTTGACTGGATTTATTTGACGTATATATACTCGAAGTATACCTGGTTTACTTTTGGTATATTTCTTGTATATATATGGGTTATATTGTTATTTCATTTACATTCATGCATCATTTATTTTTGTGAATGAATGTTTTATATTATTAATGATGAAGGATATCAATAGAACGTGCTACCTAGTGGGCAGCACTAGGACCGAGTACGTACCGGTACGCCTATAGTATTTAGGCTATATTACTAACTTATTTATGGATATCGATTGAATGTGATTATTGATACGTGTGAGATATGGTTTGGGTGTGATTGCTGGAGCTCGGTTGACCAAGTGTCTCAGGGCCAATCACACTGGCAGTCAAACTGCTGGAGCTCGGTTGACTTAGTGTCTCGGGGCCAGTCTACTGTCTAAATGGATTAAGTGGATATATTTGGAATAAGTGAGCCTGTATGGCTAGAGTGTTGTCTAACACTATTTTTGAGGTTGCGAGATTCTAGGGTTCTATGTGATCCTTCATAAATGATGATTTTCAATAAAACATATAAAATGATTTTTCTGCATCTGTGTGAATTTGCCTGTATATATATTAGATATATATATTATTGATTGTATGCATTGTCACTTAGTGTGTATTTATATATATTATAGTAATTCACTCAGTGAGGTTTGACTCCCCTCCGTTGACTATTTTTCAGGAGAGTCAACTTCTTCAGACCTCAGTAGCAGGTCGATACGCCGGATTTCTTCCGCCCCGGCTTCTTTATGTAAACTAATTACTTGAGTCTTATTTTTATAATCTAGACACTGTAGTAGTTATGAATTAAAGTGTGGGATTTCATGTATTTTATTTAAAGAGATGTATTATATTGAAACTGGATTATATTAAAGAGATTTTATATATGTAATGAGATTTGATTTAAATCCAGTAATGAAAATGACATTGTGATATTTAAGATTTTTATTTCTGCTGCATATTATATGGTTATTGTTATTATTGCATGATTTATTTTATATTTTAGGCTTGCTACGGGTTCCGGATTCGAAAGAATTCCCGTTCCGTAGCGCCGGTCATGGCCCCTGTTTTAGGTCGTGACATATATATACTCAAAATATACCTGGTTTACTTTTGGTATATTTATGGTATATATATGGTTTATGTTGTTATTTTATTTAATTTCATGCATCATTTATTTGTGAATGAATGTTTTATATTTATTAATGAAGGATATCGATAGAACGTGCTACCTAGTGGGCAGCACTAGGACCGAGTACGTACCGGTACGCCTATAGTATTTAGGCTATATTACTAACCTATTTATGGATATTTATTGGTTATGATTATCTGATGAGTGAGACGTGATTTGGGTGTGATTGCTGGAGCTCGGTTGACCAAGTGTCTCGGGGCCAATCACATTGGCAGTCAGACTGCTGGAGCTCGGTCGACTTAGTGTCTCGGGGCCAGTCTACTGTCTAAATGGATTAAGTGGATATATTTGGATTAAGTGAGCCTGTGTGGCTAGAGTGTTGTCTAACACTATTTTCGAGATTGCGATATTCTAGGATTCTATTTGATCCTTCATAAAAGATGATTTTCAATAAAATATATATAAAATGATTTTATTGCATCTGTGTGTATTTGCCTGTATATATATACATATTATATATATATACTGTTGATTGTATGCATTGTCATTTAGTGTGTATGTATATATATTATAGTAATTCACTTAGTGAGGTATGACTCCCCTCCGTTGATAATTTTTCAGGAGAGTCAACATCTTCAGACCTCAGTAGCAGGCCTATACGCCGGATTTCTTCTGCCCCGACTTCCTTGTGTAAACTGCTTACTTGAGTCTTATTTTTATAATCTAGACACTGCAGTAGTTGTAAATTAATTTGTGGGATTTTATCTATTTTATTTATGTGAGATATTGTATTATATTTGAAACTGGATTTGTATTAAAAGATTTATATATATGAGATGAGATTTGACTTAAATCCAGTTGGTGAAAATAATATTATGATTTTTATGATTTTTATTTCCGCTGCATTTGATATTGTTATTATTATTATTGCATGTTTATTTTATTTTTAGGCTTGCTACGGGTTCTGGATTCGAAAGGATTCTCGTTCCCTAGCGCCGGTCATGGCCCCTGTTTTGGGTCGTGACAATTTCATATTTCCAAGCTTTGAATAACTTAAATTAAGTTTCTACACACTTAAATAAAATCATTAGCAACTTAAACTGTTTGTTAAAGTCAAAATTAGGAGCACGATCATGCAAATGGTCAACATAATTATATTTGAAATTTATTACTGTATTTATGAATTTTAGATACCATTTTTAAATTTCAAATATTATTTTGAGTTTTTGATATTGTTTTAAGTCTCAAATACTATTTTGAATTTTAGATACAAATAATATTAAGAAAATATACTATTTTTAATTGTATCATATACAAATAATATTCGAACAATATACTATATTTATGAGTTTGAGACACCATTTTTAATTTTCAGATACTGTTTTGAGTTTCAAATATTGTTTTGAGTTTTAGATACTATTTTGAGTTTTAGATATGAATAATATTCAGAAAATATACTATTTTGATTGTATCATATACAAATAATATTAAAAATATATACTGTATTTATGAGTTTTGAGATAATGGTTTTAATTTTTAGATATTGTTTTAAGTTTTTGATATTATTTTGAGTTTCAAATACTTATAATATTCTTATAATATACTTTTTTGAGTTTTAGATTCTTATAATATTCATATAATATACTGTTTTGAATTTTAGATACTTATAATATAATAAACTATTTTGTTTCAATCATATACGAATAATATTTAAATAATATATTATTTTTAAGTATCATTCTTATTATTTCGTAAGCTTGTTGTGCAACAAAAATTTAACACAATTTGTCAATATAGACCCAACTTTTTCTGAACAAAATATAACTTTTTTATTTTTTTCAATAATAATACAATGATATAAAATATTAGAAATGTTAGAGATACTAATTTCTAGCCACAAACTTGTTCTCGTTGACATTACATTATTAATTAAAAATTGTTGAAATAATAGTTTCAAATTAAACTAATCTAATTTATCAATTGATTAATGCACCGACCAAATAATATATTATTTTTTTTGTATCAAATGCAATTTTGAATTTTCATATGCATATAATATTTAGATAATATTCTATATTTATGAGTTTGAGATACTATTTTAATTTTTATATACTATTTTGATTTTCATATAATTATAATATTCATATAATATATTGTTTTAATTGTATCATATACAAATAATATTTAGAAAATATACTATTTTTAAGTATCATTCTTATTATTTCTTAAATTTTTTGTGTAACAAATATTGGTAAAATTTTAATTAATTTAATTTTTTTATTCATAAAAAATTTTGAAAATTAAAATTATAAACTACATAATAAAAAAATTAGTATTGAATACAATAACAAAATGTCTTTATGCAAATTGCAATTAGTACAAAAATAAAAAAAAATAATACAAGATAATTAACTAGTTTATTATCAACATTAATAGAATTAGTAAAATACAATGATATTTTTAAGCATTTGTTCATATTTAGCTAGACTTCATTTACATAAGCTCCATAAACTTCAGAAGAATTTACACACCATTACATAAAAGACTAATTCAAGCACCTATAAGGAATCCGCAAAATTAGTATAAAAGGTAAAAAACAACAATTTTAAAAGAATAAAAAGATTAAAATCCTTCAAAAAGAGAACTTAAAGTCATCATTTAAACAAATTTTTTGTAATGGTAAACAAATTCATGCATTAAACAATGTTAAAAAAATACTAATAAGAAAAGAAATACATATAAGAAGAGAAAGAAGGCAGTAAGAGGGCATTTAGGCTTATCAGGTTTGTTGTCTTTCTTAGCTTTCTTAGGCTTTGGTTCTATGGATGTGGATTTCTTCCTAGAGCATAAACAAACCAATATAATCTTGCATTATGTAGGTTAAAGATAAAGAAATTAAAAGAGAAAGAAAGCAGTAAAAAAAACCTTTCAACTAGGTGCTCATTTTATTTTCTCTTCCACTTTTGTAAATTTTAGACGAGGATTAAAGATTCTTCCAAGTTTGTCACATCATTATTAGCTTCAAGGATGTTCACTTCGCCACCATGAATGAACAACAACCACAAAATTAAGTAAATCCCAAGAAGAAAATGTAATAAGTGCATTGAACCCACATGTAAACTATTCAATAATAGAATCAGTATTTACAGCTCAGTATAGCATCTAAAAGACTAGAGGCTCTTAATGAAAATTCAACTCAATTATTGAAGAGTAACATTATCGGCTTCTAGCCATCAATTGAAGGTTGAAACACTCAATAATATTGTTGAATGGTAAAACCTTAACTTGTGTATTGATATTGAATAATATATATACAGAGATACAAGTACATGTAAATCAATTGTAATAGATACAATAACGCAACAAACATAATAACCACTACTTATCACTATCTTATCTTTAATACCCCCCATAAGCCTAGGATAACAAGCCGTAGTATAGGAAAAATAAACTAAAATAATGGTTTGGCCAAAGGCTTTATCAAGATATCAGCTAGTTGGTCCTTGGTGGAGATAGAACCAATGCATTGGGCAACCACTTACGCATGCACAAAGTGACAATCAACCTTAACATGCCTTGTTCTTACAATGAATGAAGCTTTAGATGAGATCAAAATGACACCTAAATTATCACACCAAACATGAGGTACCTTGGTGATAAGAAGGCCAAGTTCATGTAAGAGATGAGAGAGCCACCGAAGTTCAATGGTAACTGAAAAAGCCTTAGAGGGGGGGGGGGGAGTCAATAGGGCTATTAAATTAAAATTAGAATTAATAATAATTCTTTGCAAGAATTGAAAGAATGTTGAGAAGGAAGAATGAAGAACACAATGACTTAAGGAGTTCAGATTAAACAATAATCCTACGTCTCTACCTAACTTAGGATAAGTTAGGATTTTGAATCACCCATAATTTTATTCACAAGATTAAGATTACACAAGAGTTTTATGGATCACTCTTATAACCTTACAACATGAGTTTTTGAGGCTCACTCAAAAAATCAAATCTCAAGTGTTTCAATGGACAACACTTAAACCAATTCCTTTAGAAATAAATCTCACTTCCCTATTAATCTATCCTAAGATTTAAGATGAAGAGGAAATTTATTTCTAACACACAACCAACTCTCACAAGAGTTATAAACAAAGAGTGAATATTTGAGAATTTTGAGAGCTTTAATAAATGCTAAGATAGCGAATGATAATAAGCAAAAAATATCTTAACTTTCATTCAGCTTTAGAGGTGTTCATATAGATAAACACTAAAAAATATAGTTGTTAGAGGTGAAAATAATGTCTCTTACATCAATATTTTGAATCCAACATCTATATTTTGAATGAAATTTTGAATTATTGAAAGTAATGTTGTCAAATTATTGTGCACGAGTTTAAAAAACCATGATTGGCTACTAGAGACATTTAAATTTTCCTACACTTTCTTCATAAAAGTTTAATATTTGAATTAGCTTTCCATATCATTTTGAATCACCTTAATTGTACTTCTGTAGCTCAAGATATGTCCAAAATACTAAGAGTTGTGCAATCTCAAATAGCAAACACATATGTTGATTTTGACTCAATATTTACATACCCAAATGAACTAAAATTTGGACAATTAAGCCTAATTCAATAAACTTAAGATGTCTATTTCAAATTTAAAGAAGGTAACTTTCTCATTATAAAGATCTAAGGATGTTAAAAGCCTCATTGAATCTCAAAGGTCAAATAAGCCCAAGATATTCATACTTCATTTTAATTTCCAATAGAGTCTAACTTATACACACTTTAAAAAAAAATTAAATGCTCAAAATTAAATTTTGTAAGATTAAAAATTAAGATTGATTATTATTAAGGTCAATAGTAACAGTAGCCACAACCTTGAATTTTGATTCCATTGAACTATGAGCTACTACCTACTATTTTTTAGATTGCCAAGTGATAAAATTTATGCCCATATGCACTAGAAAATTGTCAGTCAATTTGTGATCATTTAAGCTACCTACCCAATCGACATTAATAAAGGCTATAAAATTGAAGTTGATAGTGCGAGATAAAAGCCAACTTTGATCCTTAGTACCCTGTAGATACCAAAGTACACTTTTTATTGCCTGAAGATGAAGTTGGGTGGGAGAATGCATAAACTGGGTGAGTTTATTGACAACAAACATGAGATCTGGTCTTATGAAAGTAACATATTGCAAAGACCCACAACATCTTTTAAATTTTAATGCATCAGCTGAGGAAAGAGGGGAAGATGAATCTTTGAATAAAGATGGACCTAGAACCATAGGAGTGGAGATGAGTTTACACGTTGTCATGCCCATAAAATCTAGATTGCCAGTAATATACTTCTTTTAAGATAAAAGAAAACTATTAGGATGAACATAAACATGAATTCTTAAGAAATAGTGCAATGATCCAGGATCCCTCAAAGAAAATTTCGATGATAATTATTTAATAATTGAAAAAAAGACATCATTATTACCAATGAGTAAAATATCACCCATATAAACCAAAATAAAACATTGAAAATTATCCTGAAGATAAATAAATAAATAAGGATCATAATGCGAACCAGAGAAGCCAATGGAATGAAGAAATCCACTTAATTTCTGAAACCAGGCACGTAGAGCCTGCTTTAAGCCATAAAGTGATTTATGAAGTTGACAAACATAGTGAGGATGTTATGGATCAATGTAGCTTTGATGTTGGACCGTATAAACTGTGTCAATTAAATCACTATGTAAAAATCTGTTATTAACATTTAGTTGAAAGATTTTCTAATTATAAGAAACAGACATGGAGAGAAGAATATGAATAATTACTAGTTTGACTACCAAACTGAAGGCTTCCATTTAATCCAACCCATGTTCTTGACTATATCCTTTAGCAATGAGATGTGCCTTAAATTTGTCAATATCACCATTAGCCTTTCATTTTATTTTATAAACCCATTTATTGCCTACCACATTAGCATTCGGAGGCAAAGGTCCTAAATCCCATGTCTTCATTCTATACAAGGCATTTCAGAATCCATAGCACTTCTCTATTAACTAAATTGCTTTCCCTGAGAATAGCTGGTTCGTTTAGTATCAAGAATGGTATGAGAAAGGAGGGTATAACATTAAGTTCTATTCATCATTATAGGTCGAAGGGTCATATGGTATTGGCATGGTGGATCAAAATTGGTTGATGGAGAAGTGTTTGAAGGCTGGTTAGAATTATCAGGTGAAGATGAGGATAAAAGATCACTAAATAATTTCAAAGCATCCATATTAGCAATATCTTGGGAACGATTTTGAAAATGTAGTGTAGGAATTTTGGATAAGAGATGAGGAGAAGATGAAGCAATAGGATTAGAAATGGACTTGGTTTTTGGGGTTGTTACTTTTGTTGGATTTATTGAGGTGGATAAGGATGTAGAATGAGAGGTGAGATAAGGATGGGATAAGGGTGTAAAAGGGATCGAGGAGAGAGAAGAAGTAGAAGAAGAGGTCATACCTTAGAAGGAGTCTTGGAAACATAAGACTTATGGCAAAGGAAGTTACACCAGCACAAAAGAGGGGTTAGAAGTAGAAGAATGTGCAGTAGATTGTGTGGTTAATGTGAGAGAATGAGACTTGAAAGGAAATTCAAATTCATTGAATTTTATATGTCTAGACATATTAATTCTCCTGTTTCTTTATCTAGACACCTATAGCCAAGGTAGTGTGGTGAGTAACTAAGAAAAATACAAGCCTTGGTTCGAAATGAAATTTTTTTTATTAAAAGGATGAAGCAAGGGATAAGCTGTACACCTAAAAACTCGTAAAAAAGAATAGTCAAGAAATTGCTTATACAAAAGACAAAAGGGAATTTGGATTTTCAGGGATTGAGAAGGCATCCTATGAATAAGAAACATAACTATCTTAAAAGCAAAGTGCCAATACTTGAATGGTATATAAGATTGACCTAATAATGTTAAGCCAATATTAACAATATGTCTTATTTTGCATTCAGTCGTACCATTTTGCTTATAAGTATATGGGTAAGTCATTCGATGATGAATGCTTATGTTTTGAAAATGCTTAAATAGAGGTCAAAATCCTCGTCCCCAATCCAAATTAAAGGCTTTAATTTTTGAATTAAATTATTTTTCCACATAGTTTTGAAATTGAACAAAAATGGTAGCAACATCACTTTTATTTTTAAGTGGAAAGAACAAAGTGAATAAAGAAAAATAAGAAATGAAAATAAGAAAATATTTATCTTCATTAGAAGTTTGAACAGGGGCAAGACCCTATACATTAGAATGAATCAATTCTAAAGATTAAGAACTTATGTGATTGGTGAGAGATAGACTACATGCATGATTAGGGAGTGATTGGTTAAGAACAATGTATTTTGCCCAAACAAAATGCATGAAAATTATTGGAAAAGGAAGGTTTATTCTTGCAAGATAATTAAAATTAATAAAGAAGGCAATAAATAATAGTAAAATTTGGATGACCAAGACATTGATGCCATGCGTCTAAGGTAGATAAAGAAGTAGTGATTGGAGAAGTGGAGGAAGATGGTGCATAATGCAACTTATAGAGCCCTAAGTCACTCGTTCCTCAGAGCAGCTCTTCCTTAGTTTGACAATCCTTCACAAGGTAATGGTTAGGAAAAAAATTCAACTGAGTAATCATTATCATTATATAAGCGATGAACTAAAAGTAGTGGCTTAGTAATTTAAGGCACATAAAAAGCATTTTTAAGGGAAAGAAAAGAATTATCAAAAGGATGGGATAAAACTTGTACCAATATGAGCAATGGAGATCCCCTTATCGTTGCTAACAATAACCTTATTAGTGCCTTTATAGTCTTCAATAATATAAAGGGATGTCAAGTCTAGAGTAATGTGGTGATTTGTACCACTGTCCAAATACTAATCAAATTCAGTAAAGGTCGGTGGTGGTCCTAGCAAGGATAAGTGAGCTTATGAATTGTATAAAGGATGACAACATCGATATGAGTCACTAAACCAAGAGTCACCCTATCCAAAATGAGAAGATGATCGAGCAGTAATGGTATGATTAAATTGACATTGGCACTCAAGAGCGAAATGATTCTGATATTTGTAAATTTGATAGGCAGTATGCTAAGGATGAAATGGAGAAGAAAAGCCTCGTTAGCCACCACAACCTCAATTTTAGCAAGGTGAGAACTACTGATAGCTGAAGGAAGAAGTGGTGGAAGTATTCTGTTGGTGAGCAAGGTTGATTGTAGGCAACGATGCTTGTTGTGATTTAATCAAAAGCTCATAAGCCACTAGTTGTCCATGTAGTTCATGGAAGAGAGGTGGATCAATTCATTGTTAAAGGGCCCCTATGGCATCATTGAAGTCAAAACCAAGCTGGCAGAATATTATTGCATTGAATTCCACAGGAGAAAGGGCTTAACCAGCCAAAGCAAGAGAGTCAAAAAAATTTTTGGCTTGAAATAAGTAATTAGAAACCAATTTGCTGTAATTCTTTAAGTTGTGTAGCTTAATATATAATTGAGTGCGTTGAGCATTATTGACAATGCCATATACAGTCTCTAAAGCCTTCCAAACTGCTGAGGAAGAATTAAAACCAATGATGTATGGATATATTTCTTTAGAAATTAAGGAGAGTAGCCATGAAAATAATAGTTAATCTTTATTAAACCATTGAAGATAGGCAGGATTTGTGTCAAGACCCAAACCGAGAGCCATGACCGGCGCTAGGGAATAGGAATTCTTTCGAATCTGGAACTCGTAGCAAGCCTTAAAAGAATAAAAATTACAATAAATATAATAAAATAAATATACCATAATTAAAAATTTCAATTTAATATGATAAAATAAACTCCTTCATATCATGAAATAATTTAATACAATATTCAGAATAAACATCTGAATTAAAATCTCATACAACAAAATAAATAAAACTCACTACCATTATAAATACAACTACTGCAATTTTCTAAAGTACAATAATAAATAATTAAGTAGATAAATTACATAATAGGGCCGGGGCGGAAGAAATCTGGCGAATAGGCCTACTGCTGAGGTCTGAAGAAGAAGACTCTCCTATAAAAATATCAACGGAGGGGAGTCAGACCTCATTGAGTGAATTATTATAATATATATACACACATTACTAAATGACAAATGCAAAAAATCATATATATAATAAATATATATACAGGCATGTACACACAGATGCTAAAAATCACTTTATTTCATAATATTGAAAAATATAAGTTTTGAAGGATCAAATAGAACCCTAAATGATTGCAACCTCAATAGCAATAGAAAGCACTCTAGCCATATTGGCTCACTTAATTCTAAATAAATTCACTTAATCCAACTGGACAGTAGACTGGCCCCAAGATATTGAGTCGACCGAGCTCTAGCAGTCTGACTATCAGTGTGATTGGCCCTAAGACACTTGGTCAACCGAGCTCCAGCAATCACACTCTTAATCACATCAATCTCAATCATACCAATCATGTCATATTTCCTCAAATAAGTTAGTAATTTAACTTACAATCTATCACACCGGTACGTACTCGGTCCTAGTGCTGCCCATTAGGAAGCATGTTCTATCGATATCATTCATTTAAAATAAAATGTACATTTAAATAAACATATAATGCATAAAGTCATTCATAATAATCAAATAAACCATATATATATATATACCAGAAATATACCTAAAATAAACTAAGTATATTTCAAGTATATATATGTAAAATAAACTCAAATAAACCATGGAATATACTCAAAATAAACCAATTATATACTTAAAAATAATTTGAATATAAATCAAAGGTAAAACATGCATTTACTTCAAAATATACCTAGAATATACTAAAAATATATTTAAAATATACTTTAAGCATTTAATAAAACAATTATACAAAATTATACATTTAAAATATATAATTCTAAAACATGCAACCTAAAGCAATATATATATATAATATCAACTCACAGGGATGCACTCCTCGAGATTGGTCCGCTAGGCCTCGGTCTCGACGTAACTAAACAATAAAAACGATCACGAAATCAAAATAAATCTAACTTAGACTTCTAAAGATTCGATCTAGAATTACAAAATACAAACAGACACAGAATTGAAATTAGACCCGATGTCACGTTTTATGAGAATTCTACCAAAAATTCGATAGAACCTCCTCAATAAAACATACATCTCTCTACTAAAAAGTAGACTTAGACCTGCAAGAAAAATACACTTCGAATATAGAAATCCACACAACTCTCGGTTGGAATCCCGAACTACAAAATTCTCCAACCGGGGTCCATAATTCATCAAAATTCAAATAATACAATAAAATTTATTAAAAATGAATAAATACCATAAATACCCTCAAAACATCAAAATATAGCATATTTAACATTAAAACGCCAAAAATAATTATTTTTCCAATAATTACTTAAAAACCCTAATTAATAATATAATATTATAAAAAATCAAATTTTCTCGATAATTCAATATAATTTAATAAAAACTCACTTTACTAATCCAAATAGTCTAATTAGTCTAAATACAAATTAAAAATTACTAAAAATGCATTTCATTATCAAAATAGTATATAATATATTTTTTGAAAATAATTTTTGAAAATTAGTATTAATTAGTTAAAATTAGTAAATAATTTTTAAAAATCATTTTTATATCTCAAATATTATTAAAACCAATTAAACATAATATTTAACTAAAATTATCACCAAATTACAAAATTAACCCTAATATTAAAAAATATACAAAAAATACTAATAATACTCAAAAATTCAATAAAAAAAATTATATAAATACACAAAAATTATTTTATCAACCTATATCTCAATACTATCAACAATAACATATAATTAACCAATTATTTCTAACAAAATATATATTTAACCTAATTTTCCAAAATTGACATAAACCTAAAATAATTATAAAAATTACACAAAAATCACAAAAATTATAAACTAAATTCTAAAATTAATAATAACTACTAATAACACCAAAAATCACAATTTCATAATTTATATAATTAATTTATGAAAATTAATAAAATATTCAAAAATTCACAAAAATCAAAATAATTTCTAAAAATCGCACAAAAATTCATAGAAGTAGCTTAAGCTAGTAGAATCAATATTTGTAAAGAAATTTTTCATGAATCAACCATTAACACCCTAAAAAAATAAAAAAACCCTAAGTGACCGAAACTAAAAATTCAAGAAACAACAAAAATAGAGGGATTAGAGCTCAAACTAGAGCTAGAATTAAGTTCACCAGAGCTTGAGAAGCTCAAGGACACCAAAATCGAGAAGAATGATGGTCGAAATCGCTTGGAACGACGGTGAGCTAGAGTTTCGATTTCTTGCTGTCACAGTCGCTCGTCGACGCCAGAGAAGAAGGTGGAAGATGGCAGAAGGCGACTGGAGCTGCTGGAAGGCCAGACGGCACACTAACAGTAGGGGAACGGCATGACAGGCGACGGGTAGGGGATCTCAAAGTAATAAATATAACGTAAATAAATCTCTAAAATAATAAGCTTTAAAATAAATATTTACATAGAAAATTTTGATTAAACATGAAATAATAAATTTTAATCACAAGATAATAAAATAGTCGCATATAAATTTGAATTTTATTAACACTGCATATCCTGTTTTAAAATAAAATAATTTAAAAACTAGGGTTATTACAATTTGGTTCCATGGTTGAGGATTTTGAATTGAGAATCTCTTTTGGTGGAGAGGGTTCAATACCTATTAAGATATCATGAAGTTTATAGAAATTTAGTAAGGGTTGGAATTGGAGTTTCTAAGATATATAATTTCTAGAATTAAGTTTAATAGAGAAGGATTGTTGTAGGTGAGAAGGTGTTAAAGATGATGAGTTCAGAAAGGGAATAAGTGTAGGTAATTGAGAGGAGATAGTAGAAGAGGAAGAAACGGTAGTACAAGATTGAAAAGAGTTTGTAGCCATGGTATTTGCTCTAATGCCAACTCAATAATATTATTGAATGGTAAAACCTTAACTTGTGTATTAATCTTGAATAATATATATACAGAGATACAAGTACATGTAAATCAATTATAATAGATACAACAACATAAATCAATTGTAATAGATACAACAATGTAACAAACATAATAAACAATACTTATCACTATCCTATTATACGAACATGGTTAACTTATACCAAACTCATATTCAATCTTAATAACCTTGCCAATGATCATTTATAAATCAAGTAAAAAGAAACTTTAATCCCAAACAAGACTCTTAAATAACCTGTACTTTAGAACCTTAATTATAAAGAATTAAAAGTTATTTAATATAAACCTAAGATTAACAAAGTCAATTAAAGTCTAAATTAAGTTAGGTTTGAATATACCAAGTTTTCACTTGATAAATCACTAAAATTCTTTTAAGAACAAAAAAGAAGGACTTTAATATCATAAGAATGAAAATTTAGTTGATAAAACTTCTTCTAAATTAGTGCTACATTGTTATGGCCTTGATATAAGCATATAAACACCTTAATCCTTGAAGGAATAGGTTTTCTTACTTATTTCTAAAAACTCCTATAAAGAAAAATCTTTAACTAAGAAGAATTCCTTCAAAATTAGTTCAAATCTAAAAATATAAAATATAAAAAGTTTCCTATTGATCTAGCATTAAATAAGAAGATACAAAAATCCTAACACAACTTGGACTCCTTTGACTATGACTTTGACTTATTGACCTTGACCTTTCACTTGTTGACTTTTTTACTTAGACTTAGAATATTCTTGAATCTTCTCAAATCTTCCTTATTGACTTTAAAGTAGAAAATAACTTAAAATTCATCCAAGATTTTGTACTTGAGTTTATTCATGCGTAAACTTCACAAATTGATGCAAATTCAACCTAAATTAATGCTCCAAGCTAAGCTTTTCATGCTCTTTAATTTGTCCAAAATTTTTAAGCATATAGAACATTAATTAATGTATAATTTGCACGTGAACCCTTTTGAGAATCATATCATTTTATCTCTAATATAAACAAAGAAACACTGTCAATTAGTGATCCTTTGACTCTAGCCTATACAAAAAGCCCATGAAAAATAAAAAAGGAAGCCTATGTAAATAAATGCTTAGTTTCACCTAATTAAACACAGAAATTTAAAGAATTCTTTAGCCCTAATCAATTGTGTAAAGAATTGAAAAGCTCAAAAACAAACAAGAAGAAGCACAAGTATAATTCAGAAAATAGAAGCTCTTGTATACCGAATCATTACATATTCCTAAATCAAACACCCACAAGCAAAAACACCCAAGAAGTACATTGAATAATCCCTGAATCAAATTAGAAAGAGACACAAAGAATCAAAGAAGAAGAGGCAAATAAGGATTAAATAAATTTGAATCAGATCTGAGTTAGAATGACAAGCGGTCGATTCCTTGAGCTTATAGAAGCACATGAACAATTGAATAATAAGAATAAGAAGAAGATGATGATGATGGTGAATGAGGGAAAAGAAGGTGGGAGAAGGAGAAGGAACTTGGAACTAATGAAAAAAAAACGCAATGAATAAGAAGCAAAAGAAAAGGCATGCGTGTAAAATAAAATTAAAAAAGAACATGTGTGTAATATAATGTAAACATAGAACATTTGATGTTAATGTCCTTTGTTTTTTGGACATTTTTGTAAAAACTTCAATTATTTTTTTAATATTCAAAATCTGATTGTCACATTAGCAAAATATGTCAATAATACTTAAATTAAAGGTTAGTTACTGAACTCAAACCAATTGAAATTTAATATCTAAAATAAAATTAGTATAAGAGTAGGTGAACACTGAAATATTTAACCCTATAATTTTTTTTTTTAAGTTCCAAGACATGCTAGACTTCTGCTCATCCCATGCCATGCCGCCGTACTGGTTTTACTGTTTATCTTTACTGGAAATAGGGTTTCACTCGGGTTCATGTTTCTTTTATTATCAGAAACTATGCTTGTTCGACATTAAACGATACTAAAATGGACAAACAGGCAGACATCGATCCATTCCTCTACGAAATAAAAAGATAGATAAAATGACACGAGAATCAAAGAAGAAAGAATCCATCAAACCTAAGCAAGAACAAAGACATCTATTTAGGATAAGGTTGGACACTCCTTGTGCCAGATTGCATCTTTAGAGAGACCCACCCTCCAAAAAAAACCCCAAAAAAACAACAATCTCAGATGCTTAACCAGTAAATGGATATTGCTCATATCAAAAAGTACAATCTGCAGCATGGACACAACCATTCGTAGGCCGCAACCACATATTATTCTGATAATAAATAATCCAAACTTATTCAGCCATTTGGGATAGGGATGCGGAGAAATCGAATCGAGCCAAAAACCAAATGAAAAATTAATAATTTCAATTTGGTTTAATTTATAATTTTTTAAATTGAATGATTTAATTTAAATTGAATTAATTAAACTATTCAAATTTTTTTTATATATATAAGAATTGAAATATTTTATAAAAATACTTAATTTATATATATATATATGAATTTAAATATTTTATAAAAATATATGTGATTTGGTGAAAATAGTGGCCAATTTAATCTATAAGGTCCCAAATTTAAACCTTAAAAATAACAATTTTTTTAATTTCAGTTAATTGAAAAATAAACCGAACTTTAAACCAATTAGTGTGGTTCTTAAACATAAAAAATATATATATATGGAAAAAATATTGGTCAATTGCATAACTGAACTAACTGATTACACAGCCCTAGGGATATAGTTTAGTTTTGGGCTTGTTGTGACATTATAAATTGGATAAATTTTTGTCTCTTCCAAAAAGTATGGGTATCAAACTGTTGGTTAGCAGAAAAGACACAACTGAAAATGAGACTATTACCCCTACAAATGATCTGGATAAAGCCCGGTTAGAGGTAAATGAATATGTGTTATTTTACATAAATACTTCTAAGCTCGGAAAAAAAAAAAACAATGACCTCAATTTTTTTCTTTATATAAAACTCAACCCAATTTAAACATGCTAAATTCAATTTTGAGAACTATTTTTTTATCATTTTTCTTAAAATGCATGTCATAAATATATATATTAATTATTTAATATTCTAAATACATGTCAATTATTAGAGTGTATAATAATATACGTATATGTACTTCCTACTAGATAGATTTGAAGTTAATAGAAGCTACGACTTTCACTAGTTCCAATTGGTAAAAAAAGCTTCACTAAATCCAAGACTCATGCACGCGAGCCATAAGATTAGCCAGTTTCACATCTCAGATTTAGTTAAGGTAATTACTAAAATAAATTAAATTAATTAAAAAATTTTACTGATTTTATAGTTTATTCAAATTAAATAAAATTAATTAAAATTTAATAAATTTTAAATATCGATAATTCAAATAAAATAAAGTAACGTCAAATATCAACAACTTTTAAAATCAATTAATAAAAGCTATTTTTATATGAATAATGTTTTAGATTGAAGTTCTCATTATATTAAATAGTTGTTGAAAGATATTTACTATTTTTATAGTCACACCTGAATTCAATTAAATTAATTAAAATTTAATAAATTTTGAATAGTTGTGACTCACACAAAAATAATCACGTGATAAAATTGAAAATTATTATTAAATTATTTATTAATTGAAAAATATTTACATATAAAAATTTAATTATTAAAATAGATTATATTAAGAGTAGATAACAATGGGAAATTATGAAGTTCCTTTATTTTTTTTTACTTTGTTTTCACTTTACTACTACTATCATTAGATAAAAGTGTATTAAATTATCCAATAGTGATTATTAACAAAATAAAAATTATTTTATAAAAATTAAAGTAAACATATATTTCACTGATAACAATTTTTACTTAAAATATTTTGATATGAATATATATAAAAAATATTTTGGTCTAAATCATTCGCTTTTTGCTAATTGAGTTCCATGCGTAAAGAATTGCACAACTCATAATGCCCATGAAAAAGAAGTAACAACCGGCCTTGCTCATTTACCTATAAAAAGCCATCAATTTTCCGTAAGTCTTCATTGCAATACTTTCCATATATTTCATTTCTAACAAGCACAAGCCTACCACAGCATCCAACACACAAAAATGACTCAATATCTTGAGCTTCCGTGGAAGGTCCAGCTAATTGTATACGCTCTCACCTTCACCATTCAAGTCACTCGTCGCACCAATGGCACTGTCAGGCGCAGGCTTTCGAGTTTGTTCGATCTCAGGTCACCACCATCCAAGGAACCTATTAAAGGCGTCACAGCTACCGACATCACTGTTGACAGAGCTCGCAACCTCTGGTTCCGCCTCTACACTCCTACTCCAACCAGAAACGCTACTTTGCCGGTTGTTTTCTACTTCCATGGAGGCGGCTTTTCCTTTTTGGCGGCAGATTCAAAGCCCATGAATGATTTATGCTACTCACTTGCTAACGAACTCTCTGCCCTTGTCATCTCCGTCAATTATCGGCTTGCTCCGGAGCATCGTTGTCCAGCCCAGTACGAGGATTGTTTCGATGTGGTGAAGTTTATAGACGAAACAGAAATTGAAGGCTTTCCAAGGCATATTGCCAATCTGAAACAATGTTTTCTTGCAGGAGACAGTGCAGGAGGCAACATTGTTCATCATGTTCAGGTAAATGCTAATGAACATGAATTTCGCAGCATAAAACTTATAGGAAACGTGCTGATCCAGCCATTTTTTGGGGGCCAAGAACGAACTGAAGCTGAAATGAATCTTGAAGGAAAAGTTCCACTCGTTAATATGGAGCGAACTGACTGGATGTGGAAGGCTTTCTTGCAGGAGACGGAGTCGGAATTGGGTAGAGACCATCCTGCAGCAAATGTTTTCGGGCCATATGCTGCTGACATATCACGAATAAAGATTCCAGCAAGTATTGTTTTTGTTGGAGGATATGATCCACTGAAAGATTGGCAAAAGAGGTACTACGAGGGACTGAAGAAATCTGGAAAAGAAGCATATTTGCATGAGTATTCTAACGCTTTCCATTCATTTTATGCGCATCCTGAGCTGCCTGAGTTTTCTTGGTTCATCAGGGACTTGAAAGATTTTGTGCAGAAGCAAATAGCAGCAGCCAATAATTGATCAACGTTTTTTTTTTCTTGATTTCCTTGTGTTTAAAGTATGATCTATGAGTTCACCTGCTACATTACGTATATGTCAGTTTCCTTGTACATCCAATTCAAGTTGTACATGTGGTGTGGGCTTTATGCTATATTCAATTATTAAAGTAAATGAATACAATGTAATTGGTCCAAAGAAAAAATTAATGAAATAAAGAAAGTATTAAAAAATAAAAGAAATGAGTGCAATTTTCATCCTTTCCTATAATTTCGCATTGTGGCAAAATTAGCGTCCTAATTTTTTACGACATTTAAGTATCTGAATTTTATATTTTATACATTTAGTATCCTATCATCTAATATTGTTATTATTTTATATAAAAATATTAATATAATATTAAATTTCAATTATAAATTTTATCAAATCAATCTAACTAGTTAATTATTTTTAAAAATATTATAAATTTATTTTAAAGATTATTTCTTTTTATTTATAATAGAATTAAAAATACATCTAACCTTAATTTATTATGAGTTCATTGCAGTTAATTAAACATTATATCGCTTTATATATGACTTTAATATTGCAAATCCATACTATTTTAACAATAAAGTATAAATTTTGAATGGTATTTTTTCAAATGGTATTAAAGTGTATAAAATATAAAACATAAGTACTTAAATATTGTAAAACAATCATGGGACTAATTTTACTAAAAGGTAAAACCACAAAAATCAATTTTATACTTATCCCAAAATGAAATTAGCACATAAAAAATATTGAGATAATGGTCAAATCGCACCCTCAATTTTATCCTAAAATTCACATGTAACCTTTATTTTTTTGGTCCCAATAGAATTCTTTTTATTAATATTAGACTATATCAAACCTGTTTCTAAAGAATTTTTATAATTAAATCCTATATTAAAGAAAATTTTAATTTAATGAGTGATTAATAAAATTTAGTTTAAAAATAAAGAGAATTGATTAAATTTCCTTCATATGTACACTTGTAATGTTTTTAAAATCTTTTAAAATTTTAAGTCCATGGAAATTTTTTTTTTAATTTTTAAAAATTTAAAAAAGTTAAAAATATTTTCTATTGACTTAAACAATCAATTAATGTACATTTTAAAAAAAAACTTGAATTTTCTATAAATTTAATAATTTAAAAAAAATTCTATTTATATAAAAGTTTTAAAATCAAGTTATATATATTTACAAATAAAAAAAATCTATAAGCTTAAAAAAATTTCAAAATGTTTTTATAAATTTTAAAATTTTTAAAAAATACTTTTATATGCTAAAAAAATTAAAAAAAAAAAGTTGCATTTAAATGATTTACATTTTAAAAGATATTTCACCAATTTTCCTTGTTAATCGAGCTAATTTTTATTGATAAAATATAGAAATTAAATTTTCTCTAATTTATAGAATTTAATTGCAAAAGTTCCTTAAAGAAGATCCAATAATGTCTTATTTTAAAAGAAAAAGGCCATATTGATATTTAAAAAAAATCATATATAAACTTTAAAGTAACTTATTTCATAAATATTTGTGGATCAATATGTTGAATAGACTTGAACTTTTTTTTTTTTACCTAGAACAAACTATATAAATATATGTATCGAAGAGTGCATCACTCTTATTTAAACATCCTTTTTAATAATTATAATTGTCAACATATTAGTATGTTAGCAGAGAAAGAAAATACCTATATAATCTAAGTTGACCATCATACTCGCTAATCGATAAGATTCACTAGATTCTTTTGGGACCCAAAGATAGATCCCAAGGGATTTATTCCCTTCGGTTTTGAGGGAAGATCAATTCCGCAATTTCATACTCTTCACCACCTTATCGACCCTAGACGAGGATGCTCTTATTTAAATTGTGAGTTAATAAGAATTTTATGCACTATACTATTTCAAATTACAAGAGGATTTGCTTTTGGAGAAGAGGTTTTGATTCAGAAAATTTTAAAATGGCTTTAAACCATATAGTTAATAATTAAGCTAAACTAAACCCATTAAACTAATTAAGAAAACTATAAAATAAAGAAATAAACAGTTATAAGATGTGTTTAAAAAAAAAAAAAAACAAAGTATAATATGAGTTCATTTATATTCTCCTAAACTTATAGATTTTATCATTTTTAATAATTATCTAATTATGTTTGGTTTAAATTTTTCAACTATATATAATAAATTGGTGGTATTGGAATACTAAATTTTATCCTTCACACTTAAGTTTGTGAGACTCGTTATACATGATGGCTCACGAAAATAATTTAAAAACAATGCTAACAACTAATTTTTCAAGTATTGATAATTTAACATAATTTTACAAATTTTATTATATTAAATTTAATAAATAAATAATTAAAATCAAAATAATAAATTTTATGAAAATAAGAAAAGTATATAATTTGTTTTAAAAGTAGATATTTTTATAAATTAAAAATTAATAAATAAAAAGAGAGCATATAATTTATTTGAAAGTATATTTTTTATAATAAAAATAGTATAATTATCATTTTTAGATATTTTTATAAAATTTAAAAAAATAGTTAAAATTAAATTAATTAATATTTATCAATTAATTATTAGTTGAACTTAAAAAATTATATTAAATTAATTTTTGAGTAAATAAAATTATTAATATTAAAAATATTGAAAAAATAAAGTATCATAACTCAAATAAAAATTTACTAAATTTGTAATAAATAATAAATTTAATGAGTTATAATATTTAAATTGTTTTTTAAAGAAAATATAACTCTTATTATTTTTATTTCTTATTAAAAAAAACTAATGATTTTTTATTATCTTATGATTAATTATAATCATAATATTTTTTTTCTATATGAAATTAGTTTTAGAGTTGAGAAAAATTATTTTTAAAAATTATTGAAGGAATATCATATAATTACTTAAGTAAAAAATTTATAAAAGTTGTAATAAATTATAACTATATTAAGTTAATATTAAATTTCTAAATAAATAACATTATTATTATTTTAAAAACTTTATTTAATAATAATATTATTATTATTATGTTTAATTTATTATTTATTAATATATCACGAATCTAATAAATTTTTTATTCACATATAAAACATATAGTTGTTTATTAATATAAATCTACGTATCAAACAGTGCATCACTCTTATTTAAATATTCCTTTTAACAATTATAATTGATAGCATATTAGCATGTTAGTATTAGTATGATAGCAGAGAAAAGAGAATACCTACATAATCTAAATGGACAACCACACTCATTAATCGATGGGATCCACTAGATCCTTTTGGGACCCAGAGGTAGATCCTAAGGGATTTATTCCCTTCAATTTTGAAGGAAGATCGAATCGGAGACTCCTCACCACCTAACTCATCCGAGACGATACTGTTTTATTTAAATTGTGAGTTAATAAGAATTTTATTACAAGAGTATTTTGCTTTTGGAGAAGAGGTTTTGATTCAGAAAATTTTTAAATGGTTTTAAACCATGTAGTTAATAATTAACCTAAACTAAACACATTAAAATAATTAAGAAAACTATAAAATAAAGAAATAAATAATTGTAAAATGTGTTTTTTTTTTTAAAAAAAAAAAAAACAAAGTATGATATGAGTTCATTTTTATTCTCCTAAACTTATACGTTTTATCATTTTTAAGTCTAATTATGTTTGGTTTAAATTTTCAACTATATATAATAAATTGGTACCATATATAACTTCTTGCTTTGAAAAATTTTATCCTTCACACTTAAATTTGTGAAGACTCATTATATATGATGGCTCACAAAAATAATTTAAAAACAATGCTAACAACTAACTTTTATTAACAACTAATTTTTTACTTCAACTCTCCAATGTTTTTGGGTTTGTAATGTGATAAATGACTGGATGGTGTCTAGTATTTATGTCCATCACAAAATGAATCCTAGTGTGATGAAGATTCATCACAACTAGTAGACAAGCTCAAATTACTGTATAAAGAAAAGTAACTATTTGACTGAATATAAGAGATTGCCAAAGCAGGACTACTAGACAATCATAAATCATTCATTCTTCTTAAAAAGCTAGAGTTTGTTTGAAATCATGATTTATGTTTACATAATGGCACACGATGTTGCAACCTCAACGGCATTGCTTGCAACCTTAGCGGCTAGCATTGTTTGCAATATCATACAAGTTCAGTGCTGAGTTGACAACAGTGCTTGCAAAGTTCACCGTAATCCCCAGCGTAGCTATTAGAATCACATCCCTCGTCGTTATGTTGCTCTGAAATTCATAACATTTACAAATTAGTCTTGAGGAGAATTCAAGTAGCTGGGTTCATTTCTTTTAGGGAAAATGATTCCATTTATCCAAACTATAAATCAATTTTCTATATAATTTTATCTTTTAATTTAGGGAAAGGGTGCAAATACCTCATTAATATTTTGACATAATCACATATACATCATTAATATTTTTAGGGATTCAATTACACCATTAACATTATAAAATTGGGTCATATAAGCACCCTCATTTCCGTTAAACACTAATTGTCATCTGCATGACTTGTGGGGCTAAAAAACATTAATGGTTCATATGCGATTAGGTCAAGACATCTAAGGGGTATTTGCACATTTTTCCTATATTATTATAACTTGATATTTTTTTGGTAAACTATCACTATTTTTTGTTAATTTAAAATTATTTTATGTAAAAATAGTTAAAATAATTTCAATTTGTATAATTAGAAATATTATAAAATTAATTTCATAAAATTTGTTAGTTTTGATTTTAATTATTTACTTATTAAATTTAATAAAGTAAAACTTATAAAATTATGTTATTTAATTTGATTTATATTTGATAAAATATATGTAAACCTAATTAAAAAAGAATATATATATATATATATATATATATATATATATATATATATATATATATATATATAATTAGAAATACTATAAAATTAATTTCATAAAATTTGTTAGTTTTGATTTTAATTATTTACTTATTAAATTTAAAAAAGTAAAACTTATAAAATTATGTTATTTAATTTGATTTATATTTGATAAAATATATGTAAACCTAATTAAAATAGAATATATATATATATTATTATTACTAATATTTAATTAATTTGATTTTGTTGGAAACATATTTTAAATTAAATTAGAATTATATGTTAAGTAATCTCATTTTTATTAGAGATAAAATAGAAGTTAACTTAATTAGAACAGGAAATATATTTTCAATTAAAATAGAATTACATTCTAATTATTTTAATTTTTAGAAATAAAATAGAATTTAACCTAACATACTTTCAATTATATTAAAATTAAAATTATATTTTAATTAATTTAATTTTTATTATAGATAAAATACAAGTTGACCTAATTATAATAGAAAATATACTTTCAATTAAACTAAAATTTTTATTACAGATAATATAAAAATTAACCTAGTTAAAATAGGAAACATGCTTTTAATTAATTTAATTTTTATTAGGGTTAAAATAGAAGTTACCTGAAATAGACTTTTAATAAAACTAAACTTATATTTTAATTAATTTAATTTTTTTATTAGTAAATAACTAAATTGTTCAAGCATTATATAATTATGCCCCCTCCCCCCTTTTTCATACATTTACATATAATATAGATATTTAGTTAATGTGATAGTAAGTCTCATCAATAGTGCCATCTAAAATTCTACATCAACACCTTCCATACTCAATTATGACCAAATTAATTTTTGGTTAAAATTACTACTGATTTGTTAAATTTTAAATTTTTATCAAGATTTTAAAAGTGGATTAAAATCACAAAAAGTTAAAAAATTTTGAATTTTTTAGATCAAGAGAACTTTATATAATTAATCAAAATTTTACCGTCCTACATCTAATTTTTGTATTATAAAGTCTACTTATATTTTATCAAATATAAATCAAATTAAATAATATAATTTTATAAGTCTTACTATATTAAAGTTTATAAGTAAATAATTAAAATCAAAACTAACAAATTTTATGAAATTAATTTTATAGTATTTCTAATTATATAAATTGAAATTATTTTAACTATTTTTATGTAAAATAATTTTAAATTAACAAAAAATAATGATAGTTTATAAAAATATATCAAGTTATAATAAAATAGAGAAAAGATGTAAATACTCCTTTGATATTTTAACCTAATTGCAGATAAATCATTAATATTTTTAGGCTCCACAAGCCATGTAAATGGCTATTAGTATCTAACGGAGAAATGTGCTTATATAATCAAATTTTATAATGTTAAGAGTGTAATTGAATCCTAAAAAATATTAATGATTTTATCTGCTGTTAAGTTAAAATATTAAAGGGGAATCTGCAATATTTTCCTTTAATTTATATAGATTTAAACAGTTAATTTTTTTTATTTCTTTCAATTGACATATGTAATTGATGATGTCACTTGCTAACATGTGTACTAACAAGGCAAGTACATGTGAGTAAATATAACTGAAAATCAAATCAATTTGGTTTGATTTAAGTTGTAAAAAAATTTAGTTTAATTTTTACTTTAAAGAACTAATAGTTTAGTTCGATTTTAATTATAAAAAATCTAATTAAACCGTACTGAATTAAATTTCTAAAATATTTGAAATTATATGATGTTTATGGTTCGATTTGATTGGTTAATCACTAATACTTTATTTAAAATAAATCAACAATATCATTTTTAAATATTTAAAACTCTTAATGAAATTATCTAACACAAAAAATTCAAGCCAAAATTATTTATATTTATTTTAGAAAATCTGTTTGGTTGATTTTCTAAAAAATTAATAAATAAAATAAGTATAAAAACTAACAATAATATATCTCATAAATATTATTAAAATAGTACAAATTACATAAATTTAATATGCTTAAAATTGCAAAAATAAAAAAAATCAAACCAAATAAATTAACCTAACCAAACCAATTGATTTAATTCAATTTTGATCTTTATTAATTTCAATTTAGTTATTTTTAAATATTTTCAGTTTATTTTAGTTTCATAAAATAATCATTTAAATACTGAGATTTACTAAAAAAAAATTTATTAATACTTTTTATAATATTTAAAATTTTTAAATATTTTTATAATTTAACATATAACTATTTAACTACTTAAATGTAATAATCCATAATTTTAAATTATTTTAATATACATCAAGATATGCCATGTTAACAAATTTGAAATTTATATTTATTTATTTTATTATTTTGTGGTTAATAATTATTATTTTATGTTAAATTATATTTTCTACATAAATATTTTATTTTAAAATCTTATTATTTTAAACATTTAATTTATGTTATTAATGTTTATTATTTTAGATAGTATTATTTTAATAATATTAATTTTAGTGCATTATTATTTTAATATTATTATTTTTATTAAATTACATTATTTGTATCATTATTATTATCATTTATTGTTAATTTATTTTATGTATATATGTTAATGTATGTGTTATATATATATATATATATATATATGTGTGTGTGTGTGTGTGTGTGTGTATATATATATATGTGATATTTATAATTGTGTGGTGGAGAATTGATTTAATATAAAGCATTATTATTATTATTATAATATAAAGTATTATAATATAAAGTTTTATTATTATAATAATTATAATATATATATACACACACACATTAATAAGAAAACACAAACATAAAATGCAGAAACAAGCTCCTTCCTCCCCGTACCTTCTGATTCTTCCCCTATCACTGTGCCTCCCCGTTCTTCACGCCAAACCACCTTCCTCTTGCCATCTCCTCTGTCATCTCCTCCCCTGTTCTCCTTTTTCTTCCTTGCGACGTCGGACAACAAGGAGCAGCAAACACAACATATGCAATCTCGATCGCCAGAGACGTTGTAGACGATGGAAGCTCATCGTTCCGATGCCATTCCACTCTTCTAGCGCTGGTGATGTAATATCCCGTGTTTTTACATGTTTTTATACTGTATCGGGATATGCAGTATTAATAATTTTGAATATGTATGTATACGATATTTTTATGAGTTGATATGTATTTTAGACCTATTTTAATTAATGTGTTTTATATACAGTGTTTTAAGTAAAATTTTCCCGGGACTTGCATTTTCGGGGAAATTTTCACGTAAACAATGTATTATTAATTATTTTAAATGTATTTACGGACTTGCATGAACTCATACATATTTTTAAATTATTAAATAAAGACTGTGTGTGTATATTTATTTAATTAGGGTTTATTATTCCCTAATATTTTATTAAGTATTTAATTGTTTTAATTGTTATTTAATTAATTTTATTTGGTATAAATTATTAAAATATTAATATTTTAATGTGTGTGGTGTATATTTGATGTGTGTAATTTAATATTATTTTAATAAAAAGTATAAAGTATATATATATACATATATACATCAAAAATCAAAAAAATTTGCCAAATTACACATTTGCCCCCGACTTCTTCTCCTTCTTCTTTCCCACGCCCGACGCCCGACCACCATCCCTCACCGCTGCAACTGCCGTTCCTTCACCGTCGGTGTCCCTCTCGGTGAGCCACCTCCGTCTCCAGCCGTTCCCCGCCGCCAGCAGCCCCTTTCCCGACGAGTTTTGGCCGGAATTAGCTTTAGAGGCCGAAAGTCGAGCTACCGCCGTTTCTCCCTCCTCCGACCACCGTTTTCGACACCGCCGGTCTCTTTCTTCTCCTTGAGCTCCGGTGAGTGTTATTCTAGCTTTGGTTTGAGCTAAAATGGTATAGAATTGCTTAGGTTTCGATTTGTAAATTTCGGCCTATTAGGGTTTTCAATTTTTTTGAGCTTCGAATTGGATGATTCATGGAAACTTCCTTCACAAATGTTGTTACTAGTAGCTTAATCTTCATGTATGAATTTTTGTAGAATTTTTGGAGATTGTTTGGATTTTTGGGTATTTTTGAATATTTTAATATTATTTTCTAATTTTCGGAAATTAATTATTTAAATTATGAAATTGGAGTTTATGGTTAAATTGGGTGTTGAAATGAATTATAGGAATTTATTTGGAATTTTTATGAATTTCTAAGTATTTATTTTTAATTATTTGAGTTTATGTGAATTTGAGAAAATTAGGTTAAATGTGTTTTTAATGGAAATTAATTGGTTAATTGGGTTTAATTATTAATATTATTGATAAATATGTTGAGAAAATTAATTTTGGATAATTGTATGATTTTTAGTGAATTTTTGAAGTAATTTAAGTATATTTATATATATAGGGGTATTTTGGTAATTTTACCCTAAATTGTCTAAAAATGTAATTTAATTGGTTTTAATATTTATTTAAGGTATAAAAATGATTTCCACAAATTATTTAGTATTTTTAACTAATTAAAACTATTTTTCGGGAATTATTTTCAATTATATATATAATATACGGTTTTTCTAATAAAATGAGTTTTAATCGGTTTTTATAGTGTTTCAAGGTCAATTATGTAATTTTTATTTATAAAATGTATTTCTGTGATTTAAGGATATTTTTGGTATTTCTGGAATCATTCTGTGTTTGTGGACCCCGGTCGGTGGACTATAGTTTGGAGTCCGACCGTGGGATTTTGATTGTGTTGAGCTCGTTTTTCGAAGTGTATTTTCTTTGCAGGGTCGGCTCTACTCTTTTGAGTAGAGAGATGTCCGTTTTACAGGGGAGGTTCTGCCGGATTTTCGGTAGAATTCTCGTAAAACGTGATATCCAGTCGAACCCTAATTCTGTTTCCGTATTTTAATACTCTAGATTGAATTCTAGGATTTCTATTAGGTTTATTCTGATGTCGATTATTTATTTCTTGTTTAGTTGCGCCGAGACCGAGGGCTAGTGGACCAGGCCCGTCGGACCTGTCTCGTGGAGCGCATTAGGTGAGTTACTATATTATATATATATGCTTAGGATGCATGATTTAGAAAAATGCATGTTTTATTTTGACTGAATATGCATAAATAATGTGATTTATATTCAAGTATATTTTTGGTATATAATAAATTATATACATGTTTTGTAAATAAAATATATTTAAAATGTTTTTAAATATAATTTTAGTTTAATTCATGATTTGATTGGATTTATTTGACATATATGTACTCAAAATATACCTGGTTTATGTTTGGTATATTTTCAGTATATATATGGTTTATATTGTTGATTTATTTAAATTCATGCATCGTGTATTTGTGAATGAATGTTTTATTATTTAATGATGAAGGATATCAATAGAACGTGCTACCTAGTGGGCAGCACTAGGACCGAGTACGTACCGGTACGCCTATAGCTTTAGGCTATGTTACTAACTATTTGTGGATATTGATTTGATTATGATTATTGATATGTGTGAGATGTGGTTTGGGTGTGATTGCTGGAGCTCGGTTGACCAAGTGTCTCGGGGCCAATCACACTGGCAGTCAGACTGCTGGAGCTCGGTTGACTTAGTGTCTCGGGGCCAGTCTACTGTCCAAATGGATTAAGTGGATATATTTGGAATAAGTGAGCTTGTATGGCCAGCGTGTTGTTTAACACTATTTTTGAGGTTGCGATATTCTAGGGTTCTATGTGATCCTTCATAAACTGTGATTTTCAGATAAAGTATATAAAAATGATTTCACTGCATCTGTGTGTAATTGCCTGTATATATATATATTATATATACTGTTGACTGTATGCATTATCACTTAGTGTGTATGTATATATATTATAGTAATTCACTCAGTGAGGTCTGACTCCCCTCCGTTGACTATTTTTCAGGAGAGTCAACTTCCTCAGACCTCAGTAGCAGGTCGATACGCCGGATTTCTTCCGCCCCGGCTTCTTTATGTAAATTGTCTACTTGAGTCTTATTTATTTTATCTAGACACTGCAGTAGTTGTGAATTAAAGTATTGGATTTCATGTATTTTATTTTAAAGAGATGTATTATATTGAAACTGGATTTGTATTAAAGATTACATATACGTGATGAGATGAGTTTTGAATTAAATCCAGTTGATATGAAAATGATATTATGATATTATGATTTTTATTTTCCGCTGCATATTATATGGTTATTGTTATAGCATGATTTATTTTATTTTTAGGCTTGCTACGGGTTCCGGATTCGAAAGAATTCCCGTTCCCTAGCGCCGGTCATGGCCCCTGTTTTGGGTCGTGACAAAGTTGGTATCAGAGCGAAGTTCGTATCAGAGTGGAGTTCTGTGTCAGGGCTTAGTTATGTGAGTTGTGGCCCTAGTTTTAAAGTTGTGTTTTCTGTTGGACTACTGCAGTGTATTAGGTTCGAGTATGTCTTGATGAGTATTCCTTGCTGTAGTTTTCAGCGTTATTCCTCCATTGTCTGTTTTGTCTGAATCTTTCCGTTTGTCTTTTCAGAATGAGGAGGCGAGCGCATGTCGCTCCACCGGTCGTTGAGGCCGAGGATGATGAGTCTTTTCAGGACGAGGTTTTACCTCCTGAACCGCCAGTTAGACGTAGAGGTCGTGGCAGAGGTAGACCTCGAGGAGCGGCAGGTCGCCGTAGGCAGAGAGAGTTACAGGACGAGGAGCCTGTTGAGCCTGAGTTTGATGTTCCTGTTCCTCCAGTTGTTCAGCCTGTTCAGCCTGCCTATCAGCAGGGTATGTCTGACCCTGAGGCAGCTTTGTTCTATGCCAGAATTGGCAGGATTACTTTCGATGGTACTTCTGATCCTTTAGATTTTCTGCATGCGATTGAGACTAGGACTCGGACTGCTCATACCGAGTACCAGAGGATCATGATTGTTGAGTTGTCTGTTGAGGGACCAGCCTTGGATTGGTTTATTCAGATGATCCAGCCTTATATGATGACGATGACATGGGCTCAGTTTCGAGAGCGATTCATGAGGAGATTTTATCCAGAGCCTCTTCGTTTGAGCTATCATCTTCGTCTGACTAGTATTTCTCATGGAGATCGATCTGATCTTCGTCTGACTAGTATTTCTCATGGAGATCGATCTGTAGAGGAGTATACCCGAGAGTTTCTTCGTCTGGGTAGATATGCTGAGGATCTGATGCGAGATCAGTATTTCGCTGTTACTACATACGTTACTGGTTTGGGTTCAGCTTTTGCTGGTATGCCTACAGCAGGTCTTACTCTGGAGTCTGTGATTGAGCTAGCTAAGGAGATTGAACTGAGATTAGTTAGGCAGGGAGCGATGCCTGATTATTACCAGCTAGGAGTTCAGTTGAGTGGATTGCAGGTTACTCCCTATTCGAGTTTTCATGTTGGTTCGAGTAGTCAGCAGCGAGGTTCGACTCAGTAGAGTCAAAGACAGCAGCAGCGAGTGCATCGGAGCAGTAGACATGGCCGTGGAGGTCAGCGTAGATCGTTCAGATTTGGATCAGGTGCTTCGAGCAGCAGCAGTGGTCGTAGTTCTGGATCAGCGGCCAGTGTTTGTCAGACTTGTGGTAGAGTCCATCAGGGACCGTGTTATCTGACACCGCTGACATGTTTTAGATGCGGACAGACAGGACATTTTGCCAGATCATGTCCTTATTCTGGGTATCAGCAGTAGCAGATTCCGCGATTCCCCCAGCAGTCGATTGCTAGTGCAGCACCCGTGCCATTTCAGTTGCCACCAGCCCAGCATCAGAGTTCTACTCAGTTTGTTCCACAGCAGAGTCGTGGTAGAGGTACTAGAGGAGGTGCTAGAGGTGTTGGCCAGGCTTCTACCAGTCAGCAGGGAGGTCGAGGTCAGGCCAGAGTCTTCCATCTGACTCAGCAGGATGCTCAGGCATCTAATGCAGTCGTGGCAGGTATTCTTTCTGTTTGTTACCTGGATGCTTTGGTTTTGTTTGATCCGGGTGCCACACATTCATTTGTTTCTCCTATTTTTGCTTCTAAATCTTGTTGGCAAGCTTCGAGGATGGCTTTTCCTTTGTCTGTTGCCACTCCTCTGAGTGATTCTTTGGACGCCGATATTGTTCTTTCTGGTTGTCCAGTTCTCGTGGGAGATAGAGAATTACCCGCTGATTTGATTTTGTTGGATGTGATGGAGTTTGATGTCATTTTGGGAATGGATTGGTTGTCTCAGCACTTCGCCGTGGTTGATTGCAGGAATAAGGAGGTGACTTTCAGAATTCCTGATGAAGTAGAATTTAAGTTTGTTGGTGATAGGAGTTCAGCACCTCAGAATCTTATTTCTGCTATTTCTGCTAGGAAGTTATTGAGGAAATGTTGTCAGGGGTTTTTGGCATTGGTCAGGGATACGTCAGTGGAGAAGTTGTCACTCACAGATGTTCCGTTGCTTGTGAGTTTCCTGATGTTTTTCCCGAGGAGTTGCCAGGTTTACCACCTCATAGAGAGATTGAGTTCTGTATAGATGTGGTACCAGGTATTACTCCTATATCTATGCCACCCCTATCGTATGGCTCCTGCAGAGTTGAGAGAGTTAAAGAGCAATTGCAAGAGTTGTTGGAGAAGGGTTTTATCAGACCTAGTGTTTCTCCTTGGGGTGCACCAGTCCTGTTTGTGAAGAAGAAGGATGGTACCCTGAGACTGTGCATTGACTACAGAGAGCTGAATAAGGTGACAGTGAAGAACAAGTATCCTCTGCCGAGGATAGATGATTTGTTTGATCAACTACAGGGTGCACAATTCATTTCTAAGGTCGACTTGAGGTCAGGTTATCATTAGCTGCGGATTAGTGAAGCTGATATTCCTAAGACAGCTTTCCGCACTCGATATGGTCATTATGAGTTTCTGGTGATGTCTTTTGGTTTGACTAATGCACCAGCAGCTTTTATGGACCTGATGAACAGAGTATTCAGACCGTATGTGGATCAGTTTGTAGTAGTCTTCATTGATGATATACTAGTATATTCGAGGAGTATGGAAGAGCATGTATATCACTTGAGGATTGTACTACAGACACTGAGAGATCATCAGCTTTATGCTAAATTCTCGAAGTGTGATTTCTGGATGGAGAGTGTTTCTTTTCTTGGACACGTAGTGTCTAAGAAGGTATTCAGGTTGATCCACAGAAGGTTGAGGCAGTATCTGAGTGGCCTAGACCTACTTCAGTTACGGAGATTCGGAGTTTTCTGGGTTTAGCCGGGTATTATAGGCGGTTTGTGCAGGATTTTTCCAGGATAGCAGCCCCTATGACTCGCTTGACTCAGAAGAATGTTAGATTCGAGTGGTCAGAAGCTTGTGAGAATAGTTTTCAGTTATTGAAGGAGAAGTTGACCACAGCGCCAGTATTAGCTTTGCCTAATAGTGTAGATAAGTTCAGTTTACTGTGATGCCTCTAGAATTGGTCTTGGTTGTGTGTTGATGCAGAATGGAAGGGTGATAGCCTATGCTTCAAGGCAGTTGAAGAAGCATGAGCAGAACTATCCTACACATGATCTTGAGATGGCTGCAGTGATCTTTGCTTTGAAGATTTGGAGACATTATTTGTACGGGGTGACTTGTGAGATATTTACTGATCACAAGAGCCTTAAGTACATTTTTCAGCAGAGAGATTTGAATTTGAGGCAGAGAAGATGTTGGAATTGTTGAAGGATTATGATTGCGAGATTCTTTACCATCCGGGTAAAGCTAATGTGGTAGCAGATGCCTTGAGTAGGAATCCTCAGTAGTCTTGCTCACATCGGTGTTGAGAGGAGACCATTGATCCAGGAATTGCATTTGATGGTGGATCAAGGTCTGATGATGAAGATTAGTAGATCAGGTGGACTGTTAGCTCAATTTAAAGTACGATCTGTACTGAGGGATAGGATTAAAGCAGCTCAGAGCCGAGATCCTATCTAGAAGAGCTTGCAGAGAATGTCAGAGCAGGGAAGTTCACTGATTTCACACTCGATGATGATGGTGTGTTGTGGATCAGTGGTAGATTGTGTGTTCCTGATGTGGATGATTTGAGAGAAGAGATTTTAGAGGAAGCACATTCTACAGCTTACAGCGTTCATCCGAGTGTTACTAAGATGTACCACAGTATCAGAGATCTATACTGGTGGGATGGATTGAAGAAGGATGTTGCTGATTATGTTGCTAAGTGCTTGACGTGTCAGCAAGTGAAAGCTGAACATCAGAAGCCTTCTGGGAAGCTTCAGCCTCTTCCTATTCCCGAGTGGAAGTGGGAAAGGATAGCTATGGATTTTGTGGTCGGTTTACCTCGTTCGAAGGATGGATACGATTCCATCTGGGTGATTGTAGACAGATTAACGAAGTCTGCACATTTCTTGCCTGTGAAAGCACATATTCAGTTGCTAGATTGGCGAAGTTGTATGTGAAGCATATTGTGTGCCTTCATGGAGTACCTGTGTCCATTGTGTCAGATAGAGGTTCGGTGTTTACTTCTCGTTTTTGGCAGAAGTTGCAGGAAGCGATGGGCACTAGGTTGGATTTCAGTACCTGCTTTTCATCCTCAGACAGATGGTCAGTCTGAGAGGACGATCCAGACACTGGAAGATATGTTGAGGATGTGTGTCTTGGATTTGGGAGGTAGCTGGGATGATCATTTGTCGTTTGTTGAGTTTGCATATAATAACAGCTACCATAGCAGTATTGGCATGGCACCATATGAGGCGTTGTATGGAAGGAAGTGTAGATCCCCGTTGAGTTGGGATGAGATCGGTGAGAGAGCTTTGACTGGACCAGAGATGGTTCAGGATGCTGCAGAGAAAGTCGCCGTGATCAAGCGTAGATTAGAGACCGCAGTAAGCAGATAGAAGAGTTATGCGGATCCTAGGCGCAGAGATGTGGAGTTTCAGGTTGGAGATTTCGTTTTTCTGAAGGTATCTCCGATAAGGGTGTGATGAGATTTGGCAGGAAGGGTAAGTTAACACCGAGATATATGGACCGTTTGAGATTCTGGAGAGAGTTGGCACTGTTGCATATCGGTTGGATTTGCCTCCGAGTATGTCACAGGTGCATCCAGTATTTCATATCTGGATGTTGAGGAAGTATATCTCAGATCCTTCACACGTGTTGCAGCCCGACAGTGTAGAAGTGAGTGAAGATTTGACTTTTGTGGAAGAACCTGTGGCAATCGTAGATTTTCAAGTTCGACAGTTGCGATCGAAGCAGATTCCTATGGTCAAGGTTTTGTGGCGTAGCGACAGAGTTGAAGAGCATACGTGGGAGACTGAAGCTGAGATGCGAGCTTCTTACCCGTATCTCTTTCCTTCTTGATCTTTTCTTTTTAGAATTCGGGGACGAATTCCTGTAAGGGGGAAGACTGTAATATCCGTGTTTTTACATGTTTTTATACTGTATCGGGATATGCAGTATTAATAATTTTGAATATGTATGTATACGATATTTTTATGAGTTGATATGTATTTTAGACCTATTTTAATTATGTGTTTTATATACAGTGTTTTACGTAAAATTTTCCCGGGACTTGCATTTTCGAGGAAATTTTCACGTAAACAATGTATTATTAATTATTTTAAATGTATTTACGGACTTGCATGAACTCATACATATTTTTAAATTATTAAATAAAGACTGTGTGTGTATATTTATTTAATTAGGGTTTATTATTCCCTAATATTTTATTAAGTATTTAATTGTTTTAATTGTTATTTAATTAATTTTATTTGGTATAAATTATTAAAATATTAATAATTTAATGTGTGTGGTGTATATTTGATGTGTGTAATTTAATATTATTTTAATAAAAAGTATAAAGTATATATATATACATATATACATCAAAAATCAAAAAATTTGCCAAATTACACATTTGCCCCCGACTTCTTCTCCTTCTTCTTTCCCATGCCCGACGCCCGACCACCATCCCTCACCGCTGCAACTGCCGTTCCTTCATCGTCGGTGTGCCTCTCGGTGAGCCACCTCCGTCTCCAGCCGTTCCCCGCCGCCAGCAGCCCCTTTCCGACGAGTTTTGGCCGGATTAGCTTTAGAGGCCGAAGTCGAGCTACCGCCGTTTCTCCCTCCTCCGGCCACCGTTTTCGACACCGCCGGTCTCTTTATTCTCCTTGAGCTCCGGTGAGTGTTATTCTAGCTTTGGTTTGAGCTAAAATGGTCTAGAATTGCTTAGGTTTCGATTTGTAAATTTCGGCCTATTAGGGTTTTCAATTTTTTTGAGCTTTGAATTGGATGATTCATGGAAACTTCCTTCACAAATGTTGTTCCTAGTAGCTTAATCTTCATGTATGAATTTTTGTAGAATTTTTGGAGATTGTTTGGATTTTTTGGGTATTTTTGAATATTTTAATATTATTTTCTAATTTTCGGAAATTAATTATTTAAATTATGAAATTGGAGTTTATGGTTAAATTGGTGTTGAAATGAATTATAGGAATTTATTTGAATTTTTATGAATTTCTAAGTATTTATTTTTAATTATTTGAGTTTATGTGAATTTGAGAAAATTAGGTTAAATGTGTTTTTAATGGAAATTAATTGGTTAATTGGGTTTAATTATTAATATTATTGATAAATATGTTGAGAAAATTAATTTTGGATAATTGTATGATTTTTAGTGAATTTTTGAAGTAATTTAAGTATATTTATATATATAGGGGTATTTTGGTAATTTTACCCTAAATTGTCTAAAAATGTAATTTAATTGGTTTTAATATTTACTTAAGGTATAAAATGATTTCCATAAATTATTTAGTATTTTTAACTAATTAAAACTATTTTTCGGGAATTATTTTCAATTATAATATAATATACGGTTTTTCTAATAAAATGAGTTTTAATCGGTTTTTATAGTGTTTCAAGGTCAATTATGTAATTTTTATTTATAAAATGTATTTCTGTGATTTAAGGATATTTTTGGTATTTCTGGAATCATTCTGTGTTTGTGGACCCCGGTCGGTGGACTGTAGTTTGGAGTCCGACCGTGGGATTTTGATTGTGTTGAGCTCGTTTTCGAAGTGTATTTTCTTTGCAGGGTCGGCTCTACTCTTTTGAGTAGAGAGATGTCCGTTTTACAGGGGAGGTTCTGCCGGATTTTCGGTAGAATTCTCGTAAAACGTGATATCCAGTCGAACCCTAATTCTGTTTCCGTATTTTAATACTCTAGATTGAATTCTAGGATTTTTATTAGGTTTATTCTGATGTCGATTATTTATTTCTTGTTTAGTTGCGCCGAGACCGAGGGCTAGTGGACCAGGCCCGTCGGACCTGTCTCGTGGAGCGCATTAGGTGAGTTACTATATTATATATATATGCTTAGGATGCATGATTTAGAAAAATGCATGTTTTATTTTGACTGAATATGCATAAATAATGTGATTTATATTCAAGTATATTTTTGGTATATAATAAATTATATACATGTTTTGTAAATAAAATATATTTAAAATGTTTTTAAATATAATTTTAGTTTAATTCATGATTTGATTGGATTTATTTGACATATATGTACTCAAAATATACCTGGTTTATGTTTGGTATATTTTCAGTATATATATGGTTTATATTGTTGATTTATTAAATTCATGCATCGTGTATTTGTGAATGAATGTTTTATTATTTAATGATGAAGGATATCAATAGAACGTGCTACCTAGTGGGCAGCACTAGGACCGAGTACGTACCGGTACGCCTATAGCTTTAGGCTATGTTACTAACTATTTGTGGATATTGATTTGATTATGATTATTGATATGTGTGAGATGTGGTTTGGGTGTGATTGCTGGAACTCGGTTGACCAAGTGTCTCGGGGCCAATCACACTGGCAGTCAGACTGCTGAAGCTCGGTTGACTTAGTGTCTCGGGGCCAGTCTACTGTCCAAATGGATTAAGTGGATATATTTGGAATAAGTGAGCCTGTATGGCCAGAGTGTTGTTTAACACTATTTTTGAGGTTGCGATATTCTAGGATTCTATGTGATCCTTCATAAACTGTGATTTTCAGATAAAGTATATAAAAATGATTTCACTGCATCTGTGTGTAATTGCCTGTATATATATATATTATATATACTGTTGACTGTATGCATTATCACTTAGTGTGTATGTATATATATTATAGTAATTCACTCAGTGAGGTCTGACTCCCCTCCGTTGACTATTTTTCAGGAGAGTCAACTTCCTCAGACCTCAGTAGCAGGTCGATACGCCGATTTCTTCCGCCCCGTCTTCTTTATGTAAATTGTCTACTTGAGTCTTATTTATTTTATCTAGACACTGCAGTAGTTGTGAATTAAAGTATTGGATTTCATGTATTTTATTTTAAAGAGATGTATTATATTGAAACTGGATTTGTATTAAAGATTATATATACGTGATGAGATGAGTTTTGAATAAATCCAGTTGATATGAAAATGATATTATGATATTATGATTTTTTATTTTCCGCTGCATATATATGGTTATTGTTATAGCATGATTTATTTTATTTTTAGGCTTGCTACGGGTTCCGGATTCGAAAGAATTCCCGTTCCCTAGCGCTGGTCATGGCCCCTGTTTTGGGTCGTGACAGGTGATCTCGATCATCTCGTTTGAGTTTAAACCCGATCGTTTGTGAGTTTTCTTGATTTTTTGGTTTTGACCTATTTTGTTTTTTATTTTTTGAGTTGATTTTTGGTTGATTTATGCAAACTACCTTTACAAATGATGATTCTAGTAGCTTAATCTTCATGAATATATTTTTGTTATAATTTTTGGAATTTATTTTATTTTGGAATTTATTTTATTTTTGGTGAATTTTTTATTACTTATTTAATTTTCATAAATTAATTATTTAAATTATAAAATTAGTTGATTTAGTGTTATTATGAGTTGTTATTAATTTTAGTGTTGTGAAAATAATTTTTGGGATTATTATATAATTTTTATGAATATTTTTAGTTTATGTAAATATTGAAAAATTATGTTAAATATGTATTTTTATTGCAATTATTGATTAAATATATGTTTTAGATGATATCAGTATATTATATGTTGATAAATTAATTTTAATGATTTTATATAATTTTTGAGAAATTATTTAGTATTATGTATATTTTGAATTATTGTGTTAATTATGAGTTTTTGTTAAAATTATAGTTAAATATTGTGTTTTAAATGGTTTTAGAATAATTTAAGGTAAGAAAATGATTTTTATAAATTATTTACTATTTTTAACTAATTAATACTAATTTTCAAAAATTATTTTCAAATACTATATTATTTACTAAATTGGTAATTAAATGGGTTTTAATTACTTTTAATATATATTAGGCTAATTATGTTGTTTGAATATATAAAGTGAATTTTCACTATTTTATATTGAATTATCAAGAAATTTTCACTATTTTATTTAGTTATTATGAAATTAAGTATATTTAGTGTTTTAATGTTTAAATATGCTATATTTTGCTATTTTGAGGATATTTGTGGAATTTATTGGTTTTTAATATATTTATTATATTATTTATATATTTGGTGGAATTATGGACTTCGGTTGGGAGAATTGTGTAATTCGGAGTCCTAACCGAAGGTGTTGTGTTATTCTGAGTTTAGAGTGTGTTTTCTTGCAGGACCGACTCTACTTTTTAATAGAGAGATATCCGTTTTACAGATGAAGCTCTACCAAATTTTGATAGAATTCTCGTAATATGTGACATCGGGTCGATCCTAAAATTCTGTGCTTGTCTGTATTTCGTATTCTTAGATTGAGTCTCTTTAGAAATATAAGTTAGAGTTTGTAATATCCCGAGTTTTTACACAATTCTAAACTGCATCGGAATATGCAGTGTTAATAATTTTTATATATATATTTGATTATTTAATTAGTTTGTTATTTATTAAAGTCATTTTATAATTATTTTTAAGTTATTTACGTAAAATTTTTTCAGGAATTTTATTTTCGAGGAAATTAAAATGTGAATAATTTAATATTAATTATTTTAACCGGTTTAGTGAATTTGCATGAGTTCATGCATAATTTTAAAGTTTCAAATAAAATACATATACGTACATGCATTTAAGTTAAATTAGGGCAATTAAATTAAATTAAATTATAATATATAGTTTTAATATTAATTAATTAAATGTGTGTATATATGTATGTGTATATATATTATTATTATTAAAGTGTGTGGTGGATATTTATTGTGTGTATTAATTTATTTATTAAAATAATATAAAGTAAGATATATATATACCGTTATTGTGCCCTCCGGTGTGCCACCTCCCTTGCCAGCCATTTCCAACATCCAGAGCTTTCTTCTCCGGCATGATTTGGCCAGAATTTGAGAGAGAGGCCGAAATCAATCCTAGCTCCAATCGACGTGATTCCGGCCACCGTTTTGAGCTTCACCAGTCTCTATCTCTTCCTTGAGCTCCAGTGAGTGCATTTCGAAGCTTTGTTTCACTTGAAATGATCTAGATTTTCCTAGGTTTCGATTTTATAATTTCGGGCTACTAGGGTTTTCAATTTTTTTGAGCTTCGATTTGGTTGATTCATGAAATATTACTTCACAAAAATTGATCCTTGTAGCTTAATATACCTCTGTGAATTTTTTTGGAATTTTTGGGAATTATTTTGATTTTTGTGAAATTTTGATTATTTTATTAATATTTTCTAATTTTCAAAATTAATTAAATAAATTATGAAATTGTGTTTTATGGTGTTTTTAGGTGTTGAAATTCATTTTATAAATTTATTTTTAATTTTTGTGATTTTTATATAATTATTTTGAATTTATTTAGTTTATGTAATTTTGGGAAAATTAGGTTAATTATGTGTTTTATTGAAATTAATTGGTTAATTGAGTATAAATATTGATATTATTAAATTATATGTTGATAAATTAATTTTTGAGTAATTATATTATTTTTGGTGAATTTTTGAATAATTATAGTGAATTTACATAACTAGGGGTATTTTGGTAATTTGGCACTAAATTGGCTAAAAATATAATTAAATTGGTTTTAATAGTTATTTGAGGTATAAAAATGATTTCTACAAATTAATTATTATTTTTAACTAATTAAACTATTTTTCGTAAATTATTTTCAAATTATAAATAATATACGATTTTTCTAAATAAATGAGTTTTTATTGATTTTTTAGTAATTTTTAGGGTTAATTATGTAGTTTGGATTTATAAAATGTATTTTGGTTATTGAAGGGCATTTTTGGTATTTTTTAAAATTTTCATGTGTTTTATATTATTCGTGAATTGTAGACCTCGGTCGGTGAATTGTAGTTTGGAGTCCGACTGAGGGATTGTGAACTATGTTTATTTTTAAAGTGTGTTGTTTTGCAGGACCGGCTCTACTCTTTGAGTAGAGAGATGTCCGTTTTACAGGGGGGGTTCTGTCGGATTTTTGGTAGAATTCTCGTAAAATGTGATGTCCGATCGAATTCTTATTTTAATTTTGTGTCTAAGATTCTAGATCGAGTCTTTGAAATTCCGATAGATTTATTTTAATGTCTTGTTGTCATTTGTTTATTTAGTTGCAATCAAGACCGAGGCCTAGTGGACCAAACCCGTTGGACTTGTCTCGTGGAGCGCAATAACAGTGAATTGTTATTCTATATATACTTGTATTAGGATTCCATGTTTTAGAAATGTATGATTTATTTTATGAATTATGCATAAGTAAGTTAATTATTGCTTAGGTATATTTTTGGTATACTATTAGTATATTATTGGTAGATTTTAAATTATATGCATGTTTTATTAATAAATTATACTTAAAATGTTTTTAAGTATATTTTTAGTTTATTTTTAGTTTATTTTGTAATTAAATTGAATTTATTTGACGTATATATACTCAAAATATATCTGGTTTACTTTTGGTATATTTCTAGTATATATATGGTTTATGTTGCTATTTTATTCAATATCATGCATTATTTGTTTTATGAATGTATGTTTTATATAATAATGAAGGATATCAATAGAATGTGCTACCTAATGGGCAGCACTAGGACGAGTACATACCGGTACGCCGGTAGCATTTAGGCTTTATTACTAACCTATTTGTGGATTATGATTGAATTGTTCTATATGATGTGAGATATGATTTGAGAGTGTGATTGCTGGAGCTCGGTTGATGTCACGACCCAAAACAGGGGTCATGACCGGTGCTAGGGAACGGGAATTCTTTCGAATCCGGAACCCGTAGCAAGCCTAAAAATAAAATAAAACATGCAATAGTAATAATAACAACACAATTAAGTAAAATATTGTGCAGCGGAATAAAATCATAAATATCAAAATAATAATTCCACCAAATGAAATTAAATCAAATCCTCATCTCATATATATAATAAACTCTTTTAATACAAATCCAGTTCAAATATTTAAAGTACATATCTCATACAAATATAATACAATATCTTTTAACAATTTTACGACTACTGCAGTGTCTAGATCATAAAATAAAACTCAAATGAGCAGTTTACATAATAAAGCCGGGGCGGAAGAAATCCGGCGTATAGGCTGCTACTGAGGTCTGAAGACGATGACTCTCCTGAAAAATAGTCAACGGAGGGGAGTCAAACCTCACTGAGTGAATTACTATAGTATATATACATGCATACTAAATGCCAATGCACACAATCAAAAGTATATATAATATGTATGTATACAAGCAAATACACACAGATGCAATAAAAATCATTTTATATATTTTTATTGAAAATCACTGTTTATGAAGGATCAAATAGAACCCTAGAATATCGCAACCTTAAAACAGTGTTAGACAACACTCTAGCCACACAGGTTCACTTATTCCAAAATATTCACTTATTCCATTTAGACAGTAGACTGACCCTGAGACACTAAGTCAACCGAGCTCCAGCAGTCTGACTATTAATGTGATTGGCCCCGAGACACTTGGTCAACCGAGCTCCAGCAATCACACTCCCAAATCATATCTCACACGTCAAATAATCATATCCAATCAATATCCACAAATGGTTAGTAATATAGCCTAAATGTTATAATCGTACCGGTACGTACTCGGTCCTAGTGCTGCCCACTAGATAGCATGTTCTATTGATATCCTTCATTGAAATATAACATTCATAAAAATAAATGATACATGAATTTAAATATAATAGCAATAATAACCATATATATACTAGAAATATACCAAAAGTAAACCAAGTATATTTCGAGTATATATACGTCAAATAAATCTAATATAATCGTAAAATAAACTAAATATATATTTAAAAACATTTTAAATATAAATGTTTAATAAAGCATGCATATAATTTAAGATATACCAAAAATAAACCAAGATAAACCAAAAATAAACTAAAAATAAACTTAAATACTAATTGAATTATTTATGCATATTTAATCAAAATAAAACATACATTTCTAAATCATGCACCCTAAAGCATATATATATATATAATAGTAACTCACAAATTATTGCGCTCCTCAAGATGGATTCGATGGGCCTAGTCCACTAGGTCTCGGTCTCTGAGCAACTAAACAAGCAAATGACCACAGAATATCAGAATACATCTACAGAAGTTCTAAAGACTCGATCCAAATTATTACACACATAATTAAATCAAAATCCGACCAGACATCATATTTTACGAGAATTCTATCGAAAATCCGACAAAACCTCCCCTGTAAAATGGACATCTCTCTACTCAAAGAGTAGAGCCGGCCCTACAAAGAACACACTTCGAAAATAGACACAGAATCACAATCACAACCCCTCAGTCGAACTCCAAGCTACAGTTCACCGACCGAGGTCCACAATTTACAGAGTATACAGAAATACCAAAAATACCCTTATATACCAAAAATACATTTAACAAGTAGAAATTACGTAATTAACCCTAAAACACAATAAAAACCAATAAAAACTCATTTATTAGAAAAATCGTATATTATATATATAATTGAAAATAATTTATGAAAGATAGTTTTAATTAGTTAAAAATACTAAATAATTTGTAGAAAATCATTTTTATACCCTAAATAACTATTAAAACCAATTTAATTACATTTTTAGCCAATTTAGGGTAAAATTACCAAAATACCCCTATATATAAATATACTAAAATTAATCCAAAAATTCACCAAAAATAATATAATTACTCAAAATTAATTTCCCAACATCTATTTCAATAATATCAATAAATATACTCAATTAACCAATAAATTTCAATTAAACACATAATTAACCCTATTTTCTCAAAATTACACAAACTAAATAAATTCAAAATAAATACATAAAAATTCACAAAAATTCCAAATAAATTTCTATAATTCATTTAAACACCCTATATTTATCATAAAACATAATTTCATAATTTAATTAATTATTTTCGAAAATTAGAAAATAATAATAAAATATTCAAAAATACCCAAAAATCAAAATAAACTCCAAAAATTCTATAAAATTCACACATGAAGATTAAGCTACTTGGATCAAAATTTGTTAAGGAATTTTTCATGAATCACAAAGAAAAGCTCAAAAAAAATTCAAAAATCAATTATGGCCGAAATTAAAAAAATCGAGAAACAGAAAAATTGAGGAAGTTAGAGCTCAAACCGAAGCTAGAATCAAGATCACAGAAGCTTAAAGAGCTCAAGGACACCAGAAACGCGAAGAATGGTGGCCGGAGGAGGAAGAACAATGGAAGCTTGAGTTTCGGCCAAAAATGGTGGAAATGGGCTTGATCGGCGCCGGAGAAGATAACAGGGACGGTGGAGCTTGCTGGCAAGGAGGTGGTCGATGGTGGAAGGATGGAGGCACTCTAGTCGAAGGAGAAATGGACGGCGAGGGTGAGAGGAAGGGATCGGGAGGAAGAAGAAGGAGGAGGGGCAATCCATGTAATTTTTTACAAAATAATAAATATATATATATATATTTATTTATTTATTTATATATAACTTTTAACTTTAATTATAATATCATATCTCAAATAATTGTGCACCACAATTTTTAAATATAATAAAATATACATATACATACATGTCACACATTAATAATAAACTATATTTATATTCATAATCAAATAATAATAATAAACCCTAAAATTATTAAATATATGAATATATGTGCATGTATATACATATATATGTTTTAATATAGCCATTAAAATAATGCATGGACTCATGCAAATTCAAAATTCTATTTAAAATAATTAATATTAAATTATTTACGTGTCAATTTTCACGAAATTAGAATTCTCGGAAAAATTTTACGTAAAATACTTAAAATAATATAAAACAATAAAATTTAGTTTTAATTAAATAACAAACTCATAAAATATCAATATTATATATAAAATTATTAACACTGTATATCCCGATGCAATATTAAAATATTTAAAAACACGGGATATTACAATTGACCAGGGGTCTCGGGGCCAATCACACTGACAGTCAGACTACTGGAGCTCGGTTGACCAAGTGTCTCAGGGCCAGTCTACTGTCCAAATGGAACAAGTGAATTATTTGGAATAAGTGAGCCTGTATGACTAAGTGTTGTCTAACACTATTTGTGGTTGTGATTTTCTAAGGTTCTATTTGATCCTTCATATACGAATGATATTTTTAGTAAATATATAGAATGATTTTACTGCATCTATGTGATTTTGCTTGTATATATATTTATTATATATACTATTGACTGTGTGCATTGTCATTTAGTTATGCATGTATATATATTATAATGATTCACTCAGTGAGGTCTAACTCCCCTCTGTTGACTATTTTTCAAGAGAGTCATCGTCTTCAGACCTGAGTAGCAAACCTTTATGCCAGATTTCTTTCACCCCAGTTTTACTATGTAAACTACTTACTTGACTTTATTTTATAATCTAGACACTGCAGTAGTTGTAGTCAGTTGTGGAACTTATGTTTTATATTCGTTTAAGATTTGTATTTCAAAGATTCGAACTAATATTTGTATTAAAAGATTATTTATATATGAGATGAGTTTGTATTATTAAATCTATTGGCGAATTATTATTTTATTTTATTTTATTGATGAGATTTATTTCCATTGTGAATTATTTTATTCATGATATTATTATTGCATGTTTTTTTATTCATTTTAAGGCTTGCTACGGGTTCCGGATTCGAAAGAATTCCGTTCCCTAGCGCCGATCATGGCCCTTATTTTGGATCGTGACAAAGTTGGTATCAAAGTGGAGTTTTGTGTCAGGGCTTAGTTGTGTGAGTTGTGGCCCTAGTTTTCAGTGTTATGTTTTCTTTGGAAATTACTATAGTGAATTAGGTTTGAGTATGTCTTGATAAGTAATCCTTGCTTTAGTTTTCTGCGTTATTCCTTTGTTGTCTGTTTTGTCTGAATTGTTCTATTTATCTTTTCAGAATGAGGAGGTGAGCGTGTGTCGCTCCACCGATCGTTGAGGCCGAGGATGATGAGTCCTTTTAGGATGAGGTTTTACCTCTTAAGCTGCCAGTTAGACACAGAGGTCGTGGCAGAGGTAGACCTCGAGGAGCGGCAGGTCACTGTAGACAGAGGGAGATATAGGATGAGGAGCCTGTAGAGACTGAGTACGAGGATGTTCCTATACCTCTAGTTGTTCCGCCTGTTCAGCCTGCCTATCAGTAGGGTATGTTTGACCCTGAGGCAACTCTGTTCTATACCAGAGTTGGTAAGATCGCTTTCGATGGGACTTTCGATCCTCTAGACTTCTTGCATACGATCAAGACTAGGACTCGGACTGCTCACATCGAGTACCAACGGATTATGATAGTCGAGCTTTCTGTTAAGGGACCAGCCCTGGACTAGTTTATTCAGATAATCCAGTCGTACATGATGACGATTACCTGGGCTCAGTTCAGAGAGTGATTTATGAGGAGATTTTGCCCAGAGCCACTCCGCATGAGTTATCGACTCCAATTAACCAACATTTCATGTGGTGACCGATTTGTTGAGGAGTACACCCGAGAGTTCCTCCGGCTGGGTAGATATGCAGAGGATCTGATGCGAGACTAGTATTTCACAGTCACTACCTATGTCACCAGATTGGGTTCTGCATTTGTTGGTATGCCTACAACGGGCCTTACTTTGGAGTCTATGATTGAGTTAGCCAAGGAGATTGAGCTGAGGCTAGTTATGCAGGGAGCAATGCCTGATTATTACCAGCTAGGTGTTCAGTTGAGTGGATTACATACTACTTTGTATTCGAGTTTTCATATTGGTTCGAGTAGTCAGCAGAGAGGTCCGGCTCAGTAGAGTCAAAGACAGCATCAGCAAGTACATTAGAGCAGTAGACATGGCCGTGGAGGTCAGCGTAACCATTCAGACTCGGGTCAGGTGCTTCAAGTAGCAGTAGTGGACATAGTTCTAGGTCAGCTGCCAGTGTTTGCCAGACCAACGGCAGAGTCCAGAGTCCATCAAGGACCATATTACATGACACTGCTAACATGCTTCAGATGCGGGCAGACGGGACATTATGCCAAATCGTGTCCTTATTTCGGGTATCAGCAGCTATAGATTCCATGATTTCCACAGCAGTCGATTACTAGTATTGCACTCATTCTATTTCAGTTGCCTCCAGCCCAGCATCAGAGTTCCACTCAGCTTATTCCCCAGTAGGGTCGTGGTAGAGGTGCTAGAGGAAGTGCTAGAGGTGTTGGCCAGGATTCTACCAACCAACAGGGAAGTCGAGAATAGGCCAGAGTCTTCCATCTCACTCAGTAGGATGCTCAGGCATCTAATGCAATTGTGGCAGGTATTGTTTCTGTCTGTTACCTAGATGCATGGGTTCTGTTTGGTCCCAGGTGCCACGCATTCGTTCGTTTCTCCATTTTTGCTTTTAAGTCTTGTTGGCAAGCTTCGAGGATGGCTTTTCCTTTGTTTGTCACCACTCCTCTGAGTGATTCTTTGAACACCGTATTGTTCTTTCTGGTTGTCCATTCTTATTGGAGGTAAAGAATTATCTACTGATTTGATTTTGTTGGATGTGATGGAGTTTGATGTTATTTTGGGTATGGATTGGTTATCTCAGCACCATGCCATGGTGGATTATCAGAGTAAAGAAATGATTTTTAGAATTTCTGGTGAAGAAGAATTTAAGTTTGTGGATGATAGGAGTTCAACACCTTAGAATATCATTTATGCTATTACGCGTAGGAAGTTGTTGAGGAAAGGTTATCAGGAATATTTGGCATTGGTCAAGGATACTTCAGTGGAGAAGTTATCACTCATAGATGTTCCTATTGTTTGTGAGTTTCCTGATGTTTTTCCTGAGGAGTTGCCAGATTTACCACCTCACAGAGAGATTAAGTTCTGTATAGATGTGGTTCCAAGTACTACTCCTATATCTATGCCACCCTACAGAATGCTCCTGCAGAGTTGAAAGAGTTAAAGGAGCAATTGCAAGAGTTATTGGATAAGGGTTTCATCACACCCAGTGTTTCTCCTTAGGGTGCACCAGTCCTATTTATGAAGAAGAAGGATGGTACCCTGAGACTGTGCATTGACTATAGAGAGCTGAATAAGGTGACAATGAAGAACAAGTATCCTCTCCCGAGGATAGATGACTTGTTTGATCAGCTACAGGGTGCACAGTTTTTTTCTAAGATTGATCTGAGGTCGGATTATCATCAGCTATGGATTAGTGAAGCCGATGTTCCTAAAACGGCATTCCACACTCGATATGGCCATTATGAGTTTCTGGTGATGTCTTTTGGCTTGACTAACGCACCAACAACTTTTATGGACCTGATGAACAGGGTATTCATACCATATATGGATCAGTTTATAATAGTCTTCATCGATGATATACTGGTATATTCAAGGAGTATGGAGGAGCATATATATCACTTATGTAATATCCCATGTTTTTAAATATTTTCATACTGCATTGGGATATGCAGTGTTAATAATTTTATATATAATTATGATATTTTTACGAGTTGATATTTATTTAAAGTTTATTTTAATTATTGTATATTACTTTAAGTGTTTTACGTAAAATTTTCCCGAGAATTTTATTTTCGGGGAAATTTTTACGTAAATTATTTATTATTAATTATATTAAATAGATTTTCAGATTTGCATGAGTTCATATATACTTTTAAAATACTAAATAACGTATATTTGTGTAATTATTTATTTAATTAGGTTTAATTAATTACCCTAATATTTTATTATTTATTATTAGTTTTAATATTATTTAATTATTTTTAAGTGTATTAAATTATATGTGTGTGGTGTATATTTAATGTGTGTGATTTTATATTATTTTAATATATAGTGTAAAGTATATATATATACATATTATATGTCAAAAATCAAACTTATTGCCAAATTATCGAATTGCCCCTCCCTCTTCCTTCTTCTCTCCCGACGCCTACCCTCACTGCGCCTCTCGTTCCACCATGCCGGACCGCCCTCCGCTGCCATTAGCTGCCGCCAACCTCCTCTCCCTTCCCTCCTCTTCCTCTTCGACGTGACCAGGCTGCCGGAAGCCCGCTGGAACGTCCGGAATTCGCGGTGGCAACAAGTGGAGCTCCTCGCCGTCGATAACGTTTTCGGCCACCATTTTTGACACTGTCAGTCTTCATCGACTCCTTGAGCTCCGGTGGTCCCTATTCTAAGCTCCTTTTGGCCTGAAAACAAGTGGTTCATGAGGTTTGAGCTAAATCTTCAATTCGGCCATTTTAGCTTCTTAAATTTTTTGAACTTAAAATTGGTTGATTCATGAAAAGTCCCTTAACAAATGTTGATCCTAGTAGCTTAATCTTCATGTGTGAATTTTTGTAGAATTTTTGGAGATTATTTTGATTTTTGGGTATTTTTGAATATTTTATTATTATTTTCTAATTTTTGGAAATTAATTAATTAAATTATGAAATTGTGTTTTATGATAAATATTGGTGTTGAAATGAATTATAGGAATTTATTTGGAATTTTTATGAATTTATATGTATTTATTTTGAATTTAATTAGTTTATGTAATTTTGAAAATAGGGTTAATTATGTTTTTAATTGAAATTAATTATTTAATTGAGTTTATTTATTTATATTATTGATAAATATGTTGAGAAAATTAATTTTGGATAATTATACTATTTTTGGTGAATTTTTGGAGTAATTTTAGTATACTTATATATATAGGGGTATTTTGGTAATTTTACCCTAAATTGACTAAAAATGTAATTAAATTGGTTTTAATAGTTATTTAAGGTATAAAAATGATTTCTACAAATTATTTAGTATTTTTAATTGATTAAAACTATTTTTCGTGAATTATTTTCAATTATATATATAATATACGATTTTTCTAATAAAATGAGTTTTTATCGGTTTTTAATGTGTTTTAGTTTTAATTATATAATTTCTACTTATTAAATGTATTTCTATGATATAAGGGTATTTTTGGTATTTTTATAATTGTTCTGTGATTGTGGACCCCGGTCGGTAGACTGTAGTTTGGAGTCCGATCGAGGGGTTATGATTGTAATTCTGCATTTATTTTCGAAGTGTGTTTCTTTGCAGGGCCGGCTCTACACTTTGAGTAGAGAGATATCCATTTTACAGGAGAGGTTATGCCGAATTTTTGGTAGAATTCTCGTAAAATGTGATGTCCGGTCGAACCCTAATTCTAATTCTGTGTCCAATATTCTAGATCGAGTTTCTAGGATTTTCTGTTAGGTTTATTCTGATGTATGTATTTATTGTTTGTTTAGTTACGCCGGGACCGAGGCCTAGTGGACCAGGCCCGTCGGACCTATCTCGAGGAGCGCACTAAGTGTGAGTTACTATTCTATATATATATGCTTTAGGGTGCATGATTTAGAAATGTATGTTTTATTTTGATTAAATATACATAAATGGTTTAATTATTACTTAAGTTTATTTTTTAGTTTATTTTTGGTTATTTTCTGTATATTTTAAACTATATGCATGTTTAATTAATAAATTATTCTTAAAATGTTTTTAGGTATATTCATGGTTTACTTTTGGTATATTTTTTGTATATATAGGGTTTATGTTGCTATTACATTTAAATTCATGCATCATTTACTTTTAAGAATGTATGTTTTATATTTTAATGAAGGATATCAATAGAACGTGCTACCTAGTGGGCAGCACTAGGACCGAGTACGTACCGGTATGCTTATAGCATTTAGGCTATATTACTAACCAATTTGAGGATATTGATTGGATATGATTATTTGATGTGTGATATGATTTGGGAGTGTGATTGTTGGAGCTCGGTTGACCAAGTGTCTTGGGGCCAATCACACTGACAGTCAGACTGCTAGAGCTCGATTGACTTAGTGTCTCGGGGCCAGTCTACTATCCAAATGGAACAAGTGATTATATTTGGAATAAGTGAGCCTGTGTGGCTAGAGTGTTGTCTAACACTGTTTTGAGGTTACGATTTTCTAGGGTTCTATTTGATCCTTCATAACCAGTGGTTTTCAGACAAAATATATAAAAATGATTTTATTGCATCTGTGTGTATTTGCTTGTATATATATACATATTATATATATACTTTTGATTGTGTGCATTGGCATTTAGTATGCATGTATATATATTATAGTAATTCACTCAGTGAGGTCTGACTCCCCTCCGTTAACTATTTTTCAGGAGAGTCATCGTCTTCAGACCTCAGTAGCAGGCCTGTACGTCGAATTTCTTCCGCCCCGGCTTCTTTATGTAAACTGCTTATCTAAGTCTTGAGTTCTATTTTATAATATAGACACTGCAGTAGTTATAAATAAATTGTGGGTTTTATGTATTATATTTGTGTGAGTTATGTATTTTAAGAATTTGAACTGAAACTTGTATTAAAGGATTATTTATATATATGAGATGAGGATTTGATTTAAATCCCATGGTGGATTACTATTTTTATATTTATGATTTTATTTTCGCTGTATTAAAAGTTGTTGTTATTATTATTGCATGTTTATTTTATTTTTAGGCTTGCTACGGGTTCCAAATTCGAAAGAATTCCCGTTCCCTAACGCTGGTCATGGCCCCTATTTTGGGTCGTAACAAAGTTGGTATCAGAGTGGAGTTCTGTGTCAGGGCTTAGTTGTGTGAGTCGTGGCCCTAGTTTTTAAGTGTGTTTTCTTTTGGTAACTACTGCAGTAAATTAGGCTCGATTATGTCTTGATAAGTATTCCTTGCTTTAGTTTTCTGCGTTATTCTTTCGTTGTTTGTTTTGTCTGAATCATTTCGATTATCTTTTCAGAATGAGGAGGTGAGCACATGTCGCTCCACCGATCATTGAGGCCGAGGATGATGAGTCTTTTCAGGATGAGGTTTTACCTCCTAAGCAGCCAGTTAGACGTAGAGGTCGTGGCAGAGGTAGACCTCGAGGAGCGGCAGGTCGTCGTAAGCAGAGAGAGTTATAGGACGAGGAGCCTGTAGAGCCTGAGTTTGAGGATGTTCCTATGCCTCCAGTTGTTCAGCCTGCCTATCAGCAGGGTATGTCTGACCCTGAGGTAGCTTTGTTCTATGCTAGAGTTGGCAGGATTGCTTTTGATGGGACTTCTGATCCGTTAGATTTTCTACACGCGATCGAGATTCGGACTCGGACTGCTCACACCAAGTACCAGTGGATCATGATCGTCGAGTTGTCTGTTGAGGGACCAGCCCTAGATTGGTTTATTCAGATGATCCAACCTTATATGATGACGATGACCTGGGCTCAGTTTCGAGAGCGGTTTATGAGGAGATTCTGTCCAGAGCCTCTCCGTATGAGCTATCGTCTCTGACTGACTAGTATTTCTCGTGGAGATCAATCTGTAGAGGAGTACACCCGAGAGTTTCTTCAGCTAGGTAGATATGCAGAGGATCTGATGCGAGACCAGTATTTCGCAGTCACTACATATGTCATCGGATTGGGTTCAGCATTTGCTGGTATGCCTACAGCAGGCCTTACTCTGGAATCTGTGATTGAGTTGGCCAAGGAGATTGAGCTGAGGCTAGTTAGACAAGGAGCGACGCCTAATTTTTACCAGTTGGGAGTTCAATCGAGTGGATTGCAGACTACTCCATATTCGAGTTTTCATATTGGCTCGAGTAGTCAGCAGCGAGGTCCGACTCAGCAGAGTTAGAGGCAGCAGCAGCGAGTGCATTGGAGCAGTAGACATGGTCGTGGAGGTCAGCGTAGACCATTCAGATTCGGGTCAGGTGCTTCGAGCAGCAGCAATGGTCATAGTTCTAGATCAGCTGCCAGTGTATGCCAGACCTGCGGTAGAGTCCATCAGGGATCGTGTTATCTGACACCACTGACATGCTTCAGATACGGGCAGACATGACATTTTGCCAGATCGTGTCCTTATTCCGGGTATCAGCAGCCACAGATTTCATGATTCCTACAGCAATCGATTGCTAGTGCTACACCAGTTCCATTTCAGTTGCCTCCAGCCCAGCATCAGAGTCCCACTCAGCTTGTTCCACAGTAGGGTCGTGGTAGAGGTGCTAGAGGAGGTGCCAGAGGTGTTGGCCAGGCTTCTACCAGTCAGCAGGGAGGTCGAGGTCAGGCCAGAGTCTTCCATCTCACTCAGCAGGATGCTCAGGCATCTAATACAGTCGTGGCAGGTATTGTTTCTGTTTGTTACCTGGATGCATGGGTTTTGTTTGATCCAGGTGCCACGCATTCATTTGTTTCTCCCGTTTTTGCTTTCAAATCTTGTTGGCAAGCTTCGAGGATGGCTTTTCCTTTATCTGTTGCTACTCCTCTGAGTGATTCCTTGGACACCGATATTGTTCTTTTTGGTTATCCAGTTCTCGTGGGAGATAAAGAATTACCCGCTGATTTGATTCTGTTGGATGTGATGGAGTTTGATGTTATTCTAGGAATGGAATGGTTATCTCAGCACTATGTCGTGGTAGATTGTAGGAATAAAGAGGTGACTTTTAGAATTCCTGATGATGAAGAGTTTAAGTTTATGGGTGATAGGAGTTCAGCACCTCAAAATCTTATTTCTGCTATTACGGCTAGGAAGTTGTTGAGGAAAGGTTGTCAGGGATATTTGGCATTAGTCAGGGATACTTCAGTGGAGAAGTTGTCACTCACAGATGTTCCTGTTGCTTGTGAGTTTCTTGATGTTTTTCCCGAGGAGTTGCCAGGTTTACCACCTCACAGGGAGATTGAATTCTGTATAGATATAGTTCCAGGTACTACTCCTATATCTATGCTACCCTACAGAATGGCTCCTATAGAGTTGAAGGAGCAGTTGCAAGAGTTATTGGATAAGGGTTTTATCAGACCCAGTGTTTCTCCTTGGGGTGCACCAGTCCTGTTTGTGAAGAAGAAGGATGGTACCCTGAGACTGTGCATTGACTACAGAGAGCTGAATAAGGTGACAGTGAAGAACAAGTATCCTCTCCTGAGGATAGATTACTTGTTTGATCAACTACAAGGTGCACAGTTCTTTTCCAAGATTGACTTGAGGTCGACTTATCATCAGCTGCGGATTAGTGAAGCTAATATTCCTAAGACGACATTCCGCACGCGATATGGCCATTATGAGTTTCTGGTGATGTCTTTTGGTTTGACTAATGCACTAGCAGCTTTTATGGACCTGATGAACAGGGTATTCAGACCATATGTGGATCAGTTTATAGTAGTCTTCATCGATGATATACTGGTTTATTCAAGGAGTATGGAGGAACATGCATATCATTTGAGGATTGTACTACAGACACTAAGAGATCATCAGCTTTATGCTAAATTCTCAAAGTATAATTTCTGGATGGAGAGTTTTTCTTTTCTTGGACACGTGGTGTCTAAATAAGGTATCCAGGTTGATCCACAGAAGATTGAAGCAGTGTCTGAGTGGCCTAGACCAACTTCTGTTATTGAGATTCGAAGTTTTTTGGGTTTAGTCGGGTATTATAGGTGGTTTATGTAAGAGTTTTCTAGAATTGCAGCCCCTACGACTCGCTTGACTCAGAAGAATGTTAGATTCGAGTGGTCAGAAGCTTATGAGAACAGTTTCCAGTTGTTGAAGGAGAACTTGACCACAGCCCCAGTATTAGCTTTGCTTAATAGTGTGGACAAGTTCACAGTTTATTGTGATGCCTCTAGAATTGGCCTTGGTTGTGTGTTGATGCAGAATGAAAGGGTGATAGCCTATGCTTCGAGGCAGTTGAAGAAGCATGAGCAGAACTATCCCACACATGACCTTGAAATGGCTGCAGTGATCTTTGCTCTGAAGATTTGGAGACATTATCTGTACGGGGTGACTTGTGAGATATTTACTAATCACAAGAGCCTCAAGTACATTTTCCAGCAGCGAGATCTGAATCTGAGGCAGAGGAGATGGTTGGAATTGTTGAAGGATTATGATTGTGAGATTTTATATCATCCGGGCAAGGCTAATGTGGTAGCAGATACCTTGAGTAGGAAGTCCTCAGGCAGTCTTGCTCACATCAGTGTTGAGAGGAGACCGTTGATCCAGGAGTTGCATCTGTTGGTGGATCAAGGTCTGATGATGAAGATCAGCAGATCAGGTGGACTGCTAGCTCAATTTAAGGTACGATCTGTACTGAGGGATAGGATTAAAGCAGCTCAGAGCCGAGATCCTATTCTAAAAGAGCTTGCAGAGAATGTCAGGGCAGGGAAGTTCACTGATTTCACACTCGATGATGATGGTGTGTTGCAGATCAGTGGTAGATTATGTGTTCCTGATGTGGATGATTTGAGAGAAGAGATCCTAAAGGAAACACATTCTACAGCTTATAGCGTACATCCGGGTGTCACTAAGATGTACCACAGTATTAGAGACTTATACTGGTGGGACGGATTGAAGAAGGATGTCACTGATTATGTTGCTAAGTGTCTGACGTGTCAGCAAGTGAAAGCCGAACATCAGAAGCCTTCTGGGAAGCTTCAGCCTCTTCCTATTCCCGAGTGGAAGTGGGAAAGGATAGCTATAGATTTTGTGGTAGGTTTACCTCGTTCTAAGGATGGATACGATTCCATCTGGGTGATTGTAGATAGGTTGACGAAGTCTACACATTTCTTACCTGTGAAAGCCACTTATTCTGTAGCTAGATTGGCAAAGTTGTACGTGAAGCATATTGTGTGCCTTCATGGAGTACTTGTGCCCATTGTGTCAGACAGAGGTTCAGTATTTACCTCTCGTTATTGACAGAAATTGCAGAAAGCGATGGGCACTAGGTGTAATATCCCGTGTTTTTAAAATATTTTTACACTGTACCGAGATATGCAGTGTTAATAATTTCTGTATATTATATGATATTTTTATGAGTTGATATGTATTTAAAACCTATTTTTATTACTGTGTATTATTTTCAATGTTTTACGTAAAATTTTCCCGGGACTTCCATTTTCGGGGAAATTTTCACGTAAACAATGTATTATTAATTATTTTAAATGTATTTACGGACTTGCATGAACTCATGCGTATTTTTAAATTATTAAATAAAGTCTGTGTGTGTATAATTATTTAATTAGGGTTTATTATTACCCTAATATTTTATTAATTATTTATTTGTTTTATTGTTATTTAATTAATTTTATTTAGTATAAATTATTAAAATATTAAATTTTATGTGTGTGGTGTATATTTGATGTGTGTAATTTAATATTATTTTATTATATAGTGTAAAGTATATATATATATACATATATACATTAAAATTTGTCAAATTACAAAAGAATTGGAAAATTACCAAACTGCCCCCGAGTCTTCTTCTTCCTCCCGATCCTTCTCCTCGCCGTCCGGTCACTGCTACTGCCGTTTCTTCACCGTGGGTGTGCCGTCCGGTGTGCCACCACCTTCCCCAACCATTTCTGTCGCCTGAGGTAGCCGTTTTCGACGCCTGGAAGTTGATTTTGGCCGGAGAAGCCGAAAATCGATCCATCATCGATCACGCCGATTTCAACCACCGTTTTCGACACCGCCGGTCTCTTTCTTCTCCTTGAGCTCCGGTGAGTGTGATTCTAGCTTTGGTTTGAGCTTAAATGGTCTAGAATTGCTTAGGTTTCGAATTTTCAATTTCGGTCACATTAGGGTTTTTGATTTTTTTGAGCTTCGAATTGGATGATTCATTAAAACTCCCTTTCAAAAATGTTGTTCCTTGTAGCTCAATCTACATGTATGAATTTTTTTAGAATTTTTCGAGATTTTTTGAATTTTTGGGTATTTTTGAATATTTTAATATTATTTTCTATTTTTTGGAAATTAATTATTTAAATTATGAAATTGAAGTTTATGGTTAAATTGGGTGTTGAAATGAATTATAGGAATTTATTTGGAATTTTTATGAATTTCTAAGTATTTATTTTGAATTATTAAAATTTATGTAAATTTGGAAAATTAGGTTAAATGTGTTTTTATTTGAAATTAATTGGATAATTGGGTTTAATTATTGATTTTATTGATAAATATGTTGAGAAAATTAATTTTGGATAATTGTATAATTTTTGGTGAATTTTTGAAGTAATTTAAGTATATTAATATATATAGGGGTATTTTGGTAATTTTACCCTAAATTGTCTAAAAATGTAATTTAATTGGTTTTAATAGTTATTTAAGGTATAAAAATGATTTCTACAAATTATTTGGTATTTTTAACTAATTAAAACTATTTTTCGTGAATTATTTTCAATTATATATATAATATACGGTTTTACTAATAAAATGAGTTTTATTCGGTTTTTACGGTGTTTAAAGGTTAATTATGTAATTTCTACGTATAAAATGTATTTCTGTGATTTAAGGATATTTTTGGTATATCTGGAATTATTCTGTGTTTGTGGACCCGGGTCGGTGGACTTTAGTTTGGAGTCCGACCGTGGGATTTTGATTATGCCTTGTGTAGTTTTTCGAAGTGTGTTTCCTTGCAGGGTTGGCTCTACTCTTTTGAGTAGAGAGATGTCCGTTTTACAGGGGAGGTTCTGTCAGATTTTTGATAGAATTCTCGTAAAACGTGATGTCCAGTCGAACCCTAATTCTGTTTTCGTATTTTAATACTCTAGATTGAATTCTAGGATTTCTGTTAGGTTTATTCTAATGTCGATTATTGATTGCTTGTTTAGTTGCACCGAGACCGAGGGCTAGTGGACCAGGCCCGTCGGACCTGTCTCGTGGAGCGCATTAGGTGAGTTACTATACGATATATATATATGCTTAGGATGCATGATTTAGAAATGCATGTTTTATGTTGATTAAATATGCATAAATAATTTGATTATTTCTTAAGTTTACATTAAGTATATTTTTGGTTTATTTTTGGTATATATTAAATTATATACTTGTTTTGTAAATAAAATATACTTAAAATGTTTTAAAATATATTTTTAGTTTAATTTATGATTTGACTGGATTTATTTGACGTATATATACTCGAAATATACCTGGTTTACTTTTGGTATATTTCTGGTATATATATGGGTTATATTGTTATTCCATTTACATTCATACATCATTTACTTTTATGAATGAATGTTTTATATTTAATGATGAAGGATATCGATAGAACGTGCTACCTAGTGGCAGCACTAGGACCGAGTACGTACTAGTACGTCTATAGTATTTAGGCTATATACTAACTTATTTGTGGATATTGATTTGATATGATTATTGATATGTGAGATGTGGTTTGTGGGTGTGATTGCTGGAGCTCGGTTGACCAAGTGTCTCGGGGCCAATCACACTGGCAGTCAGACTGCTGGAGCTCGGTTGATTTAGTGTCTCGGGGCCAGTCTACTGTCCAAATGGATTAAGTGGATATATTTGGAATAAGTGAGCCTATATGGTTAGAGTGTTGTTTAACACTATTTCTGAGGTTGCGATATTCTAGGGTTCTATGTGATCCTTCATAAACTGTGATTTTCAATAAAATATATAAAAATGATTTTACTGCATCTGTGTGAATTTGCTTATATATATACATATTAGATATGTATTATTGACTGTATGCATTATCATCTAGTATGTATGTATATATATTATAGTAATTCACTCAGTGAGGTCTGACTCCCCTCCGTTGACTATTTTTCAGGAGAATCAACTTCTTCAGACCTCAGTAGCAGGTCGATACGCCGGATTTCTTCCGCCCCGGCTTCTTTATGTAAATTGTCTACTTGAGTCTTATTTATTTTATCTAGACACTGCAGTAGTTGTGAATTAAAGTATTGGATTTCATGTATTTTATTTAAAGAGACGTATTATATTAAAACTGGATTTGTATTAAAGACTATATATATGTGATGAGATTTGATTCAAATCCAGTGATGTAGTGTTATCATTATATTTATGATTTTTATTTCCGCTGCATATTATATGGTTATTGTTATTATTGCATGATTTATTTTATTTTTAGGCTTGCTACGGGTTCCGGATTCGAAAGAATTCCCGTTCCCTAGCGCCGGTCATGGCCCCTGTTTTGGGTCGTGACAAAGTTGGTATCAGAGCGGAGTTCTGTGTCAGGGCTTAGTTATGTGAGTTGTGGCCCTAGTTTTAAAGTTGTGTTTTCTGTTGAACTACTGTAATGTATTAGGTTCGAGTATGTCTTGATAAGTATTCCTTACTGTAGTTTTCAGCGTTATTCCTCCATTGTCTGTTTTGTCTGAATCTTTTCGTTTGTCTTTTCAGTATGAGGAGGCGAGCGCGTGTCGCTCCACTGGTCGTTGAGGCCGAGGATGATGAGTCTTTTCAGGATGAGGTTTTACCTCCTGAGCCGCCAGTTAGACGTAGAGGTCGTGGCAGAGGTAGACCTCGAGGAGCGGCAGGTCACCGTAGGCAGAGAGAGTTACAGGACGAGGAGCCTGTTGAGCCTGAGTTTGATGTTCCTATTCCTCCAGTTGTTCAGCCTGCCTATCAGCAGGGTATGTCTGACCCTGAGGTAGCTTTGTTCTATGCCCGAGTGGGCAGGATTGCTTTTGATGGTACTTCTAATCCTTTAGACTTTCTGCATGCGATTGAGACTAGGACTCGGACTGCTCATACCGAGTACCAGTGGATCATGATCGTTGAGTTGTCTGTCGAGGAACCAGCTCTAGATTGGTTCATTCAGATGATCCAGCCTTATATGATGACGATGACATGGGCTCAGTTTCGAGAGCGATTTATGAGGAGATTCTGTCCAGAGCCTCTTCGTTTGAGTTATCGTCTTCGTTTGACCAGTATTTCTCGTGGAGATCGATCTGTAGAGGAGTATACCCGAGAGTTTCTTCGTCTGGGTAGATATGCTGAGGATCTGATGCGAGATCAGTATTTCGCTGTTACTACATACGTTACTGGTTTGGGTTCAGCTTTTGCTGGTATGCCTACAGCAGGCCTTACTCTGGAGTCTGTGATTGAGCTAGCTAAGGAGATTGAGCTGAGGCTAGTTAGGCAGGGAGCGATGCCTGATTATTACCAGCTGGGAGTTCAGTCGAGTGGATCGCAGGCTACTCCATATTCGAGTTTTCATGTTGGATCGAGTAGTCAGCAGCGAGGTTCGACTCAGCAGAGTCAGAGACAGCAGCAGCGAGTGCATCGGAGCAGTAGACATGGCCGTGGAGGTCAGCGTAGATCGTTCAGATTTGGGTTAGGTGCTTCGAGCAGTAGCAGTGGTCGTAGTTCTGGATCAGCGGCCAGTGTTTGTTAGACTTATGGTAGAGTCCATCAGGGACCGTGTTATTTGACACCGCTGACATGTTTCATATGCGGGCAGACAGGACATTTTACCAGATCGTGTCCTTATTCTGGGTATCAGTAGCAACAGATTCCGCGATTCCCACAGCAGTCGATTGCTAGTTCAGCACCCGTGCCATTTCAGCTACCACCAGCCCAGCATCAGAGTTCCACCCAGTTTGTTCCACAGCAGAGTCGTGGTAGACGTACTAGAGGAGGTGCCAGAGGTGTTGGCCAGGCTTCTACCAGTCAGCAGGGAGGTCGAAGTCAGGCCAGAGTTTTCCATCTGACTCAGCAGGATGCTCAGGCATCTAACGCAGTCGTGGCAGGTGTAATACCCCGTGTTTTTAAAATATTTTTACACTGTACCGGGATATGCAGTGTTAATAATTTCTATATATTATATGATATTTTTATGAGTTGATATGTATTTAAAACCTATTTTTATTACTGTGTATTATTTTCAGTGTTTTACGTAAAATTTCCCCGGGACTTGCATTTTCGGGGAAATTTTCACGTAAACAATGTATTATTAATTATTTTAAATGTATTTACGGACTTGCATGAACTCATGCGTATTTTTAAATTGTTAAATAAAGCCTGTGTGTGTATAATTATTTAATTAGGGTTTATTATTACCCTAATATTTTATTAATTATTTATTTGTTTTATTGTTATTTAATTAATTTTATTTAGTATAAATTATTAAAATATTAAATTTTATGTGTGTGGTGTATATTTGATGTGTGTAATTTAATATTATTTTATTATATAGTGTAAAGTATATATATATACATATATACATTAAAATTTGTCAAATTACAAAAGAATTGGAAAATTACCAAACTGCCCTCGAGTCTTCTTCTTCCTCCCGATCCTTCTCCTCGCCGTCCGGTCGCTGCTACTGCTGTTTCTTCACCGTGGGTGTGCCATCCGGTGTGCCACCGCCTTCCCCAACCATTTCCGCCGCCTGAGGTAGCCGTTTCCGGCGCCTGGAAGTTGATTTTGGCCAGAGAAGCCGAAAATCGATCCATCGTCGATCACGTCGATTCCAGCCACCATTTTTGACACCGCCGGTCTCTTTCTTCTCCTTGAGCTCCGGTGAGTGTGATTCTAGCTTTGGTTTGAGCTTAAATGGTCTAGAATTGCTTAGGTTTCGAATTTTCAATTTCGGTCACATTAGGGTTTTTGATTTTTTTGAGCTTCGAATTGGATGATTCATGAAAACTACCTTCACAAATGTTGTTCCTTGTAGCTCAATCTACATGTACGAATTTTTGTAGAATTTTTGGAGATTTTTTGGATTTTTGGGTATTTTTGAATATTTTAATATTATTTTCTAATTTTTGGAAATTAATTATTTAAATTATGAAATTGGAGTTTATGGTTGAATTAGGTGTTGAAATGAATTATAGGAATTTATTTGGAATTTTTATGAATTTCTAAGTATTTATTTTGAATTATTTAAGTTTATGTGATTTTGAGAAATTAGGGTTAATTGTGTTTTAAATTGAATTTAATTGGTTAATTGAGTTTAATTATTGATATTATTGATAAATATATTAAGAAAATTAATTTTGGATAATTGTATAATTTTTCGGTGAATTTTTGAAATAATTTAAGTATATTTATATATATAGGGGTATTTTGGTAATTTTACCCTAAATTGTCTAAAAATGTAATTTAATTGGTTTTAATAATTATTTAAGGTATTAAAATAATTTCTACAAAATATTTGGTATTTTTAACTAATTAAAACTATTTTTCGTGAATTATTTTCAATTATATATATAATATACGGTTTTTCTAATAAAATGAGTTTTATTCGGTTTTTACGGTGTTTAAAGGTTAATTATGTAATTTCTACGTATAAAATGTATTTCTGTGATTTAAGGATATTTTTGGTATACCTGGAATTATTCTGTGTTTGTGGACCCCGGTTGGTGGACTGTAGTTTGGAGTCCGACCGTGGGATTTTGATTATGCCTTGTGTAGTTTTTCGAAGTGTGTTTCCTTGCAGGGTCGGCTCTACTCTTTTGAGTAGAGAGATGTTCGTTTTACAGGGGAGGTTCTGCCGGATTTTTGGTAGAATTCTCGTAAAACGTGATGTCCAGTCGAACCCTAATTCTGTTTCCGTATTTTAATACTCTAGATTGAATTCTAGGATTTCTGTTAGGTTTATTCTAATGTCGGTTATTTATTGCTTGTTTAGTTGCTCCGAGACCGAGGGCTACTGGACCAGGCCCGTTGGACCTGTCTCGTGGAGCGCATTAGGTGAGTTACTATACTATATATATATGCTTAGGATGCATGATTTAGAAATGCATGTTTTATGTTGATTAAATATGCATAAATAAATTGATTATTTCTTAAGTTTATATTAAGTATATTTTTGGTTTATTTTTGGTATATATTAAATTATATGCATGTTTTGTAAATAAAATATACTTAAAATGTTTTTAAATATATTTCCAATTTAATTTATGATTTGACTGGATTTATTTGACGTATATATACTCGAAATATACCTGGTTTACTTTTGGTATATTTCTGGTATATATATGGGTTATATTGTTATTCCATTTACATTCATACATCATTTACTTTTGTGAATGAATGTTTTATATTTAATGATGAAGGATATCGATAGAACGTGCTACCTAGTGGGCAGCACTAGGACCGAGTACGTACCGGTACGTCTATAGTATTTAGGCTATATACTAACTTATTTGTGGATATTGATTTGATATGATTATTGATATGTGAGATGTGGTTTGTGGGTGTGATTGCTGGAGCTCGGTTGACCAAGTGTCTCGGGGCCAATCACACTGGCAGTCAGACTGCTGGAGCTCGGTTGATTTAGTGTCTCGGGGCCAGTTTACTGTCCAAATGGATTAAGTGGATATATTTGGAATAAGTGAGCCTATATGGTTAGAGTGTTGTTTAACACTATTTCTGAGGTTGCGATATTCTAGGGTTCTATGTGATCCTTCATAAACTGTGATTTTCAATAAAATATATAAAAATGATTTTACTGCATCTGTGTGAATTTGCCTGTATATATACATATTAGATATGTATTATTGACTGTATGCATTATCATCTAGTGTGTATGTATATATATTATAGTAATTCACTCAGTGAGGTCTGACTCCCCTCCGTTGACTATTTTTCAGGAGAGTCAACTTCTTCAGACCTCAGTAGCAGGTCGATACGCCGGATTTCTTCCGCCCCGGCTTCTTTATGTAAATTGTCTACTTGAGTCTTATTTATTTTATCTAGACACTGCTGTAGTTGTGAATTAAAGTATTGGATTTCATGTATTTTATTTAAAGAGACGTATTATATTGAAACTGGATTTGTATTAAAGACTATATATATGTGATGAGATTTGATTCAAATCCAGTGATGTAGTGTTATCATTATATTTATGATTTTTATTTCCGCTGCATATTATATGGTTATTGTTATTATTGCATGATTTATTTTATTTTTAGGCTTGCTATAGGTTCCGGATTCGAAAGAATTCCCGTTCCCTAGCGCCGGTCATGGCCCCTGTTTTGGGTCGTGACAAAGTTGGTATCAGAGCGGAGTTCTGTGTCAGGGCTTAGTTATGTGAGTTGTGGCCCTAGTTTTAAAGTTGTGTTTTCTGTTGAACTACTGCAGTGTATTAGGTTCGAGTATGTCTTGATAAGTATTCCTTGCTGTAGTTTTCAGCATTATTCCTCCGTTGTCTGTTTTGTCTGAATTTTTTCATCTGTCTTTTCAGTATGAGGAGGCGAGTGCGTGTCGCTCCATCGATCGTTGAGGCCGAGGATGATGAGTCTTTTCAGGATGAGGTTTTACCTCCTGAGCCGCCAGTTAGACGTAGAGGTCGTAGCAGAGGTAGACCTCGAGGAGCGGCAGGTCGCCGTAGGCAGAGAGAGTTACAGGACGAGGAGCCTGTTGAGCCTGAGTTTGATGTTCCTGTTCCTCCAGTTGTTCAGCCTGCCTATCAGCAGGGTATGTCTGACCCTGAGGCAGCTTTGTTCTATGCCCGAGTGGGTAGGATTGCTTTTGATGGTACTTCTGATCCTTTAGATTTTCTGCATGCGATTGAGACTAGGACTCGGACTGCTCACACTGAGTACCAGCGGATCATGATTTTTGAGTTATCTATTGAGGGACCAGCCTTAGATTGGTTTATTCAGATGATCCAGCCTTATATGATGACGGTGACATGGGCTCAGTTTCGAGAGCGGTTTATGAGGAGATTCTGTCCAGAGCCTCTTCGTTTGAGTTATCGTCTTCGTTTGACCAGTATTTCTCGTGGAGATCGATCTGTAGAGGAGTATACCCGAGAGTTTCTTCATCTGGGTAGATATGCTGAGGATCTGATGCGAGATCAGTATTTTGCAGTCACTACATACGTTACTGGTTTGGGTTCAGCTTTTACTGGTATGCCTACAGCAGGCCTTACTCTGGAGTCTGTGATTGAGCTAGCTAAGGAGATTGAGCTGAGGCTAGTTAGGCAGGGAGCGATGCTTGATTATTACCAGCTGGGAGTTCAGTCGAGTGGATCGCAGGCTACTCCATATTCGAGTTTTCATGTTGGATCGAGTAGTCAGCAGCGAGGTTCGACTCAGCAAAGTCAGAGACAACAGCAGCGAGTGCATCAGAGCAGTAGACATGGCCGTGGAGGTCAGCGTAGATCGTTCAGATTTGGGTTAGGTGCTTCGAGCAGTAGCAGTGGTCGTAGTTCTGGATCAGCGGCCAGTGTTTGTCAGACTTATGGTAGAGTCCATCAGGGACCGTGTTATCTGACACCACTGACATGCTTCAGATGCGGGCAGACAGGACATTTTGCCAGATCGTGTCCTTATTCTGGGTATCAGCAGTAGCAGATTCCGTGATTCCCACAGCAGTCGATTGCTAGTGCAGCACCCGTGCCATTTCAGTTACCACCAGCCCAGCATCAGAGTTCCACTCAGTTTGTTCCACAGCAGAGTCGTGGTAGAGGTACTAGAGGAGGTGCCAAAGGTGTTGGCCAGGCTTCTACCAGTCAGCAGGGAGGTCGAGGTCAGGCCAGAGTCTTTCATCTTACTCAGCAGGATGCTCAGGCATCTAATGCAGTCGTGGCAGGTATTGTTTCTGTTTATTACCTGGATGCTTGGGTTTTGTTTAATCCGGGTGCCACGCATTCATTTGTTTCTCCCATTTTTGCTTCTAAATCTTGTTGGCAAGCTTCGAGGATGGCTTTTCCTTTGTCTGTTGCCACTCCTCGGAGTGATTCTTTGGACGTCGATATTGTTCTTTCTGGTTGTCCAGTTCTCATGGGAGATAGAGAATTACCCGCTGATTTGATATTGTTGGATGTGATGGAGTTTGATGTTATTCTGGGAATGGATTGGTTATCTCAGCACTTTGCCGTGGTAGATTACAGGAATAAGGAGGTGACTTTTAGAATTCCTGGTGAAGTAGAATTTAAGTTTGTTGGTGATAGGAGTTCAGCACCTCAGAATCTTATTTCTGCTATTACAGCTAGGAAGTTGTTGAGGAAAGGTTGTCAGGGGTTTTTGGCATTGGTCAGGGATACTTCAGTGGAGAAGTTGTCACTCACAGATGTTCCTGTTGCTTGTGAGTTTCCTGATGTTTTTCCCAAGGAGTTACCAGGTTTACCACCTCACAGAGAGATTGAGTTCTATATAGATGTGGTACCAGGTACTACTCCTATATCTATGCCACCCTATCGTATGGCTCCTGCAGAGTTGAGAGAGTTGAAGGAGCAGTTGCAAGAGTTGTTGGACAAAGGTTTTATTAGACCTAGTGTTTCTCCTTGGGGTGCACCAGTCCTGTTTGTGAAGAAGAAGGATGGTACCCTGAGACTGTGCATTGACTACAGAGAGTTGAATAAGGTGACGGTGAAGAACAAGTATCCTCTCCCGAGGATAGATGATTTGTTTGATCAGTTACAGGGTGCACAGTTCTTTTCTAAGGATGACTTGAGGTCGGGTTATCATCAACTGTGTATCAGTGAATCTGATATTCCTAAGACAGCGTTCTGCACTAGATATGGCCATTATGAGTTTCTGGTGATGTCTTTTGGTTTGACTAATGCACCAGCAGCTTTTATGGACCTGATGAACAGAGTATTCAGACCGTATGTGGATCAGTTTGTGGTAGTCTTCATTGATGATATACTGGTTTATTCGAGGAGTATGGAAGAGCACGTATATCATTTGAGGATTGTACTACAGACACTGAGAGATCATCAGCTTTATGCTAAATTCTCGAAGTGTGATTTTTGGATGGAAAGTGTTTCTTTTCTTGGACACGTAGTGTCTAAAGAAGGTATTCAGGTTGATCCACATAAGGTTGAGGCAGTATCTGAGTGGCCTAGACCTACTTCTGTTACTGAGATTCGGAGTTTTCTGGGTTTAGCTGGGTATTATAGGCGGTTTGTGCAGGATTTTTCCAGGATAGCAGCCCCTATGACTCGCTTGACTCAGAAGAATGTTAGATTCGAGTGGTCAGAAGCTTGTGAGAATAGTTTTCAGTTATTGAAGGAGAAGTTGACCACAGCGCCAGTATTAGCTTTGCCTAATAGTGTGGATAAGTTCACAGTTTACTGTGATGCCTCTAGAATTGGTCTTGGTTGTGTGTTGATGCAGAATGGAAGGGTGATAGCCTATGCTTCGAGGCAATTGAAGAAGCATGAGCAGAACTATCCTACACATGATCTTGAGATGGCTGCAGTTATCTTTGCTTTGAAGATTTGGAGACATTATTTGTACGGGGTGACTTGTGAGATATTTACTGATCATAAGAGCCTTAAGTATATTTTTCAGTAGCGAGATTTCAATCTGAGGCAGAGAAGATGGTTGGAATTGTTGATGGATTATGATTGCGAGATTCTTTACCATCCGGGTAAAGCTAATGTGGTAGCAGATGCCTTGAGTAGGAAGTCCTCAGGTAGTCTTGCTCACATCGGTGTTGAGAGGAGACCATTGATCCAGGAATTGCATCTGTTGGTGGATCAAGGTCTGATGATGAAGATTAGTAGATCAGGTGGACTGTTAGCTCAGTTTAAAGTGCGATCTGTACTAAGGGATAGGATTAAAGCAGCTCAGAGCCGAGATCCTATTCTGGAAGAGCTTGCAGAGAATGTCAGAGCAGGGAAGTTCACTGATTTCACACTCGATGATGATGGTGTGTTGTGGATCAGTGGTAGATTGTGTGTTCATGATGTGGATGACTTGAGAGAGGAGATTTTAGAGGAAGCACATTCTACAGCCTACAGCGTTCATCCGGGTGTTACTAAGATGTACCATAGTATCAGAGATCTATACTGGTGGGATGGATTGAAGAAAGATGTCGCTGATTATGTTGTTAAGTGCTTGACGTGTCAGCAAGTGAAAGTAAAACATCAGAAGCCTTTTGGGAAGCTTCAGCCTCTTCCTATTCCCGAGTGGAAGTGGGAAAGGATAGCTATGGATTTTGTGGTAGGTTTACCTCGTTCGAAGGATGGATACGACTCCATCTGGGTGATCGTAGACAGGTTGACGAAGTCTGCACATTTCTTGCCTATGAAAGCCACATATTCAGTTGCTAGATTGGCGAAGTTGTACGTGAAGCATATCGTATGTCTTCATGGAGTACCTGTGTCCATTGTGTCAGATAGAGGTTCGGTGTTTACTTCTCATTTTTGGCAGAAGTTGCAAGAAGCGATGGGCACTAGGTTGGATTTTAGTACAGCTTTTCATCCTCAGACAGATGGACAGTCTGAGAGGACGATCCAGACACTGGAAGATATGTTGAGGATGTGTGTCTTGGATTTGGGAGGTAGCTGGGATGATCATTTGTCGCTTGTTGAGTTTGTATATAATAACAGCTACCATAGAAGTATTGGTATGGCACCGTATGAGGCGTTATATGGAAGGAAGTGTAGATCCCCGTTGAGTTGGGATGAGATGGGTGAGAGAGCTTTGACTGGACCAGAGATTGTTCAGGATGCTGCAGAGAAAGTCACCGTGATTAAGCGAAGATTAGAGACCGCAGTTAGCAGACAGAAGAGCTATGCGGATCCTAGGCGCAGAGATGTGGAGTTTCAGGTTGGAGATTTCGTTTTTCTGAAAGTATCTCCGATGAAGGGTGTGATGAGATTTGGCAGGAAGGGTAAGTTAGCACCGAGATACATTGGACCGTTTGAGATTCTGGAGAGAGTTGGCACTGTTGCATATCGGTTGGATTTGCCTCCGAGTATGTCACAAGTGCATCCAGTATTTTATATCTCGATGTTGAGGAAGTATATCTCAGATCCTTCACACGTGTTGCAGCCTGACAGTGTGGAAGTGAGTGAAAATTTGACGTTTGTGGAAGAACCTGTGGCGATCGTTGATTTTCAAGTTCGACAGTTGCGATCGAAGCAGATTCCGATGGTCAAGGTTCTATGGCGCAGCGGCAAAGTTGAAGAGCATACGTGGGAGACTGAAGCTGAGATACGAGCTTCTTACCCGTATCTCTTTCCTTCCTGATTCTGTAATCTTGTTTTTTTTGGAATTCGGGGACGAATTCTTGTAAGGGGGGAAGACTGTAATATCCCGTGTTTTTAAAATATTTTTACACTGTACCAAGATATGCAGTGTTAATAATTTCTGTATATTATATGATATTTTTATGAGTTGATATGTATTTAAAACCTATTTTTATTACTGTGTATTATTTTCAGTGTTTTACGTAAAATTTTCCCGGGACTTCCATTTTCGGGGAAATTTTCACGTAAACAATGTATTATTAATTATTTTAAATGTATTTACGGACTTGCATGAACTCATGCGTATTTTTAAATTATTAAATAAAGCCTGTGTGTGTATAATTATTTAATTAGGGTTTATTATTACCCTAATATTTTATTAATTATTTATTTGTTTTATTGTTATTTAATTAATTTTATTTAGTATAAATTATTAAAATATTAAATTTTATGTGTGTGGTGTATATTTGATGTGTGTAATTTAATATTATTTTATTATATAGTGTAAAGTATATATATATACATATATACATTAAAATTTGTCAAATTACAAAAGAATTGGAAAATTACCAAACTGCCCCCGAGTCTTCTTCTTCCTCCCGATCCTTCTCCTCGCCGTCCAGTCGCTGCTACTGCCGTTTCTTCACCGTGGGTGTGCCGTCTGGTGTGCCACTGCCTTCCCCAACCATTTCCGTCGCCTGAGGTAGCCGTTTCCGGCGCCTGGAAGTTGATTTTGGCCGGAGAAGCCGAAAATCGATCCATCGTCGATCACGCCGATTCCGGCCACCGTTTTTGACACCGCCGATCTCTTTCTTCTCCTTGAGCTCCGGTGAGTGTGATTCTAGCTTTGGTTTGAGCTTAAATGGTCTAGAATTGCTTAGGTTTCGAATTTTCAATTTCGGTCACATTAGGGTTTTTTATTTTTTTGAGCTTCGAATTGGATGATTCATGAAAACTACCTTCACAAATGTTGTTCCTTGTAGCTCAATCTACATGTATGAATTTTTGTAGAATTTTTGGAGATTGTTTGGATTTTTGGGTATTTTTGAATATTTTAATATTATTTTCTAATTTTTGGAAATTAATTATTTAAATTATGAAATTGAAGTTTATGGTTGAATTAGGTGTTGAAATGAATTATAGGAATTTATTTGGAATTTTTATGAATTTCTAAGTATTTATTTTGAATTATTGAAGTTTATGTGATTTTGAGAAATTAGGGTTAATTGTGTTTTAAATTGAATTTAATTGGTTAATTGAGTTTAATTATTGATATTATTGATAAATATGTTGAGAAAATTAATTTTGGATAATTGTATAATTTTTTGGTGAATTTTTGAAGTAATTTAAGTATATTTATATATATAGGGGTATTTTGGTAAGTTTAACCTAAATTGTCTAAAAATGTAATTTAATTGGTTTTAATAATTATTTAAGGTATAAAAATGATTTCTACAAAATATTTGGTATTTTTAACTAATTAAAACTATTTTTCGTGAATTATTTTCAATTATATATATAATATACGGTTTTTCTAATAAAATGAGTTTTATTCGGTTTTTACGGTGTTTAAAGGTTAATTATGTAATTTCTACGTATAAAATGTATTTCTATGATTTAAGGATATTTTTGGTATATCTGGAATTATTCTGTGTTTGTGGACCCCGGTCGGTGGACTGTAGTTTGGAGTCCGACCGTGGGATTTTGATTATGCCTTATGTAGTTTTTCGAAGTGTGTTTCCTTGCAGGGTTGGCTCTACTCTTTTGAGTAGAGAGATGTCCGTTTTACAGGGGAGGTTCTGTCGGATTTTTGATAGAATTCTCGTAAAACGTGATGTCCAGTCGAACCCTAATTCTGTTTCCGTATTTTAATACTCTAGATTGAATTCTAGGATTTCTGTTAGGTTTATTCTAATGTCGGTTATTTATTGCTTGTTTAGTTGCGCCGAGACCGAGGGCTAGTGGACTAGGCCCGTCGGACCTGTCTCGTGGAGCGCATTAGGTGAGTTACTATACTATATATATATATGCTTAGGATGCATGATTTAGAAATGCATGTTTTATGTTGATTAAATATGCATAAATAATTTGATTATTTCTTAAGTTTACATTAAGTATATTTTTGGTTTATTTTTGGTATATATTAAATTATATACTTGTTTTGTAAATAAAATATACTTAAAATGTTTTAAAATATATTTTTAGTTTAATTTATGATTTGACTGGATTTATTTGACGTATATATACTCGAAATATACCTGGTTTACTTTTGGTATATTTCTGGTATATATATGGGTTATATTGTTATTCCATTTACATTCATGCATCATTTACTTTTGTGAATGAATGTTTTATATTTAATGATGAAGGATATCGATAGAACGTGCTACCTAGTGGGCAGCACTAGGACCGAGTACGTACTGGTACGTCTATAGTATTTAGGCTATATACTAACTTATTTGTGGATATTGATTTGATATGATTATTGATATGTGAGATGTGGTTTGTGGGTGTGATTGCTGGAGCTCGGTTGACCAAGTGTCTCGGGGCCAATCACACTGGCAGTCAGACTGCTGGAGCTCGGTTGACTTAGTGTCTCGGGGCCAGTCTACTGTCCAAATGGATTAAGTGGATATATTTGGAATAAGTGAGCCTATATGGTTAGAGTGTTATTTAACACTATTTCTGAGGTTGCGATATTCTAGGGTTCTATGTGATCCTTCATAAATTGTGATTTTCAATAAAATATATAAAAATGATTTTACTGCATCTGTGTGAATTTGCCTGTATATATACATATTAGATATGTATTATTGACTGTATGCATTATCATCTAGTGTGTATGTATATATATTATAGTAATTCACTCAGTGAGGTCTGACTCCCCTCCGTTGACTATTTTTCAGGAGAGTTAACTTCTTCAGACCTCAGTAGCAGGTCGATACGCCAGATTTCTTCCGCCCCGGCTTCTTTATGTAAATTGTCTACTTGAGTCTTATTTATTTTATCTAAACACTACAGTAGTTGTGAATTAAAGTATTGGATTTCATGTATTTTATTTAAAGAGACATATTATATTGAAACTGGATTTGTATTAAAGACTATATATATGTGATGAGATGAGATGAGATTTAAATCCAGTTGATGTGAATAATATTATTATATTTATGATTTTTATTTCCGCTGCATATTATATGGTTATTGTTATTATTGCATGATTTATTTTATTTTTAGGCTTGCTACGGGTTCCGGATTCGAAAGAATTCCCGTTCCCTAGCGCCGGTCATGGCCCCTGTTTTGGGTCGTGACACTAGGTTAGATTTTAGTACTACTTTTCATCCTCAGACAGTTGTTCAGTCTGAGAGGATGATCCAGACACTAGAAGATATGTTGAGGATGTGTGTCTTGGATTTGGGAGGTTGTTGGGATGATCATTTGCTACTCGTAGAGTTTGCATATAATAATAGCTACCATAGCAGTATTGGCATGACACCGTATGAGGCTTTGTATGGAAGGAAGTGTAGATCCCCATTGAGTTGGGATGAGATTGGTGAGAGAGCTTTGACTGGACCTGAGATGGTTCAGGATGCTGCAGAGAAAGTCATCGTGATTAAGCGCAGATTATAGACCGCAATTAGCAGGCAGAAGAGCTATGCAGATCCTAGGCGCAGAGATGTGGAGTTTCAGGTTGGAGATTTTATTTTTCTGAAGGTATCTCCAATGAAGGGTGTTATGAGATTTGGTAGGAAGGGTATGTTAGCACCGAGATATATCAGACCGTTTGAGATTCTAGAGAGAGTTGGCACTGTTGTATATCGGTTGGATTTGCCTCCGAGTATGTCATAAGTGCATCCAGTATTTCATATCTCAATGTTGAGGAAGTATATCTCAGACCCTTCACACGTGTTGCAGCCCGACAGTGTAGAAATGAGTGAAGATCTGATGTTTGTGGAAGAACCTGTGGTGATTGTTGATTATCAAGTTCGACAGTTGCGTTCGAAGCAGATTCCGATGGTCAAGGTTTTGTGGCATAGCAACAGAGTTAAGGAGCATACGTGGGAGACTGAAGCTGAGATGCGAGCTTCTTACCCGTATCTCTTTCCTTCCTGATCTTGTGATCATTTTCTTTCTGGAATTCGGGGACGAATTCTTGTATGGGGGGAAGACTGTAATATCCCGTGTTTTTAAATATTTTAATACTGCATCGGGATATGCAGTGTTAATAATTTTGTATATAATTATGATATTTTTACGAGTTGATATTTATTTAAAGTTTATTTTAATTATTGTATATTACTTTAAGTGCTTTACGTAAAATTTTCCCAAAAATTCTATTTTCAGGGAAATTTTCACGTAAATTATTTATTATTAATTATATTAAATAGATTTCCAGATTTGCATGAGTTCATATATACTTTTAAAATACTAAATAACGTATATTTGTGTAATTATTTATTTAATTAGGGTTTAATTAATTACCTTAATATTTTATTATTTATTATTAGTTTTAATATTATTTAATTATTTTTAAGTGTATTAAATTTTAAAATATTAAATTATATGTGTGTGGTGTATATTTAATGTGTGTGATTTTATATTATTTTAATATATAGTGTAAAGTATATATATATACATATTATATGTCAAAAATCAAAACTTATTGCCAAATTACCGAATTGCCCCTCCCTTTTCCTTCTTCTCTCCCGACGCCTACCCTCACTACGCCTCCCGTTCCACCACACCGGAACACCCTTCACTGCCATCAGCTGCCACCAACCTCCTCCTCCTTCCTTCCTTTTCCTCTCCGACGTGATCAGGCCGCCGGAAGCCCGTTGGAACGCCCAGAATTCGCAGTGGCAACAAGTGGAGCTCCTCGCTGTCAATCACGTTTTTGGCCACCATTTTCGACACCGCCAGTCTTCATCGACTCCTTGAGCTCCGGTGGTCCCTATTCTAAGCTCCTTTTGGCCTGAAAACAAGTGGTTCATGAGGTTTGAGCTAAATCTTCAATTCGACCATTTTAGCTTCTTGAATTTTTTGAACTTAAAATTGGTTGATTCATGAAAATTCCCTTAGCAAATGTTGATCCTAGTAGCTTAATCTTCATGTGTGAATTTTTGTAGAATTTTTGGAGATTATTTTGATTATTGGGTATTTTTGAATTTTTTATTATTATTTTTTAATTTTCAGAAATTAATTAATTAAATTATGAAATTGTGTTTTATGATAAATATTGGTGTTGAAATGAATTATAGGAATTTATTTGGAATTTTTATGAATTTATATGTATTTATTTTGAATTTAATTAGTTTATGTAATTTTTGAAAAATAGGGTTAATTGTGTTTTTAATTGAAATTAATTAGTTAATTGAGTTTATTTATTGATACTATTGATAAATATGTTGAGAAAATTAATTTTGGATAATTATACTATTTTTGGTGAATTTTTGGAGTAATTTTAGTATATTTATATATATAGAGGTATTTTGGTAATTTTACCCTAAATTGACTAAAAATGTAATTAAATTGGTTTTAATAGTTATTTAAAGTATAAAAATGATTTCTACAAATTATTTAGTATTTTTAATTGATTAAAACTATTTTTCGTGAATTATTTTCAATTATATATATAATATACGATTTTTTTAATAAAATGAGTTTTTATCGGTTTTTAATGTGTTTTAGGGTTAATTATGTAATTTCTACTTATTAAATGTATTTCTATGATATAAGGGTATTTTCGGTATTTTTATAATTGTTCTGTGATTGTGGACCCCGGTCGGTAGACTGTAGTTTGGAGTCCGACCGAGGGATTGTGATTGTAATTCTGCGTTTATTTTCGAAGTGTGTTTCTTTGCAGGGCCGGCTCTACTCTTTGAGTAGAGAGATGTTCGTTTTACAGGGGAGGTTCTACCGAATTTTTGATAGAATTCTCGTAAAACGTGATGTCCGGTCGAACCCTAATTCTGATTCTGTGTCCAATATTCTAGATCGAGTTTCTAGGATTTTTTGTTAGGTTTATTCTGATGTCTGTTATTTATTATTTTTTTAGTTGCACCGAGACCGAGGCCTAGGGGACCAGGCCCGTCGGACCTATCTCGAGGAGCGCACTAAGTGTTAGTTACTATTTTATATATATATGCTTTAGGGTGCATGATTTAGAAATGTATGTTTTATTTTGATTAAATATGCATAAATGGTTTAATTATTACTTAAGTTTATTTTTAGTTTATTTTTGGTTATTTTCGGTATATTTTAAACTATATGCATGTTTAATTAATAAATTATTCTTAAAATGTTTTTAGGTATATTCATGGTTTACTTTTGGTATATTTTTAGTATATATAGGGTTTATGTTGCTATTACATTTAAATTCATGCATCATTTACTTTTAAGAATGTATGTTTTATATTTTAATGAAGGATATCAATAGAACGTGCTACCTAGTGGGCAGCACTATGACCGAGTACGTACCGGTACGCTTATAGCATTTAGGCTATATTACTAACCAGTTTGAGGATATTGATTGGATATGATTATTTGATGTGTGATATGATTTGGGAGTGTGATTGTTGGAGCTCGATTGACCAAGTGTCTCGGGGTCAATCACACTGACAGTCAGACTGTTGGAGCTCGGTTGACTTAGTATTTCGGGGCCAGTCTACTGTCCAAATGGAACAAGTGATTATATTTGGAATAAGTGAGCCTGTGTGGCTAGAGTGTTGTCTAACACTGTTTTGAGGTTGCGATTTTCTAGGGTTCTATTTGATCCTTCATAACCAATGGTTTTCAGACAAAATATATAAAAATGATTTTATTGCATCTGTGTGTATTTACTTGTATATATATACATATTATATATATACTTTTGATTGTGTGCATTGGCATTTAGTATGCATGTATGTATATTATAGTAATTCACTCAGTGAGGTCTGACTCCCCTCCGTTGACTATTTTTCAGGAGAGTCATCGTCTTCAGACCTCAGTAGCAGGCTTGTTTTCTTCCACCCCGGCTTCTTTATGTAAACTGCTTATCTGAGTCTTGAGTTCTATTTTATAATCTAGACACTGCAGTAGTTGTAAACAAATTGTGGGTTTTATGTATTATATTTGTGTGAGTTATGTATTTTAAGAATTTGAACTGAAACTTGTATTAAAGGATTATTTATATATATGAGATGAGGATTTGATTTAAATCCCGTGGTGGATTACTATTTTTATATTTATGATTTTATTTCCGCTGCATTAAAAGTTATTGTTATTATTATTGCATGTTTATTTTATTTTTAGGCTTACTACGACTTCCGGATTCGAAAGAATTCTCGTTCCCTAGCGCCGGTCATGGCCCTTGTTTTGGGTCGTGACAACTTAAGGACTGTACTGCAGACACTAAGAGAACATCAGCTTTATGCTAAATTCTCGAAGTGTGATTTATGGATGGAGAGTGTTTCTTTTCTTAGACACGTGGTGTCTAAAGAAGGTATCAAAGTTGATCCATAAAAGATTGTGGCAATGTCTAAGTGGCCTAGACTGACTTCTGTTTCTGAGATTCAGAGTTTTCTGTGTTTAGCCGAGTACTATAGGAGGTTTGTGCATAATTTTTCCAGAATTGCAGACCCTATGACTCACTTGACTTAGAAGAATGTAAGATTTAAGTGGTCAGAAGCTTGTGAGAATAGTTTCCAATTGTTGAAGGAGAAGTTGACCACAGCTCCAGTGTTAGTTTTGCTTAATGGTGTGGACAAGTTCACAGTTTATTATGATGCCTCTAAAGTTGGCCTTGGTTGTGTGTTGATGTGGAATGGTAGGGTGATAGCCTATGCTTCAAGGTAGTTGAAGAAGCATGAGCAGAACTATCCTACACATGACCTAGAGATGGCTGCAGTGATCTTTGCTCTCAAGATCTGGAGACATTATCTGTACGGGGTGACTTGTGAGATTTTTACTGATCACAAGAGCCTTAAGTACATTTTCCAGCAGAGAGATCTGAATCTGAGGCAAAGGAGATGGTTGGAATTGTTGAAAGATTATGACTGTGAGATATTATATCATCCGAGCAAGTCTAATGTAATAGCAAATGCCTTGAGTAGGAAGTCCTCAGGCAGTCTTGCTCACATCAGTGTAAAGAAGAGACCATTAATCCAGGAGTTAATCTGTTGGTGGATCAAGGTTTGATGATGAAGCTTAGTAGGTCAGGTGGACTGCTAGCTCAATTTAAGGTGCGATTTGTATTGAGGGATAGGATTAAGGCAGCTCAGAGCCGAGATCCTATTCTAGAAGAGCTTGCAAAGAATGTTCGAGCAGGGAAGTTCACTGATTTCACACTCGATGATGATGGTGTATTGTGGATCAGTGGTAGATTGTGTGTTCCTTATGTGGATAATTTGAGAGAAGAAATCCTAGAGGAAGTACATTCTACAGCCTATAGCGTACATCCGGGTGTCACTAAGATGTACCACAGTATCAGAGATTTATACTGGTGGGACGGACTGAAGAAGGATGTTGCTGATTATGTTACTAAGTGCTTGACGTGTCAGCAAGTGAAAGCTGAACATCATAAGCCTTTTGGGAAGCTTCAGCCTCTTCCTATTCCTGAGTGGAAGTGGGAAAGGATAGCTATGGATTTTATGATTGGTTTACCTCGTTCTAAGGATGGATATGATTCCATCTGGGTGATTGTAGACAGGTTGACTAAGTTTACACATTTCTTACCTGTGAAAGCCACTTACTCTGTAGTTAGATTAGCGAAGCTATATATGAAGCATATTGTGTGCCTTCATGGAGTACCTGTGTCCATTGTGTCAGACAGAGGTTCAATGTTTACCTCTCATTTTTGGTAGAAGTTGCAGGAAGCTATAGGCACTAGGTTAGACTTTAGTACTGCTTTTCATCCTCAGACAGATGGTCAGTCTGAGAGGACAATCCAGACACTAGAAGATATTTTGAGAATGTGTGTCCTGGATTTGGGAGGTAGCTGGGATGATCATTTGCCACTCGTAGAGTTTGCATATAATAACAGCTACCATAGTAGTATTGGAATGGCACCATATGAGGCACTGTATGGAAGGGAATGTAGATCCCCTCTGACTTGGGATGAGATTGGTGAGAGAGTTTTGACTGAACCTGAGATGGTTTAGGATGCTGCAGAGAAAGTCATCGTGATCAGGCACATATTAGAGACCGCAGTTAGCAGGCAGAAGAGCTATGTGAATCCTAGGCGCAGAGATATGGAATTTCAGGTTTGAGACTTGATTTTTCTGAAGGTGTCTCCGATGAAGGGTGTTATGAGATTTGGCAGAAAGGGTAAGTTAGCACCGAGATATATAGGACAGTTCGAGATTTTGGAGAGAGTTGGCATTGTTGCATATTGGTTGGCTTTGCCCCCAAGTATGTCTTAAGTGCATCCAGTGTTTCATATCTTGATGCTGAGGAAGTATATCTCAGACCCTTCATACGTGTTGCAGCCTGACAACGTAGAAGTGAACGAAGATCTGACGTTTATGGAAGAACCTATGGCGATCGTTGAATATCAAGTTCGACAGTTGCGGTCGAAGCAGATTTCGATGGTCAAGGTTCTGTGGCGTAGCAATAGAGTTGAGGAGCATATGTGGGAGACTGAAGTTAAGATGCGAGCTTCTTACCCGTATCTCTTCCCTTCTTGATCTTGTAATTTTCTTTTTCTGGAATTCAGGGACGAATTCTTATAAGGGGGGAAGGCTGTAATATCCCGAGTTTTTATAAAATTCTAAACTACATCGGGATATGCAGTGTTAATAATTTATATATATATATATATATATATATATATATATATATATATATATATATATATATATATTTGATTATTTAATTAGCTTGTTATTTATTAAAATCATTTTTTAATTATTTTTAAGTTATTTACGTAAAATTTTCCTGAAAATTTTATTTTTGGGGAAATTAAAACATGAATAATTTAATATTAATTATTTTAACCGGTTTAGTGAATTTGCATGAGTTCATGCATAATTTTAAAGTGTCAAATAAAATACATATACGTACATGCATTTAAGTTAAATTAGGGTTATTTAATTAAATTAAATTATAATATATAGTTTTAATATTAATTAATTAAATGTGTGTATATATGTATATGTGTATATATATTATTATTATTAAAGTGTGTGGTGGATATTTATTGTGTGTATTAATTTATATATTAAAATAATATAAAGTAAGATATAGATATATACATATGTACATATAATATCATTATCAAAAATAAAGTTTAAGTTATTTACAGAATTGTCATTACCTTCTTCTTCCTCCTCCCGATCGATTTCTTCCCTATTTTCGGCGCTGATCACGTCGTTCCTTCACCGTTACTATGCTCTCCGGTGTGCCACCTCTCTTGCCAGCCATTTCCAACGTCCAGAGCCTTCTTTTCTTGCGTGGTTTGGCCAGAGTTTGAGAGAGAGGCCAAAATCGATCCTAGCTCCGATCGACGTGATTTCGACCACCGTTTCGAGCTCCACCGGTCTCTATCTTTTCCTTGAGCTCCAGTGAGTACATTTGAAGCTTTGTTTCACTTGAAATTATCTAGATTTCCCTAGGTTTCGATTTTATAATTTTAGCCTACTATGGTTTTGGATTTTTTTGACCTTCGATTTAGTTGATTCATGCAATCTTCCTTCACAAATATTGATCCTTGTAGCTTAATCTACCTCTGTGAATTTTTTTGGAATTTTTGGGAATTATTTTGATTTTTGTGAATTTTTTATTATTTTATTAATATTTTCTAATTTTTGAAAATTAATTAAATAAATTATAAAATTGTGTTTTATGGTGTTTTTAAGTGTTGAAATGCATTTTAGAAATTTATTTGTAATTTTTTTTATTTCTATATAATTATTTTGAATTTATTTAGTTTATGTAATTTTGGGGAAAATTAGGTTAATTATGTGTTTTATTGAAATTAATTGGTTAATTGAGTAGAAATATTGATATTATTGAATTATATGTTGAAAAATTAATTTTTGAGTAATTATATTATTTTTGGTGAATTTTTGAATAATTATAGTGAATTTACGTAACTAGGGGTATTTTGGTAATTTGACATTAATTGGCTAAAAATATAATTAAATTGGTTTTAATAGTTATTTGAGGTATAAAAATGATTTCTACAAATTAATTAGTATTTTTAAATAATTAAAACTATTTTTCGTAAATTATTTTTAAATTATATATAATATACGATTTTTCTAAATAAATGAGTTTTTATTGATTTTTTAGTAAGTTTTAGGGTTAATTATGTAATTTGGATTTATAAAATGTATTTTGGTTATTGAAGGGCATTTTTGGTATTTTTTGGAATTTTCATGTGTTTTATATTATTTTGTGAATTGTAGACCTCGGTCGGTGAATTGTAGTTTGGAGTCCGACTGAGGGATTGTGAACTATGTTTATTTTTGAAGTGTGTTTCTTTGCAGGACCGACTCTACTCTTTGAATAGAGAGATATCCGTTTTACAGGGGAGGTTCTGCCAGATTTTTAGTAGAATTCTCGTAAAACGTGATGTCCGATCAAATTCTTATTCTAATTCTGTGTCTAAAATTCTAAATCGAGTCTTTGGAATTCCGATAGATTTATTTTAATGTCTTGTTGTCATTTGTTTGTTTAGTTGCACTGAGATCGAGGCCTAGTGGACCAAACCCGTCGGACCTGTCTCGTGGAGTGCAATAACAGTGAGTTGTTATTCTATATATACTTGTATTAGGATTGCATGTTTTAGAAATGTATGATTTATTTTATGAATTATGCATAAGTAAGTTAATTATTGCTTAGGTATATTTTTGGTATACTATTGGTATATTTTAAATTATATGCATGTTTTATTAATAAATTATACTTAAAATGTTTTTAAGTATATTTATAGTTTTGTTTGTAATTAATTTGAATTTATTTGACGTATATATACTCGAAATATATCTGGTTTACTTTTGGTATATTTTTAGTATATATATGGTTTATGTTGCTATTTTATTCAATATCATGCATCATTTGTTTTATGAATGTATGTTTTATATAATAATGAATGATATCAATAGAACGTGCTACCTAGTGGGCAGCACTAGGTCCGAGTACGTACCGGTACGCTAATAGCATTTAGGCTTTATTACTAACCTATTTGTGGATTATCATTGGATTGATTTATATGATGTGAGATGTGATTTGAGAGTGTGATTGCTGGAGCTCGGTTGACCAAAGGTCTCGGGGACAATCACACTGACAGTCAGACTACTGGAGCTCGGTTGACTAAGTGTCTCGGGGCCAGTCTACTGTCCAAATGGAACAAGTGAATTATTTGGAATAAGTGAGCTTGTATGGCTAGATTGTTGTCTAATACTATTTGTGGTTGCGATTTTCTAGGGTTCTATTTGCTCTTTCATATACAAATGATATTTTCATTAAATATATAAAATGTTTTTGCTGCATCTATGTGATTTTGCTTGTATATATATTTATTATATATACTATTGACTGTGTGCATTGTTATTTAGTTATGCATGTATATATATTATAACAATTTACTTAGTGAGGTCTGACTCCCCTCCGTTGACTATTTTTTTAAGAGAGTCATCGTCTTCAGACCTAAGTAGCAGACATTTACACCGGATTTCTTCCGCTACTACTTTACTATGTAAACTGCTTACTTGACTTTATTTTATAATCTAGACACTGCAGTAGTTGTAGTCAGTTGTGGGACTTATGTATTCGTTTGAGATTTGTATTTTAAAGATTCAAACTGATATTTGTATTAAAAGATTATTTATATATGAGATGAGTTTGTATTGTTAAATCTATTGGCGGATTATTATTTTATTTTATTTTATTGATGAGATTTATTTCTACTGTGAGTTATTTTATTCATGATATTATTATTGCATGTTTTTTTTTATTCATTTTAAGGCTTGTTATGGGTTCTAGATTCGAAAGAATTCCCGTTCTCTAGCGTCGGTCATGCCCCCTGTTTTGGGTCGTGATAGAGTTGTTCTAACTTTATTATTATTTTTATTGTTTAGTTGTGTCGAGACCGAGGCCGAGTGGACCGGGCCCGTCGAACCAATCTCAAGGAGCGCAAACTTGTGAGTTGTTATTTTATATATACGTCACATTTAGGATGCATGTTTTAGTATATATTCATGTTTTGATTTGCATTTATTCATAATTGTTTTATTAAATGTTTAAGTATATTTTAGGTATGTTTTTAGTATATTTTTGATATATTTCTAAATAAATGCATGTTTTACTTTCGATATATATACTTAGCATGTTTTTTAAGTATATTATTGGTTTTTTTTTTGGTATATTTCATGGTTGATCTGAATTTATTTGACATATATATACTGTAAATATACTTAGTTTATTTTAGGTATATTTCTGGTATATATATATGATTTATTTTATCATTATAAATGATATTATGCATTATTTATTTTCTTATATGAATGTTTTATTTAAATGAAGGATATTGATAGAATGTGCTACCTAGTGGGCAGCACTAGGACTGTGTATGTACCAGTGCGATAGATGTAGGGTTAAGTGAGGATTACTTATGGTGAATTATGATTTGATTGAGATTGACTGATTGATTGAAATGTGATATGATTGATAGTGTGGTTGTTGGAGCTCGGTCAACCTAGTGTCTCGGGGCCAATCACACTAACAGTGAGATTGTTGGAGCTCGGTTGACTTAGTATCTCGAGGTCAGTCTACTGTCCATATGGAATAAGTGAATTGATTTGGAATTAAGTGAGGCTGTATGACTAGAGAGTCATTGTTGATCGAGGTTGCGATTATATAGAGTTCTATTTGATCCTTCATAAAAAAAATGATTTTCCAGTATTTTATATATAAAGTTATTTCAGCATTTGTGTGAAATGCTTGTATATGTATTTATTATATATTGATGAGTGATTGCATATGACATTAGGAAATGCATGTATATATATTATAACAATTCACTCAATGAGGTCTGACTCCCCTCAGTTGATTTTTCAAGAAATTCTTCTTCAGACCTCAGGAATAGGTCCATCTGTCGAATTTCTTCAGCCCCAGCTTGTTTATGTAAACTACTTACTTAGTTTTATTTATACTCTAGAAAACTACAGCAGTGGGTTATATTTGGTATTTGTTGTATGTTGGTTGTTAATTCAGAGGCCTTTCTCTGAATATTGTGTAATATTTTTTATTTTATGATATGACATATTTTATTTTTATTATATTGGTTTGAGATTTAAATATTGGTGTATATTTTATTTTAATTATTGCATGCTTTTATCTTTTAAGGCTTGTTACGGGTTCTGGATTCAAAAGAATTTTCATTCCCTTGCGCCGGTCATGACTCCCGGTTTAGATCGTGACATTAAATGAAATAAAAAATATTTGTAAAAAATATTTTTAATAAATTAAAATATAATTTATAAGTAAAAAAAGATAAATGATAAAATAAATCAAATTTGAGGGCATACCACCTATACAATGTATCAATTATATATATATGCATGAAATGTATGCCATAATTTCATTTATTGGAGGATTTTGGAAGAAATTATGCCAAAATAATTAGGAATTTTATGGCATATATATGCCATAAAATTTCTTCCAAATTTCCCTTAATACATTTTTCATAACAAACTTAAGAAAATTTCCCTTAATTAGGATTTTAAGGAAATTTTGGAAGAAATTATGCCACAATTTCCCTTAATACATTTTTTTAAAAAAACTTAAGAAAAATAAATAACATGAAAAACCACCTAGTTCAAGAATTCACATTACTGAACCAGGTGAATCTTCAGACTCATAATTTCATACTTTAATGGCTTTAGAAACTACAAACCCATAAAAAGAAAGCATAGTGTATCATAAGACCCACAATATGCAATAAGACACCCCTTACTAAACTTAAGGTTTCTATAATCCTAAACATTAAAGGAAAAGAAATAGTTCTTCCCGCCCTTTTAGACACAAGAGCCTCTGAAAATATAGTAGACTTAAAAATAGTAAATTTTTTAAATAAAAACTCTATTAAACATCATCCTCTAGGATGAAAAATCACACAATATGATAGAACAACCTTCCGTGTATATAAATACATCACTAATTCACATCTTAAAATTGCTGAGAATTACCAGCAATATGGATAACTTGTAAAGTAAGTCATTTTTGGTTAGACACACATAATCACCAATACATCAAAATGATAATAGGATTATCTTTTCTATTTGGAGATATGGATGGACTCTTTACTACCTCAGACTATGTTTTCTTTGTTAGAAAACCTATACTAAGCCCTATAATATCAAAGTATGCACTTACATAGCGTGGTAAAAATTATAGGGTACCTATTCCACTCCTAAATAACATTCTATATAAAGACATAGATAATTATACGTATAGCATTAAGGGACAATGTAAAACTTCTAAAACTATTATAGTAGGACATGAATCAGATTTAGAAAAAATGCTTCCTACTGAAATATAAGAACTTGACTTACTATACTTAGATTTAATAAATCTTGTAGATTTAACTAAGGCTCGAAGAACCTTAGAACAACACTCAGAATTAGACAATATTATTGATAGACTTGAAAAACTTGGAATAATAGGAGAAAATCCTACAAAACATTGGGACAAAAATAAAATTACTTGTAAACTTGACATAATTAATCCTGACTTAACAATAAAAATAGGAAAAATCAAACTTAATACTTAGGAGATTGAAGAGTGTAAAATGCATATAAATAAACTCTTAGGATTAAAAGTAATAAGACAAAATACTTCTAGACATAAGTCACCTGCCTTCATTGTCCAAAAAGAATAAGAACTAAAAAGAGGACAATTAAGAATGGTATTTAACTACAAAAGACTAAATGAAAATACATATAAAGACGGGTATAAAATACTAAACAAAGATGTGTTAATAAATAAAATATAAAATGCTAAGATTTTCAGTAAATTTGATTTAAAATCAAGTTTCTGACAGATCAAAATGCATGAAGACAATATTCCCTGGACAACTTTTAGTTTCCCAAAAGGACATTTTAAATGGTTGGTAATGCCATTTGGACTAAAAACGCTCCATAAATCTTTCAAAGAAAGATGGATGAAGCTTCTAGACAATGCAACACTTTTACTTATGTATATATTGGTGACATTCTTGTTTTTTCAAAGATAGAAAAAGAACATACTACACATCTTCATATTATTTTCAATATATTTGAAAACCATGGTATGATAATATCTAAAAAGAAAATGATTCTTGACAAAAGACATATAGAATTTCTCGGTTCAGAAATTGGATAGGGAAAAATTAAACTATAACCTTATATTACTAGGAAAATCTTAGAATTTCGTCATAAGATTAAGGAATTAAAAAACTCCAAGCCTTTTTACAACTCTTAAATTATGCTAAACCATTTATTAAAAACTTATCAAAATTAATTTGCCTTTTATATAATAAAATTTCTATTAAGGGACCAAGACAGTTTAATAACGAAGATGTCAAAATTGTATAAAACATTAAAAGACAAGTATAAAATCTTCCATTACTAAGACTACCATTAAACGCTGACTATATGATAGTTGAAACCAACAAATGTGAATTAGGATAAGGAGCAATCTTATATGCTAAACCTCATATGTATTCACCAAAAATTAGATTTTAGGTCCACTTAGTTAATTAAAAAACTTGTTTAGACTTAGCTCATGTCACGACCCAAAACAGGGGCCATGACTGGAGCTAGGGAACGAGAATTCTTTCGAATCCGGAACCCGTAGCAAGCCTAAAAATAAAATAAAACATGCAATAGTAACAATAACAGTAATATATATATGCAACAGAAATAAAAATCATAAATATAATAATAACATTTTCGTCAACTGGATTTAATTTAAATCTCAAATCATCACATATATAAAATCTCTTTAATACAATCCAGTTCAAATTCTTAAAATGCATCTCGCATAAATAAAATACATAATGTCTCATAATTAATTTACAACTACTGCAGTGTCTAGATTATAAAAATAAGACTCAAGTAAGCAGTTTACACAAAGAAGCCGGGGCGGAAGAAATTCGGCGTATCGACCTGCTACTGAGGTCTGAAGAAGTTGACTCTCCTGAAAAATAGTCAACGGAGGGGAGTCAGACCTCACTGAGTGAATTACTATAATATATATACATACACACTAAATGACAATGCATGCAATCAACAGTATATATATATATAATATGTATATATATAGGCAAATACACACAGATGCAGGAAAATCATTTTATATGTTTTTATTAAAACCGTCATTTATGAAGGATCAAATAGAACCCTATGATATCGCAACCTCGGAAATAGTGTTAGACAACACTCTAGCCATTAAGGCTCACTGAATCCAAATATAACCACTTAATCCATTTAGACAGTAGACTGGCCCCGAGACACTAAGTCAACCGAGCTCCAGCAGTCTGACTGCCAGTGTGATTGGCCCCAAGACACTTGGTCAACCGAGCTCCAGCAATCACACCTCCAAACCATATCTCACACATATCAATAATTACATCAAATCAATATCCACAAATAAGTTAGTATTATAGCCTAAATACTATAGGCGTACTGGTACGTACTCAGTCCTAGTGCTGCCCACTAGGTAGCACGTTCTATCGATATCCTTCATCATTAATAATATAAATCATTCATTCACAAAAATAAATGATGCATGAATGTAAATGAAATAACAATATAATCCATATATATACCAGAAATATACCAAAAGTAAACCAGGTATATTTCGAGTATATATATGTCAAATGAATTAAATCAAATTATAAATTAAGTTGGAAATATATTTAAAATCATTTTAAGTATATTTTATTTACAAAACATGCATATAATTTAATATATACCCAAAAATAAACCAAAAATATACTTAATATAAACTTAAGAAATAATCAAATTATTTATGCATATTTAATCAACATAAAACATGCATTTCTAAACATATATATATAGTATAGTAACTCACCTAATGCGCTCCGCGAGACAGGTCCGACGGGCCTGGTCCACTAGCCCTCGATCTCGGCGTAACTAAACAAGCAATAAATAATAGACATCAGAATAAACCCTAACAGAAATCCTAGAATTCGATCTAGAGTATTAAACACAGAATCAGAAATTAGGGTTCGACTGGATATCACATTTTACGAGAATTCTATCAAAAATCCGACAGAACCTCCCCTGTAAAACGGACATCTCTCTACTCAAAAGAGTAGAGCCGACCCTGCAAGAAATACACTTCGAAAAATAGGCTCAACACAAATCCATAACCCCTCGGTCGGACTCCAGACTACAATCTACCGATCGGGGTCCACAAACACAGAATAATTCCAGAGATACCAAAAATATCCTTAAATCACAGAAATACATTTTATAGGTAGAAATTACATAATTAACCTTGAAACACTGTAAAAACCGATAAAAACTCATTTTATTAGTAAAACCGTATATTATATATATAATTGAAAATAATTCACGAAAAATAGTTTTAATTAGTTAAAAATACTAAATAATTTGTAGAAATCATTTTTATACCTTAAATAACTATTAAAACCAATTAAATTACATTTTTAGACAATTTAGGGTAAAATTACCAAAATACCCCTATATATATAAATATACTTAAATTACTTCAAAAATTCACCAAAAATTATAAAATTATCCAAAATTAATTTTCTCAACATATTTATCAATAATATCAATAATTAAACTCAATTAACCAATTAAATTCAATTTAAAACACAATTAACCCTAATTTCTCAAAATCACATAAACTTCAATAATTCAAAATAAATACTTAGAAATTCATAAAAATTCCAAATAAATTTCCATAATTCATTTCAACACCTAATTTAACCATAAACTCCAATTTCATAATTTAAATAATTAATTTCTGAAAATTACAAAATAATATTAAAATATTCAAAAATACCCAAAAATCCAAAAAATCTCCAAAAATTCTACAAAAATTCATACATGTAGATTGAGCTACTAGGAACAACATTTGTGAAGGTAGTTTTCATGAATCATCCAATTCGAAGCTCAAAAAAATCAAAAACCCTAATAGGCTGAAATTGAAAATTCGAAACCTAAGCAATTCTAGACCATTTTAGCTCAAACCAAAGCTAGAATCACACTCACCGGAGCTCAAGGAGAAGAAAGAGACCAGCGGTGTCGAAAATGGTGGCCGGAATCGGCGTGATCGACGGTAACTCGATTTTTGGCTTCTCCGGCCAAAATCGACTTCCAAGCGCCGGAAACGGCTACCACAGGCGGCAGAAAAGGTTGGGGAAGGTGGTGGCACACCGGACGGCACACCAACGGCAAGGGAACGGCACGGCAGCGACCGGAACGGCGAAGGGAAGTGATCAGGGAAGAAGAAGCTCACGGGGGCAAAATGGTAATTTTCTAATTTTTTTGATTTTTGATGTGTTATATGTATATATATATACTTTATACTATATATTAAAATAATATTAAATTACACACATTAAATATACACCACACACATAAAATTTAATATTTTAATAATTTATACTAAATAAAAATAATTAAATAACAATAAAACTAATAAATAATTAATAAAATATTAGGGTATTATTAAACCCTAATTAAATAAATATACACACATAGGCTTTATTTAATAATTTAAAAATATGCATGAGTTCATGCAAGTCCGAAAATATATTTAAAATAATTAATAATAAATTATTTACGTGAAAATTTCCCCGAAAATACAAGTCCCGGGAAAATTTTACGTAAAACACTGAAAATAATGCACAGTAATAAAAATAGGTTTTAAATACATATTAACTCGTAAAAATATTACATATATATTCAAAATTTATTAACACTGCATATCCCGATACAGTGTAAAAATATTTTAAAAACACGGGATATTACAGCTCTGCCCACTTAAATTCATTTCTTTTAATAAATAGACCTAGACCTACATTTCATTTAAAATAAAACCAAGTTAGACTTAGGCCCACTAATTTAATTTTCCTTTAAAATTAAATAAACTTAAGCACATATCTTAGACAAACTAAAATAAACAGATCTAGACTCACAAATTAATAAAAATGTAGGCCCACCTTTAAGTCTATTTCACTTATAAATAAAATATGTAGATTTAGCTAACTTATAAAATAAAATTAACATAGTTTAGACATAGGGACATTGCCTTTTTGATGCATTTTTACTTGTAATTTTATTGACTTGTTGCCTTTTAGGTTAGATGGATGTTAATTAAGGTTTAATAAAATTGCATGTAATTAGAGGATGAAATAATAATTTATAAAATAATTCTAAATAAATACGAGACTAAGAGAAGTTAGTACTCCATATCTAAAATCTCCTGGTTGTGGTGCTAGTTTTCCTTTAGAGAATCAAGTACCACCTTTTTTTATTTGTCCCAGTTATTACCCTAGGTGGCAACTCCTCATCTCCATGTCATGTCTTTGTGACAGTGGTTAGTGTGTTCTCTAAGGCCCTGAGTCTAAACAGTGTCGTGGTTGCTAAAATCTTGGATACACGTTAAACCCCGCCGTTTACAGTATTTCTTCTAAATCTAATTCATTTCATACTATAATAGTTTTAGAAGTTTTACATTGTCCCTTAATGCTACAGTCAAACTTATCTATATCTTTATATGGAACGTTATTTAGGAGTTTTGGGAGTAGAACAAGTACCCTATAATTTTTACCAAGTTACATAAGTGTATACTCTGATATTACAAGGCTTAGTATAGGTTTTCTAATAAAGAAAACATAGTATAAGGTGGTAAAGAGTCCACCCATATCACCAAATAAAAAAGATAATCATATTATCATTTTGATGCATTGGTGATTAAGTGTGTCTACCTAAAAATGACTTACTTTACAAGCTTGTCCATATTGCTGGCAATTGTCAGCAATTTTAAGATGTGCATTAGTGATGTATTTATGTATATGGAAGGTTGTTTCATCATACTATGTGCTTTTTCATCCTTGAGGATGATGTTTAATAGAATTTTTAGATAATCATATTATTTTTAAGTCTACTGTATTTTCAAAGGCTCCTATGTATATAAGGGCGGGAAGAACTATTTCTTTTCCTTTAATTTTTAGGATTATAGAAACCTTAAGTTCAGTAAGGGTTGTCGTATTGCATATTATGGGTATCTTATTATACACTATGCTTTCTATTTATGGGTTTGTAGTCTCTAAAGCCATTAAAGTATGAAACTATGAGTCTGAAGATTCACTTGGTTTAGTAATATGAATTCATGTACTAGGGGATTTTTCATGTTGTTAATTTTTCTTAAGTTTTTTAATTTCTTCAGAAAGAAAGTCATAAGTGTCTTCTAAAATTGCTACTCTGTTTTCTAAAATAATGAGTCTTTGGTTACTTATGCTTGTTTTAGGTGTATAAGTACTATCTTGTATAGGACATGTGATGTGAAAATATTATTCTAGACATATTTTACATATATCTAGCATGCAGTTTATACATCTAGTATGCACTGTAATGTGTGGATAGTGTTTGCATTTAAAGCAGGGGTTTATATCTAATCCTACCTTAAAATGTCAGTCATGTATACAATTTGTCTTAGTGTTTTTATAATAAGAAAAAATTAAATTTATACGTTCATTACATATATCACTTGTCAAAGTATTTATGTCAGGATCTTGTATTTTGTCTAATTCTTTTATAAATTGACTGATAAAAGAATAATCTTTGAGAGTTTTTTCTATTTCTCATATATATCTTCAGATATAATTGAATAATAGAAGAAGAGTCTGACATGTCTTCATCAACATGAATTAAGTTCATGTTAGTTTATTTTATAATCTCTGCACTTCTATTGTAGAGATTATGTTTGTAAGGACATTCTTTTACAAAATGGCCTTCTTTATTACAAGCAAAACATGTGAGTTTGTTTTGATATGTTTTATTAGTTTTTTGCCTTCGTACATGTCTGTCTTTTTAAGATATAGTTTCTTTTCATCTGATTTTCTAATCTTATAAGATTTTTTTTTAGTCTTTTTAGATGTCTTAAGGGTTTTATGTTTAGTATGTTTTCTAGTCTTTGAGTGTCTAGATTCATATACTTAAGGAGTATGTATTTTTCTAAAATATCTTGTATTTTATGTTTTCAATTGTTTTTGTACAATAATGGCTATACATTTGTCATTTAGGACCTACATTATGTGTTGGATCCTATGTTCTATATTGTCCCATCTTGTTACTATATCAAGTGGAATGTCTCTAAGTTTTTCTTTCCATTTGTTATGAATTTCTAAACCTAATTCTTTAGGGAGTTTAGAAAAAAGTCTATTTCCTAATTCTTAGGAAAAATAATTTCCTAAGATTGATGCAAGATGCATGTAATCATATGAAAATTCTTTTACATATTCCTATGAATTTAATTGTAATTGTTTTAAGTCTCTGAGTGCTTGTTCTTGTCTAATTTCAAAACCTGTAGTAGTTTCTTATCCTGTTATCATTCTATGTATAAGTCCAATAACGTTTAAAATATTAGGTCCTAAGGAGATGATATGTTAGAGTTCTTCAAGATTTTCCCTTTTATATGTTTCCCATGTTCCTCTAACACTTTCTCTTAGGAATGTTTCTCTTTTGTTAGTCATGGCTTCACCAATAGTGATGTCATAATCATGTTAGATATAGTGTCTTATAACTAAGGTGAACCATTTTTCTATGTAAGTATCCCATTTTTGGGGATCAACTTTTGCAATATTAAGAAGTATTTGTGTCCCAAAATAGTAATCTTTGTCAAAAATCATTCTTTGGCATATATTATGTCTTTTAAGAGGTATTAAGGCTGGGTGTATTTTAGTTGTTCTCCTAGGTGGGATACTTGTTTCATATATAGTAGTATATGAGTCTTTTGCACTAAATTGTGTAAGTGTTGTTCTAGATATTAGATTTCTCCTTTTTTATGTTATAGTTGGAGTATTAGAGTGTTCACTGATTTAAGGATTCATTAATATTTTATTTGTATCCTCTGTTTGGATACTGAATAAATCTATGTCTTAGTCTATTGTATTTTTATATTGAATAATTTTTTCAATCTTATTAAAAGATTCTTGAAATTCATCAATATAGTCTGAATTGTCATTAGATATTATTTTTATATCAGGTTTAATACCTAAGTCTGATAATGTTATATATTCAACTTTCCTAATATTGAAGTTTTTGTCTAACTAAAATTCATCATTGTCAGGGTCAAAGTCTGATATTCTAGGTAGATACATTTTAATGTATGTCTTTTTTCTTAATGCAGATTCACCCCATATATTTCCTTTAACTAAAATTGGTGAATTTTCATTAAGTTTAGTTTTGATCATTAAGTTTGTATGTGATGTTGATTCATTATCACTGTTGTCACTGTCTATTATAGATTTTACCTTTTTCATAATCAGTAAATCTAACACTATAAGAGTTTTCTGTATGCTGATAGTATTCAGTACTAGTGGGTGTTAAATTTTCATTTACAGGTCTTAGATGTCCTAGATTCCATTTTAATCCTGCAAGAGTTTCATAATTTATTTGTCTAAGAGGAATCATTGTAGTTCATGTAGTAGAGATGATGTTTACAAGTCCTTTTAAATCTAGTTTATAGGAATTTGCTATGTTATGCATGGCTTTTCCTATAAATTGGATTTCTAAAAGGATATTGTCTCCTGTAAAGTTTTGATATCCTTTGGTAAGTACCTTGATTTTAATATATTTTTTAAAATCATTTAATGTCATATTGAAGTTTGGGGTAATATAATTTATACTTCCATTGTTATTCATGTCTGCTTCCATTATTCCTATAATGGCTTTGCCATATAACATTACTAATACTTTAGTGCATATTTCAGCTCTAGCTAGCGTTCTTATTCCTATAACTACTAGTCTGAGATAAATATAATTAAGTCTTCTGTAAGTTCTAAGTTGATTACTACCTTCTTTGGATAGTAAGGGAATAATAACTTTATGTCCATCAAGGCATGCTACCCTAACATTTTGTCTTAGTGTTATGAGGGAAGTTCTTTTTATTAGCGTGTCTATATATCCTTATTGGTAGATAGTCCTTGGATTTAAAGTTCTTAATTGTTTGTCTAAGAAAATACTAGTATCATTTTCTAAATCTATAGTTTGTTCCAAAGTTTGAGTTGAGTTTTGTCTTTTAAATAACCATAATGATCTATTGTCTTGATTAGGTTCTTTAATTGTCCTAGACCTTCCTGTAAAAGGTCTAGTTTCTGTTTGAGTATGGGTTTGATTACTCACTATGTTTTTTACTTAAAAATTTATTTGATTATTTTTTGTCTAATACTACCTTTTTACCTTTATCTGTTTCAAATTTTAAATTACCAAGTCTAAAAGATATAATGACTAATTCAGTTTTAATGTCTAGTGGTGTTTCAGATAGTTTTGAGTCTAATTGAATTTGTCTAAATTCAATTTTATCAAGTCTTTTATATAAATGGACCAGAAATGCAATAATAGTATCGTTTTGGGCTACTATTATCATATCTAGTAAAGCTTGGAGTTTTGTGTATATCCTATGTCAAATTGGGCTGAAGAGTCGTTGTATATCTGAGTATATTTGACAATATCATTATAATAAGTATTTTTATAGTCATCCATTAATAACCTAAGATTGTCTTTTTAAGATCTTTAACCATGTCTTTTAAAACTAATATTTCTTCCTCAAAGTTACTTTATTAAGATTAATTTGTTGTTCTAATTCACTATAAAATTGTCTAGTCTGAGTCTCAATATCTTTTGGTTTATTTTTCGAAATAAGATAAGATAAAATATTGATGTCTTTTTTGCTTAGTAAGTTTTCAATCTTAATTAAGTCCAATCATTTATTGAAGATATCTTAAGTATTTTTAAGATAATTAATTTGGTTTTTTAATTCCAAATAATATCTCTTATCTTAATATCTTTATTTCTAAATAATTCTAAAGTCTCATAAAACTTTTCTTGATGAAGGTTTAATGAATTTACTAAAGAAATTAATAAATATGTGATAGTATTTAAATGTGAGTATGAGGAATGTAAACAGTGTTTGTATTCTTTAGAATGTCTATACAAACATGTATGTCTAGTTTTATTTAAGGCTATTATAGTCTTTTCTTTACTACAAATAGCTAAGTCTAAGTATTCAAAGTTTTTATAATCAGATAAGTCTAGTTTGTTTATGCTCTGATACCACTAAGGGTTGGAGCATTCTTTACCAAAAATTTATTTTTGAAAAGAATACTAATGTCAAATGTCTTGGTGCCTAAAGATATACAAATGTATATCTAAAGGAAAGTGGGGCTAGATGTCTGGTTAAAGTGTACAAATTATTTCACAATTTTTTAAGTATCTTATGCATTTTTTAGTATATTTTATATCCCACTTAGTAATAGTGATATGATGTTGAAGTCCAAAAGTATTACAACCACTAAAATTAATAAATCTTAAGTATTATTCTTCTAAATTATGAAGTCTAATATGTTCTTGATTTATTTGAAAGTCTATATTTTGTAAGGTTTATCTTATACTCATGAAGAATTTGAGTCAGAGTTTGATGGGCTAGATGGTTCTTCAACAAATTGTAAATAAGAAATATTGGGAAATTATCTAATTAATACATTTTGTAGGCGGATTCTTTACGAAAATTTTAGAAGAAATTATATTTGGGGGTTAGAGGATTTTAAGGGTGTGGAATACATTTCTTGCATAAGTATATATCTGGCATACATTTCTGGAAGAATCCTCCAACCTCCAAGAAATGTCATAATTAATCTTAAGAAAAATTTTGGCAAGAAATTGTTTTTTAAGAACAATTTCCCTTTATTTAAATAATTTTGGCTGAAAAATGCATATGGTCCATTATAGATCTTATATATATATATATATATATATATATATATATATATATATATATATATATATATATATATATATATATATATATATATATAAAAGAGATATTTAGAAAAAAAAAACATGAAAACACGTAGGGGTGTGCATCGGACAGGTCGAGTCGGGTCAAACAGACAAACCATGAATCTGATCGGGTAAACGAAAGAAGTAATTGCAACTGAATTGAGCCAAATTAGAATATAAAATTGACAATTCAGTTAATCAATAAAGATTGGTTTAATCAGATATTATCGGTTGGGAATTCGGTTTATGCCACTTGGGTTTGACTTTAATTTATTGGGCTTCCAGCAATTATTTTGAACATAAATAAAATATTTTGTAATTTTTACTAGTGATAGCCCAGTAGTTATGGGCTTCAATTTACATACAAAATAATGGACTTCCACCACCCATCATAATGGGCTTTAATTTACATCATATTTACATACAAAATAATGGGCTTTTATTCTAGTCATATACAACCCAAAATAAAGGGTCTAATTAGTTACAAAAAGAATATTCCACTAAGTTTGCATACGTAATTCAATTGGTTTTTGAGAGTGGTGAAGTGTTAAAAGAAAAAGCTTCCAAAACAATACAATAGCTTCAATCAACCACTTAGACTTGGTATTCTATCTAATGAAATAGAAGTATACATGTGCAGGCAGCAACAAAAAATATCAACAACAAACTATCTATCTTGCAAAGTAGAATTTTAATTTAATCAATTCTAAGTATGGTATTGGATAATTAACAAAAATCACATATCAAACAACTTACTATGAATTTGAGGCTCAGGTTATAAAAATTTTAGTAAAGGAATACCAAAGATCAAATATCTTGCAGTAGATAGACAAAAGTCTAATTGTTTGCCACCAAAGATATTTGATTAAATTGTTATTCATGAAACTGACAATTTAAGAGGTGGAAGCACATCATTATTACCTCAAATTCCTTTTAAAAAATAAATAATTATCAACTAACACAAAATAGAAACATAAAAGGAGTCTCAAGCAGTCAAGTGGAATGCAATAAAAAAGAAGTTTTAGTTGTATAAATTAGATAAGTAGTGCAGCAGCATCCAACATTCAAGAAGAGTCTTAGTTATTTAAAATTATAAAACTAGGAGGCAATAAGAAAAATGAGGGTCAAAGATATGGTATCATGTCATATAAAAAAGTAGTGCCACATTTCAGGCAACAACAATGAAATGTCACCAATGAAACTTAACCAAGTGTTCTTTTTGCATTAGAAATAATAGTGGAAGCATTCATTATCACCTCAATAATAAAACAAAGTGACTTAATGAATATAGCAACAACAACTTGAAGAATAAGTTGGTCACATTTCAATTCATAGTCACCTTTTTTCTAGTGACTTAATAAAGATAACAACAACAACTTGAATATCAAGTTGGTCACATTTCAATTCACAGTCAACACAGAGGGTCATAAACAGGCTGCACATACAAAATATGCTCAGATAGATAGATTTATCGAAGCCTCAAAATTTTTTGCTTCAAATGGCATAATGAGACTACAATAACAACGACCAAAATATAAGTTGGAAATAATTCTGAAATAATAGTCATAAGCTTAGAGAATAAGCATACAAACATATCATCATATAACCAATCAAATCAGAGTTGTGTTCAGTTAATTTACTTAAGTTGTTAGCAAAAAATGCTAACAACGTAAAATGCAGATGGAGTTGTTGAAGTCAATGAAGGGCCACTGCCCAATGGAGGTAGCTTTGCCAATAAGAAAAGGAGAAAAACATTAGAAAGTACTAATCCAAACTTTAAAATTAAAATCAAAATAGATAAAAACATAAGAGATAGACAGACCTTGTTCAAGATTTTTGATATCATTTATTGACTCTTCAACTGAAATTGGGTTATTAGAGTATCACATCCAATCTTTGGTACAAATGAGGGCTTCCACAATTCTAGGAGTTAAAGAACTCCTAAAAGGATTAAGAACTCTACCTCCCATAGAGAAAGCTGATTCATATGCAACCGTTGAAATTGGAAATGCTAAGACATCTCTAGCCATTCAAGCTAAAATAGGAAATCTTTCACAATTGAGCTTCCACCATCATAAGACATCTAGGCCATCCTCTTTTATTATAGCCTCACTTAGATACATTTCTAATTCATATTGTTTAGAACCACACAAACTAGTCTCCATTTTATGCTACTTGTATTTAGCTTTCAAGACTTATTTAGGCTTGCCAGTAAAAGGGACAATAATTGATTTCACTGAATGAGTGCTTTCAGAAGTAGATTGGGATTAATACTCAGATCCAACAGCAACAGAAGTACAATAAAAGGCTTTATAGTCCTCAAATAGTTCAAACATTAAGTACTTTATAAGATAAAATAGTCTGCTTCCACCATCCTCATACATTTGACCTAAAGAGAACTCTAAATAATCAAGTTTGTTACTTGGATCCAAAATGGTAGCAAAGAAAATAAGAAAATTCATTTTCTCTATATCACCTTAATATTATTAAATTTTACTTTCATATTGATGCCCATATTGATCATGTTATCATCAGCTGATTTAATACACTTGTTTAGGACACAATATAAATCAGACACTTCATTGAAAGAAGTATTAGCAGTAACATACAAAGAACCAGAGATTCTTAATGTCATTTTATAAAACTGCTTTAAGTACTCCACTATCCCATTCATATATAGCCAATAAAAAATATCAGGCACCTCACCACCTAAATCTACCCTAAAGCCTAACTTAGTCTCATCATATTTATCAAATACTTTTTCATATAAACATGCAGTTTTTAGCATCCCATAAGTATTATTCCACCTAGTGGGCATATCAAGACATAGAGAAGCTTTTAACTCAACCCCAACCAAATTAGATAATTCTTTCAACTTCCTTAATCTACTAAGTGAATTCCTAATATACCTAACTACCTCCCTCACTTTTTTAACAAAAATTAAGATCTCTTTTAACCAATCTTGTACTATGAGGTTCAAAATATGAGCAATGCACCTAACAGAAAGGTAGTTTGCTTTAAAGCAGTTATTCACCAAGAAAGTAATTTTTTTCTAAAATAGATTATGGCAATGTCATTGTTAGAGGCATTATCCACTGTCATGGTAAAAATATTCTTTAAACCCTAATCCAACAAGCAGTTTTCTAATGCCTTAGCTATGGCCTCACCCCTATGGAAGTAATTAGAACAAAATATAGAATTTTTTTATAGAGTCTCCACTCATCATCTATAAAATGTGCAGTTGTGCACATATAGTTAAGCCTCTGATTAGAGGTCCAAGAGTCAGTTGGACAGTGGTCTTTGAAAAATATTTTCAATTTAGTCTTTGATCTAAGTAGGTATTGTAAATGTCCTTATTGATAGTCCACTTAAAAGGCATTTTGAATCTAAAGCAGGAAGCAAACATGAATGATTGAAAACCCTCCCCCTCTATAAACTTAAAAGGTAGTTCATTAATTACAACCATTTCTAAAAGTTTATTTCTAATGAGGTCTTGGTCAAACTTCCAAGTACCTAATAACCCCACAAATTTAGAATCACAAGCTTCTACAACATTTGGTTTTAAAATTAGCAAAGATTGCATATTGTCTTTAGAATGTGGATTTTTTGTGCAAGTAAGAATATGACCTCACAAAGAAGATGTGTCATGCAATTTAGAATGAGCATTTAAAGTCTTACCATAGTAGATACATCTACCTTTAATTATAACCCCTGAAGCATCCTTAACCCTCTCAAAATGCTCCCATGTTTTACTTCTCAAATCAATCTCTTTTCTTTTTTGCCAACATTAGACTTACTGTATGCTTTCTCTTTTTGTTGTACTTCCACCTCTTTTTCTTGAGGCACAACATTTCTATTAGTATCAAGCTCAACTTCCATCTAGATTAAAAGACAATAATAAATAAGAAATAAACAGTGAGAATATAAAAAATCAAAACAAAAGTATTTAATAAAAACATCTAAGACAAAAAAGATATACAAATCACCTTTGATTTTAAAGGCTCTACTATTTTTGACTTCCAGCCTTAATGCTTCCACCGAAATTAATTTAAAACCATAAGTGACAGAAGATTTTTCTTGTGCTTCCACCAATTTCAATTCAGTTGATTTTTATCAACTGAAAATGTTCAATACATGTAACAACAGAAAGAAAGATAACAAATCAATTAACAACATGAACAAAAAACAAATAGATAAATTGAAATAATCACATTCAATCATGGAATCATAAGTGTGATTCACAGAACCAAAATAAAAATAAAAAGTCCACCATATGCTTAGAGATATGCAATTACAAACTTTTGTTATATTATTTTAACACCATATCCTAAGCAATATGCAAATAAAGCTCTTTTACCAACTAAAAAAATTTGCTTCCACCTTATACATTGTTTTAAAACACCAAACAAAAATATATAAAAAAAAAATTATATAACACATAGTGACACAGATCTAAAGTGATAAACAATAAATCAATTGAAGGGTTTTTAAAATATCAAAAAAAAAAATCATGTAACACAGATCTAAAGTGATAAACACCAACCAACAAAAAAAAATCATGTAAGACACAAACCTAAAGTAATAAACACCAAATAAAAAAAAAGTCATGTAACACACAGATCTAAAGTGATAAATAACAAATCCATTGAAGGGTTTCTAAAATAAACAAAATAATTTGTGCTTCCACCTCTGTAAACCATTTAAAAACCTTGCTTTTAACAAAAGAAATTAAACACACATAAACAAAAGAAATTAATCACCTATAATGACATTTGCATGTTCTAAAAATATAGAAATCAAACTTTGTATTGACCATTTACAAAAAAAAAAAAAAAACCATAAACATAAAAAAACACATAAATAAGTAAAGAACGGTTTACAAAACCCATTAAGTTAAAAATCTTACAAATTTAACACAAATATTAAGCATACATAACATAAAAATAACATCAAACGATTAATATGCACATGTATTTACCAGATCATGTAAGAAAAAGAGTATTCATCTATCACTAGTGGTTTTAAATTAAACACGTGTTTAGTTAATAGAATAGAGACAATGAAATAATAAGGACAAAAGCCTGAAAAAAAGAGACATGGAATGCAAATAGTTGACAGACAGAAAATAGAGAGGGTTATCGAAGTTCAGGGGCTACTAGAGTGAACCAATTGTGGTATGTGGTGGGGAATAAGGGTTTAGATGTGAGAATATAGAAGGGGAGTGGCGGCTAGGTTAGATAAATTAAGTTTAGGGTTGTATATTAATTGAGAGAAAATGAAGAATCAAGAGAAAAGGAAGGGGGAAATGCGATGGTGAAATGAGATGAGGGTTAGAGAAATTAGGGGTGAGGTCCAAAAGTGAGGAGGATAGTTTATGATAGATATATACTAAATATAAAATATAGCGTTTTGTGTTAACATAATCGGAAATTCGAGCAGACTGGAAACATAAACCACCAAACCGACAAGCCCACCGATAATCGATAATAACCCACCCAAACTTGACCGAACCACTACTCACCCAAATAATCACCCACCCGTTCCTTATTTCTGGTTTGGTTCAGTTTGAAATTTTCGGACCGAACGGTCCTGCACACCCCTAAAGACACGTCAAAGGCCACAAGTATTCTAATTCAGTACAAGCCGGTCTGGACCGTGCATTACTCAACATAGCCGGCGCCTTTTTCTTCTTCTTCATCTTTACAGTTCTGCAAACATTAAACTCTGCCACTGTATTCTTGCCTCTTTTATTCCATGGCTTCCTCCACTATTGTCCCTCACTCCTCGTCATTTATCACCAATAAGGTTATCTGCTTCTTCACATGAGATAAAGTTGTTGACTTTGCTTTTTTTTTTTTTCCGAAAATTGCTTTGATTTTTGTCTCTGTTTCTATTGTTTTTACCTCTTTTGAGCCTGAAAAAGGTTGATCCTTTCTGGGTTTTGCTTATTTTTCACTAAAGATTTGATTTTTGTTTGTGTACAGAAGGATCTGGGTCTCTCTGCTTTTTCTTCATCTTCATTGCCATTTTCTATCCCCAAATGCAGGAAATCAATTTCCAAGAAAATTGTGTCAGTTATGACTCCTCAGCAATCAGAACGGAAGCCTGCCACTACTGGCTCAGTTAGTTTCTTATCATTTTTTACTTTATGTTAATTTTTTTTTTTTGAGGGTTTTGTTTAATTTGTAGTTTTAGTTATTGCCAGCCACTGCTGGATTGATCGTTTGATTCTTGTTTTCTGATTTTTTCCTTTTTTTTTTTTTTTTGGCTATTGGTTCGATGCTTTGTTTGGCAATAAGTTATTCTCTTCTGTGGATTTGCAGGTGAAGACTGCAATGACAATGACAGAGAAGATTTTGGCTAGAGCCTCTGAGAAACCTCAGTTGAGCCCCGGTGAGAATGTTTGGGTCAATGTTGATATTTTGATGACTCATGATGTTTGTGGCCCTGGTTCCATTGGTATCTTCAAGAGAGAATTTGGACAGAACGCCAAGGTATTGCACTGTTTTTTTGCTTAAAGTTGATGTTCATATGGCTGAATTTCCTGAGCAGAAACAGAAGTACTGATTTGATGTGTACTTGATGCTTAATTCTCTATAAACGCACACATTGCACTGATAACGTTTTGATTTCAACAGATATTGGCTTTGCAAATTATTTGAATTTACAAATTCATAATTTGATAATTTGGCTTTGCAAGTTCATAATTTGATAATTTGACTGCTTCATAATCTCTGAAATGATGTCTGCACAATAACTATATTCTTCCTTTTAATTTATGAGAAGCTGGAGTTGTCAATACCCATCATCCTCCTCCTTCTCATTTTATGTATGCTTGGAATTCTTTTCTTTTTTTTTCTTTTTTATTTTATGTTAAGCTTATGCTTTTCCTTTAAACTGCTAACCTGATTTGCTATATTGAAGGTTTGGGACCGTGAGAAACTTGTCATTATACCGGATCATTATATATTCACCGCAGATGAACGTGCAAACCGTAATGTGGATATATTAAGGGATTTCTGCCAGGAGCAAAATATAAAGTACTTCTATGATATCAAGGATCTTAGTAACTTTAAGGTGCAGTTTCATGATTATATGCATTGCCAATTTTTCTGAGAGATTTACTTTACTGGTCTTGCACTGATGTTGAAAGGGCATTTTGATTCCTCACTTTGCAGGTCAACCCTAATTATAAAGGTGTATGCCACGTTGCACTTGCCCAAGAAGGTCACTGTAGACCAGGAGAGGTGCGATTCTTTTTACAGAATCAATGAAATGTGAGACTTTTTCCCCTCACATTCTAGAGCAGCAATTATTCATTCATTTCTCCCCTCAGGTTCTATTAGGTACAGACTCTCACACCTGCACTGCTGGAGCATTTGGACAATTTGCTACTGGAATTGGAAATACCGATGCAGGTTTTGTATTAGGCACTGGGAAACTCCTGCTCAAGGTTTGTAAAATTTAATCTTATTTGTTTAATTCCACTGTTATTGCAGTTTAATGCTGACAATTTTCTCAAAGTCATGTTTTACTATCATTTGTGAAATTCCATTACCTAGTGATTATATTTCTTTTTTTTTTTTTGAAAAAAAAACTGCAGGTGCCCCAAACTTTGAGATTTGTAATGGATGGTGAAATGCCTGACTATTTGTTAGCAAAAGATTTAATTTTGCAAGTGAGTTAATTGGATCTGAGACATTTTTTTAGCTTTAATTAGGCGCACAATTGCCAGTGAAATTCTGAATTCTTTTCTTGTTTCCTTTATTGTGATTGTCTCTTTGCAGATTATTGGTGAAATATCGGTGTCTGGTGCAACATATAAATCAATGGAGTTTGTTGGAACAACTGTTGAGAGTTTAAATGTAAGTAAAACCTCATGTTCTGATGCACTAACAAAGTGTGGCAGTCAAATTTTGTTTGCATCACTTAACATTTCATGACATTTTATTGGTTGTTTTGATTTTCTTTCATGCTTAGATGGAAGAGCGGATGACATTATGTAACATGGTTGTCGAAGCTGGAGGAAAGAATGGGATTGTCCCTGCTGATAGTACCACATTTAAGTATCTTGAGGTACGATCTGATAGATTCTATGCTGTTGTTTAGCTTTTCTTATTTTTGCCAAGGGAGATTTTTTTTTTTTTTAAATTCTTTATTGCATAACACAAGGAGTTCTTGCAAGCATTTACTGTGTTATCTTTTGTTATGCACAGGATAAGACATCTGTTCCCTATGAACCAGTTTATAGTGATGAGAAAGCAAGGTAGATTTTTTATAACTAATAGCTTCTGCTTTATTATTTCATACTTTCTTAGGATTCCGGCAAGATGATACTAACTGATACCACCAGTAGGATGTTATTAATAGCGTTTAATCATGCCTAAGTTTGTTTCTCAAAAAGATCAACAAATTATGCAGCTCAATGGGTAGCAAGGGAATCTAGTTCTATGATTTGTTGATTAGTTTCTTAAAATCTTATTTCTGGACTCGGCTAGATTGATTTGGGCTTAACATGGGTACATTGTCATTATGATTTATGAGTTGAAAAATTTTGCATGTCTATATAGCTTTGCAGATTAAACAGTTAAACAATGTTGAGTTTTGAAAAGTTGTTAATCTTCGTAATTACCACATTAAGCAACCTTATACGTTATCTCTTTGGCATCAAGAGCACTTGATTACGTGTTTTGGTAAAAAAATGGAATTGTGAAACTATAATCAAATTATCATGTATCAATAATTTGAGATTTTCGTATATGAATTTGAAGTTTTTGGATATTCTGAAGTTATGACATTTAGCTGTATTGACTTGATATTTTGTGCTTTCACGATCTACTTTGGACTGCACCTAACTTGGGTTACTGATTTTATAGATGTATGTTATATGGAAACTTGCACCAAGTGTGGAAAGAATGAAACCAAAGTAAAATCAGTACATTGTAACTGCTATTCAAATTTCTGGCGCCATGAAAATAAGCATTTATTTTCTCAAACTGTTAGCAATAGTTGAATATAAGCTTGTGATTTTCAAAATGCTGAATTTTTTGCTTTATTATTTTTTGGTTTTGTTTTTAGGTTTCTGTCTGAGTACAGGTTTGATGTCTCAAAATTGGAGCCATTGGTTGCCAAGGTATGTGATGTTATTAATTTTCCTACGAATGATGCATGAAGGATTTTATAGATCTTGCAGACTTCAATACATTCCTTATCAAAAAAAAATTATTTTTCTTTTTGTCTGTGGCTGATTGCTCCGTTCCCCAATTATTGAATTGCAGCCTCATTCTCCTGATAATCGTGCTTTAGCAAGAGAATGCAAAGATGTCAAAATTGACAGAGTATACATTGGATCTTGCACTGGTGGGAAAACAGAGGATTTCATGGCTGCAGCCAAAGTTTTTCTAGCTTCAGTAAGAGTCATTTGTCTTTATTAGGTTATTATTATAGTATGTAGTCTTATCCCCTATTAGTGTCTCTTATTTAGCTGTATTTTACTTGTATTTACAATGAGCTTGAATTTTGATTTATGCACTTCCCAAAATCCCTTAACCCAACTCAACACAAGTATTGGCATGCATATTTCTGTATTGCAACTTGTGTATATCATTCTTTCTTGATGGAATGTTCTAATTCTAGGTGTAAATTTTTGGTAATTCTAATTCTTGTAGCTAACTTGGATGCCTCCTACCTTCAACTGTCACACCTAAATAGGACAAGGACCTGTACTTGTAAAGCATGCATTATTAGTCTTATTCTTATTCATTTTCATTGATGCTTTTATGTCCTGGTGTTAAGCTTCATCTGTTTGCTTTATGTGCAGGGTAAAAAGGTTAAGGTTCCCACATTTCTTGTCCCTGCTACCCAAAAGGTTTGTAATGTTGCATTACTGTGTGCCTAAGTCTGGCTTCAGTGGTTATGAGTGATATCGGATTCTATATTTTGATGGATAGGAATTTGTTAGAAATTTAACTGTAGTTTTAAATGTTAAATTTCAGGTTTGGATGGATGTATATAGCCTCCCTGTACCAGGATCTGGTGGCAAAACTTGCTCTCAGATTTTTGAAGAAGCTGGTTGTGACACACCTGCAAGTCCTAGTTGTGGTGCTTGTTTGGGAGGTCCTAAAGACACTTATGCACGCATGAATGAACCAATGGTAAGTTAAATCTTTATTTCCCCATAACTGGAACATCTGCATGTTTATTCCTGGTTCATTATGCTTCTAGCTCCATCTTTATTTCTGGTTACCTATTTCATATTATCAAGTCTGTGACTTTTAGCTTCAAAGCTGTTATACCTTATTTTTCATACAATTTATTGGATAATGGCAATATGATATAAAAACTTATTACAATTGCCATTATGATCTAAGTACCACGTTTTTCAACGTATTATATTTCTTTAAAAAAAAAAAAAGGATGCTCTCAGATTGCTGGACTTCATGAGCAATTACATTACTGGTGTTTGAATTGAGATACAAAGAGGAATTATTAGTAGAATAAGCAGATATGGAATGCCATGGATGCTGCTGCTATCTTTTTAACCATTTTGAGGTCTATGTCAATACAGGTGTGTGTCTCAACGACAAATAGAAACTTCCCTGGCCGAATGGGACATAAGGAAGGCCAGATTTATCTTGCCTCACCCTATACAGCAGCAGCATCTGCTTTGACTGGGTATGTTACTGATCCAAGAGAGTTCTTGCAGTAGGGTATTGTTGCTCTGTTTGTTTGCTGCACATTGTTGGAACAACTTAAATGGTGGAGCCAAAGGGGATATCCTATCTGTTATACGGAGTTCTGCATTTTTCCCTACTAGTTGCAAGTATGTATCCAGTTACGTTGAAGATCAGTCTTACAATTTGTGCTGTGTCGATGTAATAGGTGTTTCTTCTCAGGCATATGGTACATCCAGTAAGAATGTAAAACAAACGCAAAAGACATTACCTTGTTGGGTAGTGTTGCATGCTTGGGCAGAAATTTACGTCTCTGAATTTTGTTCTCACATGCTATGCAGATACCCGAAATATCATTTTGCTTGTTCTATTTGAGAATACATTTGTAACATGATTTCTTAAATAAGGGGAAAAAAAGGCTGATTCACTTAAAAGAAATGCTGATTTTTCATCATGTTATTTGAAGTTGTTTCCTGTATTTTTAGCCAGCCTATAGTTGATAAAAATGAGTGTCTCTGCATGGATTCTCCTGAGTTTCGTCGTGCATTTGTAATGAACTATTCTGCAAGAGACAATGGTGTCTGTCTTACCATAACAAAATGTCTCTCCCGCAAGCGGAAACTGGAGATTATTAAAATATTTCTTCCAGTCTGTCTTGGATGTCGAGGGAAGAAAAATCCCAAGATGATCTATGGAGCTATGTTGAAGATTGTTGGCAACACAGCCTATGATATTTGTGCAACTATCAATCTAACCCGAAGCTTGTAAGAGTGTGGTCAAGCAACCACACTATTCATGACAACTATTGAGGAATGGGAAGTCAAAGGTTTTTTAAAGGGAATGGAGGGAATCTAGATGTTATTGTGTTTGATAATTTAAAATCAATTAATAAAAGAAAAAAAAGACAAATATTTAAAATGAAAATAAAATTTTGTATTACAATATGTTTTCAACGTACAATGACAATGAGGGGGAGTAATTCCTCTTTAATCTCCCTCTCTCTATATAAACTTTTAATAACCAAATAATATAAAATCTAATTTCTCCCCTCTTTCCTTCCCTTTCATTTATATTTTCCTCATTCCAAACATCGTATAAGAATATAGAATTTAAATCTTATCATATAAAAGTATAAGATTTAAATCCTGTTATGTAAAATATTCAAATTTTGTTATCACTTATCTGTAAAATCAATTTTTGCCTGATTTAAAAAAGAAATGTTACTCTTATTTTATAATCTACTAATATTTAGTTAATTTTACCTCATTATTAATAATAAAAAAATTGTGTGATTTGAGCATGTTTGTCAAAAAAAAAAAAAAACACATGTCGTTTAGTGATATGTTTTTTGTACAGAATTCAGCAATCTAGAACTGTAATCTACAACTTCATCATCAGCCAATTTAAATAATCAATCCTGCCGCGGATAACGAAAACGAAATAAAAAATGGCAAGAATTAACTACAAACAGGAACTGCACACTACTGTTACTAGAAACATATGACACTAAATGTATTTGACGTTATTTTGCAAGTTCCCCGTACAGATGAGGCACATCAATGCCACTACTTTAATAACAGAGTCGTGTGGACTTTGCTTAGCCGCCAGACCTCCATTTTCCAGGCAATAAAACACTGCTTTTAGCTTCTATATGTGTATATGCAACTGCCAAACTTAACACCGTCAACACCATTGTCATGGCTTCATCCACTATGATTCCTGCCTCCACATCCTTTATGGTAAGGTTCATATCATCTTTACTACGGTTTCTGATTTTAGTACTCTTTGTTGCACTGAGCTTCTTTTTTTTTTAATTTATTGTTTCCGTGCAGCAGAAGGATCTGAATGTCTCTACCTTTCACTCACCATAATCTCCAATTTCTATACCCATATGCAAAAAATCAGTTTCCAAAAAAATAGTGTCAGTCATGGCTCCCCAGCAATCAGAGCGCAAGTCGGCCACCATTGGCTCGGTTAGTTTCTTTTTTTTTTTTTGGCCTTATTTGAGATAGATGTTAAGCTATTTCTTTTAGGGGTTTTTGTCAATTTTCATGTTCTGCTATGTTTATGACTTTATTCTATCTTTGTCTGATTTTAATGTTGTTCTTGTCCAGGGTATTTACCAATATATTCTGTTTTTATTCTTTTTGTCTGTTGAATTTTGAGGACCAACAGATTTGAAACAGGAAGCTTAAGTCAAAACCGCTAGGAAGTGTTAGAAAAATCAGGACAAAACAGCATTGAAATTTTCTCAGGGCTGATATTTTATGTTTTAACAAATGGACTGGTCTAGTTCCTGAGGGTCAAATAGCTACCCATCAAGTAACTCAAACACCATATATAAACAGTTTTTTCTTTGCTGTATTTTTTCCCCATTCTGCCACTAATTTGATGCACTGTTCAATAATGAATTCCTTTGTGGTCGATTTGCAGATGAAGACTGCAATGACAATGACAGAGAAAATCTTGGCCAGAGCGTCAGAGAAGTCTCAGTTGAGCCCAGGTGACAATGTTTGGGTGAATGTTGATATCTTGATGACCCATGATGTTTGTGGCCCTGCTACCTTTGCCATCTTCAAGAGGGAGTTTGGAGAAAACGCTAAGGTATTGAACTCTTTCTGCTTATATGTGTTCTTGATATGGTAATTTTATTAGTCCTTCAACATTTGCAAAGCTTGAAAATATAAAGTGATTTGCTTCATTGAACATTGCTTAAAGGTTTGGGACCGTGAGAAAGTTGTGGCTATACCAGATCACTATATCTTCACAGCAGATACACTCGCAAACCGAAATGTCGATGTGTTAAGGGATTTCTGCCTGGAACAGAATATAAAGCACTTCTATGATATCAAGGATCTTAGTAACTTCAGGGTATGCTTTCATGATTACCTACATTTTTTTGCCTATTGTTCTGACTTCTGACAGATTTATTTCAATTGTTGCCTATTGTTCTGACCTCTGACAGATTCACATTAAGGCTGCATGTTCATTTCCTAACTTTTGCAGGCTAACCGTGATTACAAAGGTGTATGCCACATTGCACTCGCCCAAGAAGGTCATTGCAGGCCAGGAGAGGTTTGGTTATTTCATAGTTTTGTTCTGTAGTCAACTGTATCCCCTTTACATTCAAGAACAAGAGCAGTTGATCATTCATTATTGGCCTCAGGTTCTGTTAGGTACAGATTCTCACACCTGCACTGCTGGAGCATTTGGCCAGTTTGCTACTGGAATTGGCATCACTGATGCAGGTTTTGTTTTGGGCACAGGGAAGCTCCTGCTCAAGGTTCGAAAGCTTGATTTCGCTTTGATTAGTTCCTCAGTCACTGTAATAGGTTTCATTATATTTCCCTACTCGCTTCATTGCTTGTTAGCTTCTGATATTGATAAATATGGTTTCCTTTGTTCTTGAAATTGCAGGTGCCACCAACTCTAAGATTTATATTAGATGGTGAAATGCCCGACTACTTGCTAGCAAAGGATTTGATTTTGCAAGTTAGTTTATCCAATTTGAGACTTGTTTCTTTTAGTGGGCAATGCATACACTAATTTAATCCTGTTTCGATTTTGTGATATCTGCTGAAATGATTTTCTTCACAGATTATTGGTGAAATATCCGTCTCTGGTGCAACATACAAATCAATGGAGTTCATTGGCACAACTGTTGAAAGTCTATCTGTGAGTAGACTTTTAGGTTTTTTTTTTTTTTTTCCCTTGCAATTGCAACGCGCAGTTCGTCAATTTCTTTCTACACGACTCAATGTAGATAACATTAACAGATCATTTTACATAATACTTAGATGGAAGAGCGGATGACATTATGTAACATGGTCGTTGAAGCTGGTGGGAAGAATGGAGTTATCCCTGCTGATAGCACTACGTTCGAGTACCTTGAGGTCTAATCATTTTATTAATTGTTCTGCATAATGTGAAAATATTTGGCCTTAGAGTTTTATCTTTTGTTTTGCACAGGATAAGACATCTGTTCCCTACGAACCTGTTTACAGTGATGAGCAAGCTAGGTAGAGTTTTATTCTGTTTATTGTTGTATCTTGAAATATTTTGACATATCCATATATCTGTTATTAATTTTTTTTTTCTTTTTGTCCTAGATTTCTTTCTGAGTACAGGTTTGATATCTCTAAATTGGAACCATTAGTTGCAAAGGTGTGTAATTGTTATTTAGTTTAGAGTCTATGCAAAAATTTCATTGGTAAAAAATGGCTCTTCTCTTGTTGATTGATATTCACAAGAATTGACTCTGCATGGGATTGATGTTTAAGTCGTCTGACCTTCCTAGTGATCACAAAAAATAACTCTGCCCATATCTGTTTGCAGCCTCATTCACCTGATAATCGGGCTTTAGCAAGAGAATGCAACGGTGTGAAGATTGATAGAGTATACATTGGATCGTGTACTGGTGGAAAAACAGAAGATTTTATGGCTGCAGCTAAAATTTTTCTTGCTTCAGTAAGAGCCATTTCTTTTTTGTTAATTTTTGTGTATTTGATTCTTTTCATGGCTGGATAAAGAATATTGTATCCCAGAAATGTCATCACGGATCAATTTCTGTGATTTCCACATATGCAGGGTAAAAAGGTCAAGGTTCCCACTTTTCTTGTCCCTGCAACACAAAAGGTGCTAGTAATGCTGAATGATGCCTGTGCTTGATTCTTTGTTTACTGATCATGGACACATCTATCACAAATTTATTAGTAACATATTGTTGTAATATTGTCAGGTATGGATGGATGTATACAATATCCCCGTACCAGGTTCAGGTGGCAAAACTTGCTCGCAGATTTTCGAAGAAGCTGGTTGCGACACACCGGCTAGTCCTGGCTGTAGTGCTTGTATGGGAGGCCCTAGAGACACCTATGCACGCATGAATGAACCAATGGTAAGTTAGGCAAATCATATCTTTTATTCATATGGAGTAGCTTATTCTCTTTGCTATCAGTTTCTGCGGAGTTTAATCATTTTGACAAGTACGTCAATGCAGGTTTGTGTCTCGACAACAAACCGAAACTTCCCTGGTCGGATGGGGCATAAAGAAGGGCAAATATATCTTGCTTCACCCTATACAGCTGCAGCATCTGCTTTGACTGGTTATGTCACTGATCCAAGAGAATTCTTGCAGTAGGCAGTTATTGTTGTTGTTGTTGTTCTGTTTGCTCTTCACAATGGTATGGCCAGTGCAATATCGTAGTTATCCTATGATTTGGACCGAGGTTATGGATGTAATGGTCACTTGTAGCACTACTATATGCGGATACAAAGATCATTACTAGATGTCGGTATTGGTTGGTTATTAACTTGTATGGGGTAGTGTTGCATGCTTGAGCAGAAATTTATATCTCTAGGTTCATTTCTCATATGCTATGCAAATACCTAAAATATCTTTTTGCTTGTTCTATTTGAGAATACATTTGTAACATGATTTCTTAAATGAGGTAAAAAATAAAAGGCTGATTCACTTAAAAGAAGTGCTGAATTTTTATGCTGTTATTTAAAGTTGTTTCCTGTATTTTTAGCCAGCCTAAATTATGATTTGCATTAGTTGATAAAAATGAGAGTCTCTGCATGGATTCTCCTGAGTTTCGTCGTGCATTTGTAAAGAATTATTCTGCAAGAGACAATGGTGTCTTTGTCTTACCATAACAAAATGTCTCTCCTGCACGCGAAAACTGGAGATGATTAAATATTTCTTCCAGTCTGCCTTGGATGTCGAGGGAAGAAAAATCCCAAGATGATCTATGGAGCTATGTTGAAGATTGTTGGCAACACAACCTGTGATATTTGTGCAACCATCAATCCAACTCGAAACTAGTAAGAGCGTGGTCTAGCAGTTATTTTTCTTTAACACTCTCTATGACACTATAGAAGGAAAGAAAGGGAAGGGAGGGGAGAGCAAGGGAATTTGTGCATGTATGTCAAAAAGAAAAGGACCACATTTCGTTTAGTGATGTTGTACGGAGTTCAGTAATCTGGAACTGTAATCTACAACTTCATCATCAGACAATTTAATAATCAATCCTGACGGATAAAAAAAGGGAAATAATATTAGACCAGATACAGAAGTCCAGGTACTCAAAATAGCAAAAATTGACCAGAAACAGGAACTGAACAGTATTATTCCTAGAAACATATGACAATGTATTTGATGTTATTTACAAGCTCTCCGTACAGCTGGGGCACATCAATACCACTACTTCAATAACAGAGTAGTGTGAGACTTTGCTTAGCCGCCATTCCTCCATTTTCCAGGCAATAAAACACTGCTTTTATGAAGATGCATTCAATTATGATTTTAAAAGATTTTAATTGATTTCAAAAGTTAGTTATATTCAATTACAACTTCAATAGAAGTCTATAAAAGTAAGGTGATATTAAAAAAATTATTGACTTTTATAAAACATTAAATTTTTATGTACTTTTACATATTTTTTATGTGGTGATATAAATACAAAAACTTAAAATATTTTCTTTCACTCTCTCTTAAGATTTAACAGATTGATTCTATGGTGTTTTTGTGTCAATTCTTTTCTTGATTATTATATATTTTTATTTGTTAATTTTACAATTTATTATTTGTTTTGTTTTTCTATGAAGGTTTGTTGTTTGTAATTAATTAGGTAATAATGAACATTAATTTTTTTAAATATTTTTTTAAAACTTTTATACTTAAGTTAGTTAGATTTTTTGTAGAGAAGGAATCAAATTTATATGGTTGTTATGCTTAATTGGCACAATTAAATCTATGAAAGTTATTAATAAATTCATAAAACATTGCAAAAGTCATTTACTTAAAAATAAAGAAGTCATAAATGTCTTTAAAAATACACCATTGTTAGCTTCTATATTTATATATGCAACTGCCAAACTTAACACGGTGAACACCATTATCATGGCATCATCCACTATGATTCTTGCCTCCACATCCTTTATTGTAAGGTTTCTATCATCTTTACTACGGTTTCTGATTTTACTACTCTTTGTTGCACTGAACTTTTTTTTTTTTTTCCATTTATTGTTTCCGTGCAGCAGAAGAATCTGAATGCCTCTACCTTTCATTCACCATCATCTCCAATTTCTATTCCCATACGCAAAATATCCGTTTCCAAACAAATAGTATCAGTCATGGCTCCCCAGCAATAAGCCTGCTACCACTGGCTCAGTTAGTTTCTTTTCTTTTTTTTTTCTCCTTACTTTTGATGGATGTTAAGCTATTTCTTTTAGGGGTTTTTGTCAATTTTCATGTTCCATTATGTTTTATGACTTTATTCTATCTTTGTCTGATTTTAATGTTGTTATTGAGGGCATTTACCATTATGTTCCTGACGGTCAAATAGCTTCCATCAAGGGACTCAAACACCAAATATAAACACTTTTTTCTCTGCTGTTTTTTTCCCATTCTGCCACTGATTTGATGCACTGTTCAGCAATGAATTCCTTTGGTGGTGGATTTGCAGGTGAAGGCTGCGATGACAATGACAGAGAAAATCTTGGCCAGGGCGTCTGAGAAGTCTCAATTGAGCCCAGGTGAAAATGTTTGGGTGAATGTTGGTATCTTGATGACCCATGATGTTTGTGGCCCTGCTACTTTTGCCACCTTCAAGAGAGAGTTTGGAGAAAATGCTAATGTATTGAACTCTTTCTTGCTTATTTGTGTTTTTTATATGGCAATTTATTAGTCCTTCAACATTTGCAAAGCTTGAAAGTATAAAGTGGTTTGCTTTATTGAACATTGTTTAAAGGTTTGGGACCGTGAGAGAGTTGTGGTTATACCGGATCACTATATCTTCACAGCTGATACACTCGCAAACCGAAATGTCTATGTGGTAAGGGATTTCTGCCTGGAACAGAATATAAAGCACTTCTATGATATCAAGGATCTTAGTAGCTTCAGGGTATGCTTTCATGATTACCTACATTTTTGTTGCCTATTGTTCTGACTTCTGACAGATTTATTTCAATGACTTTCTTATCACATTAAAGCTGCGTGTTCACTTCCCGACTTTTGCTGGCTAACCCTGATTACAAAGGTGTAAGCCACATTGCACTCGCCCAAGAAGGTCATTGCAGGCCAGGAGAGGTTTGGTTATTTTATAGTTTTGTTGTATGGTCAATTGTATCCCCTTTACATTCAAGAACAAGAACAGTTGATCATTCATTATTGGCCTCAGGTTCTGTTAGGTACGCATTCTCACACCTGCACTGCTGGAGCATTTGGCCAGTTTGCTACTGGAATTGGCATCACTGATGCAGGTTTCGTTTTGGGTACAGGGAAGCTCCTGCTCAAGGTTTGAAAGCTTGATTTCGCTTTGATTAGTTCCTCAGTCACTGTATTAGGTTTCATTTTATTTCCCAACTTTCTTCATTGCTTGTTAGCTTCTGATATTGATAAATATGGTTTCCTTTGTTCTTGAAATTGCAGGTGCCACCAACTCTAAGATTTATATTAGATGATGAAATGCCCGACTACTTAGCAAAGGATTTGATTTTGCAAGTTAGTTCAATCCAATTTGAGACTTGTTTCTTTTAGTGGGCAATGCATACACTAATTTAATCCTGTTTCGATTATGTGATATCACAGATTATTGGTGAAATATCCGTCTCTGGTGCAACATACAAATCAATGGAGTTCATTGGCACAACTGTTGAAAGTCTATCTGTGAGTAGACTTTAGTTATTATTTTTCTTGCAATTGCAACGCGCAGTTCGTCAATTTCTTTCTACACTACTCAATGTTATTGGTTTCTTCTGATTATAACATGATATTTAGATGGACGAGCGGATGACATTATGTAACATGGTCGTTGAAGCTGGTGGGAAGAATGGAGTTGTCCCTGCTGATAGCATTACGTCCGAGTACCTTGAGGTCTAATCATTTTATCAATTGTTCTGCATAATGTGAAAATATTTGACCTTGGAGTTTTATCTTTTGTTATGCACAGGATAAGACATCTTTTCCCTACGAACCTGTTTACAGTGATGTGCAAGCTAGGTAGATTTTTTTTCTGTTTAACGTTGTATCTTGAAATATTTTGACATATTCATATATCTGTTGTAACATTTTTTTTCTTTTTGTCCTAGATTTCTTTCTGAGTACAGGTTTGATATCTCTAAATTGGAACCATTAGTTGCGAAGGTGTGTAATTGTTATTTAGTTTAGAGTCCATGCAAAAACCTTCCTATTAATAACAAAAAAGAGTAACTCTGCCCATATCTGTTTGCAGCCTTATTCACCTGATAATCGGGCTTTAGCAAGAGAATGCAACGGTGTGAAGATTGATAGAGTGTACATTGGATCGTGTACTGGTGGAAAAACAGAAGATTTTATGGCTGCAGCTAAAGTTTTTCTTGCTTCAGTAAGAGCCATTTCTTTTTTGTTAATTCTTGTGTATTTGATTCTTTTCATAGCTGGATAAAGAATACTGTATCCCAGAAATGTCATCGCTCTGATCAATTTCTCTGATTTCTACATATGCAGGGCAAAAAGGTCAAGGTTCCCACTTTTCTTGTCCCTGCAACACAAAAGGTGCTAGTAATGCTTAATGATCCCCGTTCTTGATTTTTGTTTACTGATCATGAACACATCTATCACAAATTTATCAGTAACATATTGTTGTAATAATATCAGGTCTGGATGGATGTATACAGTATCCCAGTACCGGGTTCAGGGGGCAAAACTTGCTCTCAGATTTTCGAAGAAGCAGGTTGCGACACGCCGTCTAGTCCTAGCTGTAGTGCTTGTATGGGAGGCCCTAGAGACACCTATGCACGCATGAATGAACCAATGGTAAGTTAGGCAAATCATATCTTTAATTCATGTGGAGTAGCGTATTCTCTTTGCTATCAGTTTCTGCAGTGTTTAATCATTTTGACAAGTATGTCAATGCAGGTTTGTGTCTCGAAAATCTTGTATACCCTTAATCTTAAGTGACTTTACAAACTTACATAATTGTCAAATAAAAAATTTAGTTCAAATTCAAATTTATAATCAAATTTTTTACATTATGAAAATATATATTTTTTTAAATTCTTTATAATTTTTAAGTTATTTAGTATAAACTTAATACATATTTTATCGTAATGTAGGAGGATGTTTCTCTCTCAAGTTTTTGTGTTTTGGAAACCATGATAATAGTGGTCTTGTATCAATATCACAAGCTCATTACTTTCTCCCCAAAAAACTAGTTTATTAAGGTGTGCAGTGCTCATACTTATAATTCCAAGACCTCCACAACTTTTCAATATGGGATGTAACATTCTATCTTACTCGTTTGTGCAATGCCCTCATTGCACAATGCACCGGCTCCATATATCTCGGAGGAGAGGGATCCACTCAGGTATCTAAGGACTAATCCATTGGTTTAATACTCCGGCGGTCTGGGCCTACTTTACCCTAATATCGCTCGTGAGGGCTCTACATTGGAGAAGAATAGGGCTGACTCTAATACCACTTATCACGGAGTTATTACCTTCTCTCCAAAAAATTAATTTATTAAGATATGTAGTGCCTACACTTATAAGCCCAAATCCTCTCCACAACTTTCCAATGCAGGATTTATTACATTAGAGACCTCTGAGGTTCCTAAACAATATAATCATTGCAAAGCAAAGTCCTTTATCTTCTCTAGGCATTCACTTAAAAGCTTCACACCGCCCTAATTTCCTTTCTTTCGCCATGCAACAAGAAGCAAAAACCAACCAGTCTCCAACAGGAAGTCAAAAAACTCTAGTGATGGCCAGTAGCAAGTCAAAGGCCTCGACAGCAGAGGGGATCAAGAATCTAACTCTTAAAGCTCATTCATTGACTTTCGATGAAGCTCTGGAGGAAGAAATGCAAAGAATCAGAGTCCATTTGGTGGGCAGAATTCTTAGCGATAGAAAGTACTCTGCTAGAGTTCTCCATAGCATTCTATTGTAGGTATGGGCTTTTGCTAACTCTCTACTAATCCAAGATCTTAACTTGAACAATATTTTTTACTAAAATTTGAATTAAAGCATGACAAAATGAGAGTTTTGGATGACACTTCTTGGTCTATCCATAAAAGCCTTATGGTCATTAAACAATAGGATCAAAACAAATCCATTAAAGAGACTGATTTCTCTGTTGAGAATGTTTGGGTTCAAGTCTCAGGATTACCTATAAATCAACTCACTCCCATTAATGCTCATAATATAGCTGATTCCATTTTTTAGGGTCTAGCTAATATTAAAGACTTGTTGGTGAATGATGAAGATTAAGACCCTATAATGAGAATCAAGGTCAAATTGCATCTATTGAAGCCACTGCTTAAGGGTTTCTACAATCATCGTCCGGGTAAAGAAGATTGGGCCCATTTCCAGTATCAAAACTCAAGAAGACCAAGTCCATACAATGATCTCCAACCAAGCTTATGATCCATGGTTTCGTGCCTTACTGAAGAGGAAACCACTAACGAACTCTTTTGTTCAGTAATCAAAAGCTCTCTATCCAAAGTATCGCAGGCCACATGCTGCTTTGCCAGAGATAGCAAGTGTCCAATCCAAGCAAGTCACGAGCAGTCACAAGGCTCAAGAAGAGATTACACAGAAAGGAAATGTTGATGATGCCTAGCTGCCAAACCCAAAGTATGCAGCCTCCAAATTAGCAAGTCTAAGCGGGCTATATCCAATGGGGCAAGCTCGTATCACTCAAATGTCTCAAAGCTAATTGGCAAATGAGCCCAGATGAAAAGGGAAGCCCAACCAAGAAAAGGGCCACACATGACACAAAACTTCCAGCTCAAACCTTATCTTAACAGGCTATTCTTGGTATTTCACAATCCAAGCTCAAGGACAAGCCAAAACAAAAAATTCAAGCGCAAGTCCTTAGTAAGAAACCAAGCTCTTAGAAAAGATATTTCAGTTGGGAAGATTTCTGAAGTAGGCAGCATCAAGAAGGGCTAGGATATTGAAAGCTCTATTGTGGATCCAGCTTGTCTGGATTGAGTTTCATATAAAGTTTTTTTTTTTTGGTCTTCTTGTTTTTTACTAATTGAACAAAATCTTAAGTAGTTGCTTTAGTTGGTTAGTGGTTGTCATTTTAGGTACTCTTACATAGATTGTTATTAGTAAGAGTAATATTAACGACACTCAAGGTCTTCCATGGTCCTGGAGAGCTTGCTTCCTCTTATTTCGGCCTTTCGAGGCTCTTTTGATGCAATATTTGCCTTAAAAAAAGTTATTTAGTATAAGTGATTCATTCATAAAAATAAGAGTAAAATATTTTTTAAATATAAAATAAAAAGTTGATTTAACACTTTTATATTTTAATATATATGCTTTTAACTGGATTAATTATATATTTTTAGCCTTCTATCTTTGATTTGAACACTTTTATCTATGTCTAGCATGCTCAACAACAATTTTCTATTGTAGATAGATACATTTCATGAAATATTTCAAAATTAAGCATGATAAATTATTTTTACACACTTTACAAATTATATTAAATATTTTTAAAAGTTGAGTACTTTTTTTCTTAAAAAAACGAAAATTTCATTAATTAAATTTAAAGTCGTTACATGTGTCAAATTTATCGTAGTAAATTTTTTAAAATTATAATACAAAATGGGCTTGTTAGACACCCAATTAAACTTGTCTTTCCATTGCAAGATAATAAGATAGTTCACCACTTCGAGTTCTATATCAAGTGGCATACAGTCATTTGCTTCTGGGAGAAGGAGAGATAATGGATTTAATACCTCTCCTTTTCACTTGATATGTGAAACTTATTCTTTTCGTTCCGATGATACTGATTACTGTATTGATTTAAAAATAAAAATAATAATAATAAAATAGTTCAAAATACAAGAAATACTCAAATATAAAATCCATGGTGGGCCTCATGTTTTGGTCCATCATGGTTTAACTCATGATTTGTAACTAAACTGTCTCCTTACTGCCGTGAGTTTATCCTTTATGTTTTACTGTAACTCTTCTTCATCTTCAGGTGAGGTTGCTATGCCTCCTTTTTCATATGAGGTTGCATTCTCTGAAGGAAGAATAAGAAATAAAAAAAATAGCCTCATAACTCCACCAAGGAGTAGTTGATAAACTATAAAAGGTAACTAAATAATCTCTAAATTGTTCGTTAAATAAGTAGAAAAAATAAAAGAAACCAAAAAAAAAAGTTGCTGCTGACGGCACTTAAGCATGCTGCATTTTTTCACAAGAGGAAGGATAGAGAAAAAAAAAAAAAAAGAGAATTTCTTTCGGAAAATTGAATGGTTAAATCGTAAAAATTTCGTTCATTACATTAAAAATTCATGATTTAATTAGTAACTTAATTGACAGGTAAAATTTTCTAAATAAGAAAAATAAATAAAAATAAATTAGATGCTCAAATTCTCACTACCATATATTTTGGCAAGGGCAAGGGTGTTCGAAGGAGATCTAAGTATGGGGATCTAACACAATCATGGGTGAATATTATGGCCCCCCTACCCTAACCTTTGATTTGGAAAATTTTCCCCTACTATACCCTTTTCATCAATTGCGATGTCTCCACTCTCAAGTAGACATAATTCTCACTTTTCCATGTACCCTCTTCATGGCCTTGTTCCTACGATATGAGAGGAATCAATACATGCAGGTGCACTGCATACTGTTGGGTTCCAATGCTCATCATTTGTGTTTTTCTTGAGTTTACATTTGAAAATTTTTCAAAAAAAAATGATTTAAAGTAATTATGCATATCATATATATAATTTTTTTTATTTAAACCACCGATATTCAGAATCAACTAATTTCTAACCAATCGAATTATTTAGATAAAATTACAAGTGTATATACTTTTTTATATCATATGATTAAATATATTCTCAATGAAACATGTTTTATAGTATTTTCATAATATGATCAATATAAATGCTATATTATATATATCCAAACCAAAATTGAGGTAGGAACAGTAATTAAGTTGATGACTTAAAAGTAAAAAGGTTAAAAAAATAATAAATAATAAATAAAAGAAGCTATCATTCTTCATAACTATTAAGGGGTCTTTTCACTACTTTACAATACAAGATATGGAAACCAGCAAGAAAATTTTCATAACAAATGAAAGAAAGTTTTTAAAGTGACTAAAACATAAGCTCTTTTAACTGATGGGATTTTTCTTTAATAGTAGAATACAGTTGTGCCTTAATCAATTAATTATGAAAAGATCAAATAAAAATGAAAAATGGGTCACACACACACAGAGTATGAATCAAAATGGAGTATTCTCTAGTCAAAATCAAAATGATTGCATAATCTTGGCCACCAGGTCTGTCTCATATTTCAGGGCAGTATCTTTTATCCCAGATTACACTTACTGGTTTAAGCATTAGGACCCAGTTCTTTTTCATTTTTAAAACAAAATAATAAGAATTTAATGAAAAGAAAGAACATATGCACCAAAATGAAAAGTTGGTAGCAGATGTGATGGCCTTCTACCCTTTTCAGTGTGTTAAATCAACCCTCCAAATGTTGTTTTGCTAAAATATGCAAATTTTTAGCTCTTTGATTCACAAGCTGGCGTAGCAACTTATGGACTCTTTTCATTTATGAATGCATTTGGTAGTTGTTAAGGTTTCCTTATTATTATTATTATTATTATTATTATTATTATTATTATTATTATTGTTTTTATAAATTGATCTCTCTTATTAAAATTTGCACTTGAAATTCTACTTGGCTGAAAATGCATCACTCGAGTTAATTTACATATGAAAATATTAGTTGATGGCGTAATGCATTTACATCTCCTGTTCTTGGTATATATATAGTTTTTGGTTAGTTTATCTCCTTAACTTATAACATAATCATCTTAACTTCTAACATAATCATTTAAACACTTCAACTCAATTATTAAAAATAGAATTTATCGAACCATTATTTAATTAGTTGAAATGAAACGAGTTAAAATGTTAAAATGGTTAATTTATAAGTTAAAAGGGTAACTAATGAATGTATTAAGCCATTATTTTATACATGAAAAAACACATGCTTTCAGTAATTATAGCTTTCTAAATCATTTTCCCATATGAAAATACTGCAAATTTTGAGTGCCTCCTCAACCTCTTCTTTATTGGTGTGTGGCTATTCCAAGGATCAATCACTAAACAGACAGAAAATAACTCATGCAGGGACATTTACACCCGCAACCTTAGACCAATTATGTATAAACAGCACTTATACAGCATATTGCTATGCAGCACTATAGCTTAAAATGTGTGGGACACTATTGCACAAGTGGTGAACATACTCATTGCTCTCCATAATTACACATTTGATCAACATGGATGCTCACTCTCACTCATGTTTTCTTATTACTTCACAAAGCATGCACTGCAAGGACATCTGAGCTACCTTTCAGTGAGCTTTCGACTAAACTGTTTTGCAATACAATTCATGGTGCTGCTGGTTTTACTCATTCAGGAACTGTAATGCAAGGTTTAGATTTATAGCTAGAAAAGTTTTGTTCAGCCATGGAAGGTAATAGACCCCAATTGTGCCAAGCTCAAGTTGCTTGATTCCAAGAAAATATAATGAAATATTATATGGGCAAACAACACCGTAAAGCAACTTCAAACATCAAAACAACACAAATTTGAACTGAGTTCACTAGATTGCAGCCAAGCTCCACTCTAAATATCAAGTACTCCCATATTTACAGTATGAGAAAGCAGCAGTCAAGTGCGCAAAAGCCTGTGTGGCAGCACTATATATGACAGAAAAAAAAAAAGAACTAGAATGAATATTGCCTACAAAAATAAAGAAAACCGCAAGAACCAGATATTTGGTCTGGCGAAAAAAAAACACTAAAAACCAGTGAAAATGCAATCTTAACAGAACTTTCTGACTCGTCGAGTTTCTCTCATTTTGTCTATTTGTTTCAACGGTGAGTTTCATCTTTTCTGAAGTTTAAATAGATAGGATAGAAGTGATATCCTAAATGGGCTTGCTTCTTTGTCTTCCATTCCTTTCTTGGAATCTTGGGGCTGCAATTGAATGTTAAATTATTAGATTTAGAAATTCAGGAGAAGCAAACTATATAGGTCTTCATTGTAGCTTGAAAATTTACACACCAAGTCCATTAGCTTCTGAGGTTCTCATGATCCGGAGCCTTTTCACAGACGTAAGGAACATCCTACAAAATTGAGAAGTAAATTCTAGGAGTTAGAAACAAAGAAATTGGACTAAGCAATTTCTTCCATAGGCAGGAGAGCATGATGAAGATTATTCATAAATGTTATGATCTCTTGTAAGACAACAGATTTAGTAGCAGAGGTACGGGTCTTTAGCCTTTAACGTCAAATGATTAACTTGATTTTATCTTTGTCAACCACAATCACATTATCTCAATTAATCAAACCATCACACCCTTTTAATTTTCTTTTAATTAACTGTGAAGCACAATTTTGAAATAAGGAAAACATCATCATACCTCCATGGAACATCTCCAACAAGCATCCAGTCTCCCTCTTTATCTTCATAGGTGAGAACAAATTCAGAGGATCCATCCAAAAGCTTTGAAGGCTTTGTCGCTTGTTGCTTCTCGCCACCTGATTGAACAGACACAAGTAGAATGTAGTTAAGTATAAAAATTCAAGCCAAACCCGATAAACTACATCCTGAACAGTACTAAAAATGGTAATTCGAACTGACTTGAAGAAATCACATTTCATTGTTCTGTCGTTGCAATTGAAGAAGAAAAGAAACTAACCAATTGAACTAATGGATGTGGTGGACCTGAAAAACATATCCTCTAATGTTTGTGCAAGTGTCTCATAGGAGGCATGAGCATTCAGATCCACTTTCCTTCCAATTTGAAGTCCATCCATATTCACCTTGACAAAACCAAGATGCCCTTTCTCATTGCTGGTAGCATTAGTCTTGTTACCGTTGCAAATCTTCTTCTTTGAAGCATCCTTCGATTTATCTTTTTCGATCCCTGACTTGTCTTCTTCAGATCTTGAAGCCTTAGCTTGGTTCATCAAGCTGTTAATTCTGTAAGTCCTTATAGGTGGCCACCCCACAGCCTGACTGCTTAAATAAAGCAACTTACCATAAGAAACAATTTCACCATGAAGAACAGTAAAGATTAAACGTACATAAAACCTGACAGTTAACAAGTACATATTGAACAAACACAAACACCAATTTATACCTCTAAGAAAAGACCCTTGTGAACAAAGGAGCAAAGTCTAATTTGAAACCATTAATTTACGAAAATTCTCAGAAAAATCACATACTAATTGCAAATATATCTATATAAGGATAAAGAATCGAACTTTTATCTGAGAATTAAGATACCAAAACAAAGACTTAACTGAACAAAGGACCTAGTAGAAGTTATGATCATTTTTAGCCAAATTCATGCACCAACAGAGACATATGTAATCGAACAGAAGAAAAATAGCACAGGAGTTGAGGTTACTAGTCCTGATACAGAGCATTGCAACCAACATACTCATATAAACACCTGAAAAGAACGTTCTTTTTCTTTTTCTCATCTTTCTCCTAACTTTCTTGTCAACCAAACAGAGCAAGTAAACACATTAACAAGAAATTAAAAGAGAGAGAAAAAGAAAAAAAGATATAGAGGTTCTGTCAACTAACCTGGCAGCAGTAGGTGATCCACCCTCATGTGAAACAGAATCAGCAGCTCTTTTAGTTCCAGAAACAGCACCAACAACACAAGCAGCAGCTGTAACATTACTGTTATTTTTATTATTATTACTATTACTACCACTACTATTGTTTCCTTTTATTGGCTGAGATGCAACAGAAGGAAAATCTTTAGCAGTCAAGATTCTTCCACACTCACCCCATGCATTTACCTTACTCTTAACTCCCCCACCACCACCAATACTCAGCCCTAAACCCAACTCCAGCTCAGCCTCAACAGGATATGAGGTAGCCTCAGCATCCACCCGCACCTCCACTTTTGACACAGAAGACTCATTTGTTGAAATCCCAGAAGAACCACCAGCACCAAGTAAACCAAGACCAACTTCCATAGCACTCAAAAGAACAAGAAACAAAAGAAAGAGAGACAATTGGGTATTGACAAGAAACAAGAAAAAGGGTTTAAAGAAATGTATGTTGTATGTGTGCTCAGGTTGCAGATGGATTGAAGGAGGAGAAAAGTGTGTATAGCATTAGCATAGGACAGGAGGAGGAGGAGAAGAAGAAGAAGAAGAAGGAAAAAGAAAAGGAGGGAGATTAGGTGGTGGAGAGAGTGATGATGATGGGACCCATATGTCTAGTAGTGCGCTAAGCACTCTTTGCTAACAGGTCCACAGCAACAACACACACCAGTACTGTCAAATTTTTCTTGACATGATCATCATGTCTCTTTAGAATCTGATTTTCTTCTGTTGTTGCTACAGAATTTAATTACACAGGTTATATAATCTTTAAAAAAATAAAAAGAGAAAATATATGTATATGAGCATTAATTGCTTAGGCTTCAAGTTGTTTTTGACAATGTTGTAAACATGCTTTCTGGAAACCTGGAGCATATTTTTTTATTCTCTAGTAATTTATTGTGCTATTTTGAGAAAGGCTACCAAAATATAAGTCTCTTTCTACAATAATTTTTTTACTAATAAAAAAATCAAATGAAATATTAATAAATTGTAAAATAAAAAAATTTAAGTAAAGTTTATTTAATAAATTTATGATAATAAAATTTAAATTTTATATCTTATAATATTTTTAAAATAAATTATTCAATACCATTTTTTAGTTACATTCTTTTATACGATGATATTTTTTCTAATATTTATAATTTATTATATTTTGATAATTTTATTAAATTTGAATTGTAACAGCTAATTTAACACGATTTTATAGACTCAAATCTAAAATATAATTTAAATAAAAATATTCACATGTCAACTTATTTTAACAGTCCTCGTTTGAATGGTCTTTTAATATTATGTCATTTGACTTTTGTAGAATTTGAGAATTGATTAATGTTGTAGTGATGAATATTAGCTAATACTTCATCATGCATCGCAGGTTTTTCTTTTTCTTTTTCTCCTTTTTTCATCTTTCATTTTATTAGCAGTTTGGAATTGCAGAATTTTAATATCATTGAACTCAGCGACACGATGCTTCCTTCCTTTTTTTTTTTTTCTTCCTTTTACATATCAATTAAAATTAAAATGGTTTTCGAACAATTTTAAATCCATTACGCTGTTTAAACTAAAACTATAGGAAAAAAAAACTAATTTTTATAGCTCTTTTAGTACATATATTTTCCATATATAATTTAAATTTAAATTTAAAACTTTTATTAAGAGAATTTAAATTTCTTATCACTTAACCCAATATATATCAATAAAAGGAAAAATTATTTAATGGTTCTATGTTATTACTTAGTTGAGTGGTCGAATAAATTATATTTAAATAACAAGAAAAATAATAAATAAATTATAAGATATATTTTTTTTTAAATTACGGTGTAACATATTCACTCATTTTTTTAAAAAATTTAAACTATTATGAGTTTAGTTTTCCATTTAGTCACTTATACTAACCTTGAGGCTGGGAGTATTAGTTTTTTAACATACTCATAAGAGAAGCTAGATTAATGATGCCAAGTAGAGGTAAAATTAATTTACTAAGAAACATCATGATTCCTACAAAGAAATTCAAAAGAAATCCTTTTTTTTTTTTTTTAGAACAAAAGAAAATGTATTTTATATCTTTGACAAAAGTCAGACCCTATTGAGGGCAATTAATTAATTAATGGTGAGTGTTAAATGTGTACTGTACCCTTCTTCTCACATATACTTTATTCTTAAATAGCCAAAAAAAAAAAAAAAAACCCAAATCCAACTAAGTGTGAATTAATTAAAGAAAACAACGAAGCTTTAACTTTGAGCTTAATTAGCTGTCTAAAAACTTTAGTCTAAAAGCATAAGTTAAAGTCTAATGGTTGAGTCTTTTTACAGACAAAAGCATAATCTAATATATAAATACACTGTACCTTGCTTTCTTCCTATGTGCTGTCTACTACTTCAAGGACAAACATCACAAAACCTTGTTTTAGAAAGTTGAGACCTAAAGAGATGCATTCTCAGTGGAAGGTGGGGCTAAAACAAAAACAAAAATAATAATAATAAAAAAGTTAAGGATAATTTAAGAAAGAAACAATTTACATTACTTGATTAACAAAATCTTTTTTTTTTTTTTTTAATTTCATAAAGAGACCATCTAGATAATTTCTATTTGTTTATGGCATAGATGGTCTAGTGTTCACTTTATTGTTTAACAAATAAATGAATTTTATTTTTTTTTTTACCTAGATATCATAGATTGATGGTCTTTTGTATTTTTTAAATTAAAAAATTAAATTTTATCCATGCACATAGAAAAAAAAAAGCTACACTTAGAGATTATTGTTGTTTACATTCATTATATTATATTGTTTCATTAAATATATACTAAAAATATACCACAACTAAAAATATAATAAATGTTTATTTTATATTATAAATTTGATTATCAAATGTAATATTTATAAAGTTAACAAGATATATGTATATATATATATATGTATATTCAATAAAAATGTTACAAATAAGTATCTGGGTATCTAATAAATAAAGATATAGTTGAATTTTTATTTTCTTTCCATCCAATATTTTGTTTTCAAATAATGAGATATATAAGGTGATAACATTATTATATATGCTTATCGTGTATAATTCCAATATCACGACAACATCTCATCCAAAATCTTCATTGTCAAAAGTCATATATATTCTTAAAAAAAAAAAAAAAAAAACTATAAACGAAATGTCAACAGTAATATACATCTACTTTTTAATAAATATAAAAATTAAGTTAAATTTTATACTCCAGCTTGTTGATTAATAAGAAAATAAAAATATTTAAATTATTGTTATTCATAGTTCATTAAACTTTTATTGATTCAATTAGACTCAGAGAATTATAAGAGATCCAACAATTAATTTAATATTTTTACATCTATCATGGTGTGAATATCACTCAAATAAAAATAATTTTACTAGTCAAAAACAAAAAATTTGACATATGGTAAAAAAAAATATGTCTTGTTCAAAAAAAAAGTATGGTAAATAAGTGTATAAATAAAGAAAATGTAATTAAGTGCTAATACTACTGTTTAAGTAGCAGGCTGGTGATTATGCTTGTGGTTAGGAAAGGTTTAAACTTTAATAAACATGTTGTTGGGTTGATTAATTAGTAGCTATAATAAAACATTTAATTACTACTAATACAGAAGATTAAATAAAGAGACAGGCCGACAAGGTGGGAGCCAAAGTCACGTGACTAGTCTATGCCAATGAACGACACGTCATCCGACAACGTACGCGGCTGACCCGCGGGGGGGGAGGAACGTCTGAACGAAACTACCTTTCGTTTTCGTCAGCTCTTTTATACTCCTGCACAATATTGGGCTAATGTTACGTACATATATTATAAATAATTTAAATATATCATTAATTTTATATAATATTTCTTTTCTCATTTACAGAAATTTATATTTCTATATTTCTCTCTACAAACATTCAAATCGAAGATCCGAAATTCTCCATCTCCCTTCCCTTCCCTTCCCTCTCCCCAGTTTATAGTCTTCACCATCTCTAATAATATAGTGATTAGTTATTACTTACGCATAGAGCAGTTAATTAATTAATATCATTCACGAATTATATTAAAAATAAAATTCTATTATAATATTATTACATGTTGTATATATTGCATTTGTACATACTCTACTTGAGCATAAAACAAATTATAATCTAAAAAGTTTTAAAAATTTTCTTCAAACAATTAAATATATTAATACCATTAAATCATATTTCAAAATTAAATCTATTTGAATTAGTTAGAATGAAGTTATTTTTATTTAAATTATATTTTGAATTTGAATTGTAAATTGATTGTTATTTGAATCAAATTGAATTTATTACAGTTTAATAAATTCTAAATATTGTCATTTAAAAAAAAATTAAATTCATATGAAATGAATTGAATGATCAAACTTAAACTTTTAAAGCAGATAAAATAAATAAATAAATAATAAAACAACAGAAATTATAGAAAGAAAGAGATACAGAAACTGAGAAAAACACTTCTCCATTTTTGCATGAGAACAATTAAAAAGATTTAAAAGGTCCCATTTTTTTTTCTATTTTTTGTTAGAGAAAGGAATGTAATTGATTAAAAGAAAAAGAAAATAAATGTCCAATATGTTCAAGAAGCCTACGTTCAAGTGCATATTTGAACGTTTTGATCTGTTGAGGCTCATCATTTTATCCTGTTATCCGGTTAAAAGAAACTAAAAGTCGGTTTATCCTTTTAATCAATGTTAATAAAATCTAAATTTTATAAAATATATTTAATAAAATATTATCATTTAACTACTTTCTCATGAGTTATTATTAATTAACTCTAATTAGCTTAAAAAAAACTTTGTACACGATCAACCACATGTTAATTAACCTATCGAAACTATTTTGGTTTCCCTTATTGCACTAATATTTTACATACTTCATATATTATATGAATAGATTATGTCTAATTTTCTAATACTCTAAGCAAAGCCTCTATAGTATTAAAAAAAATATATTATGTTATCAGTTAACTAGTTATTAGAAAATTTTTATCATTTTTATAATTTTATTTGAATCGGATCAGATTAATTAAAATCTAATAAATTTTCAACCGTAATAAATAAAAAAAATTCTTAAATATATATATTTTTTTTCATTCATTGAAGATACTTAACAAAAATGAAAAAACAAGACAAAATAAACCTATTAAGATAAAACCACAAGTCAGTTGAGATTTTTTTTTTCTCTCTCTCTCTAAAATTGTGGTTAACAAAATAAAATTAATATGTACATTAATTATATTGTCATGTCATATCAAGATTGCATTGTGTAGTGCATTGGTAAACTTGAAGTGAAATGTAGAAATGTATAGGATGAGAAATTCTGAAAAAAGTATGTAGATGGGATAGAGAGCATATATATAATGGTTGCTGGCACTACTGTGTATACATATGCATGGAGAATCTAATGTAAGCAACAAAAATTGTCGCAACATATATAACTAGATTCCTTCATGGGGCAACTCTACTGAAACGTTAATTCAATTCACTATGTATATTATCATCAACGACAGGATCCACACTCAATATTTAGCATCAATCAACACACAAATATATATTGTATATGCTTTTTTCCACTTTATCTATCACAAAGGAATTTATTGTCAACATTTTGGCCTCCCAATGCATCTTGTGTTTGTCTGAAAGACTGACGAAAAATAACAACATTTTGTTTGATGGGAGATACATATTCTATTCTAATAAGGAAGGTTATTTTAAAGAGGAAGAATGTTAAACTATAAAGATGATCTCCATATCTTAAAGTAATAAGGATCCCTAATCATGAAGGAAGTTTATTCTCTTCTAAACAAAGCAATCTTACAAGTAAAAGGAATCACATTTCTAAAAGGTTTAAGTAATACTCTCTCCCTATAAATACATCTCATATCATTCATTCCTTCATTCATTCATCTCCTCATTCTTATCATTCAACATCATCAAGTCATCATTCCATCACTCCATACAAGCAATCATTATTTATTCTCTATTCTTTTCCACTTATTCGCTTTATTATATTTTTTTCTATACTAATACTGACGTTAGGTTCGGAGTGTTTATAGGGAAAATCCCGCTCCTTTACCTATTCTTCTCGTCAATGTAGATTTCACAAGCAATGATTCGATTTGGAGTTATCAAATGGCGCCGTCTATGAGGAACCTAATTTTTCTTGATTGTTTTAAAATAAAAGAATTAAGAGCTAGGCACAATTGAATTCAATTCTGAATTATCATTATTTGTTGGAATCTTGCCAGAAGTTCAACTTTGTCATAACAAATAGTTTTGGAAATTATAGAATTTACTCGTATAGTCATTGCCCTCTTAAACAAAGATCGCATGATCAACATCAAATAAGTACCAAATTCTTGACAAAATATGATTAAAGAAATTCTAGAAGCATGACTTGTCGCTATATCAACCAGTAATGGACACATTGATAAAATTCAATTGACGAGATTTCATAGTCCATAAATAACAAGGAAAGTTTAGGAGATAAAGAAGCTATTAGATCTGTGTTACCGCGAGATATAATTTCTTCATGCATAAGTAATAATCACCATGCAAAAGCATTTAAATTATGTTTGATAGAAGCTAATCTTCATGGCATTGCCAGGGACAATCAAGTATGTCGGTACGAGATAACATCAACATGAACCTGTCAAGATTTTACTCATTGTTAGCTTTAAAAAAAATGTCAGGTCATGAAGCTTGTCAGGGCATCCATCATTGATAGATTTTGAGGGAAAAGTCTCTTCTCATAAAGACTTCATTTTTATGTTGTGACATTTGAAAAAAGGAAAGAGCTACAAATACTTTGGTGATTGAAAACCACTACAGAGACCTTCGAAAATATGATAATGTTCCCAAAGAAATTGTTGTCCCTGACATTCCCATATGGAATAGAACCTATTAATAGGAACCAGAGTACCAATAGAAGAATGTTTTGTCGACCGCAATATCAAATATAACGCACCTCATATGCGACAGATTCGAAATTGGATGTAGTTATCCAAACTCATCACATGAAACTTAGGAACCTTTTTATCCTAGAATAAGACGAATTTGTGGTCAGCGCAAGAGTAACATAAATCGTCAATTATCAAAGGACTTTCCAAAAATAAAATTTAAAGGCAATAATGTTAGAGCCTGTAGCAGTAAACTCAAAGTTACAAATAAGGGCATTCAGTGGTGGAAAGCTTGACATTACCGATAAACCAGATTAAAAAGATTGATGTATAAGAAAAAATAAAGTAAAAAGAACTACAGAAAACATAAACATGAGAAGGTGCATTTGTTTGAATCTTGAAAAAATTCAAATAGACTACAACTATGTCACACATGAAAAGTTATATCTGACATGTTAGCGAAGCACTTTACTTGGAAGTATGCGCCGAATGGAGTTAATTTCAACAGCACCTATTAAAGTTATGAGTTATTGAATACACGAGCTCGGATCTAGTAACATGCAACACCGGTGGGCTCTTTGTTCACATTTAAAAAGATCCAAAAGACATGAACTGCAATCAGAAAACTCTAAAAAAAGATAGGGTGATGACAATCTAGGTTGAAAGTTAACGAAGACAATGGAGCAAGAAACCTTTAACAAAATAGGTTCTCAAATAAAGGAAATAGTCACCGAGCATCAAAGCAGGGAGATGATCATTGGATATTCAGGTTTGAGTTTCAGTTTTGTTCTCTTAAAAGAAATGATAAACATCAAGCATTGACACCTAACAATCTAGATTCTTCATTACCAAAACTCAGGTCATGTTTATCGAGTCTGAGAATCAGAGAACTTGAACTTGATTTATATTCTCTTAAAGATAATATTCCACTTTGTTGATAGCTTAGTATTCAAGTACAACATTTTAGCAGAATAAAGAAATTCCTTAATGTGGAATTAGCAGCTTTGCTTTAAAAAGACAACTCATCCACTCGTTGTATAAGGCAATAGTCAAAGATATCATAACCTTAAATAATGAAAGCTGAGATAGCTGAAGTCGTACCTCGTTGAGCATGACTAGCTATGAGACTCATAATCAGTAAATTACCAATATGGAGCTTCAGGATGGACCTCATATAGTGAAGCTTGAAATTGCGTAAAGCTACGACTTCAAGCCATACCTTAAGCAGCTCCTCGATAGCTGCAACAATGTATTTATCGCTAACCAGTGTTTGTAGGCTATTTTACTAAACATCGATGACAGAGCATTCGAGTACTAAGATTCAAGCATCGAAGCATCATATGTGCAAGCATTAACTTTAAGTAAGCACTGCAATACCAAAGAACTAAACATCGAAGCATCAAAGATAATCAAATATCTTATTCTCTATTATCAAGTTTCAGACACTTGAGTCTGAATTAAAGTTTTGTCTTATAACAAGTATCATATGCCAAATATCTAAGCATGAAAATAGTTATATTTAAAATTAAATAAAGGTTCATAAGGCACCGAGTAACCAAATACCAATATCATAAGCAAAGCTCCATATCGAAAAAGCATCACCAAGCATTGAAACACCAAAGTCTAAAGACAATCAAACGTTCGGAACAAGAACTCAGGTACGCAGCTTTGTTTAAACATCGGGCTTGTTGCCTATAGTCCAAACTTTCTTACAACATTCAAGATATAAGCACCAAGTAATTACTAAGTACTCACCGAGCATCGAGCTCCGAACTTTAAGCATCCAACAGGCACCTTTCATAAGCACTCAGACTCTAAGCATTAAATAACAAATTCTTAGACAATCAATCACCCTAAGTTTGTTATTCTTTAACTTATGGGATTTCTCAGAGCATTTGAAAACTTAGAGACAAAGATGTTTGATAATCTTATATCACAATAGTGAAGAAATATTCGGCTTAGAAGCTATTATGGTAATGTCCAGCTCAAGAAATTGATGAAGAAGCAACGACAACTATAAGAGCTACTAGCTAAAAGATATTTTACCGAGCACCAAAGGCCGAGAGTTGGGCATCGATTTCATAAGCATCCACTGAACCTCCAAAAATTTAGCATCGTAGCCTTGGATATCCAAGCATCCATCTAGCACCACGTACCGAACACCAAAGTACTGAGCATTGAAAGACTAAGAGGCAACTCATACTGGTGTCATAAGCATGTGAAGCTTTCATTCTAAATTCATTGGTTTCCTCAAGGGGATCAGCATCTTCTTACATTACACTAATTTTTATGGTGTAAATAAACTTGGTCGACATATTCATGCCAACAAAAAAGCTTTATATTTGAGTCTTCATATTATTTAACAACAACTGCATAACTTAAACAAATATAAATATTCATTGACTCAAAGGCAGGGCAAGAGCACATTAAGAGATAAGTTTTCCAGTCTTAACTATTTTAATTATTTATTTTATTTAGTTTCATCCTATTCTCATATGAATATTTATAGTTTATCACACAAGCATGCTTACATGTTCATCCATGAATATATGACTATCATTTGATCTCTTTCTTAATTATTTATTTTTATAGAGCAGTTATGACCCATTATGCAAGTATGCATTCTCATAAGAATAAAACTGCATTTTTATTCTACGCATGAAGTTTAAGAAAACATGTACCAAACCACATTGAAATATTTTTTTTAAATATATGAAAGACTGACAATTATTTAAGATCGATCAAATGATCCCAAAATTTTTATTTTTCATTACAGCCAAACAAGCACGTTTAGCTAAAGGCTACTATGAGCAAAATCATAACAATCAAACATTCTGACCATCTTGCTCGACATCAATATTGATACTTAGAATATTCCTTTAAATTTATTCAGCTCCATTCACAATTCCATAATAGGCCATATTCCAAAATCAACAAAGTAGGAAGGATTTGAACACATGTTCATTAGTTTGGAACATGTGCAACAAATCATAAGCAACACTAGCTAAATGCATGGAACTCACATGATGGATGAATGCAACTAGAGAATCAAGTGTCCTAGAAAATCTAATGAATGGCTTTAAGTGTAATATCCCGTGTTTTTAAATATTTTTACACTGTATCGAGATATGCAGTGTTAATAATTTTTGTATATATATTATGATATTTTTACGAGTTGATATGTATTTAAAATCTATTTTAATTATTGTGTATTATTTTAAGTGCTTTACGTAAAATTTTCTCGAGACTTTCATTTTCGGAGAAATTTTCACGTAAATAATTTATTATTAATTATTTTAAATATATTTTTGGACTTGCATGAACTCATACGTATTTTTAAAATACTAAATAAAGCCTATGTGTAATTATTTATTTAATTAGGGTTTAATATTACCCTAATATTTTATTAATTATTTCTTAGTTTTATTGTTATTTAATTATTTTTATTTAGTATAAATTATTAAAATATTAAATTATATGTGTGTGGTGTATATTTAATGTGTGTAATTTAATATTATTTTAATATATAGTATAAAGTATATATATATAATACATTAAAAACCAAAACTTTTGGAAAATTACCATTTAGCCCCGATTTCTCCTCCTTCTTCCCCGATCACCTTCCCTCACCGTTCCGGTCGCTTCCGTCCCGTTCCCTTGCCATTGGTGTGCTGTCCGGTGTGCCACCACCTTCCCCAACCTTCCTCGCCGCCTGTAGCAGCTGATTCCGGCGCCTAGAAGCCATTTTTGGCCGGAGAAGCCGAATTTCCTTCCACCGTCGATCACAACGATTCTGGCCACCATTTTCGACACCGCCAGTATCTTTCTTCTCCTTGAGCTCTGGTGAGTGTGATTCTAGCTTTGTTTTGAGCTGAATTGGTCTTGATTTGCTTAGGTTTCGAATTTTCAATTTCGGCCATATTAGGGTTTTTGATTTTTTTGAGCTTTGAATTGATTGATTCATGAAAACTCCCTTCACAAATGTTGATTCTAGTAGCTTAATATACATGTGTGAATTTTCGTGGAATTTTTGGGAATTATTTTGATTTTTGGGTATTTTTGAATATTTTAATATTATTTTCTAATTTTCGGAAATTAATTAAATAAATTATAAAATTGTTTTTTATGGTTAAATTAGGTGTTGAAATGAATTATAGGAATTTATTTGGAATTTTTATGAATTTCTAAGTATTTATTTTGAATTATTTAAGTTTATGTAATTTTGGGAAAATTAGGTTAATTATGTTTTTAATTGAAATTAATTGGTAAATTGAGTTTAATTATTTATATTATTGATAAATATGTTGAGAAAATTAATTTTAGATAATTATACTATTTTTGGTGAATTTTTGAAGTAATTTTAGTATATTTATATATATGGGGGTATTTTGGTAATTTTACACAAAATTTGCTAAAAATGTAATTTAATTGTTTTTAATAGTTATTTAAGGTATAAAAATGATTTCTACAAATTATTTGGTATTTTTAACTAATTAAAACTATTTTTCGTGAATTATTTTCAATTATATATATAATATACGATTTTTCTAATAAAATGAGTTTTTATCAGTTTTTACTGTGTTTAAAGGTTAATTATGTAATTTTTACTTATAAAATGTATTTCTAGGTTATAAGGGTATTTTTGGTATTTCTAAATTATTCTGTGTTTGTGGACCCCGGTCGGTAGACTGTAGTTTGGAGTCCGACCGAGGGGTTGTGAATGAGATGTGGTGTTTATTTTCGAAGTGTGTTTCTTTGTAGGGTCGGCTCTACTCTTTGAGTAGAGAGATGTCCGTTTTACAGGGGAGGTTCTGCCGAATTTTTGATAGAATTCTCGTAAAACATGATATCCGGTCGAACCCTAATTTTGATTCTGTGTTTAATATTTTAGATCGAATTCTAGGATTTCTGTTAGGTTTATTCTGATTTCTGTCATTATTATTTGTTTAGTTGCGCCGAGACCGAGGCCTAGTGGACTAGGCCTGTCGGATCCATCTCGTGGAGCGCACTAAGTGTGAGTTGCTATTTTATATATATATGCTTAAGGTGCATGATTTTAGAAATATATGTTTTATCTTGGTTAAATATGCATAATAGTTTATTTTAGTTTATTTTTGGTTTATTTTAAACTATATGCATGTTTTATTAATAAAACAGGTTTAAAAGGTTTTTAAATATATTTCTAGTTTAATTTGTAATTTAATTGGATTTATTTGACGTATATATACTCGAAATATACCTGGTTTACTTTTGGTATATTTCCAGTATATATATATGTGGTTTATATTGTTATTTTATTTAAATTCATGCATCATTTATTTATGAATGGATGTTTTACATTTATTAATGAAGGATATCAATAGAATGTGCTACCTAGTGGGCAACACTAGGACCGAGTACGTACCGGTGCGCTTATAGCAGATAGGCTATATTATTAACCACTTGTGGATATGGATTGAATCTGATTATTTGATGTGTGATGTGATTTGGAGGTGTGATTGTTGGAGCTCGGTTGACCAAGTGTCTCGGGGCCAATCACACTGACAGTCAGACTGCTGGAGCTCAGTTGACTTAGTGTCTCGGGGCCAGTCTACTGTCTAAATGGAATAAGTGAATATTTTGGAATAAGTGAGCCTGTATGGCTAGAGTGTTGTCTAACACTGTTTTTGAGGTTGCGATATTATAGGGTTCTATTTGATCCTTCATAAACTGTGATTTTCAATAAAAATATATATAAAATGATTTTATTGCATCTTTGTGTATTTGCCTGTATATATACATATTAGATATATACTGTTGATTGTATGCATTGTCATTTAGTATGCATGTATATATATTATAGTAATTCACTCAGTGAGGTCTGACTCCCCTCCGTTGATAATTTTTCAGGAGAGTCAACATCTTCAGACCTCAGTAGCAAGCCTATATGCCGGATTTCTTCCACCCCGGCTTCTTTGTGTAAACTGCTTACTTGAATCTTATTTTTATATAATCTAGACACTGCAGTAGTTGTAAATTAATTGTGGGATTTTATGTATTATATTTATGAGAGATGTTGTATTATATATTTGAACTGGATTTGTATTAAAAGATTTATATATGGGAGATGGATATTATTTTGGATATTATGATTTTTATTTCCGCTGCATTATATATTATTATTATTATTGTATGTTATTTTATTTTTAGGCTTGCTACGGGTTCCGAATTCGAAAGAATTTCCATTCCCTAGTGCCGGTCATGGCCCCTATTTTGGGTCGTGACATTAAGATTGGGGACTCCTTTACCTCGATTTTGACAAGGTAATTATATCTTTAGATGTGATATAGGCTATTAAAACAAGTTAGCCTTTCTTGCATACATCCTTAAGCTTCCTTAAAAAGTACGAGACCAACTTGTTGAGTTGCATAAAATAGATGCAAATCTTCGCATTTGAACATAAGATGATTTGAAAAGGCAATAAATTGACGAAAGTATATTGGGCTTATGCTTAGATTTGATAAAGCATAGATCCCATGGGATCTTAGTTCCAATTGTGAAAATCTTCCACAAAACACATGAACTACACAACCACTCAAAAGGCTATGTATAAAAGATGGTACTTTTAGAGCTCAAATCCATAAGATTTTCAATAAGCTTGTAATATTGGGCAGGAAAAATAAACAACAAATTAAGAGATTCAAGCAAAGAATCAAAAGGAACAGTTTCTCATCATAGTAATGCTCGACGAAATAAATATCAACATCAATAATGTTTGAACTTAACACCACTTATTATTCTGACTAGACAACTATTATAAACTAAGTTATCAAAATTCAAGGTCGAGCAATATTGATATATTCATCGGCACTCGGGCCACGCTTCTAATGCACTAAGAATATAAGTCCAATGACTGAAGCTGGCACCCTCAGGTCACTTTGATAGTACTAAGGTTCGGCACTTGGGTCGCGCTTCTAATGCACCGAGAATATACAGCACTCAGGCCATGCTTCTAATGGATCGAGAATCTAAGTCCAGTGATTAAAGCCAGCACCCTTAGGTTACTTCGATAGTACTAAGGTTTGGTACTCAAGTCGCATGTCTAATGCACTGAGAATATAAGGCACTCGAGCCGCACTTCTAATGCACCAAGAATCTAAGTCGAGTGACTAAAGCTAGCACCCTCAAGTTTCTTTAATAGTACTAAGGTTCGACACTCGGGCCTCACTTCCAATGCATCGAGAATATACGACACTTAGGTCACACTTCTAATGCACTGAGATTATAAGTCCAATAATTGAAGTTAGCACCCTCATGTCGCTTCAATAGTATTGAGGTTCGACACTCGAGCCACGCTTCTAATTGCACCAAGAATATACGAAACTTGAGTTGTGCTTTTAATGCACCGAGAATATACGGCACTCAGACCGTGCTTTTAATGCACCGAGTATCAAAACTCCAGCAACGGCTAGTCCTATCAAGTCATTTCTATAATACTTATGAGTTAATCCCTCGGGTCATTTTTATAACACCGAGCATCTTTTGTTGCAGGTTCTGCACATCTAAGTCCAATTGGCACTTTATGATTATGATATTCTGATACTGTGTTTTCAAAGACTTGGTATACCAAGCATCTCAGTGTTCAATGACTAAGGCTAGCCACCTTAAGTCATCTTTCAAACAACACATGAGATTTCAAACAAAGGTTCTTATCTCAGTGTATCAATCATCTTCGTGTGATTCTTGAAAATTCAAAAATCTCGGACATAAATATCCTAACAGACTTTCAAGAGGGACTCTTAATACCCCATATCAGTATCTTATTCTAACAAGGAAGGTTATCCTAAAGAGGAAGAATGCTAAACTAGAAAAATAATCTCCATGTCCTAAAGAAATAAGGATCTCTAATCAAGAAGGAAGTCTATTCTCTCCTAAACAAAGCAATCCTACAACTATAAGAAATCATATTTCTAAGAGGTTTGAGCAAGACCCTCTCCCTATAAATACATCTCATGACATTTCATGTCATTCATTCTTTAACTCACTCATCTCCTCATTTTCATCATTCAACATCATCAAGTCATAACTCCATCACTCCATACAAGTAATAATCTTTTGTTCTCTATTCTATTTCACTAATTCACTTTATTATATTTTTTTTCTATACAAATACTGACTTAAAATTTGGAGTATTTATGGGAAAAATTCTATCTTTTTACGTGTTCTTCTCATCAATGTAGGTTTCACAAATAATGATTCGCTTTGGAGTTATCAATGTAATTATAATCAAAGGAATAAATAAAAGAATAATTTAATTATATAGCCAATGATAAATGTCACAAAAAAATATGGGCTTGAAATGAATGAATCATCAATCCACTAGCTAGATAGATAGTACACAAACTTAATTTTTCATAAATGTGATAAAAAAAAATAAAATAATTATAATTTGATTAAAAATATAGCATCATATTTTCTTGTATTTGTATTTTTTTTAGACAAGTACATTCACATAATTTTGTTATTAATTTTAATTTTAAAAAATTGTATTATTTGTATGGATGAGATGGTAAGGTGTTTATCTCATCAATTGGAAGGTTTTGACTTTAAAATCTTCTTATATATAATAATTAATTTTTTTTTTTAACCATTACTATTATTAGGGGAGTGAAAGATCTTGAATTCAAAAACTATATAATTAGGAATTCAACCAGTAGATTAAATTTCAAAAATATTAAAAATTAAACCTTTGAATATTACTTTTGGATCATTTTAGAGCCCACCAGTGGTTAGTACTTCCCTATTAACATATTCAAAGCTATATATATGTATATATATAGATGAAAAAAAGTTAATTAACTCATAAATTAGGCATAAAGAAGATAAGATTTTTTCCTTTGCATCATTTGTAATATCTGCTAATAAATAATTGAAAAAAATAGAAAAAAATAAACAAAAAGAACTAACCCACGAGCACCAAACCCCTAAAATCCACCCCTTTCGCCACAAAACACCCAGTGCGCACTTTAGCCCTTCAATGTGCACAATCTTAGCATGCGCCCGTTTCACCACAATACACCTAGAGCGCATTTTAGCGAGAGAGCGTTAGTTAGTTAGTTAGCTCTCAAAGAAAACTGAAACTACTTGCCGAAGGGATCCGTTTAAACCGACCCGGTTTTCTACTAATGGAGTTTCCGGACCCGCCACAGACGATAGAACATTCAAGGCCACAAAATGTACCAAAACAAGAAAATGCTCCGTCACCGTCACTACGCCTCCTCCGATTATGTCTTTTTCCGGCTTTTCCACCACCTCCGAGACGACTCATCGGATAGCTAGATAATTCACTACGATCGTACACAGGTGGTAGCTCCGCTTTCCACCTTTGTAATTTTGATTGCAGGCCTTCCATGCTACTTTCCAAGCTCCAAGAACCCATTATTTCGCTCTCTGTCTCCTCGACGTGATGCTGCTGTTTGTTATTCTTTACCATCATCACCGCCACCTCTGATGCTGACGGACCGGGATCCGATTCCGATCCCGTTGTAAGATGTGCCGGCGTTGCTCTACCTTTCGTCTGTTTTGGTGTTTCCAATTGGAATTTTGAGGAAGATTTATTATCATTCATATCTTTTGCTGCCTTAGCGCCGGGTGGCGTGTCGCCGGAGGTGTCAGACCCGTACTTGGCTTTTGTTAATCCGCCAAAAGTTGGTGGGTCTTTGTTAGTAGGCAAATCTGTTTCCTTGTTATAGTTCTTGGAAATGTCTGAACCTGTTATAGAGCTAGCTTTTGACGATTGTTTCTTATTATTAATATCGACGTTCTTGATGATTTCTGATCCGTTTATGATTGAGCTTGCTTTTTCTTGAATATTCATTTTGATTTTCTTGCCAACCATATCTGATCCGAACATGGAACTGCTTTCACTTTTTGTTCGTCTGAGTTCTTCCTTTGGTAGCCATGGAACCAAGAATTGGTTCTGATCGTCGCTAATTATATCATCTTCTTTATTATGTTGCGTATGCGTACGGATATGATCTTTCTCGCCCATAAGATGACGGTAACCAACAGCAGATGCACTAATTTGAGAATACAATGGCATGCTTCGCATTGACGTATCAAGAAGTGCAACTCCAATATTAAGAATCCCCTGAGGCCGCCCAGAACGGCGACGAACCTGAAGAGCAACAAACCGCATTCCAAGCTGAACATGATGTGGTTGCCGTTGTAATTGCGCCGTAGGAACTAGATTTCCAACAAGAACACGGATGGTTCCTACATGGATATCACGAAACCAATGTAAAGCAAAAATCTCAACCATTATTGCAGATGTTTCGCCATGAAGAAACTCATCGTCAACCCGGAATACAAACTTATCATTCCAGGTAGGGTTGTTATGGCCTTGAGTATCTACTCTCGTTGAAAGTTTCCTGTCAGGGTGCACCCATGCAACCGCATAGGTTCGCATGTGACGTGAAACTTGGGCCAGGTCTTGACCAGATATCACATTTAGCTCTAACAATTGAAACGGTCGACAAAATATAGGGCGAGACATGTTATTCCAATAGGAATGTTTGATAACAATGGTGGCCAGAGGGGAAGGTGTTGGAGGGCAAAGGAGGAGTTCCACTCGCCGTCCTAGGAGAGGACGACGAGGGAAGAAGAGTAAAACTTTTAATTATATGGTTTTTTTTTTTTAGCAATATTTGCTTAATTTTTCATGGTGAATTGTGTTTTTTTTTTTTTGGTATATGGGCATGAAAAAAAATGCTAAACCAAACAACAGAGGATGCTTATTAGTTAATAATTTCCTGTAAAAAAAAAAGTCAAAAAAGAGATAGAGATGTAGGAGTTGGAAGGAGAGAGTACGTACCTTGATGAGAAGATGATATGAAATTAGTTGGGGGGATAGGTAATCAGGTGTTGAATAATTAGTTTCTATATATATATTTTTGGTCTTTGTGGGGTCAATTACAAGTATTATAATCAAGAATTAACAAGTTCCAGCTATATTAGAGTAATGTTTTTCTGTAATTAAGAGCTCCCCACTTGTGAATTTAAGGTTAATCTCACTATAATTAGGTTGTATATATTTGTCATTTCTCTTAATTATAAGTAAGAAATTAGGATATTTTAAGTTTTGTAAATGTTTTATAAGAAAATGCGTTTAACAATAATTTAGAATATTTATTATACCTTTTTTATAATTTATTGAAAAATATAATTGAATTAAGATGCATATAAGATTACTCTTTCGAATGTTTTTACATTGAAGTGCACGATAAAAAAAATTAGTTTCTTGAAAAATGAAATTTTATCATGAAACAAATTAATTTTTCTTATTCAAATATGAAATCTCATCATTAAACTCATTTCAATAGCTCCATTACATTTAAGAAATTAGAGAATACATATATAATTTCACTTATTCAAATATGAAATTTCTTGGCCAAACAAATTTTATGTCTAGCTATGTACTGAAACATCTCATCTCAGACTTGGATATCAGGACCTGAATGCAGTATCCTCGGTAGATGATAAAGGCCCAGCTAGCAATGCCTTTGCCCGGTTTTTGCTTTTCAAATAACAAGTTATGCGCACATTCAGAACACAAGATATATGGGAGATGGGGATGGGCATGGTTATCTTGTACACAGGTGTAGTTCATATTTGCATCACAGGTGTGCGCTGATAATTCTATCTTCAAAGCATATGGAAGTAGCTGAAATTGCCAGATTTGGTTAAATGTGGCCAGTCCAGTGCATGTGGTCTCGTTGCAAAGTCCCATGCCTTCCAACCACCGACTTGCTTTGCAGCTTTGGTGTCATATGCAAAAGATTTCCATGAAATTAATGGCTGATATGGTGCCTGTAAATTAAAAATATAAATACATAGTTTTTTAGTAGATTACTTGGCCTTTAAATGTGGGTTAGATCCGAGATCCATGGATTGGACAAAGCACAAAACCAAACTCAAAATGAGAAGGAACTATATATAAAGGGAATCACATGTATCTTGCTACCTAATTAAAGTTACCTAATAATCAATGACAATTGCTACTCGTTAGGATGATGCTTACGGTTAATTAAATACTTTTCGCAACACTGTTTTTATTTAAATAATATTTTAAATTTAAGTTATAATATATATAATTATGTTAGATATTTGTCATAAAATCTTTTTATTATTTTATAATTATATTCGGATCGAACTGTATTAATAAAAATTCAATAAATTCTAAATATTACAATAAAAAATATTATTCTTAATTATGATTTTAATTTTCAATTTAAAAATAAATATTAAAAAATTATTTTTACTATACAATTTACATCATTTAAGTTCAAAATAATAAGAATCAATATATCAAATTTTAGAGACATTAAATAAAAAAAATTTATGTCATGTAAAATTTTAATACCATAATTAGAGTAAGCCAAAATAAGAAAATTTTACTAATTAGATAAGATGAAAACATCAATTAGGATTCAAATTATTTGGAAGATATTTTAAAATTTTACTTTTAAATATATCATGTGAATGTAAGGAGATATATTCTTAAATTTATTTAAAAAACATAAAAACTGATGAAAATATATATATTATAAAACGTAAAAAATAAACTCCAAGTGAAAATTTTATATATTCATTCTATAATAAATTAATAAAAAATTTAATTTAAAAATGGATACCAATAGTATTTAATATTTTATGATTTTATGGGTAAAATTACAAGATTTAACTTTATATTTTTAATATAGATTTGGAAGGTTTTCTTATTTGATGTTCGGATATAGTCATAAAATTTTTTATTATTTTAAAACTTAAATTAAATGAAGTCATAAAAGACATAGAATTTTCGCAGTACATATTATTGTATTGGCAAGATTTTTACAGGAAATTTTATTTAAAAATTTAAATTTTTACAATTTAGCTGAAAAGATGTTGGTGATTTCTGAGTTTATTAAATACACTTTTATTTATTTTTTACTCTGAATCTGAAGTCAATGCCTTATATTTTGTAATTGCAGGATCCCAAAGCAAAGCTCATTATTAAAGATCCAAGAAAATGATTCTCCGGAGCTCATCCAACCCTGTGCTTGGAACTCTCCTCTCACCCTTCTCAGACAGCCCTATCAGAGACTCTGACATCATCACCACCACCACCCAACACCACCACCACCACCGCCACCATCAGAGCCTACTCTTTCACGACCACAAGAAGTTATTTTCTTCTCATGGTTTGCAACATCTCCACTTGATACCAATCTCGTGGAGCAAGGCATCATCATCTCCAGTCTCTGAACACTACTATCGTCAAGAAAACAATAATCTTCATCGAAAAGACTTTCGAAGAGCTTGGTCTGATAGTAATTTGGAAAAAATTGTCTACCCATCATCATCTTCAGATCATAAAGAAGAGCTTCGATATTGTTCAAGTTACACGCCAACGAAACACCCAGAAAAGAATTACACCACCATGTTGGAAAGTGAGCCTTCCTTTTCAATATACAATGTGAGTGATCATGGGCTTGAAGATGAAGAAAAGAATAAATTAGCAGAAGAGGAAGGACTGACGAGAACAGTCACCATGGGGGATGTTGTGGAAGATGCAAGCAATGGAGGGTTCAGTTTTGCGAAAAAGAGAATGGGTTTAATAGAAGAAGAAGAAGGAGAGGAAGAGCAAGAACAAAATCAAGATCAAGAAGATTTAAATGGGATCGGAAATTTGAACCTTAATGAAGTAAAAGAACCAGTTAGTCCTCCTATGTACCTTGCTTCAGGCCTTGGAATTGATGGCATTGATTTTGGAGGTGGAAGTAGTAGAGATGGAGGAGGTGGGTTTGATTCTGCTTTCACAAAATTTGATGAAAGTGGTGATCTTGAACAGTACTACAAGAGGATGGTTGATGAATTTCCTTGCCACCCTTTGTTTCTGGCAAATTATGCTCAGCTTTTGCAGGTAAACTAAAGATTGGTTCTTTTCTTATGTTCTAGTTTTCTTATATATATATATCTTGAAGCATTTTAATTATCTGCTCAAATTTTAAATAAAATCTTTACGTATGTATAGATCTAGCATTGAATTGTCCCTGATTTGCTGCTGGCGCTTATCAGCTGCCCATTCTTTTGCCCTGAAAATTTCTACATCTTGAATATTCATTATTAATGTGCATCGATCTATCCTCTACTCCTGTCATGCTCAATATATACGTCTTGCATCCTTGAAATGAGGGTTGAGTTAGATTTTGTGAGTTGTATTGCTCGCAGTCAAAAGGACGCCTTCATGGAGCTGAAGAATACTATCATCGTGCTACATTGGCAGATCCTGATGATGGTGTACTTTTAATGAAGTATGCTAAAATTGACTGGCAGCTACACCATGACAAAGATAGAGCTTTAAGTAACTTTGAACATGCTGTTCAGATTTCCCCTCAAGATAGGTGAGAAGAAGAAGTTGCATGCATCCAATTAACAAAATCTCCAATCTAATTTCATATGCAAATACTGATAATTTTTGGCGTTGTGTTTAGTTAGGACACGACTTAATTTTCATTTTTTTTCATTTCTTAGCCATGTTCTTGGAGCATGTGCCAGTTTTCTTTGGGAAATAGAAGATGAAGGTGAAGAAGATGGATTGAAGCCAAAGCATGTTCAGGTTGAAGTTAGCAGTCAGGATTTTGAGCCATTGCAGCTTCCACCTACAGTCGATGTTGGAGATGATGCTGTATCTACTGCTAATGTTGAGGAGTATTATAAGAAGATGGTCGAGGAAAATCCTTCCAACTCTCTGGTGCTAAGAAATTATGCGCAGTTTCTGCATAAGGTGAGATAATATTTGTGCTGCCATTCATTATCTTTCATTGGCATCGTAAGATGACCCTTGAATGTAACAACTCTTGCTCACTGGCAGTCCAAGGGCGACCTTCAAGGTGCTCAGGAATATTGCTCGCGTGCTATACTTGCTGATCCTGGTGATGGAGAAATCAAATCACAGTATGCAAAACTAGTGTGGGAACTTAATCGAGACCACGATAAAGCCTTGAGTTACTTTGAACAAGCAGTTCAGGCTGCTCCTCAGAACAGGTGAAACTTTATCCAACTACGAGACAAAAGCTGCTGAATTGCTTTTTTAAGCATACAAGTATAATTATAGATTATAACGATTGATCTGTGGTCTGATGTTTCTCTTTTTCCAGCCATGTTCTTGCAGCATATGCTAATTTCCTCTCGGAAACAGAAGAACAGGAAGACAGCACAAGCACAGGTCAATCTCAGGAAGCCAATCACCGTGGAAGTTCTGTGACTGCTGCCACTGCTTAACTGGAAGCAAAGTAGTTAGCCTATATTACATAAGTGGACTCTGATTAGGAGACTGAAGTTAAAGAATAACAGATCCACAAAATGGTTAATAAATGGGGCTTTTTAGCTTATTTGTAAAATTAAGTTTAACAACAGGGCAGTTGTCCATCTTCCCATAAATATCACACCATCCAGGACAGTATTGAATGAAAGATATAATCTCCTGCAAAGCGACCACAAAGGCCTAAACTTGTTAGCTCAACACCATCAATGGCTGGAGTTCAAAGACCTTAAAAAGATGCTCAACCGAATGAACAAATTACTCCAGAAATAACTATGTCAACTGGCAAATATGCAAGAATTTACACAAACCGAATAATCTCAAAATTGCAAACGCATTGCCTATCATATCAAATATGCATTAGTATTTAAATATCGAGAAACCCTTGAAATAAGCGTGATTAATAGGCCTGACACATATGATTAATAGGCCTGACATATCTAACTCAATATGATTTGTGAAATATAAATATATCATTCTAGAATCTAATAATGGTGAATGCGATTTGCAGCGGCTGAATCCAAAACTTTGTTTTCTCCCTATGTTAATAAAAATACTATACTGTCTATTCCGATTGGTCTTGTCCACTTCTTGATACTTGGTAAACTATGCTGAACTCTCTGTCTTGGCGGGAGCTTGGCCTATGATAACCATTTCCTCTTGACCTAGTGTACTCTCGGGCACCTCCATCATAGCTGCCACCTCTGGCAAAACTTCGACCTCCAAAACGACCCCTTGAAGCATCCACTGTGTAGCTGCCCCTGCCTCGGCCCCGTCCTCCTGAAAAGAGTATTTCAATCACAATAAAATTACAATCAGATCATGTAAGAGTCACTTGTTTTCCATCCTGCACATTCATAGAGAGATTAGACATCAAAATTTAAAAATAGATATTGAGTAGGATGGTAGAAATTATATGTGCTAACTAGAATTTATAGATCTTACAAAATAGAAAGCAAAGCACAATGACAGAAAACAGTTGCATAAAAGTTCTTTCCAACAAATTGTGGTGATAACAATGCATTTTTTGAAACACATACAGAAATAAGCACACTGCAATAAGGCTGATCCAGTCTCATAACCTAGTATTACATGACAGACACAAATTCTAGCATTGCACCAAGTTCACATGAGAAGCCACCAATGTAGAAATCAATTTTAAAATTTAAAACTGGCATTAAAGTGAAAACATGGCATGATATAGATATCAACAAAAAGAGGATAAGGAATAAACAGCATACTTCCTGCATGGAATGGGATGTTGCTATTCGGTCTTCGCTCTTCAATGTAAACCTGCCGCCCAGCAACATGTGCAGTGCCCGCCTGAATGGATATGTTATACTAGTTAATGCATAAATATATGAACAATATACATATGGGAATAACATATCAGCCAAAAAAAGAAGGTAACAAGGAACTAAAAACTGAATCGATGTGTTCTTAGTAAGTTCAGAATTGGGAGCAACAATTCAGCCCCTGAGCTCCTTCATTAAAAAGGAGAAGACTCCATCATGAATGGAATCTACATCACTATTTAGACCAACGTCTTATAATACAGAAATAGTCCTAACAGAAGCAGAAATCAGAGATCCTACTAGGTCAGAAAAAATATAAGAGAATTGATGATCATTAAAAAATATCCACCATCCGCACCATCATCAAAAGAAGATGGTAAGCAAAAACATAAAGACCTCTAATAAAAAGTAGAAAGATGAAAGAATATTTAAAATTGGAAAAAGTGAGCCAAAAAGGAAGATAAACTGGGACCTAATTTTTCTTTCATTATTAGACAAACAAAAAGCCCAGCATTGAATATGAGTACAAAAAACTCCACAGTAACCTAATAAAATGATTCCAGGAAAAAAGAATAAAGCAAAATAGAAAAGCTGTTTTGAGCTTTTAATATATGACCAGACCTTGACTGCATTATGAACACCTGTCATATCTTCAAATTCAACAAATGCATAACATACACCGACATCCTGCATATAATTTTAAAGGAATTAGCACAATAGACTAAAGGAAAAATAACCTGTCAAAAAACACACAAACTAGTGTACCTTGCGACTTCGAATGACAACACCATCTTCTACAATATTGCCAAAGTTCTTGAATTCCTCTTCAATTTCAACTTCAGATATGGTAGTTGGCAAATTTCTCACATATACAGACCTTATTTCATCTAAAATATTCAATCAAATTGGCAACAGTACTAAGTGCTTAAAAAGCAGAAATCATAAGAGTAATAAAACAAAAAGTATAAATTTGTCAGCTCACAGTTTTGACATTAAAAGCCAAAAAAGTTCATTTATTTCATTGTGCAAAAGACAACTATCCAAAGAGCCATAACAAAGCCAATTATATTTAATCTTGTCATTTACATGATTTATTAAAAAATGTCTATTACTGCATGAGTGTTAAAACATAAAAGAAGTTAACTACTAACCTTCATCTTCTGCAGCTGAAATCTCCTCAACTATGTCTGCTCCAGACCATTCAAATGAATTTGTTGTCATAATCGCTCGTTGAGTGGTGGGCTTTGAAGCATGATTCCAATCTGACGTAGGTAGCGAATTTTTGTTAAAAGAAGGCTGGGAAGCAACTGAAGGTGCAGATTGTCCCTTAGCAACACGTAACTTACGATGAAAAATAAAAGAAAAAAAATGTGAGACAAAATGTAAGATGAATCTCTAATCTGTGCATAAATATATATATATACATGTATATAGCATCCAAGTATGAATGAAATTAACATCACTGCCAAGTATAGAAACATACAATAGAAGCATAAGTGTGTTTTTGGAGCTCTCCGATTGGTTCCTCAACAGAAGCAGGCAATTGGTCCTGTAAACTGTTCCCTGCGTTTTGAAGTGAACCATTTGACTCAATTGGATTTTCCTTCAAAATATTTTCAGATTCAGGAACTTGCTGCAACCGTTGCTCCTGAAAAGTGTAGTTGTCAATTGGACCATTTACCTTGGCATCAGCAGGAGCAACAAAGTCCCTGGCCTGGGTTTCGCCACCCAACACATAATTTGGAACTGAAAACCAATCATTTCATAAGTAAAAGAACTTTTAAATTAAATTTTTTTTTTTCTTTTGCACATGCAGAAGATAACCTAATGTCTCAGATAAAACAGTAGCAACCAAATCCATAAGACTGCACAAAAACAGTTCATTTTCAAATGTTCATTGCATATAAACCCTCAGGCAGCCAATACCACGAATATTGATTACTAATTAGAAATGTATGTCAAACCATCAATAATATCATTTAAACTCGGTAACGTAGAACACAGGATTTATATCAAAGAAAATGATAACATTACTTAATTGCTTCCACCCTAGCAAATCCTGCCCCTCAATAAGAATCTAGCTTTCCACATTTAGCAATTCAAGCAGCATCATGATACCTGACTCTGAAACTACAGTAGAAGCATCAAGTTTGCAGTCAAGATTATTCTGGGCCAATAAGACAGCTGGATGATGGTGAATTGGTTCCTCATCAATGAAGTGAAAAACATCATTCAGAACAAAATAGCCCTTCTCTTGAGGAGCAAGGAAAAATGTTTGCACAAATTTCCGTCTGCCAGTAAAATTCTTCACTTGCACAGAACCAGAAACCATTACAAGAACACCTCCATTCCATGATTCCAGCGAGTGCCCTGTCCTTATCTTGATTCCAGTATAATTAAGAGACATAATAAGTGCATGAATTTTCTGGTAAACCAAAAAAGGAAAGAATCAAGTTACCAAATGCCCTGTTTAACAAATTCTCAATCACTGAAAAAAACCTATCATACACATGCATAGCCTCACTCAAAATGCAGGGAGGGGGGAGCCAAAGGAAAAATGTCTTCTCAAAACAATAAGAAAGATGCAAAAGCAGACATGAATATCAACTCGCCAAATGGCTCTGAAACATTTCACAAGCACAAGGCCTCTCAATGCATTGAGAAACATCATACTCAAACTTTACGGGACCATTCAGCAGTGCATACAATTCTAGTAAAGTACTGCTATTTAAGCTTGTTTGATGATATAACATTAGACATGGTTACACCTAGCCAAACACGTTAATTACTCATTTTTCAATTTGGCTCATGATAAAAAGACATTTGTCAAATTAGACGTTTAAGTTGTAAAGCAGGATGGCTAACCCAGAGCAACTTTCATACTGTGTATAATAATGTATAAATCATGACCACATTACTTAGCCTAAAAACGGCCAAAGCTTAAAAGAGCTTATCGAAATAAGCAACAGAATGCACATTAGAGCCTCCATTTGTCCACAAATAGTAATCACGTTCTATAATAGGCAACTCTTAAAAAAATAACACCTATAGGAATTCATAAATAAGAAGAGGGTTTCACACTTAATATTTCTCAAAACCTAACTAAAAATAACTTCCACCCATCAATCCTTCAACAGTTATATGAAGGAGAACACATGCATACAAACATATGTAAGTAAAGAGAGAGCGAGATAGATACAAGCATTGTAGTGGCATTGTCTCTGTTAGTGCCATCAATACGAAGCATAGTGCTGGCATCACTATAGAACTGGTGAACAAGTTCTGGTTGTTGCTGTAGAAGCCGATAGTATTGCCCTACAAAATAAGTCCCAACCTACAACAAAACATTAAACAAATGAATAAAAATGCACCTTTATGCCCAAAAAAAAAAAAGGGTAAAGAAAAAGGGAAAACAAACCTCAGCAGCAGTGACAGGGATGGGATAAGGAGTCGCCATTTTGGAAAATAACAAGGAAAACCCAGCAAAACTCTAATCTTGAAAATGACACCCAGATATATAGATCCACAAAATGCACCCTCCTAAAAGATCTGCAATATCATCAAAATTACTATAAAAAAAAAACCTCTGTACAACCCACACTGTATACGTAATATGTATGCACAGATGAAGGGTAAAGATCTGGCAAAAAAATAAAGGAGAGGGAGATGGGGGGAACAGAAAGCGAAGGGAGGAAGAAGACACCTGGTTGGATGATTGAGGGGGGGGGATTGGAGATATTGAAGAGAAAGTTTGGATTTTTTTCGTTTTTTGTTGTTTGTTTGTTTGTTTTTTTTTTTTTTTTTTTTTTTTGGGGGGGGGTGGGGGTTTCCGTTTTCAAGTGTTTGAAGAGCAAATGAGTGGGACTTTTCTTCGTCTCTTTCTTTTTCTTTTTTTTTTCTTTATTTTTTGTCAGCCGTCAAAAATAAAAATTTAAAGAAAAAAAAAGTGCTTTCATTTTTTTGGCTTTCTTTCTGCCCAATTATAATAGGCCAAAATGAAACCAACTTTGATAAATTTTTTTATTTGCTATTTCAGTAGCTTTACTATTTTAAAGTTTAAGTTGGGCAGTGAAACTTTATTAAGAACTCATTTTTCTCCGTATAAGATTTGAATTCAAAATCGTATTTAAAGGAATTCACTCGTATTTAGAGTCAATAATATTCAAAATCAATAATATTAACTCTTAAATAATTTAATTTAATCTAAAAAGAAATATAAAAATAGTAAATTTTTCTAACAATTAATTTAAAGATTAACATTATGTATGAATTAAGAGAAATATAACGGGAATGTAAGAAAATAAGAGAAAAATTAGATATTTTATTATTTAACTATTAAAAGTTAACAAAGTGGGAAGAGAATTGAAGGGAAATTATTCCCTCCTCATTCCCTTTAGATAATATGAAATTGATTACACCCTAAAGTGGATGTAAAAGATTTTAACTCCAAAATATATTGTAATTTAAAGTTTTATTTCCTTTTTAAACATTTCTTCTTCTTTTCTCTTTATTAATTAATTTTAAGTTATCAAACATAACAAAGTTTATAATTTTTATTCTCTTTCCTTCCCCTCCCTTCCCTTCCCTTCCCTTCCCTTCCTTTCCCTTTAAAATATTTTCCCTTCTTTTTTTTCTAGAGTTATCATGCATAATGTAAGGGCCGTTTATTTTGTAAAAAATAAAAATAAGAATCAAAATCAAAATTAAAATAAACAATTTCGATTCCTATTATTTTGTTGGCTATAGGAATGAGAATTGATACCATCTAGAATGTTTCCACCTAATTAGGGGTCCTCCACCTCCCTAAATAGAAACACATGGACAAAGGAGAAGACATATTCGACCAAGGAACTACCTCAAAGAGGAATCCTAACTGAAGTAAGAGCACTCTCCCACAAGGATTCCTATTCCTCTCAGGTTTGAATATCACTATATATAACACCATATACCCCTCATTAGAGGACATCTCATTCACACATACTCAAGTTATCTTTCATCCACCCGCTTTTTATTCTCTAACTTAGGCATCGGAGTGTTTGTGGGGATTCCCCCCACCTCTCACCTTACCCTCTGTTCAGTGCTTTGCAGGACATTCAGCCCAGGAGTCCCGAAAACCAGTTATCAAGTGGTGCCATCTGTGGGAAACTCCTTGGAAAAAGTCATTCATTCACTTGCTAAGCTAAAGACACTTTCACCATGACTTTCAGCCCACCTCCGGCCTAAATTCCTGAGGGCGGCACCAATCCTTCTGCACCCATCCTTTCGACTGACCTTTCAAGCCCTTTCCCAGTAATAATACCACCGCCCACCTTGCAGCTTGTTGGGGCCACATTCGGTCATACATCTTTACCTCCGAAAAATACTTCGAGATACCCGTCTTTGGGAACAGATCTCCCATATTACGCTCCGCTGCAGCACCATCGATCAATACCCTCAATACCTTTTCCAAGCCTACTAGAAACACCAGCAATAACCAATCCAAACCTAAACACAATAACCCAAACACTCGGCCTTGACTAAGCAAGCAAAGATGTCATGATAAAAAATATTCAGGCACAAATAACCTTGATGCAACAACAACTAAGCGTTATAATACAGAGCGAGCATACTGAACTAGCTCCAAATAATGATAATGCAGCACCCCGACAGGCTCTAGGGACAAGCACAGGGAAGGGTAAAGCACCAGAAGGGGAGTGTAGTTCGTCCATCCCAGCTCTCGATGATTCGAAATTAGCACAAAAGGTTGAGGAAGCAATGAACAAGGCCTGGACTAAACTTAGAAAGGAAGAAGAATGGGTGATGGATAGCAGAACTCCGTTTGTCAGCAAAATAATTCAAACAAAGATTCCTAGTAAGTTCAAAATCCCGCAGCTCGATCAGTACGATGGGATAAGAGACCCTATTAGTCATATATCTACTTTTCGAACAAAGATGCTACTCCAGAATGTGAACGATGGAATCATGTGTAGAGTCTTCCCAAGTACACTCATAAAAAGCGCCTAAAAATAGTTTCATCGGCTCCCAGAGAATACTGTCACCAAATCAGGGGAGGAAAATTCGTGAAAATTGGTAATGCCTTTAATTAAGACGTCAAAGACACATTAAGGAACGTCCTTATTAGACATTCAGAAGATTTTGCTTCTCAAGCCTTTGAGATCATCGATGTGGACTCGCGGGTTGCCTGTCACTGCCTAAACATCAAACCAGGGGCCAAGCCAGTAGCATAGAAGAAAATAACTTTCGCCTACGAAAGATAAAAGATCATTGCCGAGGAAACAGCGAAGCTTTTAGCAACAACATTCATTAAAGAGGTTACTCACTCGGACTGGGTAGCCAACGTAGTACTGGTCAAGAAAGCAAATGGGAACTACATAATGTGTGTAGACTACACCGACCTCAACCAGGCATGCTCCAAAGACAGCTACCTGTTACCAACGATTGATCAGCTCATCGATTCCACCGCTGGCCATGGCCTATACAGCTTCGTAGATGCGGCCCAAGGTTATCACCATATCTCCATGAAGAAAGAAGACCAGGAGGAAAACGTCATTCATCACACACGAAGGGTTGTACTGCTATAAGGTGATGCCCTTCGAACTAAAAAATGTCTGAGCCACATACCAAAGAATGATGAACCAAGTCCTTCAGAGCCAGATTTGGACCAGCGTGGAGGTATATGTGGATGACATCATCATCAAAAGCAAGCACTCTGAGCACCACCCAGCGGACGTGGATCAAGTCCTCCAGTTATTAAGCCAATCCAGGATCAAGTTGAATCCTGATAAATGCATCTTCGGAGTCCAAGCAGGCAAATTCCTGGGGTTCATGATTTCCCACCGAGGCATTGAAGCCAACCCAGAAAAAATGGAAGCCATACTCAACATGGCAGCACCAAAGAGCATTCATGATATACAAAAGCTAAACGGAAGAATAACTGCACTGGGGCACTTTATTTCTTGCTCAGCTAAGCGATGTCTACCATTGTTCCGAGCTCTCAAAAGATTTGTAAGTTTCAATGGTCCGCTGATTGCCAAGCAGCATTTAAAGAAATTAAAAGATTCTTATCTTCCCCACCATTAATCAGCCGTCCAATACCGAATGAGACCTTATACTTATACCTATCCGTTGGTCGAGAATGCATCACCTCAGTACTGATAAGGGAAGATGGAAGCCAGCAAAGCCCTGTCTACTATGTCAGCAAGATGCTCCGAGGACCTGAAGTTCGATACCCCATGCTGGATAAATTAGCCTTAGTTATGGTTCATACTTCTTGAAAGCTTCGTCACTACTTCCAAGCTCACCATATCGTGGTTTGGTCCCGTTTTCCACTGCGCAAAATATTACAGAGACCAGAGACTTCAGGCAGGCTAGTACAATGGTCGGTCTTACTCGACGAATTCGATATTGATTACGAACCTCGACAGCAGATGAAAGCCCAGGCCTTAGCGGATTTTTTACAAGAAATGGCTCTGGAAGATATAACCTTGAACAAGATGCTAGAATGGAAGCTCTATGTCGATGGAGCATCCTCAACTCACGGTTTCGGCGCAGGAATAATCCTCAGGGGACCACATAAAGTTCATATCCAGTACGCAGTCTGCATAGAGTATAACGCCACCAATAATGTGGCTGAATATGAAGCACTCATTACAGGGTTAAAGCTAGTCGCGGAAGTCAGGGCCGAACACCTCATTATACACTCGGATTCCCAACTAGTAGTCAACCAAGTCAGCGAAGCATTTCAAGTCAAAGATGCCTGTATCGCCAAGTACGTAGACAAAGCCAGGTGACTTTTGTAACATATCGAGCAAGACGGAGGCCAATGGAATATCGTCCAGATTCCCAGAGAAGACAACGATGAGGCCGATTACCTTGTTAAATCTGCAGCCGAGAACAGTTAAGCATTTAGGGATATGGATTTCACCAAATCACTCACCAATCCCAGCACAGAGGATAGTGAAATTTTTAGAACACAAGCAATCTCGAAATGGATACAGCCCATCATCCAATATCTCGAACATGGCATACTTTCGGAAGACAAGCTGCAAGCTCGGAAGCTCAAAGCCAAAGCAACACACTATTTCATCCACCAAGGGGAACTCTATCGAAAATCCCTCTCACACCCTTGGTCGAAATGCGTTTCCCCAGAGGAGGGAAATTATATACTAAGAGAAATCCATGAAGGAATCTGTGGTGCACACGAGTCCCACTATTCGCTCACTAGAAAGGCCCTGCTCCAGGGGTATTACTGGCCCACCATGTCCAAGGATGCCCAGCAGCTAACACAATCATGTCACCAGTGCCAGCACCACGCCCGACTTAGCCATAAATCTTCTCGGTCTCTGTATCCCATTGGCAGCCCATGGCCTTTCGCCATGTAGGGGATGGACATCTTAGGTCCTTTTCCTTTATCTACCTCACAGAAAAAGTTCTTAATCATGGCCACTGACCATTTCACGAAATGAGTAGAAGCAGAAGCAGTCCCAACCATCAAAGAAGCCCGGATACATCACTTTTTCTGGAAGGAAATCATTTGCAGATTCAGCATCCCCCACACTTTAATTACAGACAATGACAAACAGTTTGACAACCACAAATTCAGAAGTTTCTACTGAGACCTTGGCATAAAACTACGCTTCACCTCAGTAGCTCACCTGGAGATGAACGGACAAACTGAGGTCATAAACAGAATCCTCATGCAAAGGTTGAAGAAAAGACTCAATGATAAAAAAGGAACTAGGTCAAAGAGCTGAATAATGTAATCTGGGCCTACAGAACCACACCCCGATCATCCACTGGAGAAACGCCGTTCAGAATAACTTACGGCATGGATGCAGTAATTCCAATAGAGGTTGGGTCCCCAAGCTACTGGGTAAGCCAAGACCTCGGCCACGCCGTCAATAAAATCAACACACGAATATGCCTTAACATACTTGAGGAACGAAGAGAACAAGCGGCAGAAACGGCAGAGGCACATCGTCAAAGGATAACTCGATACCACCATCTGCGTAAACCAATAGAGAATTTCAGGACGGGTGACTGGGTACTCAGAAGAGCAGATATAGGTAAAGGCACCTCCGGTACCGGCAAGTTAGGCCCTAATTGGGAAGGTCCGTATCAGATCTCAGAATGCACAACAAAGGGGGCGTATAAACTAAGAGAGAGAGGAGGCAAAGAACTATCGAGGTTCTAGAACTCAGACTCCCTCAAAAAATATTATCAGTAATCTTGTATTCGAGCATATAATTTGATTCAATGAAAACTATCTTTATTGATAAAGAATATCTTTACAACTGATTGTTAAAAAAAAAAAAAGAGATACATAAAACCTATCTACTATAGTATCTTTACACCCGGACCCCCCATCCCAGAAACTGAGGGGGAAGCATCATTAACAGCCTCTGGATGCTCACCAGACCCAGCTATAGCAACGGCCTCTTTAGACTCCCTCACAGAAAAGGAACTGGCCTTTCGACGGGCGTCATCCTCTGCAGCAAGCCTTGTAAGATCGGCTGGGGTTATCCGATCTAAGGCCCCCAGATCCAATCCTGAGTCTTGAGAGAGCAAGATCCTTTTAAATTCAGCCCGGTAAGCCTTGAGAAACCCCCCTACCATGCTCTGATATGTCTTCTTATCATTGGCACGAGATTTCTTAAGCTCAGCTAGCCTCTCATGAAGTCCAGCAATCTGAAGATCCTGCTCCTCGATCCTCCTTGTCAGCTGGGCCTGGCTATGTTCCAGTTCAGAAACCTTCTTCTGATTCACCTTCGTGTCAGATTTAGCCTCCGCGTATCTTGTTTGGCAGTGCTCCAGAGCTGCTTTGGTGCTATCTAGTTTTTTCTCAAAATCTATAGCGATCATCCCCACCTCCGTTTCCTTCAAGCTGTACTGGCTCTTCAAGTAGAAGTACTGATCCTTAGCCAGCAGCAAGGCCTGAGTCATCTGCAAAAAACAACTAAACAACTTAGCCAAAATCCCACTACAAACAGTTATATCAAGTACTAGAAACTCCATTACCTCCAGTGACTGGCCGATCATAGAATCGAGCAACCCGTCTGGTCCCTTGTCTGACCAACGCTGCATGTCTTCGGGTAACTGCAGTGACTCAACGTACTGGTCCCGTACTTGACTGTTGGAGATGCTCGGGGGCTTCATCTTTTTCAATATCTAACCTCGCATATTCGGACAACTAGATAATCGGGGATGTTGGACATAAATCTCTTCGTCCAGCCCCTCCACATCTGACTCTGCTTTGATCAGTCGCCTTTTCCATCGTTCGACCCGCTCCGGCCGCTCACCTTCCATTGTTGCTTTGCCCTTAGGATCGATAGGAACGACCTTCGGAGCAGCGGGAGCCTCAGCTTCAGGGGAAGGATAATCCCGGCACTCCTCCACTGCAGTTGGCTCATCTACTAGGGAAATCCAACCTGCAAAATCAAAAAAGTCAGCCATCTACAAATGGAAAGATAAGACTAGTTAGACAAAACAAAACTCAAACAAAATTCATACCAGGGCAATGGTCGTGACTTGGACAGACTCTTCATAGATACCTCCGGGATGCATCCTCTGCGGATCGAGCTTCAGCGAGTCTGTCTAGATGTAGCCACAAAACTAATTCCGTATCCGGATCGAAAAGTTTCACTGGATGGTTCACTTTGTGACACTCGTCCGACCATATCCTCCGAACATCCAGGAAGTCCGATTGATGCTCCACAATAAAAAAATGGTATCTCCACTTCTTATGAAGATCTGGAAATTTAACAAAAAGGGAATGGTTGGGTACGACCGAAAGGGAGAACATCAGCTCTCCCTTCTTCCTAGTCAGCCTATACAAATACCAAAGGACGTCTAGATCGAGAACCCTACCCTCCTCATGCATTAGCTGGATGAACCCGATCAGTATCCGATAACTATTCGGATGAAGCTGATCAGGCGCAATGTTATTTCTATTAAGGAAATCCTTGATAAAGGGATCCAAGGGAAATTTTAGACCCCTCTCTAACTGGTCGAAGTACACCACTAATCTACTTAGCCCCGATATAGGGGTATAGGCCCTAAACCTTTTATCTACAGTATGGAGGGCATAATCGGCGGGGATGCAGAACCGCCGTCGGTACCACCCTAGCAATTCATTATCTACGTTGAACACAAAGAGGTCAGAGCTAATCTCTTCCCAAGGAGCCATAGCAAAGAAGGGAACGAAAACCCAATGACAAAAAAAAGAGGGGCAAAAAAGAGAAGGAAGAAATGATGAAAGAATCACCTGGCAACCTCAAGCGAGAGTTATGGTAGGAAGGAATAAAAATGGTGGATGCAGTAGAAACGCAGCAAAAACAGAATGAAAGAGTGAAAGAAAGCAAAATGTGCCAGTTAGCAAATGCAACAGTATTTATAGAGACATGGAAGGACCTGGAAGCACGCCATTAACTACCCCCATTATTACTGCTCTCCTCCCTAGACCACCAAGGGCCTATTGGGAATAAAAAAACCCATTAGGCGAAGAGTCGCGATGACGGTTGTATGAGCGTTTTGATCACTGACACACGAAACGACGCATCAATCACATGAAACTGTGTTGAAATGAAATCACCCTGTGTTAGCCCACTCACATTTTTGAATGGGCCGCTCCATCAAGCGAATCAGGAAACGTTCCAAGCATCACTCCTAGACCATTCCATATAAAGTCCAGTGACTGAAGCTGGCACCCTCAGGTCACTTCCGCAGTACTGAGGATCCGAGCATGTAAGCCTCGCGCCCCTGTGCCGAGCATCTAAGTCTCGCTCACACAAAGTCCAGTGACTGAAGCTGGCACCCTTAGGTTGCTTCCGTAGTACTGAGGATTCGAGCATGTAAGCCTCACGCTCCTGTGCCGAGCATCTAAGTCTCGCTCACATAAAGTCCAGTGACTGAAGCTGGCACCCTCAAGTCGCTTCCGTAGTACTGAGGATCCGAGCATGTAAGCCTCGTGCCCCTGTGCCGAGCATCTAAGTCTCGCTCATATAAAGTCCAGTGACTAAAGCTGGCACCCTTAGGTCGCTTTCATAGTACTGAGGATCCGAGCATTTAAGCCTCGCGCCCCTGTGCCGAGCATCTAAGTCTCGCTCATATAAAGTCCAGTGACTGAAGCTGGCACCCTCAGGTCGCTTCCGTAGTACTGAGGATTCGAGCATGTCAGCCTCGTGCCCCTGTGCCGAGCATCTACGTCTCGCTCATAAAGTCCAGTGACTGAAGCTGGCACCCTCAGGTTACTTTCGTAGTACTGAGGATCCGAGCATGTAAGCCTCGCGCCCCTGTGCCGAGCATCTAAGTCGCTCACATAGTCCAGTGACTGAAGCTGGCACCCTCAGGTCACTTTCGTAGTACTGAGGATCCAAGTATGTAAGCCTCGCGCCCTTGTGCCGAGCATCTACAAATCCAATAGTAACTGGTTCCGTCTTGTCTTAAAATGAACGGGTTAATCTATTGCGTTGATCATACTCCCTCATTAGGTACCCCAGTTCTACAGATTACAATTCGATGACAAATCAACCAAAGATACTCGGCACCAAGCTCTGCTTATTACGACGAAGGTTGGCCACCTCAGCTCACTTGCATCTTATCACCCGTATAGAGGCACCACCACATCTTACTCGGACGCAACGGACATAAATATCCGCATACTCCAGGGGGGGACTCTTGATACCATATAGAATGTTCCCACTTAATTAGGGGTCCTCCACCTCCCTAAATAGGAACATATGGACAAAGGAGAAGACAGATTCGACCAAGGAACTACCTTAAAGAGGAATTCTAACTGAAGTAGGAACACTCTCCCACAAGGATTCCTATTCCTCCAAGGTTTGAGTATCACTATATATAACACCATATACCCCTCATTAGAGGACATCTCATTCACACATACTCAAGCTATCTTTCATCCACCCGCTTTTTATTCTCTAACTTAGGCATCAGAGTGTTTGTGGGGATTCCCCCCACCTCTCACCTTACCCTCTGTTCAGTGCTTTATAGGACGTTCAACCCAGGAGTCCTGGAAACCAGTTATCAAGAATGTAATTCCTTTGTCAATGGAAAATAATTTTTTGTTCCTTTTAAAATTAAATCAATTATATATTAAACAAAAATTTAAATATTAATATTTATAAATAATATATATAAATTAATAAAAATATATATTAAATGTTTGAATAAAAAATATTTATTAAAAGTAAATAATTTTTTTAAATTATAATAATATTTTTATAAATAAATATTTTTAAAACATTTTATAACACATAATAACAATATTAATTTTTAATATATAAAAATAATTACAAAAATAAATTTCTTATAAAAAAATTTCAATTATTAAATGATATTTTATTTTTATTCTCGTTGCTATAATCAAAAACCTTTTTTAAATTTTCATTATTTTTTCCATCGTGATTCTGAATCTAATGTACAAGTAAAACGTCCCCAAGTTATTTTTCTTTGTAATATTATGTCTATTTCTTAATAAAATTATGAGCTAAATATAAAATATGCTGACGATTATTAGCGTATAAAATTTAATTTTATCTATAACATTAATTTAGTGAGACTACATACTATGCCATGCTCCGACTTAAATCAGAATTGTTAAGTTTTATAGAATGCAAGATTGGATTAGGTATGGTTATAAATATTTTCAAAAGAAAAAAAGGTATGGTTATACATAAAGTTTGGAAAATATTATTAAAGTATGTCCTAGCAAAAAAAATAAATAGTCAAATAATAATTTTTTTTTTTTTAAAATTTGAGATAGAATTCAATTTTTACAATGTAAGGACTTTTTTTTTTTTATTGTATAATTCATCTAAAATTAGATGATATGACATCTCAGTTAAATAAAAAAAATAATATTAAATGGCATAATTTGTATTGACATGAAATGCATTTTAAAATTTTTATTTCTTTTTTTAAAGGTAATAATGTAATGTTAAAATATAAAATTTTGTTTAAGTGATAAATATATCCTCATTAAATATTTAAAAATTTTAAAAACTAATTGTTATATAGAGTTGACTTAAACATTTTTTTACCATTATTCAAAATATATTTCAGGATCAAATATATTTTTTAAAAGATATGACCATAAAGAAGAAATGACTTTGCTAGAATTTTGTCCATACCAAGCATTCTGACTTTACTTGGATACTAACAAAATAAATTAATTGGTTAATAATAATATTTAATTTATATAATTATTGTTCAAACCTCACATCTCAGCATAGTAAAACATATGACTCAACTCCTATCTCATTCAATTACTTGAACTTTTGCTACCTGATGTTCTTGTTATAAACATTAATAAATAAAGAGAAATAAATATTTTTATAACTATTTCAAAATTGACTAACTAAAACAATTCATGTGATATTTATATTATTTTTTCATACAATTTTTTTTTCCTGGATTACATGAAATAATTAGAGCATGATTTTAAATTATCATAACCATGAAAAACTCAAGTATTTTTTTTAATTTTTTTTTAAATAATGGAAAACAACATCTCTTTTTTTCCAAAGCTATATGATTGTTTAATTGTTTATATTAAAAAAGTTGCTAAGAAAAATGCATTAATAGAAATGTGCATTTTTTTATTTTCAAAAAATTATTTTATTATTTTAAAAATAGAAAAACAAAAATAAAATTTATGAAATAATAGATACTTAACAATACTAAAACATTTTAATGGAATAAGATAGATAAATTTTAAAATTAAAATTTTCCTCTCACGCCACTTTCTTATTAGTTAGTGAACAAAACATGTCTATGATTTTTCTTCTGTGTTTCTTCCTATTATATATGCAAGATTTTAGGCTATATAAATTGTACTTTCCTTTACCTCCAATTTCTATATATTTTAATGTAGTATGGACGTAACCTTACAGTCAATGTATTAAAAGTTAAATTGGTAATTGTATCTTGCATTAATTAATTTGTGCCAATTTAATTTGGCACAATTTGTGCCAAAAGGATTTATTTAAAAAAAAAAAAATTATGTTTCAGTTTATGATTATATGATGGAAACTGCAATTCTTACCATTGGTTACAAGCTATTTCTGGTTATATTAAGTAATGGCTGTACAATGATATTAATCAGTCAAAGGCAAAAAAATATATATATATAGAACATGAACATAGGGTTGACCTCAAGCAACAGTGGTAATTGGCGAGTAAAATTCTCATATCATATGGTATTGATTACCAGAAATCACAAGCTTACCAGAAATAAAACCATGAAATTTCCATTAACAACATTGGGGAAAAAAGGGGAAGTCAGCTATACAAAATCAGAAATGGAAAGAGATTTTGCAGAGTGCCAAGTCACTGCATTTTGTTGAATTATATAAATTGTTTCCTTTCCTTTCTGCTCTGATTGAGTTCAATGTTCACTTATATCCCTTCAGATACCAGTATCTTTCACCCCCAACAAGTTCATGATTTCTTGCCTTGTGCCAAGCTCACTCGCATTGCTCGTCCCTCCAGTTCCTGCATCACCAACAAATAGCAAGTGATTATTTTTGTTCTGATAACTTGATATCTATCAGACTCAGCAAATGTTGTGAAGGCAAGTGAAACTATACCACTCCATTAAGTGATTCAAGAGCATTCTCCATCTCTGATTTCGTAGAGTAGCATACGAAACCATAGCCTCGCGACCTTCCTGTCTCTCCATCATACAGAACTCTTGCTCCAACAACATTTCCATATTCTTGAAAAGCTTGTGTCAAGCTTTCAGATGTTACAGACCATGATAAGTTGCCAACAAAAAGCTTGTATTCTGTTTCTGGATATAAAGGTTCTTTGGGTTTAGGTTTGTCAGAAAAGTTCACCCTCAAGATCCTACCCATGTATTGCTGTACAAAGGAGAAAATTTTTTCATTTTCTTCAAGTGCACATACAGAAACACATAATGTCAGATACAGGATCAGGAGAATATAGTTCTTACACTTCCATCAAGATTTTCAATTACTGCATTACAATCTTCGACACTGCTCATTGTAACGAATGCAAAACCTCTACTCCTTCCTGTTTCTCTGTTGTAAAGAACCTAGAACAATTTGCATTGTTTAGCATCAGAATCTCCAGTTACCAAGGTAACGCAATAAATAATAATGCTTTTATGTTTGGACTGCATAAGAGAGGCAGCGTGTTGCACATATTAACATCGACAGGGTTTCAAACTTTGCATGGGTGCCTATGAAGAGAAGTGGCCGATAGACCATTCCTCACCAGCTATGACTATCAAATTTTAAGTTAGCTCAATCAAGCATTAGAATCACAACTAGGAAAAGCAAGTGCAGAGACTGAACTTGCTTGCCAACAAGGTTATATTGTAGGACATCAATTAGTAAAAGTTATTTCAATAAACAACATGCCAGGCTGACATAGATAGTTATCTATCAAAATCGATCAAAGCATGGGCAACCCTTTGATCTAAACATGAAATTAACAGTGAATCTCAGCATTAGACCCCATGATACGTTTAGCATAAGATAGCAGATGATTTATTAACAAAATGATACGTTTCATGATATTGCAGGATAAAAATACCTCAACAAGCTCAGGAGTACCATAATCTTGAATAATTCCAGCAAGCTGAGCACTGTCAACATTATATGGCAAATTCCCAAAATAAAGCTTGGTATTGATAGTTGCTGCCTCAGAGGCATCAGCTTCTGCTTCACCTTCTTCAGCGATTTGCTGCTGTTCATCCTCTTCAACCGGAGCAGCTACTGCTGCTTCCTCTTGAGCAACAGCTGCAGATATTAATCTTGGCACAGTACGACAAGTCAATGCGACCAGTGATAGAGATTCAGTAACACAAGAGCGATGAAATATAGAAGCTACAGCAAGTCGAGCCGAAGGAAGTTTGAGCAGAGAATCTGAAGGGAAGTGTTTAGAATTTATACATTTAAGGGTGTGGATGGATGGTGAAAAAGATGAGCCTATGGCCGCGGCAGCGGTGGCAGCCATGGTGGTGGTGGTGGTGGTTTTTTCAGTTACTGAAGAAAGGGTGTGATGGTGAAGGAGAGACTAGAAAGTTGGGTGGATATGTGACGCTACAATTTAAGGTGATGTGGGCAGATTGTGTCCAATGACATTGGTTGAGAAGTATGTATGGGGATAAGGCTGTGAAGTTGTTGAGTTTTGGATCAGTGGCATTCGGCTTAAATAGTGGTCTTTACTCTTTAGAGACTTTTAGCTAGTGATGATAGGACAAAAGCTCACTTCATTTTCTTTTTTTTTTTTCTAAGTTATTTACATTTATAGTACCTAACTTTACCTATTTATTCTATAATAATATTTAATATTCTATTACAATAATATTTAATATTATAATATTTAATATTCAATCGGTCAGTTAAAATTTTGTAACATTTTATTTAAGATTCGCTAAACTATCTAATATCATTTTTCGGTAATTGATAATGATATAATACCAATAAAGATACTGACATGTCAAAAAATTTCCACATGTAAAGATGAAACAGATGGTGCCTATTACTCTCTCCTCACAACTGCAAGTATTCTCCCAGCTTTCCAGAGAAGTTTTACCATTCTTTCGAAAGCTTTGATGCATAGATTAGATATAATTTTTCTATTAAGGGCATCTGCAATGTGGGTTGAATAGATGGTGTAATACCTTTCATCACACTGTCTCTATTGTAATGGGTTTGTTGGCCATGATGTGTGTCATAGATAACACGTATCATGGCTGCTTTTTCTAGCTTTGGTCAATTTTTTACAGCTTTTTTTTTTTTTTTAAGTTTTACAATATAATTGTTGTAATTATATAGCTTTGGTCAGCTTTTTCCAGTTTAAGTAATATAATTACTAGCAATAAAAAAAAAATTTGGCAAATTCTTTTTAAATATTTTGAGTTTTTGGAAATTAATAAAAAAATTTTGAAGGTAACAAATTAATTTTTAAATATTATTGAAATCATTTTTTAGAAAATAAATTTATTTATTTATGAGATATATATTAAAAATTATTAAAATAAATATATAATTTGATAATGGATCTATAGTATTATATATTTTTTTTAGTATAACCTATACTAAAAAAAAAGTATACTAGAAGAGAAGATAATAAAATAACGATATGATATAGGTATTATACTCTTTAAAGTGTAAAGTGTAAACCATTGTGGATGTTTTAATAAACAACAAGCTTCTTTGTCTCTTTCACCATCTCCTCGTGTGGCTCTTCCTATTATTGCATCCATTGGAGGACTCTGACTACCACTCCAGCTCAACTTCTGGCTAATGATGGTGGAAACGTACAAATGCATGGTAGAAAAGCATTACCAGTCCTCTAATCACTTTCAAGAGTAGTCCATCTCCAAGATTTATAGGAAACTTGCATTTATAATCATTTATGATAACTTGCTTGTGGAATCTTTGAGTTTAAGCCCTACAACGAACCAACAAAAAGCAAAATGAGAGATGAGGAGGATCCTCACAAACTCTTTGATACCTAAGTCAGAGAATGTATAGAGAGAGAGCTTAAAGAGATAAGAAGAACAATGAGTATCAGATAATATAATAAATGAGAATGAAAGATATGAGGTCCTATTTATAGAGATAGTAATGTTCAAACCTGAGAGAAATATGATTCCTCTTTGATGTACGACTTGTGTCTATTTGGAGAATGTTTCTTCCTACCCGAGATTCTTTTTAATTAGAAATCCTCATCCTATCTAATTTGGACATTTTTCATTTGTAAGTAATCCTTGTATATAAAAATAAACTCATAGTTGAATAGAAATATGTATATGAGGTATCAAGAGTTCCCCCCAAAAGTAAGTTTAAATATTTATATCTAATGTATCTTGATCTGATAGATGCATGGTGATAAATAACTAGGAATAGTGATTGTTCTGCTGGAAGAGAGACCACATGCGTAATTACATCTGATGCAAAAGGGTAAGTTGAGATGGCCAACCTCAGTCACAAAGTATGATGGTGATGATGCTCAGTACCGAGTCTTAACATTGTCGTGTTTGAATATAAGGGTGTGAAAATGTTAATTGGACTTGTAGATGCTTGACATTTATATGAAGTCCCGAGGGATTAACCCATTAGCATTATAGGACTGACCTGACAGGACCAGCCATCGCTGGAGTTTTAGATACTCGGTACTATTGGAGCTATCTAACTCTTCAAAGCCTCAGTATTTGTAATGACTCATATTTTTAAATTAATTTATTTTAAAGTGAGATATGCAGTATTAATAAAATCAAAGTTATATTTAATTATTTAATTATTTTTTGGTTAATATTTATTATTTTATGTTTAATTAGAATTTTCTACGTAAATATTTATTTCGAAACTTATTATTTTGGAAATTAATTTACGCTATTTATATTTACTACTTTAAATGATATTATTTTAATAATATTATATTTAGTGCATTATTATTTTAATGTTCTTATTATTATTTTTAATAAATTACATTATTGTATTGTTATTTTATGTGTTATTATATATATATGCACATATATAAATTAGGTTATTATTTTATGTGTGTATTATTTATTATTATGTGTTATATATGTGTGTGTGTGTGTATATATATATATGTGTATAATATGCATGTGGTGGTGATTAATACATGTAAGTATATTATATAATTCTAATATATAGTATATTATATACATATAACATACAAAAAAATGGGACAGAAAAAGACACAGCTTCTCCTCTTCTTCCCTTTGCGCGACCCGTACCTCAACCATCACTACGCCTCTCAGCCCTTCGCCAGACCGCCACCATCCACACCGTCATCTCCTCCATCTTCCTCATCACCGTCTAGCAAAGTAGCAGCTCGCCGGCGTCTGCGTTGGAGGAGGTTGAAACCTCCATTGTTTCCGACCAATCTTCCTTCCGGCCACTATTTCTCTCAATTCCGGTATATTTCTCTTCCTCTTACACTAGTGAGCACTAATCCAAGCTTAATTTAAGCTTTAATCTCCATTTTTATGGATTTTTCTTAATTTTTGTTTTTGAGTTTTAGGGTTTTTGAATTTTTTTTTTTAACTTGATATAGCTTGAATCTTGCAAAATCCCTTTACAAATGTGATTCCTATTAGCTTAATCTATCTCTAAGAATTTTTTTTTGATTTTTGGAATTTATTTTGATTTTTGTGAATTTTTGAATATTTTATTATTATTTTATTAATTTTCGTAAATTAATTATTAAAATTATAAATTTGGTATATTTGGAGCTATTATTAATTGATATTAATTTTAGTGTTGAGAAATTAATTTTTTGAGAATATTATATAATTTTATTGAATATTTATAGTTTATGTCAATATTGGATAATTAGGTTTAATTTGAATTTTTGTTGAAATTATTGTTTAAATATGTGTTTTAGTTAATATTAGAAATATATATGTTGAGAAAATAATTTTTATGTATTTATATAATTTTTGTAGAATTTTTGAGTAATAATAGTATATTATGTATATTTTTGTATTATAAGGGTAAATACATAATTTTGTACTAATTATAGCTAAATTATATATTTTAGTTGATTTTAATATTATTTAAGGTACTAAAATTATTTTTACAAATTATTTACTATTTTTAACTAATTAATACTAATTTTCATAAATTGTTTTCAAATAATATATTATATATTATTTTGGTAATAAAATGGGTTTTTAGTAATTTTTAATATGTATTTAGGCTATTTTAGTTATTGGAATATATAAAGTGAATTTTTATTAATTTATATTGAATTATCGAGAAATTAAATTTTTAATAATATTATATTATTGTTTCAGGATTTTTATGTAATTATTGAGAAAATAATTATTTTTGGTATTTTAATGTTAAATATGCTATATTTTGGTATTTTGAGGGTATTTATGGTATTTATCAATTTTTAATATATTTATTGAATTATTTATATTTTTGATGAATTGTGGACCTCGGTTGGGGAATTGTATAGTTCGGGATCCCAACCGAGGGTTGTGTGAATTTCGAAATTAGAAGTGTATTTTTCTTGCAGGACCAACTCTACTTTTTAGTAGAGAAATGTCCATTTTACAAAGAAGCAACTGCCGAATTTTCGATAGAATTCTCGTAAAACGTGACATCAGGTCAATTCTATGTCAGTCTGTATTTGATAATCCTAGATCGAGTCTCTAGAAGTTAAGTTAGATTTATTTTGATTTTTGTATTTATTTTATTTGTTTAGTTGTGCTGAGACCAAGGCCTAGTGGACCGGGCTCGTCAGATTAGTCTCGAGGAACGCATACCTGTGAGTTGTTATTTTATATATACATTGCGCTTAGGTTGCATGTTTTAGAAATACATATTTAAAATGTATAATTATGCATAATTGTTTTATTAAATGATTAGTATATTTTAGATATATTTTTAGTATATTTTTTATATATTTCTAAATAAATGCATGTTTAATTATTGATTTAAACCTAGCATGTGTATAGTATACTATTGGTTTATTTTTAGTATATTTCATGATTTATTTGAATTTATTTTACATATATATGTACTTAAAATATACTTAGCTTTTTTAGGTATATTTCCGATATATATATGATTTATTTGGTTATTATGAATGATATTATGCACTATTTATTTACTTGCATGTATGTTTTATTTTTAATGAAGGATATCGATAGAACATTCTACCTAGTGGGCAGCACTAGGACCGTGTATGTACCGGTGCAATAGATTAGGGTTGAGTGAGAATTAATTGTGGTGATTACAATTGATTAAAAATGTTATGATTGATTTGATTGAGATGTGATGTGATTGATGGTGTAATTGTTGGAGCTTGGTTGAGCAAGTGTCTCGGGGCTAATCACACTAACAGTCAGACTGCTGGAGCTCAGTTGACTTAGTGTCTCGGGGCCAGTCTATTGTCAATATGAATTAAGTAAATTTATTTAGAATTAAGTGAGCCTGTATGACTAAAGTGATATTATGGTTAATTGAGGTTACGATTAAATAGAGTTCTATTTGATCCTTCATAAACTGGTGTTTTTCAGTATATATATACAAAGTGATTTTAGCATTTGTGTGTATATGCATGTATATATTTATTTTATATATATTGATGACTGATTGCATTTGGCATATAGTAAATGCATGTGTATATATTATAACAATTCCCTCAGTTGACATTTTTACAGGAGAGTTTTCTTCTTCAGACCTCAGCAGTAGACCCATTCGCCGGACTTCTTTCACCTCGACTTTATTATGTAAATTATCTACTTAATTTTTATATTGTACTCTAGATAACTGCAGTAGTCGTATTTGGTATCAGTAGTGAATTGTATTTTATATTCACTGTATGTGATTTTAATTCAGATGATTTTTTCTGAATATTGTATTAAGATATTTCATGTTATGATATGAAAGGGTTTTATTTTATTATATTAATTTGAGATTTTTAATAATGATGCATATTTTATTATTATTATTGCATGTTTTTATTTTAAGGCTTGCTACGGGTTTCAGATTCGAAAGAATTTATGTTCCCTAGCACCGGTAATAACTCCTAGTTTTGGGTCGTGACAAAGTTGGTATCAGAGCAGAGTTTTGTATCTGGGCCTAAGTTATAATAGAAAAATACACATAATATACTAATATTATTAAAAAATTCTATAAAAATTCTATAAATGCATAAAAATTATTTTCTCAACATATATATTACTAATATCAACTAAAACACATTATTAAATAATAATTTCAACAAAAACCCAACTTTAACCTAATTTTCTAATATTGACATAATATAAAAATATTTATAAAAATTACATAAAAATCACAAAAATTATAATGTCAACACTAAAATTAATAAAAATTTATAATAACACCAAATATACCAAATTTATAATTTAATAAATTAATTTACAAAAATTCAATAAATAATAATAAATATTCAAAAATTCACAAAAATTAAAATAAATTCCAAAAATTCAAAAAAAAAAATTATTCATGTAGATTAAGCTACTAGGAACAACTTTTCTTAAGGGAGTTTACCTAAATCAACCAAAAAAAAACTAAAAAAAAAATAAAAAACATAAAAGCTTAAAACCATAAAATTGAGAAAAGTCACAAACAATCGGGTTTAAGCTCAAACGGAGCTTAGAATCAACTTCACCGGAGCTTAAGGAGTCGATAGAGACTAGAAACTCAAGAAATGGTGGCCAAAATCAAAGATGGCCGGAAAAGATGGAGGTTCAACCTCTCTCGGGTTTCACGAGCTGCCGACGCTGAGGAAGGAGAAGAAGGACGACGAAAGGCGACAGGAAGTGGTGGTGGTTGGCCAGAGCAGAGGGAGGCACACCGACGGCTTCGGAATGGGACAGCGCATGGAGGAGAAGAAGAAGTTACAGTGTTGTTTTGTGTTTTCTTGCGTGTTTGAATGTATATATGTGTTCATTTATTATATGTATGTGTGTGTGTATATATATATATATATATATATATATGTATATATTCATACATATAATAATAAATACACGCACATACAAATTAACTCACATAAAATAATACTTAATAATAATGTTAATTCTAATAAAATAAATAATAGAATTTGATAAAACAATAATAGACATAATAATGCTCTAAATTAAATATTATTAAAATATTTCTATCCGAAATAATTATTAGAAATAATAATTATAAATAATACAAATTAAATGTTTAAAATAATATTATTTAGAAAATATTATTAAATATAAAATAATAATTATTAACTATAAAATAATAAAATATAATTTTTAAATTTATTAACATTATATATCTCATTTCCTATTAAAATAATTTAAAAATTAGAGTTATAACAAAAATTCTTGATCGCATAGGTATTTTATGATTGAACATCCTTTAGACTTTGTTATGCTGTAGACTGCATCATGGCATGTCTCGATGTATTTGCTAAAGGTCAGCTTGTTAGTTAAAAATTGAGTTTTAATGAGTGATAGTTAAGATCTATTATGGATAGTAGATGAGTCGCACGAGCGGAAAATTTTTTAAAAATTTGACAGATAGTGTTCACATAAAAAATTCTAATAAATAAAATAAAAACCCACTAAAAAATGATGTTGAGTAGTTTAATGAGAACCAAATTAAATGTTAATGAATTTTAAGTGATCAATTGAATATTAATTATTATTCACTTTTTTCTCTCACGCCTATTTTTTCTTTGGGCAAATGCTAGTCCGCTGACTAGTGGTAGCCCCATGAAAATTTCACTTTTTTTTCTTTAGTTTTATATCTCAATTTCTATGGTTATCCTTTTATCTTTTCAACTATTATTTGTAACTATTTTCATTTCTTTAGTTCTTTTAACTAGATGATTATTTTTCATGAAATTCTCTTCAAAATTTGATTGGTTGTATCTTAAAGTCCTCCAATTTTCGGTCTCCTTTTGTATGGTCTCTTTTATATTTGGTTTGGTATTCAAATACATATGTTCTGTTTAATACTTTAAATGGTCTATCCATTTTTTAAGTAGATTTACAAATTCCTGAAAATAATTGGTACAGCTTACCCATTTCTCAATGACCATTCATCTCCTTGTTCAAGGTATGCCTTTCATTGCCACCAATTTGCAGAAATGGTTGAAAAATTGTTATGGCCTAACCATTGACCAAATTTTTATGACTCAATCTATAGCAGCTCAGTTGGATTGTCTACTTTTTTATTTTTGGTTTACCTATAGTCTTTTTAAAGGATGAGATACTGTAAATAGTTGTTGTATATCTAATTTACTTTTTTTAAGTTATTTTAGAAGTAAGAATTCTAATAGTAAAGATATTATGTTCGAAGTTATCATGAGATATTTTTAAAATTTGATCATATTTTCCAAAAAAAATTGAATATTAGATATTATAATAAAATTAGTCAATAAAGTTCGATACTGCAATACAAATAACTCCAATTTTTTCTTTATTTCGACACTATTTTCATTGAACAAAAATTAGAAAGTGAACCGTAGAATAGACGTGGAAATCAAGGGAGTAGTTGTTTGCACATTAGAACCAAGCTAAGGATATTTTTATCAAGTGTTTTTTTTCATGTTTAGCCATTGAAAAACAAACTTATGGGAGCGAGGTAATTGATTTACTTAATTACGTGACATGGATGGTTGATTTATTTTTTTTTATGCATTGTACATGAAAAGTTAGGGAAGATAACATGAAGATTAGATCTCTCATTATCTAGGAGATTTAAAAATCAGGTCAAAACCTCAGAAACGGATGGTTAATTATTTAAAACGAATATATTTTAATGTAAATTTGACGGAATAATTTCTATATTTCAAATGTATTAAATATAATTAATAGATAAATTATAAATATTATGCCTTGTTTAATAAGTACTTTCTCCTTTGAAATATAATATTTGAATTATGTTATTATTAATTTATTTAACTTTTATCTAATTTATTATATTAATTCATAAAAGTAAATTAAACAAATTATATTTACTTCCATGAGATTTGACCTAATTTTAATTTTCCTGACTCTTGTTTAAAAATTGAATATTTATATCTTTCAGTTTTAATTTTGTCAATATTTAAGTCTCTCTATTAACTTTTCCGTTAGGTTTTTTATATCAAAATACATTTAACTCCCTCTATTTATAAAAATAAAACAGTTTAATCCCTAAGTTCTAATAAATAAAATAATTTAGTCTTTCAACTTTTTAATTGTTTAAATTTTAAAATTTTAATATTGACTAAATTTTAGATATGTACACATATTTCCATTAATATATTTTTTGAATTATACAAAATACACACTAACTCAAAAGTCAAGTTGTAATTATAGACGGCGGAATTTAGCGCACGCTCAGATATTTGGTGACCACGATATTGTGTGAACTCGAGACCCACTAGGAAACATAAAATATGTCATAAAGCCTAATCGAAGATGGAGTCGCTGCCCAGATAAAAATCGGGACACACTGTACAACAATTAAATTTCATAGAGGTTCCCAGAAGCCGTCATTAGAAATTAGGTTTGAAAACTGGATATGAGCTTTTGATTCCACCCAACCTTACAGTTTACTTCCGTTTGTGTTTTGTGTTTTATTACCCTTAATTATTTGGTTATTTCCTTATTTACATTCAGAATTATACTTGCCTCCATCCACTTTTCAAGTTTTATAGTTAAGTCCAAATTTGCATATTAATCCAATTTTCATGCTTATAGCCTGACATTTAATATAAATAATACAAATAATAATAATTTACAATCATACATTCTAAATAAATAGGGGAAATGATTAGGAATTACAATCTTTTATCATGCAAAACGGGAATAGAATAAACTGAAAATATAATAATAATAATAATAATAATAATAATAATAATAATAATAATAAGCACACAAATATTTAATTAAGCAAGATAATAAAATAATTGTATAAAAAAAGAATGAAAATGTGGAAATATGAAAATACATAAAAGAACAAATTATATGAGGATAAATATATATAAGACTCAAAATTATCATAGATCTTATAATTAAATAAAAAATTAAAATTAAAAAAAAATTAAAATGACAAACATACACACTTAAATATATTTCAATATAAAAAGAATAAGCCCTTGTGATACAATTATAAATTAAAGAAAATAAAATAAAATAAAAAACTAATTATTTATTTAAAATAAAATAAAAAAATGAAAAGGTGTCGCCTCTTGCCATGGATGCAATAAGGCGTCACCTTAAAGCAAAAGGGGCATCGCCTCAAAGCAAAAGGGGCATCGCCTCAAAACAAAGAGGCATTCGCCTCTATGCATTAAAAAATGGGTTCAACAGTATGAGCTTAAGTTGAAATAGTAAGAAAATTAATAAACTGTGTAAAACCATGCAAAATACAACCAAAATTCACGTAAAAATTTAACTAATATACTAAATTTTAACTAACAAAATATACAAAAATATTCTCATCATTCTTCTAATAAAGTGGCTGAAAAATGAAAAAATTCATAGCACAAAAATTTAATTATATGAATAGTGACTTTGAATAGTAAAAACCATGCACAAATATGAATTAAAATTAAACTCACTTAAAATTTTAAGTAACACACCAAATGGGAACGAACAAGATAGATGAAAATGTTTCTATCGTCCTTCTGAGCATAAAAATTTTTCCTTATGAATAGTGACACTTTATTGTGATGAGGCAACACTAGGTGAAAATAAAGAGGCACCGTCTAAGTTGCCCATAACAGATTCAAGTTCAGACAATATATTGTAATATCCTGAGTTTTTAAATAATTTTAAACTGTATCGGGATATGCAGTGTTAATAATTTTTATACATATTTATGATATTTTTATGAGTTTGTTATTTATTAAAGCTAATTTTAATTATTTTATATTATTTTAAGTTCTTTACGTAAAATTTTCTCGGAAATGTTATTTTCGGGGAAATTAAAACGTAAATAATTTGATATTAATTATTTTAACTAGCTTTATGAATTTGCATAAACTCATATATAATTTTAAAGTGCTAAATAAAATGTATATATATGTACATTTATTTAAATTAAATTAGGGTTTAATTAATTAAATTAATTTTTATTATTAGTTTTATATTAATTAATTAATTATATAAGTGTAAAAATTATTAAAATATGTGTGTGGTGAGTATTAAATGTGTGTGGGATTATACATTATTATAATATATGGTTTGGATATATATATATATACATATATACATAAATTATAATCAAAAATCAAAAGTTAGCATTATTTACCGTTTTGCCATCGTCTCCTTCCTTCCTTCCCGATCGCCCCATCTCCATTTCCGGCCGCTGCAAGCTGATTTTCTTGCCGTTGGTGTGCCTCTCAGCCTTCCTCCTCCATCTCCAGCCATTCTCGCCATCCCTAGCCACCATTTCCGACGTGTTTTGGCTGGAAAATCAAGAAGAGGCCAAAACTTCATCTCATCGCCGATCAACGTGATTCCGACCACCGTTCTCGACACCGCCGGTCTCTATCTTCTCCTTGAGCTCCAGTGAGTGTGATTCCAAGCTTTGTTTCACTTAAAATGGTCTAAATTTCCCTAGGTTTTGATTTTCCATTTTTGGCCAATTAGGGTTCTTGAATTTTTTGAGCTTCAATTTGATTGATTCAAAAAAAATCCCTTCACAAAATTTGATCCTAGTAGCTTAATCTTGCTCTATGAATTTTTGTGGAATTTTTGGAATTTATTTTGATTTTTGTGAATTTTTTATTATTTTATTAATATTTTCTAATTTTCGAAAATTAATTAATTAAATTATAAAATTATGTTTTATGGTGTTTATAGGTGTTAAAATGAATTTTATAAATTTATTTGTAATTTTTTTGAATTTTTTGTATTTATTTTGGAATTTATTAAGTTTATATAATTTTGAAAAATTAGGTTAATTATGTGTTTAATTGAAATTAATTGGTTAATTGGGTATATTTATTGATATTATTGAATTATATATTTATAAAATTAATTTGTGTGTAATTATACTATTTTTGGTGAATTTTTGATTAATTTTAGTGAATTTATATATATAGGGGTATTTTGGTAATTTGACACTAAATTGGTTAAAAATGTAATTAAATTGGTTTTAATAGTTATTTAAGGTATAAAAATGACTTCTACAAATTATTTAGTATTTTTAACTAATCAAAACTATTTTTCGTAAATTATTTTCAAATTATATATACAATATACGATTTTTCTAAATAAATGAATTTTTATCGATTTTTAACATGTTTTAGGGTTAAATATGTAATTTAGATTGATAAAATGTATTTTTATTATAAAAGGACATTTTCAGTATTTTGTAATTGTTCTGTAAATTGTGAACCTCGGTCGGTGAATTGTAATTTGGAGTCCGACCAAGGGATTGTGGTTGTGAATACTGTGTTTATTTCAAAGTGTATTTCTTTGCAGGACCAGCTCTACTCTTTGAGTAGAGAGATGCCCATTTTACAGGGGAGGTTCTGCCAGATTTTCGATAGAATTCTCGTAAAATGTGATGTCCGGTCGAACTCTGATTCTAATTCTGTGTCTAGTATTTTAGATCGAGTTTTTAAGAATTTTCGTTAGAATTATTCTGATTTCCTGTATCATTTGTTTGTTTAGTTGTACCGAAACTGAGGTATAGTGGACCAGGCCTGCCGGACCCATCTCAAGGAGCGCAATAACAGTAAGTTGTTATTTTATATATATATGTTTTAGGGTGCATGTTTTAGAAATGTATGGTTTTTTTTTATAAAATATGCATAAATGATTTAATTAGTACTTAGGTTTATTTTTGGTTTATTTTTTATATATTTTAAATTATATACATGTTTTATTAAACATTTATACTTAAAATGTTTTTAAATATATTTCTAGTTTATTTTGCAATTATAGTGGATTTATTTGACGTGTATATACTCGAAATATACCTGATTTACTTTTGGTATATTTCTAGTATATATATGGTTTATGTTGCTATTTTATTGAAATTCATGCATCATTTATTTATGAATGTATGTTTTATATATTAATGAAGGATATCAATAAAGCGTGCTACCTAATGGGTAGCACTAGGACCGAGTTCGTACCGGTACGACGATAGCATTTAGGCTATATTACTAACCTATTTAAGGATATTGATTGAATTGATTTATTTGTTATGTGATGTGATTTGAGAGTGTGATTGCGGGAGCTCGGTTGACCAAGTGTCTCGGGGCCAATCACACTGATAGTCAGACTGCTGGAGCTCGGTTGACTTAGTGTCTCGGGGCCAGTCTACTGTCCAAATGGAACAAGTGAATATATTTGGAATAAGTGAGCCTGTATGGCTAGAGTGTTGTCTAACACTATTTGAGGTTACGATTTTCTAGGAATCTATTTGATCCTTCATAAACAGTGATTTTCAGTAAATATAAAAATGATGTTGCTACATCTGTGTGTATTTGCCTGTATATATATTTATTATATATACTATTGACTGTGTGCATTGTCATTTAGTATGCATGTATATATATTATAACAATTCACTCAGTGAGGTCTGACTCCCCTCCGTTGACTATTTTTCAGGAGAGTCATCATCCTCAGACCTCAGTAGCAGACCCTTACGTTGAATTTCTTCTGCCCCGGCTTCATTATGTAAACTGTTTATCTGAGCTTTATTTTATAATCTAGACACTGCAGTAGTTGTAATTAGACGTGGGGTTTATGTATTTATTTATGTGAGTTATGTATTTCAAAAATTTGAACTAGATTTGTATTAAAGGATTATTTATATATGAGATGGGGATTTAAATCCATTGATGTATATTTACTTATCTTATTTATGATTTTTATTTCCACTGAAAATTATATTATTTATGTTGTTATTATTATTATTGCATGTTTTTATTTATTTTAAGGCTTGCTACGGGTTCCGGATTCAAAAGAATTCCCGTTCCCTAGCGCAGGTCATGGCCTTTGTTTTGGGTCATGACATATATGGTTTCTAACTAAAAACAAACCAATTTAAACAACTATAAACTTATAGATCAAAATAACAAAGATATTACATAAAACATAAAAACAATCCTCAATAACAAAGATTTTTACTAAAAATGAGTTTGATTTCCAAAGATGTTTAACCTTCTGAAGTTTGAATTTGATTTTTGCACACCTGAATGTAAGAATAACTTTTCTCCTCTTAAGAATGAACTCCCAATTTTCTTCTCCAATCCCTTTTTTCTTTCTTCTTTTCTCTCTTTTTTACGCTCTCAGAATTTTTTTTTCTCTCCCTCTAAACTTCCCACCTTTTTCTTCCTTCTTTCTCTTTTCTTTTTATAATTCTAAAACTCAATCACTACCCTTTCTCTTTTCATCATTACCATCCCCTTTTTAGCTCATAAATTTTCCCCAAAAACTAACTATTCTTACTGCAATTATAGAGTAAGAATAGGTGGGGGCCCACCAACTTGTTGTCCTTAAAGAACCTTATTTAATGTAGTAGTAAGTGGCCTGATGAAGAGGTGATCGCCTCTCTGAAGAGGCGACGCCTCTTTATCCAACTGCCAAAGAGGCGATCGCCTCTTTGGCTTCTGGGCTTGAGCCTTGGAATTATGGGTTTAAGCTTGTGTTTGCATGAGTTTAGGATTAAAATGGGTTTAGTTTTTGGGCTTAGGCTCTTTGGTCAATTCTCAAGAAGATTTTGAGCTTTTCATATATTCAAAATTCGTGTTTTCTTATCATTTGGCTTTATTATGGGCCGATCAAACTGAGCATCCACAGTTCGCCCCCTATCTCGGGTCGATCGAACTGGATATTTATAGTTTACCCCCTAATTTTTTGAAAAACCAAATGTATGCAATGATAATTTTTTTAAAAATCACATGCACAATAAAAGCAATAATAAAAAATAGGCATACCTAACTTTCGAGCTTCACTAGCAAGATTAATTATTCAATCTTGAAATGTGACCGTGATCCTTGGGTTTTTTTGGCCCAATCAGCCAATCATTAATATTTGATAAATTATCTAAAAATGATGATCCTTGGGTTTTCATGACTGATACACCACTTCACTGGCATGTGATTCACGAGTTTTCCTAGCCCGATTCACCACTCAACTGAAATGCAGACTCTCAGGTTTTCTTGGCTCGATTGCCACTCAATTGAAATATGAATCTTGGGTTTTCCTGGCCCTATACATCACTCAACTGAAATGCAGACTCTCGGGTTTTCCTAGCCCGATCGCCACTCAACTGAAATGTGATTCTTAGGTTTTCCTGGCCTGATATATCACTCAATTGAAATGTGAATCTTTGATTTTCCTAGCCTGAAATATCACTCAGTTGAAATATAATTCTCAAATTTTCCTGGCCTGATATATCACTTAACTAAAATGTGGACTCTCAAATTTTCTTGGCCCAATACATTAGTCAATTGAAATGCAGACTCTCAGGTTTTTTTGGCCCGATTGCCACTCAACTGAAATGCAGACTCTTAGGTTTTCCTGGCTTGATACATTACTCATTTAAAATAGAAAACTCACACCAACATCCTTGAGTTTTCCTAGCCTAAGATGTAGTCCTTTATTTGAAATGGGAAACTCACACTATCTTTTTTTGGCCCAAGAGGCAATCCTTTATCTGGAGCGAGAAACTCACACTGTCATCCTCAGGTTTTCCTGGCCTAAGAGGCAGTCCCTAAATCTTAATACTTCGATTCAAGAAAATCCACAGCTTGCTCCTGGCTATAGGTCGATTAAATTGAATGCATAGTTTACCCCCTGCTATAGGCCAATCAAACTGAGAAATAAATTCTTCAATTTAAAATGTGACCATGATCCTTGCCACTTATTAAAACTTTAAAAAGCAAACATGGGAAAAGAGAAGAGAACCAAACAGGAAGCCATATAGCCATGCAGGTGTCAGGCGAAAAAACACAAAAAAAGCCATATAGCCACGCAAACGTCAGGCGAGGACACACAAGAAAAGCCATATAGCCATGCAAGCGTTAAGCTGAGAAATACAAAGAAGGCTATATAGTCACGCAGGCATCAGGTAGAAACACAAGAGAAGCCATATAACCACATAGGCGTCAGGAAAAAACACATAAGAAAAGCCATATAGCCACACAGGCGTCAAGCGAAAATAACAACAATGAATACTGAATAGCCTCAGGGGCATCAATTAAGATCAATAAACAGACAAAAACATGCATCAAATAAGATTAAACAAAAAGCACCATATAGCCTCTAGGATGTCAAGTAAATGAAATCACAACAGGCTATATAACTGCACAAGCATCAGGCAAAATCAACCAAAACAAGCCATGTAGCCTCTAGGGCATCAGGTGAAATCATAAAATGCCACTATAGCCTCTGGGGTATCAGGCTAAACATACAACAAATAAAATGTGCATCAAATAAGGTGCCATATAGCCTTTGGGGCATTAGACGAAGACAATTAAACAAGGTCAGTTTGAAATAAGCCATATAACCTCACAGGCATCAATAAATACAATAAAACAAACGATGTAACCTTATAGGCATTCAGGCAAAATCAACCAATATAGTAGTATTGCATTTATACATCAGAGCTAGCCCACTTTTGGAAAACATCCAAAAAAGAGTTCAAAATCAATGCATGCATGGTCGTGATCTTTAAAAACTCTCAAAAGTTATTTGACAACATATGTTGGCATGGTGTATGGAATGCTTATGGAAAATATGCATTTATTTTAATGTGCACATGTATGAGATATTAAAATAATTCTTGTAAAAATTTTATGTACACATGAGCTAAGAGAAAATAAGAAATCTTAAATGATATAGCCAAATTCCTTTTCTATTTAAAGTTAATCTCTAGGAACTGGTCCTCCTTCCATCAAAGAATTCTAATTTAAAAATTGAGTTTATCCAAATGGAACAGAAATTAGGACCCTCTCATTATCAAATTGGGATTATGATAATAACACATGCCTCCAGCTTAGTTGCTTCCTTAGAATTTATTGTCATATGATGGTTATGCTGACCTTTAGTGTGGAAGAGACTCTGTTTGGAAGCTCCATTACTCATGAGGCTCAATGCATCTAAAAAATTTCCCCTTAGTCAAGGACTTGATAGACTCTCTTGCCTTCGAACTACCCAATAGAATCTTATAATCTCTTGAACTACTTTTTTTAGAATGAAAATGCAACCGATTTTATTTAATATTTCCTCTTTTTCCTAGGTCACTAATTTTCTAGGAGTTTTTGAACCTAACCGGGTCTATCATTTTTTCTTTTTTATTTTATCTCTTTTTCCTATATTGCTCCTTTTATAAGAATTTTTAACCTAGCAGGGTGGTTGCAAATTCATGGTGATAGTCTATCACTTTTGTTACACTAGATGTTCATATTGTCACTTTAGTTACTAACTGCTCCTGCTACTAATCGTCAGACGTTGATGTCACTCATGTTGTTGATTGCTATGAAACTATTGAGTCCATGTATGACACTTCACAAGCTAATAATATGTCTGTCATGACTATCTTCATATTATTACTCTTCTGTTATAATCAGGCATGTCACGTTATGATTGTTATTGATTAGTCCTTTGCAGGTTTTCTGATCAACTATTTTTTTAGCTCACAATTGGTGGGAATTTTATTTGAGAATAAGGGCTTTCCAAGGATTTCTCAAAATTGAATTTTTCAAATATTGATGGCACAAATAAAGATTTCCCTTTTTCTTTCCCCACACTTTCCTTTATTTTTTTTCATTTTCATTTGCTTTCCTTTCTTTTTCTTTTCTTTTTCTTTTTCTTTTCTTTTATTTTCCTTTGCTTTTTATTTTCTTTTTGATGAATATAAGAAATTCATTTAAAGGAAAACTAAGGTTAAATGTGCCCAAAGGAACAGTTTAAAAGTCAATTCTGACATTTTAGCCCTATCATTTTATGGGTTTTTTTTCAATTCTCTCTCTCATTCAAGCATAAGATTGTATGCATAATTATAACAAATTCATACTCATATAAATTAGACAATCAAACATTCATTAATACTAAAGATAAAATGGTGCAGCAAAATATGATTTTGAGTTATTATAATCTCAACTGGCAGATAACTACTTATAAATTTCTGAATTCAAGTCAACTTCAACTTGTACTCCAAAACAGTACAACTCTTTAAAGTCCTTTATGCCTATGTCCTTTAATTTGTTAGCTATAGGTGGAATGCAGGCTTCTATGGCTATAATCAACTGGTATGATTATGAAAGCTTATGCTTTATATGAGCCAACTTCCCTCTCCATTTGTTTAAGAAGCTCATAAAGGACTCATTAAGTCTTTGCACTGTATTCTGTAGCTTGTGAAGGGAAACTTCAAATTAAGAGTTTAGCCCATTCTGTTTGATGAAGACTAAACATAACTCCTTCCAGTCTTGTTGGACATGTACATGCAGAGTGTAGTACCATTTGATAGCAGATATTTCTAATGACAATAGGAATTATTTGACAATATGAGCTTCAAGTGCTAGTAAGGATCATCAGTCTTGAAGTATTTCTTTATATTCGGGAATTTGTATTTTGAGGGTAGTGATTCTTCAAAATCCAAATCTAAATCAATATTAGAGAAGTTTGGATTGAGCCCGTGGTTCTTCAGTGTTGTCTACAATTGATTCACCTATTTTGTCAAGTCTTTCATCCATTCGTTCTCAGTTGAATCTATTGGTGCTTTTCCTTTTAATTGCTCACTCAGAACAATCCTAGTTTCAAAATCATCTTCATTAAAGAGCATCTTTCCTCTAATCTCAATCCCTAACCATTTATTGCATCTCATCCCTGATCTCTTTCAATAGTTCTTTCTTAAAAGCTATAACATTAAAATTAAAGGGTCTTGCTATCTTACTCTCTTTGTCAAGTGGTCTCAATTGTTTGATTGGATCCTTAATATTAGTGGGCCAAATTCCTTTAATCTGCTTCCAAACAAGAAGAGGTTTATGGCCAGGAAAAATGTATTTTTGAAAGTTGCAATGAATGTCATATATGCATGAAATGTAAGATTTTTTTTTTAAATTAAAATGAATCTCATGTATGTATGAAATGCAAGAATTTTTTTTTGACATGAATAAAAATGGATAAATTGTCGCGGCCCAAAACTAAGAGTCATGACCGGCGCTAGGAAACGGAAATTCTTTTACATTCGAAACCCGTAGCAAGCCTTAGAAAATAAAAAACATGCAATAGATAAATAAAAAAGTACGACTAAATTAAAATTTTTCGAATCAATATATAAAATAGATACTCCAAATCCTTTCATAAATAAATATATTCATACAATATTCAAATACAACTCTATGAGTACAAAGTATCAAAACAAAATAATACTTTTTGATATAATAACACCACTACTGCAGTTTTTAGAATACAAATCAAAGTTTAAATATAAATTTATATTAAATAGCCGGGACGGAAGAACACCGACGAAGAGCTCTACTACTAAGGTCTGATAATATAAGATCTCCTGAAAAAAAAAATAATTAAGGGGGGTCAGACCTCACTAAGTGAATTATTATACTATATGTACATGCAATCTAAACCATAACAATCAGGCACTCGTGTATATATATATATATATATATAATAAATGCAAAAAATATTTATTTGATACATGAAGGGTTAAATAGAACCCTATTAATCACAACCTCAATCAACCATATCATCACTCTAGCCGTACAGGCTCACTTAAATCCAAATATATCACTTATTCCATTTTGGACAGTACACTGGCCCCGAGACACTAAGTCATTCGAGCTCTAATAGTCTGACTGTCAGTGTGATTGGCCCTGAAACACTTGGTAAACCGAGCTCTAGCAATCACACTATCAAACACATCACATCTTAATCAAATCAATCAAATCATAATTACCACAAGTAATTCCTCAATCAAACCTAAATCTATCGCACCGGTATGTACACGGTCCTAGTGCTGCCCACTAGGAAGCACGTTCTATTGATATCCTTCATTTAAAATAAATCATTCATACAGAAAATAAATAATGTAGAATGACATTCATAATAGTAAATAAACCATTTACATACTAGAAATATACCTAAAATAAACAAAGTATATTTCGAATATATATATATGTCAAATAAAACATTAAATATACCAAAGATAACCAATGGTATACTTAAAAACAATTTAAGTGTAAATCAATAATATAACATGCATTTATTTAGAAATATACCTAAAGTACACAAATCATTTAATAAAACAATTATGAATAAATATTCATTTAAAACATGTATATGTACTAAAACATGCATTTAGTATGACATATATCCAAAAATATACTAAAAATAAACCTAATTATTTAACATGCATATATCCAAAAATAAACCCTAAATATACAAAGATATAGTAAATGTATATTGAAAATATCCAAACATATATATCAAGATATACTAAAAATAAACCGGAAATATACCAAATCATATTATAAATTAAATTATTTTTTAAAAACATATACTGAAAATGAAAAATCCTAAGTTATACATCCTATATGCAATGCATATAAATATACAGTATAATAACTCACTGATTCACACTCCACGAGACAGACTCAGAGGGCCTGGTTCGTTAGGCCTCGATTTTGGTGCAGCTAGAAAAATAAAATAACAACAACAGTCAGAATAAACTTCTAATTTTTACACTTCTAGGATTACTATAAAAAGATTCAATCAAAAATTTCAAAACTAAACTCGAGCCGGTTGTCACGTTTTACGAGAAATCTACTAAAATTTCGACAGAGTCTCCTTTATAAAACAAACATCTCCCTATAAAAGTAAGACTGATTCTACACAGAAAACACACTTCTAAAATTGCAAAGCACAACACTTCGGGTTGGGACCCCAAATTCTACAAATCCCCAACCGAGGTTCACAATTCACAAACTAACAATATTAAACAGTAAAATAATAAAAATCTTCAAAAACCCATACAAATATTTAAAAATTTTTATTTTTCAACTAAAACATAAAAGTCTAATTTAAATAATATTTGATAATAAAATTCATAAATGGAATAAAATTCTCATTTTACAATTAAATTAACATAAATTGTAAATAATATTTAAAATCACAATTTAACATCACAAAAATAATAAAATACCCTTTAGTCTCAAAATAATAAATACACTTATTATTTACATAATATTCTAAAATTATCACAATTTAACTAATAAAATCTCAAATATTATATAATATTAATAAAAATTCAATTTTTACAATTATTCAATATAACATAATAAAATTCACATTTAATTACTTAAATAGTTTAATTATATTATAAAATTAGTTTAAAACTCGTTTTATTTTCAAAATAATATATAATATATTATTTGAAAACAATTTTTTTTTTGAAAAATAGTATTAATTAGTTAAAAATAGTAATCAATTTGTAAAAATCATTTTAATACCTTAAATAATTACAAAATCAGCTAAAACATAACATTTAACTATAATATTAACAAATTACATATTTAACCCTATAATACAAAATATCCAATATACTAAATAATTTTCTCAAAAATTATATAAAATTATTAAAATTATCTAATCAACATATAACATACTAATATCAACCAAAACACATATTTATCCAATAATTTCATCAAAAATACATAATTAACCTAATAATTCAAAATACACATAAATTATATAAAATTCCATAAAAATAATTATATAAATTCATAAAATTATTTTATCAACAAATAACACTCTAATATCAACTAAAATATACAATTAAACTCTAATTTCAACCAAAATACACATTTAACTCAATTATCCAAACTATACAAAAACTAAAAATATTCATAAAAATTATATAAAAATCCCAAAAATTAATTTCTAAATTAATAACAATATATAATAACAATAATTTAACCAAATTCATAATTAAAATAATCAATTAACAAAAATTCATTTTTAATTATTAAAATATTCAATAATTAACCAAAAAATCAAATAAAATCAGAAAAATAAAATAAAAATACTTATGAGTAGATTAAGATGCATAGATCAACATTTCAAAATGAAATTATCAAAAATCAACCAAACTCAAGCTAAAAAAAATTAAAAAAAGAAATTAGACATAAACTAAAAATTACCTAAAACTCACAAATGGCTAACTTTGAGCTTCGATCAAGCTTGGAATTATCTCCCCCTCAACTCAAGGAGTCGATCGAGCCAAGAAAGTTGAGCTCCCCCTATCGAAAAGTCACCGACGATCGCTAAACCATGCTGCTACTGTTGCTGCTTTTGTCACTTCTGGTGACTTCTGCAACTTCTCCAATGGCAGTGGTGACGGGAAGAAGAAGAAAGGTGATGAAGATGAAGGATGACAGACAACAGGTGGTTGGGTGGTGTCTAGCAAAGAGAAGAAAGGCGCAATGAAGGAAGAAAAATCGGACAGAGTCGGTGGAGGGAGCTGCAATTTTTTTTTGTTCTATTCTTTGTTCAATTTATTATATATATATATATATATATATATATATATAGAGAGAGAGAGAGAGAGAGAGAGAGAGAGAGGTACACACACAAGTCACACACATGCACCTAATATACACAATATAAAATTAACAACAATTAAAATTAATACTATTAATAAAATAATTGGATAATAAGAATATTATTCATAATAATATTAAACAATAAAAATAATACTAATGATAATAATAAAAATAATAACCATCATAATAATAACTGTAATATCCCAGATTTTTAAATAATTTTAAACTACATCGGGATATGCAGTGTTAATAATTTTTATGTATATATTTGATTATTTAATTAGCTTATTATTTAGTAAAGTCATTTTTAATTATTTTAAGTCCTTTATGTAAAATTTTTCCAGGAATTTTATTTTCGAGAAAATTAAAATGTAAATAATTAAATATTAATTATTTTAAGTGGTTTTATGGAGTTGCATGAGTTCATGCGTGATTTTAAAGTGTCAAATAAAATATATATACATAAATGCATTTAAATTAAAATTAGGGTTTATTTAATTTAATTAAATTATATTATATAGTTTCAATATTAATTAATTAAGTGTGTATATATGTATATGTGTGTGTATATATATTATTAAAATATGTGTGTGGTGCATATTTATTGTGTGTATTAATTTATATATTAAAATAATATAAGTTAGATATATATATACATATATACATAAAATATCATTAACTAAAATAAAGTTTGAGTTATTTACGGAATTGCCACTCCCTCTCCTTCATCTTCCCCGATCGGTTTCTTCCCCATTTCCGGCGCTGATCTTGTCATTCCTTCACCATCACTATGCCCTTCGGTGTGCCACCTCCCTTGCCAACCATTTCCGACGTCCAGAGCCTTCTTCTCCGGGGTGGTTTGGCCGAAATTTGTGATAGAGGCCGAAATCGATCCTAGCTCCGATCGATGACTTTTCGGCCACCATTTCAAGCCCCAACGGTCTCTATATCTTCCTTGAGCTCCGGTGAGTGCATTTCCAAGCTTTGTTTCACTTGAAATGGTCTAGATTTCCCTAGGTTTCAATTTTACATTTTCAGCCTACTAGGGTTTTCAATTTTTTTGAACTTTGATTTGGTTGATTCATGAAAACTACCTTCACAAACATTGATCCTAGTAGCTTAATCTAGCTCTGTGAATTTTTTTGGAATTTTTGGGAATTATTTTGATTTTTGTGAATTTTTTATTATTTTATTAATATTTTCTAATTTTCGAAATTTAATTAATTAAATTATGAAATTGTGATTTATGGTGTTTATAGGTGTTAAAATGAATTTTAGAAATTTATTTTTAATTTTTGTGATTTTTATATAATTATTTTGAATTTATTTAGTTTATGTAATTTTTGGAAAATTAGGTTAATTATGTGTTTTATTGAATTAATTGGTTAATTGAGTATATTTATTGATATTATTATATTATATGTTGATAAAATTAATTTTTATTAATTATACAATTTTTGGTGAATTTTTTATTAATTTTAGTGAATTTACGTAACTAGGGGTATTTTGGTAATTTAGCACTAAATTGGCTAAAAATATAATTAAATTGGTTTTACTAGTTATTTAAGGTATAAAAATGATGTCTACAAATTATTTAGTATTTTTAACTAATTAAAACTATTTTTCATAAATTATTTTCAAATTATATATAATATACGATTTTTTCTAAATAAATGAGTTTTTATTGGTTTTTAGTAAGTTTTAGGGTTAATTATATAATTTGGATTTATAAAATGTATTTTTAGTATTAAAGGGTATTTTCGGTATTCCTGTAATTATTTCGTGAAATGTGGACCTCGGTCAGTGAATTGTAGTTTGAAGTCCGACCGAGGGGTTGTGAACTGTGTTTATTTTTGAAGTGTGTTTCTTTGCAGGATTGGCTCTACTCTTTAAGTAGAGAGATGTCCATTTTACAAGAGAGATTCTGCCGAATTTTCGATAGAATTCTCGTAAAACGTGATATCCGATCGAATTCCTATTCTAATTTTGTATCTAATATTCTAGATCGAGTCTTTAGAACTTCCGTTAGATTTATTCTGATTTCCTGTTGTCATTTTTTTGTTTAGTTGCGCCGAGACCGAGGCCTAATGGACCAGGTCCGTTGGACCCGTCTCGTGGAGCGCAATAACTGTGAGTTGTTATTCTACATATAGTTGTATTAGGAATGCATGATTTTAGAAATGTATGATTTATTTTGTAAATTATGCATAAATATTTAATTATTGCCTAGGTTTATTATTGGTATATTTTAAATTATATGCATGTTTTATTATTAAATTATTCTTAAAATGTTTTTAGGTATATTTATAGTTTATTTTGTAATTAAATTGAATTTATTCGACGTATATAAACCTGAAATATACTTGGTTTACTTTTGGTATATTTCTAGTATATATATGGTTTATGTTGCTATTTTACTTAATATCATGCATCATTTATTTTATGAATGTATGTTTTATATATAAATGAAGGATATCAATAGAACGTGTTACCTAGTGGGTAGCACTAGGACCGAATACGTACCGGTACGATGATAGATTTTAGGTTATATTACTAACCTATTTATGGATATTGATCGGATTGATTTGATTTGATGTGAGATGTGATTTGAGAGTGTGATTGCTGGAGCTCGGTTGACCAAGTGTCTCGGGGCCAATCACACTGACAGTCAGACTGCTGGAGCTTGGTTGACTTAGTGTCTCAGGGCCAGTCTACTGTCTAAATGGAACAAGTGAATTTATTTAGAATAAGTGAGCCTGTATGGCTAGAGTGTTGTCTAACACTGTTTTGAGGTTGTGATTTTCTAGGGTTCTATTTGATCCTTCATAAACGGATGTTATTTTTAGTAAATATATAAAATGATTTTGCTGCATTTGTGTGTTTTTGCTTGTATATATATTTATTATATATACTATTAAATGTGTGCATTGTCATTTAGCTATGCATGTATATATATTATAACAATTCATTCAATGAGGTCTGACTCCCCTCCATTGACTATTTTTCAGGAGAGTCTTCGTCTTCAGACCTCAGTAGCAGATCCATACACCGGATTTCTTCTGCCCCGACTTTACTATATAATCTGCTTACTTGATGTTATTTTATAATCTAGACACTGCAGTAGTTGTAGTTGGTTGTGAGATTTATGTATTGTGTTCATATGAAATTTGTATTTCAAATATTTGAACTGAGATTGTATTAAAGTTTATATATATATGAGATGGATTTTTGTTAGCTAATCTGTTGATGGATTATTATTATTTTATTTTATTTATGAGATTTATTTTCGCTGCGAGTTATTATATTTATTTTTATTATTATTGCATGCTTTTATTTTATTTTATAGGCTTGCTACGGGTTTCGAATTCGAAAGAATTCCCGTTCCCTAGCGCCGGTCATGGCCCCTATTTTGGGTCGTGACAAAGTTAGTATCAGAGCTTAGTTGTGTGAGTTGTGGCCTTAATTTTCAAAGTTGTGTTTTCTTTTGGAAACTACTGCAGTGAATTAGGTTCGAGTATGTCTTGATAAGTATTTCTTGTTTTAGTTTTCTACGTTATTCGTCTGTTGTCTATTTTATCTTAATCATTTTGTTTGTCTTTTCAGAATGAGGAGGCGAGCGCGTGTCGCTCCACAGGTCGTTGAGGCCGAGGATGATGAGTCCTTATGAAGTGACACTGGATGAAAATAAAGAGGCATCGCCTCATCTCAAAGAGACAACGCCTCTACGATGAGGAGCTGCCTGAGTTGCCTATAAAAAATTCAAGTTCAGAGAGAGTTCTAGTTTCTAACTTAAAAATCAACCAATTTAAACAACTATAAATTTATAGATCAAAATAACAAAGATATTACATAAAACATAAAAACAATACTCAATAACAAAGATTATTAATAAAAATGAGTTTGATTTCTAAAGATGTTTAATCCTTAGAAGTTTGGATTTGATTTTTGCAAACCCAAATACAAGAACAATTTTTCTCCTTTTAAGAATGAACTCCTAATTTTCTTCTTCGATCCCTTTTTTCTTTCTTCTCTTTTTTCTTTTTTGTGCTCTCAAGATTTTTTTTTCTTTCCCTCTGAACCTCCCCCTCTTTCTTTCTTCTTTCTCTTTTCTTTTTATATTTCTTAAACTCAGTCATTACCCCTACTCTCTTCATCATTACCATCCCCTTTTTAGCCCACACATTTTTTCCAAAAACTAACTATGCATACTGCAATTTTAGAGCAAAAATAGGTGGGGCCCACTAACTTACTGTCCTTGAAGAACCTCATTTAATATAGCAAGAAGTGGCTCGGTGAAAAGGCAATCGCCTCTTCACCTAATTGCCTCTTTGGCTTCTTGGCTTAGGCTTAAGAGTTGAAGCTTGTGTTTGCATGAGTTTGGACTTGAAATAGGTTTAGGTTTTGGGCTTAGGCTCTTAGATCTATTCTCAAGAAGATTTAAGGCTTTTCTTGCATTTAAAATTCGTATTTTTCATCATCGGATTTTATTGTGAGCCGATCAAACAAAGCATCCACAATTCACTCCTATCACGGGCCGATCGAACTAGGTGTCTACAGTAATTTTTATAAATGTATAAATGTTCATAAATTTATTTTATATTCATTTTTTACGTAATTTTATTAATTTTTACTCCATTTAAAATTAGCATTATCTAAACCTAAAGTAACATATAAAATAAATTATTTTAAAAGAAAGTAAAATTAATGAAACTAAATATAAAAAGTAAATTAAAATAATATTGATAAAATTAATGAATTTAATAAATTTATAATTTAATTTTTTCTAATTTTAAATTATTGATAAGGACATGTGTAACCATTGAAAATTTAGTAAAAATTGTGATTTTAAATTTAAAATTTAAAGAACAACAAATTTATTTTATTAAAATAAAAAGGATTAAAGTGTTAGTTTTTACAAAACTTAGAGAGTAAAATGTGTAGTCTATATAAAATAGAGAGAGTAAAATGCCCTATTCATTAAGATACTAACGAAAAAATTATCAAAGTAACATAAATATTGACAAAATTAGAACCGATGATATAAATGTTCGATTTTTAAATAAGAAAGAAAAGAGTTGAAATTAGGTCTGATCTCATGAAAATAAATTTAATTTTTTCAAGTACATTTTATCTACCATAAAAGGATATGACTTCATAAATTAAGTTTCCATTAATGATAAAATTGGAGAAATAGCCATATTATTATTGATTTCAGTTTTAGATTTATAATTTCCATTGTAAAAAAAATTTTAAAAAAATGTGAATTTTCTTGAGTTTAATTTTGTTTGATGGCAAAAAATTTCGCAATGCTTATTTATTCTTCCATTTGTTGTTTTGGGCTGTGTAAGAGCTTCAGCCTGTAGTTTCAAACTAATGGAGCATTATTATGCTTTCAATCATTTGTTACTGTCGCCTCCTCAAACTCAACCGAGTTCTCTCTCCAATCCTCACCAAATCACTTTCTGTCTTAAACCCATGTGTAGCTCCACAAACCCCAACTTCCAACACACTGCCTTACCTAAAACCCCTCAACTCCAAGATCTCATGTTACATGAGAAATGGCCTGGTCAAGGAAGCGCAGGACCTGTTCGACGAAATGCCTCAAAGAAATACCGTCACTTGGAATGCAATGATACGCGGTTATTTTCAAAATGGGAAATCCAAAGAAGCGCTCAGTTTGTTTTATGTAATGCCTGAACCTGATATGTACACTTATAATATAGTGATCTCGGGGTTGGTGCAGTGTGGTGATTTGGATAGCGCTAGGGAGGTTTTTGATGGGATGTCATTTCGAGATGTTGTTTCTTGGAATTCAATTCTTGTGGGGTATGTTCATGAAGGGTTAGTTGATGAAGCCGTGAGAATATTTAGTCGGATGCCATTAGAAATGAGAAATGTGATTTCCTGGAACTTGGTGATCGGGGGACTATTGAACAGTCAACAAGTTGATTTGGCTAAGAAATATTTTAGACAAATGAGTGATAGAGACTCTGTTTCTTGGACAATTATGGTTTCTGGGTTTGCAAAAGTGGGTCGGATCATGGAAGCTCGTGAGTTTTTTGAAGAGATGCCTGTAAAAGATGTTCGAGCTTGGAATGCTTTAATGGTTGGGTATATGGAAAACCAACAAGTTGATACGGCAGAAATTTTATTTCGAAGAATGCCAGAGCGGGATTCAGATTCTTGGAAGCATTTCATTAATGGGTTGGTAAGTTGTCAAAGAGTCAATGATGCTGTTATGTTCTTCATGGAAATGCCTCAGAAATGTACAAAGACATGGAATATGACTTTGTTGGGATTAATAAGAAATGGATATGTTAAAGCAGCTCATGGATTGCTTGAGAAACTCCCATATAGTGATATTGTTTCGTGGACAAACTTACTTGTTGGATATTTTGAAATAGGTGAAGTTTTCAGTTGCATAAGACTTTTTGAATTGATGCCAACTCCAGATACAGCTATGTGGAATGTCATGATATGGGGATTAGGAGAAAATGATCACGGTGAGAAAGGTCTAAAATTTTTTGTCAGAATGCAAGATTTAGGTACATCTCCTGACAAAGCTACATTTACTAGTGTTTTGACAATTTGTTCGGACTTGCCAGCCTCACATCTTGGTCAACAAATCCATGCGCAGACGATTAGAATGGGTTTTGATCATGTAACTGCAGTTTCTAATGCAATGGTTACCATGTATGCAAGGTGTGGGAACATGCATTCTGCTTTGCAGGAATTTTCTTCTATACAAAGTCCTAATATAATTTCTTGGAATTCCATAATCTGTGGACTTGCACATCATGGATTTGGTGAACAAGCAATACAGATATTTGAGCAAATGAGATTAGCTGAGGTGGAGCCCAATCACATAACTTTTGTTGGTGTTCTGTCTGCATGCAGTCATGCTGGGCTGGTGAACCAAGGCAGATACTATTTTGATTACATGAAAGACAAGTGTCTTATGCAGCCAACAGATGAGCTTTATACCTGCCTTATTGACCTTTTGGGGAGATTTGGACTCATTAATGAAGCAATGAATTTTCTAAATCAAATGAGAGCTGATGGAGTTGAAGTTCCTGCAAGTGTTTGGGGAGCTTTACTTGGAGCCTGCAGAATTCACAAGAACATTGCAGTGGGTGAGATTGCTGGTGAGAGGTTGCTGGCAATAGAGCCCAATAGGTCTGGCATATATTTGATTTTGTCAGAGATGTACCTCAGTGTTGGAAGAAGACAAGAAGCAAAGCGGATTTTGGATAGAATGAAAGAAAAAGGAGTAAAAAAGCAACCAGCTTGTAGTTGGATTGAGGTAAACAACAATGGGCATGTGTTTCTTTCTGGAGACAGTTCACACCATGAATTCAGTAGAATTTGTTGTCTTTTATACTTGCTCCATAAAGACATGGAGGTCTTGAATTATAAATTCAAAACCACTTGTTTTGAGCAATTATAAATTTCATTTGTGGATGAAAGACCTTACGGATGAATGGTCTGCTCTCCGTGCTCTGTATCAGACACAACACAAGGACCTCAAAAGAAGGAATAGCCGAGGCCAAATTTGGGGAGCCAACATAAATTTTCCACCTCCAATTATTAGTTGTATCAGTCAAAGAAGCCGTGAAGATAACTATGACTCGTTACTAGAACAAGAGATAACAGATTTAGATGTTGCCTCGAGTTTTGGTCAGCTTATCATAAATAATGACTGGGTTTGGACCTCATCCTGAGGAGTGATCAGGAAACTACAAAACAGATATGTATATTAGTTTGCCAGCTAATGACATGGTGCTTGTCGCTATAAACTACATGTTCAGCCGAGGGAAGACATAAGCAGCAGTAGTTCAAGAAAAAGATGATAGTGTCAGGAAATTTTGTTTCAAACTTGTGATTTTTTTTCTTCCCCGTCTTCCATTTTTTATTTCAGTCTTTTTTGGTTCTCCTGTTCCTGTCTGTATGAACATGGCATTTGTAGCAATCTATCTATTCAACAAGAAATTTATACTGTCAATATATATCTCTACATACTTTCTTCCTCTGTTTATCATTGTGTTCGCATAATCTGAAGAACATTACAGAAACGATGGATGATTATCCGCTGTTCAATCCTGGGCAATTTATAGTTAGCCCTTAGCTCATAAAACGCAATGATAAAACAAATACAAAAGCAAATAGTAAGAAAGTGGAAATAGAACAATTCTAAAGGTACTACTGCACTAACATCGACTCTTCATATGATTTTTGTTAGCATGGAAGAGAAATATAGTTTGTAAAACAAAAAAGCTCTGTGTTTGACTATATTACATGTGGTCTTTCTGTGAATAAACAAAAAAGGACCTGAGAACAAGGCCCCCATGTGTTTGAACAAACTATCAGATTCTTACAGAACTTGGTCTAGCATTTGCAATATTTTTTCTCTGGTGTGATAATGCAGTTGCTGACCCTTTCTTTTCTCTGAGATCAATCTTATTATCAGTGGTGTCTTTGGACTTTCTTGTTTTTGGAGGACTTTCATCAGTGGCTTGACTGGGGACAACCTTGCGTTGCACATGTCTACTTTGTATCGAATTATGATTCTTCAAAGCAGAAGGCCGCTGTGCTTTAACTCTGTTTTTGTTTGCAATCAGTGCATCATTGTCTAAACACAAAATTAGGAAATCTCAGTTCGAGGCCTTTTCTGTATCTAAAAGGACTAGTTGATGAATAAATATAAAATTAGGAAATCTCAGTTACCGGGACTAGAGACAACAGCACGTGGTCGTGGAACTGAACTGGCTCTAATGTTTGGTCTATCATCCTCATCAGAATTGCTTTTCTTGTCTGCTCCTGTGAATTGCACATGCTAGTTTTAGTGATTTGTAAGATACAAAACAAGCTAGAAACATCTTTGTTCAGAAACCATGGGAATTTTGAGTCAGTAATGGTGTGGGTAAAATTTAACCTTCAGAAGCAGATTCTGTTGGCAGGACTATATTCGGCACATAAGATTTGGGAATTCTTGCGACAGGTAGCGAAGAAATATCTCTATACTCCTTCACTGTATAAATGAATGTCAATAAGGGATGCATGATAAAACTCCAACAAACAGAAGAATACTGAAACCAAATTCCAGCTAGGACAATGCAAACTTCAAGTTAATATTGATCTCTGCTGATTCTACCGATCATAATTCCATTAATCTTTATTTAAACCTTAGGAAAATGGTTTCTACCTGTTATTTTTTCCATATGCTGCCAATTCATTCATTCATTACACAGCACACTGTAATCTTAGTAACATGAACACACACATCGAACAATGATATTAGCTTTCTTCTCCCCCACAACTTCAGGGGTCCTTCAGCAAGGATTACTGAAAATTCTAAATAGCAAAGGCCATTTTCATGATATGAGAATGTAGAGTCTAACAGGCAACAAAGTATAATTTGAACCACAAATAGTTACCCAATGAAAATATTATGCCAAAAACAGCAAAACAATTAAGCACACGTAGTTTTAGCCTAAATAGCAAAAGAAGACATGAAACTATAGCAGAAAAAGTACCTGGAAAGCAAGAATCTTGCAATAAGAGAAACTGAATATCTTTTAAAGAAAGCAGAGAAGTCCAATTATGTACATGTGCAGCACGCTGATCATCTTGACTTTCAGTTCTAACCTTAACCTTGGGATACACTGCCCAATAAAAAAAATTAAAAAAAAAAAATCATTTCATAACACGAACACAACTTCAATAAAACTAATAATAGGGAAAAAAAAAAAAAAAAAGACCCACTTTTGTGATCAGAAATAGAACAGAAAGAGAGGTTACTTATTCCGCTGTTGATGCTGCAGCTAAGCTATAATCTGAAAATATTGAAAAGAGTGGGATTTGGGAATTGGGTATTTGGAAGAAAGCAAGAAAGTGGTTATTGTTATGATTTTGCGAGATGGGTGCGTGATTGATTAGAAGAACAAGACGAATGGGAAAAAAGGGAACTTTTTTGTTGTTGTTGTTGTTGTTGTTTTCTGGGGTCAAACACAAAGACTCAGTAGATTACAGAGAAACATATCTTTGGCATTTTGTCTTGGCTACGCCAACAGGTGTGGGAGACCGAAGACCCCACCACTCCCCAATTCTTAAGAATCGGCAAATTGGCACGTTTTGACTTTGGAATGAGATTCGCCTCCATTATGGAACAACACAGTTTTCTGCTCCACTGCTGTACACCACACCCTCTTCAGTCTTTCGCCTTTTTAGCAAATTACATTTATTCCCTAGAATTTCATCTAATTCACACGCCCCTCCATTTTATTTAAAAATCAAATTTTTATATTTCTCAATTTTATTTCTATCAATACTTTAAATATTTTATTAATATTTTAATAAATAAAGTATTTTATTCCCTCTAACTTATTTAAAAAAATAATATTTTATCTTATATATTTTATAAAAATAAACACTTTAATCCTCTTTATTTTAATAAGTTAAAAAATTATTCTTCTTTTTTAATTTTTTTAAATTTAAAATCACAATTTTTACTAAATTTTCAACACTTACATATATCCTTATCAACATTTCAAAATTAAAATATTATTTTATAATTTTAATAAATTCGTTAACTTTTATCAATTTTATTTTATATTTAATTTCATTAATTTTACCTTCTTTTAAAGTATATATTACTTTACTTTAAATACTATTAATTTTAAATGGAAAAAAAATAATAAAATTAAGTATAATAATGAATATAAAATAAATTTATAAATATTTATAAATTTATTAAAATTTCAATTTAACTTTTGAGTTAGTGTGTATTTTATACAATTCAAAAAAAATATTGATGATACAATATCTAAAATTTAGTTAGTATTAAAATTTTAAATTTTAAATAATTAAAAAAATTAAAATACTAAATTATTTTATTTTATTAGAATTTAGAGAGTAAACTATTTTATTTTTATAAATAGAGGATGTTAAATGTATTTTGATATAAAAAACCTAAGAGAAAAGTTAACGGAGAGATATAAATGTTAATAGAATTAAAATTGATGGACTTAAATGTTCAATTTCAAACAAGAGGATGACAGTGTTAATAAGATCAAATCTCAAGAAGGCAAATGTAATTTTGTTCTTTTTTAAAATACTAGCTCATTGATTCCACTCGACTTGTCGTTTCTTATATAGAGCAAAGATGCTATGGCGTACGACAAAACGACTACCCCACCAACTCCCCCTTATGATCATTAGGGGTTAGGGTTTAAGGACCGTTGAATTCAATAGGGTTTTAGTCATAGTTACTTCAATTTGATCGTTGTTTTTTATCATGTGGTACAGAGCAAGGCTGATCTCGAGATGTAATATCCGGAAATTTTCTACCGCAGCACGACGCCATCTCAAAGACGAAGGTGACTGGTCCTACTCGTCGGAATGGTGGGGTACGGACTCCTCCGATGACAGCCATACTGTTTTCCGTTCAACTTCCGATAAAGGAAACGGCGTCGTCTCTGTTCTCGCTTATCCTTCTTCTAGACCTGTAATTAGATTAATTACTCTCTCTATCTCGTTAATTACTCGTTAATCTTCTTTAATCGAGATTAATTTTTGCAAATTTCATGTAATTTGAGTAAAAGAAATGACCTTGTAAAAGAATTTATGAATTGGATTTGGTTAGTTTACTGAAGGGTAGTATGTGAATTTTGCAGAATGAGGTTTATTGGGCAGAAACTGAGAGGTGGCTTTGTAAAAGGTATAATGCTGAGATGCGTGATAATGCAGGTGAAGAAAAAGATGATGAATTAGTGTTTAGATTAGTTGGGTACCAATGGCGCACTCTTCGATTTAATGATGATACACGCCAGAGCACTGCTAAAGTGATGGCTGCTTACCTTCAATCACAGCCTAATTCTATTTTCTTAATGCAGCAGCCACATTGTTTAGCTGTTCCATGTAATATTAACTATAAGTCTAAACTTCTGTTTTTTTTTAATTATCTTCTTATTTGGTTTTGCAGACGCGTGTATTGATCAATGATTATCTAATCTTGGGTTTCATTTTTGCAGATTTAAAGAGTATGATATCAGCTGGGTTCACCACCTTAGCATCTTGCAATTATGACCTTGAGGGTGCTGTGTATGGGGAGAAAATGTTGAGGATTTTATGCATTGGTCATGGCGGGGGAAGCTTACCGTTGTTTCTTGCTAGCAAAATTCAAGGTAAATGATATGATATGAAATTGTTGTGTGATAGATTCGTTTGCTAATGCACTTGGAATTCCCTTGTTATGTTGAATTGTGGTGTGAGTTCTTTGTTAACGTTGTCAAGAATTCTTCTGCTTTATTCAGGTGCTGTGCTTGACATAGTTGAAATTGATCCCCTTGTTATATCTGCTTCAATTCAAGCAATGGGTTTTCCAGCATTCTCAGTTATGACCTCATCGGACCAGCGTGCCTTGTCAAAACCCAGCATCATCGACCAAGTAATGTGGAGAGGCATCCATGAGAGGCTTCACCTCTATGAATCAGATGCTGAGAAGTTTGTCCTCAGCACCAGAAATATATATGATATGATCTTTATTGATGCTTATGATGGCGACGATATCTTCCCACACAAACTATGGGATGTAAATTCCCCATTTCTAAATGCACTCAACAATAGGCTGCATCCAGAGCATGGCACTGTTGTGGTGAACCTTCATGCAGATTATGAAGCCTTCAGTCCAAATCCCTCTGTTTCATATTCTTATGAACAGCTTCTGCCAATGAGTAAGCATGTTGGTAAAGTTTGCCGAGCGTATAAAGACATTTTGGTAGGAAATGGAAATTCTTCTGGTGGGAAACAAGGTTCTGGTTTTGTATTTACAGTTGCAGTTCCTTGGGTGTGTAATACATCTATGGTTGTATGCAGAGGTTTAGGAATGATTAGTAAATATTCTAGCAGAGATTTCATAGCAAATGCTGTCATATCTAAATCTCTTACAGTTGAAAATGTTCTGAACCTCCCATTCTCATGCTTTGAGTATATAAAGAGAGATTTTAAGCTTGTTGATTAATTTTGTTATGGTTGATATTTTATGCATTTCCATGATCCTCAAATGATTTTTATGCTTTCTTTTAGCTGTAACTAATTCGACTTCAATATAACTGGAAGAGCTGCCCTGAAATGAAGATGAACTCAATTGCCCTGGAATGAAGATGTACTCCATTGCTATGTCAGCATTCAAGTTCAGTTTCACAACACCAGGGATGGACTTTACATGCATCAGTTTTGTCTTTTATCTGATGGATAAATATATGAAATTTTTAATGTTTTATCAAGCGGATTCAAGAAAGAAATTAATGTTGTCTAAATACATATTTGACAATTGCATAGGTCTAATCCACTGTGGAATAGAGTTGAATCCTTTTTCATTAATTTTTGCCATATCGCTCCCTGAACAGATTTGCGATCATTGGCAGCTCAGGCGAATTGTCAGTCACACTATGTGGCAGCAAATATTGATATCGAAATTATTTCATTAATGCCAACGAGCTTAGGATGGGATGGTTTTTCATCCTGTTACGAGGCTTGACATACCAAATTGATACTTTTAAGGCTTAACTCTATATTAAATAGTTGTTCCATAAGAGAGTGGTATGATAGCTATTTAATTCAAGATCGCTTGAAGGACGCCCTAGAGGGGGTGAATAGAGCAAATTAAAAATTAAAAAAAATTAAGGTTTAATCAATAATTAAATGAGAGTATAGATGAGATGACAAAAAGAAAAACTCAACAACACAAGATTTAAAGAGTTCAATTCACAATTTGAATTTATATTTCCACCTAATTTATTTCCAAGTTAAAATTTTTAGCACCCACTCCAATTTTATTAATCTAGATTAAGTTTACAAGAGTTTTGTGGTTCAACTCTAACCTTTACAACACAATGAGTTTTAGAAGGCTAAGCTCTAACCAACAATCAATCACAAGTGTTTTGAGACTTACATTTGAATCTAAACAACTAGCATTAGTTCCTCACTTCACTTTTTCAACCCAAGAAAGAAGATGAAAAAGAGAGCTAACCTAGCACACAACCAACACTCAAAAATAATTGAGAATTTTAAGTATGGAGAAAATTGTTTACAGAGATTAATTGCTCAATCAACTTGTGTAACTTCTTAAATGAAGTTCTAGGTCTTCAATTTATAGTTAGAGAGTGAAAAATAGGTGTTGGAAGCCATTAAATTCATTCACAACATCTTTTTTCTTCAATTAATGCATTTTCAGCTTTTGCAAAAATTCAAATGCTCATGGTGGTAAGCGTGGGCTAGAGATTGTGAGTATTGAAAAATATGACTGTTACTTGCAAAAGTGTCTGTTGGCTACGCTCATGGTGGTGAGCATAGACCGTGAGCATATCAACCACTTTGTTGATGGATGTTCATAATCAAAAATGGGTCGTAAGCGTAGATCATGAGAGTAGGTTGGACTGTGAGCGTAGACTATTCTCACTAAAACTTGTCCATTTTGCCTCCAATCACACTCCTTTCAACTTGGTTCAATTCCCATACTTCATAGGACATATGTAGGGGTCTTTGAAGGTTTCAATTATATTTCAAATATTGTCAAACATGTTCCAAGGTTTGATCAAATTATTTTACTTTCAAAATGAGGATGGATTATTATTTGATCATCCAAATATTCAACAACATTCTATGTGGAGTTTGAATTTGCAGTGTTAATTTTTTTAATTAATACCAGTGATGAAGTAATCTTGTGATTGAAGAAAAAAAAATTCAGATTTTTACTAGAAAAATTATAATAGACTAATATAATATAAAATTTCCTTAAAGATTATATATAGAGAGTATAAAATTACTAAGCAGTGTATTTAATAAAAATGGAACTCAATTTTTTTTAGAAGGGACTCAAAATTTTTAATTATTAAAAACAAATACATTTGATTAAAAGTGAACTTTGTCTAATGCACCCTAATGTAGTGCATTCTGTAGTTAATTTAATTTTTATAAATTAAAATATATTTTATTAATAATCACTATTGATAAAATATATTGATCAGAACAAAGTAAAATAGAACTAACTATGAATCAAAATAATTATAGAATTTCTTGTTTAATGAGGCTGGGTCTTATGGTCACTTACTGGTGACGTGTTTAAAAATGATTGGTCATATCTAATATATTAAAAAAGCCCCTTTCACTCCTCGTTTCTAGCCAAAACCCTTCGGAAAGAAGAAAAAGAAAAACCCTAAAAATGGCGTCTCTGGGCAAGAAACGAATCGGCAGCGGTAGCCGCAACACCGGCGACGAAGGAATCGTGACGAAGTTCACGCGCACAGTATCGGATTCAGCGATCGTGAACACGGCGAAACAAGCGGCGAACGACGCTGGCTACGTGGCGATGAAGCTAGCAAAGAGCACAGGGAAAGCGGCGTGGATCGCGGGAACTACTTTTCTGATTCTGGTAGTACCACTCATCATCGAGATGGACCGCGAACAGCAGCTTAATGAGCTGGATTTACAGCAGCAGAGCCTTCTCGGAGCCCCGCCCAGTATTCATAAGTGAGATCTATCTATCTACTTTCTCCCATTGGCTGGCTGTAGTGATTTCGATGCTTTCTGTCTTTTAAATTCTTCAATTGAAAGAGAGTAATCATAGAGATGGATTTTAGAGCAGATATTGTGTGGATTTTGTTGAGTTCAGTTAACTGCAAAAGATAAATTTGATGAAGCAGAAGCTATTTTGCATAAAATAATCATAGTTTTTGTTCTAATTGGATCTTCATGTTTATATACTTCAAAATCTTACGTTCAAACTATGTTGGTTCTATCCCATCGAAAAATTCATTCCACTTTCAAATTCATTTAAATAGAATTTATTTGCTAAATTCATTTGAACTAAACACATTTCATTTTTTTAGTGTTAAAGCAATTTCACAAAATTAAAATGTTAAAAATTGAAAATGAATTTAACAAAATTTTCATTTAAATCAAACATATTCACATAAATTTGTAAATTAATTTTAAAAAATTATTTTACTGAATTCATTTGAAGCATTAGAATTTGAAATTTCAATTGTATTATATAACAATTGCATTTATGAAATGGAAACTTGAATTTGACTGCTATTACTAATGCATCTCAATTTTCTCTGGTGCTGATGCATATCTGTCTAAACTTGGAATAAGAACACTCAAAAACCTTTTCTTTTGCACTTCCAGTCCACCAGCATGAAGATATGAAACGCATTGGTAGAGGCAATATTTTCCTCCTCCTGCTTTCTTTAGTTATCCTGCTCGCTCTGTTACTCTCATTACACTGCGCTTTGATCCTTGGAAGTCATTGTTTACTCTTGAGAAACATCCCAGCATTACAAAAAGCTGTCGACATAGCTTAAAAAAAAACACTATATTCTTATCAGGCACAAACCCTTTGCCCTCGTTGCATTATACAACTCGAGAAGAGAGTCCTTAACAACTCACTAGAAACAGCCCTAGTGTTCATTAGAGCTCCTGCTTTCTCATACCCATCAATCAACGTATTCCTTACAGGTGCTAGCACATTCCTATCCAAACCTGAAAGAACAGTGTGCCCATGAATCACTATGCATTGCTGCTGCCCCCATGACGCCATCTCAGTAGCTGCAGGCAAAGGATTTGAAATCATGGACCCAACCTACAGCCCTTCATTTCAGCAAACACCGACGAGTCATCTATCGCTCTGAAATTCTTAGCCTAAGTCCACAATCTAAGCACCATAGCAAACTTAATCTTTCTCAGGCATTTCATCAGACATCTTAGGTGCATTCTATCATGTGATCAAGTGATCCTGATTGAGTAGTCATCTTTATGGTTTGGGCATCTAGGACGCATGGGTCAGCGTTTGTGTGGAACAACTGGGTCTGGACAACAGTGGAATTGAGTTTCGGGTGTTTATTTTTTATGTAGTTATATACATTATGTAAATAACTAAATTAATTGAACAAGATGATTGATAGGTTACTGTTATTTGTGATACGATTTAAGGATGATAATTTGTTCGCGAATCCTTCAAATTTGCACATACAAATAGATTTAGAGTGAACTTGTGGAATCTCTTTCACAAGGATTCTGATATAATATATATGAGAGAATAAGTAGAATGTTGAAAATGTAAAGTATGAATAAATTGAGAATAAAGGAGATGTATATATAAAAAAAGATATTTAACTCAAACTTAATTGGATATTTTTTTTTTAAACATCAAATTATCATTGAGCCCATAGATAAATAAGACAACAAAAGCATCACCAGAGGACTGGGGAAGCAACTAGCTTAAACATAGCATGCCAGGATTTTAGAGTCATAGATTTACTCTTATAATAGAAGCATGGGTAAGAGTAATATACACGACTAACAATGAAAGATAAACAAAAGGAAAAATACAAGAGAATATGAAGGAATATTACAAAGAAACCATAACTATAGGTGAATAGCTCAAATCTGCAGTAGCACTATGATCTCCACTCAATCTGCTCTTTCCTTCGCAAAGTTTGAGATCTTTACACATTCTTTGATGCTAATATCCTGATACATATCTTTGGTATCAAAGGAGAAAGAGTTATTCGCATTGGGTATATTACCTCCATTAAATATGTAACATATTTTCAAGAGTTCTAAAATTGACAAAAAAAAATTTAACAAATTAAGTAGTGTTGTAACTATCTATTAACATGTCACAAATTCTATCCTGAAGTCTAACAAATCCCAAAAAAAAATCACTAATTGCAAAAAAAAAAAAAAAACTGTATTAAAACTTAATCTGCACGAGAAGGTTAGTAGTTAATTTAAGTATTATGATTTTATTCCCCAACATGTTCAATCTCACATCTTCAATAATAATAGTGTTCATGACAATCTTGAATCCTTCTGATCAAATGGCTATGACAAGACTCAATATCACCATAATATAATTGGTGGGTTGACAAACAAAAACTTAAAAGTCAAAAAATTATTATTATTAGTCTCACTAACATCACGAACACAAAATAGAGCATCCAATGAAGGTGATTTTCCAGATGCTAAAATCAAAAGAATCTTCAGTGGGTACATTCTGATCGTGCAGTGTAGGCCAGGACTGTGGAGGCTGTTACATGTGAATCTCACCTTCACTTCCACCTCTTTCTTGGGTTCCTAGTACGTATGGAAGGTGACTTAAGTCCACTTCTTGTACAAAACTGTAAGGCTACATGTAAGCCACGATACTAGCATATCTTAGCTCTCAGAGAATCCACCAGCAGGAATGAGCATGTCAATCAAAATAATATTAGCTCTTAGCCCTTGGATTGAAGCGCTCAAATGGGCTGGAGAAAGGGTTTCGGACTTTAACAACAGAACAATATAATCATCCAATTCTGAAAAATCCTCAGAAAATTGTAAAACAAAAGAACAAAAGAAGAGTTTCTAAATGCCCACTTTTTGATCTGGCAACAGCTCATATCTAATAATCTAACTAGAGTTTACGATATGGTAGAAGACTGACCTATCATCCGTCTCCTTTTGGGGATGACTTCTTGTACAACTGTGAAACGCATATGCATAGCTGTGATCAACAACACTTGCAATAATATTAATAATAATTGAAGAGAAAATGATGAAGAAAAAGGACAATTGCAATTTTACATTTTTATTTCTGTCATTAATATGTTTAATAACATTCAACATACTTTTTTTATAACAAGTAATGTAATGGTTAAATCTCATGCTAGAGAATTAAAAAAAAATTAAAGAATTAAATTTTATTTTTTATTAAATATTTTTATTTTATTTTTTTAGCAGGTAAAGATTAAACTCCTTGTATAAAAAGGGAGACATAGCACATGTGTGAAGTTGACATGCTATAAGTTTGAGAATGTGAGTGCATTGTACAATACAAACTATGGATTAATCAAACACAGGAGAATAAGAAATGGGTAAGTTTTGTTTAATGTACATTTATAAATTAGATGAGATGTTCCATCAAATCTCCACAAAATAACATGTATCAACCGTCAACATCTTTATGACCACACTTCCTTACGTTCAAGGCTTCGAGTTTGTTATTGCTTTTCAATATTTGTCATAAATATATTTTTTTAAAATGATCAAATCATTCAGAGTTTAATCTCATTAAATTCTAATGAAAATTTTTTTAATAATTAATTTAACATTAATTATATATATATATATTATAATTTAAATTTGACATGTCATTTAAATGAAAATAATCTCGTATTAATTGATCCCAATAATTATTGGTTACAAATACTACCTTATATTAGCTTGCTAATTAAAATTTACTTCAAAATTAAGCCAGAAGCAATAATAAACAAGCGAGCTCAAGAAATATGAAAGACAAGCAATGTGGGTAGATACATTATTTTCATGACTTTTATCTTTGGAAATTGTGTTCTATTGGAGGAGAATTTAAAAAAAAAAATTAATTGAGTACAATTGAATTTTTTCTGACCTATATTATGAGATTTTAATTATTATTTTTTAAATAATGCGCAAATAAAAACTTTTTTAAGTACCATAAAAATTTTGAAGAGTAAAGTATACCGAAAAATAAAATCTAAACAAATTTTAGCATTCAAATTGAAGTATACCAAAAAAAATCTAAGATCCTATAAGATGACAATAATGAACTGAACCTTAAGCTTTTAGCCTCTGAGTAAGTTATGCTACAAGGAATGATAATTGCCACTAGTTTTATAGTATTGTTTGCTGGACAGGAGATTGAGTAGGGCCAAGCAATGAAAAGATATTAATCATTAACTTCTTCAGATTAACCTAGGATGAGCGTGTTTTTAGAAAGTTATTAATGGTATAGTTCAATGATTGTAAGGTTATTATATAGCACTTCAGCTTCCAGTATTCTACCAAGGTCCAAATGGAGTGATATTGACCAGTTCTTGGCCTCCTGGCAGTGCCAAAACTTGGGGAGTACCCAATTTGGCAGGCTCATACGGGGGAATTCGGATGGTGGCACTCATGCACAAATCCATGGAAATTTGTTAATGATGCAGTGACAAGATGCTAAGAATCTGGAGAGCTACCATCTCTTTCAATCACCCAATTCAAGACCCTGCTCCAAGAAGCCTTTGGTGTAACCATTTAAGTTAAAGATGTAGGTAACATTATGCTGAGTCCAGGGTAAATCTAAGCAAAAAAAAAAAAAAAAAACACAAGTCTCAAAGTAAAATAAAGAAGAGAGATGTCACTGCTTTTCAAAGAGAGTAAGTTGCACTTTCTGAAAAGCATAAAGTAGTGAGGAAATAGAGAAGCATCAGTCTGGAGAACCGAGAAAAATACTCAAAAAAAGAGACAATCATCCACATGGTGGTGGACTATGGCCATTGCATAGAAGATTAAAAAACAAAAAGAGCCAAATCCCATTACTTGCTTCAAGTTCAACCCTTCTTCTCTTCTTTGTAATACATCCAATGAAAAACATTCATTCATTCTTCTAACATCATTCTCTCAACTTTGTAAAAGAAAACAAAAAGATTTGATGCCCTAGTTTACTTCCTAGTAAACTAAACACACCCACCAAACTGTAACAAAAGACCCCACAGTTTAATTACCATCTCTACCTATATTCCTCTCCATCAAAAAATTTGTCCCCCAGCTTTTACTTTGTAAAGAAATTAAAATGTAAGAAGAATCCACCACAAAAAAGGGGTGTTTGCCTCTCTTTTAAGATCCTTATCTTGCTGTCAAGAATCTGACCAAAGCAACACATTCCAACCATATCAGCATTAGAAAACAAAAGACATATTAAACAATGCAAAAAAGGATGATAAGATTTTCAATCTCATCATGTCATGTTGGTAAATTTAATAAAATGCATACATACCATCATGTTTCTTCACCAAACCTCTTGCAAACATCAAGCAAATAACCAAAAATGCAACTCCAGCTGCCCCTCCTAATATAATTGCCACTGTCTTTCCTGTATTTTGCCCTGTCCCTACATCCACCAAATTTTTATTCCATATTAATTAACATACTTGATAGCTATGTTTGGCTAATTAAACAGAATCTTTATTTTATACAAATCAATTTCAAGCCAATTAATCACTATTTAATGCAAAAGAGATCCACAGGTTTATCATATCAAACCCCATCTAGATTTAAATCAGAACCAATAAACAATTCAACTGCTCAATAAACAAATTCATAAATAACTGAATAAAAATATGAAATCTTCTAATTTATGTTATCCCCAGATTCTAAATTTTCAGTGAACAAAAAAGAAACCACCTTTCTACTTTACCTGATGATGATGAATGAGAGGATGATGAAGATGATGATGATCTCCTTGGAACCCCATTTGGGTAATAGCTGTAACTAATAAAGCATTTATGCAGATAGATTTGGCCTGAAATAGAGTTCCCACACTCAACTTGAGCTCTTTGCACAGCATTTTTCACACACTCACCACAATCTGAATCTCCCACATCACCTTCACACTGGCCCAAAACATACACAGATTGGTAGCTAGTAGTATAGTAACCATGACCGCTAACCACACCATTTTCCAGCACTGAAAATGATGTATCCCTTCTCTCCTCAAACCCACTTCCTGCTATATTTGTACCGCCACAAGTCTTGAACAACATTTCCATACCTGAAATTTGAGTAAAACCAGCAACCTCATATAAAATGTAGCATCCAGAAAGCTGAACTCTTGCAGCTATAGTTTTGCCACAAAGTTTGTCTGTTAGAACTGGCAGTCCACTGACACAGTTGTAACAGTCACCAACACTAAGGTCTCCTCTGCATTGAAAGAGACCAGTTATTGTAGTTCGGCCAGTTCCAGTAGTAGTTTTAAAGAACTTGGTTTTGGTTGATTGTGAAACTAAAGAACCAAAGAGAGCAGAAAGGGCTTGTGAGTATACACCAGTTGGATCTTGAAAAGCCTGCTTAGCACAACCCTTGTAAACTAGAGTGTTGTAATCAGTAGCAGATTGGGCAAGATTAGTAAAAAGAAGAAGAGTTAAGCATAGGAGGTAGTGATAAAAGGGTTTTGAGGGAAAACCCATTTGGGTGCAGAGTGTTTGATAGATCAAATCATGGCAGTTCTGAAAGTTTTTTGAAAGATTTGATATGTGGGTTTTGGCTAAAACTAAAGAAAGTTTCAAGCTTTGAGCTTTGGTTTGCCTTGATTTGCTACAAAAATGAGTTGGGTTTTCGGTTTCGAGCTGCTTGGTGTTTGCTTTTTTTTTTTTTTTTACTTTCCTCTTCTTCTTTTTCTCGGAGTGGCCTACCTCTGTAGATGTGCAGAATGAGAGAGATGAGGAGGAGGCATCTTTTTTCTTTTTTCTTTTTGTTTTCATGCTCTGCACGGGAAGACTACAAAATCCAATTGGCAATTGATAATGGAGAAGTAAAAAAGTAATTTTTTTTGAAATACTGAACTATAGATGGTACTTTAATACTCTTTTTTTTAATATTTGAAGAGAATGAGAACAAAAATGTTGGGTTTAAAAAAATCAAAATAAATACACTCTTTATGGTACAGGGATGTGGACGGTATGAATGTAAGTAAAGGAATCTGGGCAGGTGTGGGAGGCAACTGCATGAGGTTTGACTACAAATAATAAAAGAACAATGCAGCATACAGTACAGCTGCTAGCAGGGTTTGAACTATGAACTTTGAATTAAAAATGGGTTCTTTCTTTTTTGGGTTAATCTTCTTTACCTTTTTTATGAATCTTTATGTTTAATTTTCAGGGTGCTTGAGATCCACATGAAGTTCCAAGAAACAGGTGAGGTTATGTGCTAAAGAACATGGAGGAGCCAATTACTAGCTGTTTAAGAATTTATGACATGAATGAAAACCATGTGACCAAGAAATCTTGAACCATTTATAGCTGGCTAGCATACAACATTGGTGCATTGGTTGCTATAGAATTAGCAAACATGCATGCATGCTAATGGTTCTTGTTAAACGTTTTTGTTTTGTTATACTATTGCATGATCCTTTTTACTTGATTCTTATCAACTTCAAAGAAAAAGATTAGAAACATAACAAGCTCATTTAAAACCTGAAGCTTCTACTTGTTACATTGCTTGCAACTCCTTTTGAGCCTCGGAGACCTAAATTAATTGGCATAAGCTAAGCTATCTGTAGTGTTTAAGTTCCATCCATAGTAACGCCAAGAATTAAATTCTTAAACGCTTTTTTCCTTGTCATTAAGAGGTAAAATTTTATAAGGTATTAGCAAGTAATACTATGAAAAAAAATCTAAATAAAGAAAAAATGTAATGCAATCATGCCTTATGTTCTTATCATTTTTTATTAATTTAACATTTCAATTATAGTTTTATCATTTTAATATTTAAAATTATCTAAAATACAATTTTAAAATTTATATTAATATACGTGATATGAAATAACTAATTAACATGCGTCATATTTTAATAAGTAGAAATGTTAAACTAATAAAAAATATGATAAATACATTATGTCATCATATTAGTATAAATTAATATATTTTAAATAAATTTAAGTGTTAAAATAGTAAAACTGTAAATTTATGTGTCAAACTTATAAATTACCTCACATACAAGGGCATATAAATAGATTCTACTAAAAATAATAATAATAATTATAGAACCATTACTTTATATGTTTGAAGTTTTGTGAATTATTATAGCTGTCGTCTATAACAATTAGTATTGTAATCATTATGTTGGCTCAATTTTTTGGCAGCTCTCTTTTTTTTTTTTTTTTTTTAATTTTAGCAAATATTAAGAAATTCAACTTACCAGTCACTTAACTGCAATTACATGTAATATCTTAATGGATTTTTTTGTCTGACGTGTTTTCCTTTTACAACCAAACTGTTCTGTTGTCAACAAAAATTCTAGTGGCACATGCAGATCAACTGAAAAACTTGTGTATATATATTTAGGTAAACTCGATTTTTTTTTTTAATGAACTGAAATATCATTAAATAAGTCAAAGTTTACAAAGAGATATAAACTAAGGAGAGCCATGGAAATACATAGTATAGCTATGGAAGTCATCAACCTCACTCTTGCTAAACACTAACATATGTCGATAAATAAAGCCTTAAAGAGACGAGCCAGAATGAAAGATAAACGCGAAAAACAAAAAGATATCTGATATTGAAGGTAATATCATTTAGCAGAGCCCTACTCAGCGACTGTCACTGAGCCACCATCTTGAACGACATTCCCAGAGGAAGACCGAGAGTGAGTTGCAGAAGGACTTTGATCACCATACAAAGCCTCCCTAGTAAGAGGTGGAGAAAGGATACAAATTTCAGTTGGTCACTATGGAAATTATGAACATTACATTCTACTTACAACATACATATGGCATTATCAATCGACATTTATTAATTTTAATTTTATAGTATTAACTATGATTAATTACAACACATAATCACACATAAAAGTAATAAAGCTTTATTATTTTAAACTTATTAAAAGTTAAGCCAAATCCATGAAGAATGTACAGTAAAAAAGTAATTTGAAAATCAAAATGATAAATAAATTTCAAAAAAGTAAGTTAATATTTTTTACTGTTTGCTTTTTTATCAATAATTGTTGAGTCTGGTTATTAAAAAATATAATTTATTCATGGTAAAATTTTTCAATAATTCTAAAACTATAAAATTTATTACTTCGTATAATTATTATGTTTTGATCATTTTAAAATTAAATTAAATATATTTTATAAATATAAAATTCTAAAATATGAAATTTAGACTCGTAGTATCTCATCTTTTAGAAAATATAAAATGATAAAAAAAATAAAAATAAAAATAAAAATATCCCCCCTAGTGGCGGTTGTTAAAAGTTTCCTTTCAATGCTGCAGATGTTGAACAATAATTCAATTGCCAAAATTGACGCTGAAGCCAGAGAGGGAGATTTCAATATTTTGGTGGATTAGATTTTGCCAAATTTGGGATGATATGCAAAATATGACCACCCAATTCAACTTCTAATTTTCTTTATACGGTAAGAGGAGGGTAAGTTTATGTGTCTTTTTTTAAGAGAAAAATGTAAACTATTCATTCAATATTAAAACTACATTTTGATGAAAAGGTAATATAGATAGAAGTTCATTTAAAAAATAAAATAAAATAAAATTTTATTATTGTAAATTCAATTACGTAATTTGTAATTTAACTATTTATACACTCAACTCAATAGTTTTTGAGTAATTATAAATTGACTATTTAATCTCTAAATGAGTCTACCTGCAGAAATATTATCAGATAGAAAGATATAAAATTTATAAAGAAATATCATTCCATAAAGGAAAAAAAACTTGAATGAATGAAGGTTCAAAAATTTTAACAAAAAATAAACAAAAGATAAAAATAAGTTGTTAAAGTTTTTTACACTTACGTGTCTTTTATTGAATAATTCTAAGAGTTTTTTTTTTAAAAGAGTATTTTTTTTTCTTTTTGGCATTTGCTTAATATATTTATAAATAAATTAACTATTAATTGTTTTTAGGAGGACCGAATCCTAATTAATAAAAAAAGGGAAATTTTTTTTAGCAATGGGAGGTTATGTACTTTAAAATTATATGAAAATAAATTGCACCTTATTATGTAAAAAAAATAATAATTACCATACTATTCTCTCATGACAATACTTTTATTAATGAATTAATTTTTTTAAATTAATTTCTAAATTATTGTAATTTAGTGGTCGGGAGTTTTATTATTGTTATCATTCACACTCAAAATTCATGAGCTACCTAATAGTTAAGAATTATGAGTTATATAATGAGAAACTATTATTGTTTTTTTTAAACAAAACCTTCACTTTAAAAATAATATTTTTTCAATATTAAGTCATAAAGGGATTAAGATTTATATACGGAAACATTATTCACTTATAAAAGTTTATATAAAATAACATATACAATAAGGTAACATTGGATACAAAATTACCCGTCTCTTCCTTGTTATAATGAAGAATTAACAATTTCAACCAGGTAAAAAAAAATTATGTGGAGAATTTATTGTTAAATAACATGTCAGTCTAATACTTAATCAAATCAGCTGCCTTTTTTTTTGTCTCTCTTAATTTTTCATTAAAATGTCTATATTGGTTATTGATGATCCTTTTTAGATGGCCGACTATCCTCTATTATTTATTTTATTTTATTTATATTATTTTTTACTAGATTTTTTATCTGGTTATTTTTTTATTTAAATTTTAAATTTTATTTATGGAATTCTTAATACCTTTAATAAGGTTTTGGTTGTTTTTCTTCATGAACTTTGTATGTATCCCTACTGTAAATATTCTATTACTATTTTTACAATTGAATTTATCAAAAACTTAGAGAGTTAATTTATAGTTAAATAAAATTATTGGTGGGTGTATACGAATCATCAAATTATAAATTAAAAAATTATTATCAATATAATTAAAACAAAATTCATGATTAGAGTGAGATTTTATTTTGATATTTTTTATTTATATTATTATTTCTGTTTTCATTAAGATATATTTTGAAATTTTAACTAATGAAATATCCAATTTTTCTTAATCAATCAAATTTTACATGGCTAAGAAATTAGGTAGAACCACAAAGGCGAAGATTTCGATTGATCCAAAAACAGCAACAAATCCTTATTAGACTGCACCATTACTCAACAACACTAAATTACGCGCCTAAATGTGAGAAATAACATATAGACATGCCAAATATAATGTAAACACTTAGATATCAACAATTTATGCCAATGGTCCTCTCTTTGTATTCTATTCGCTTAGATGATAATAGATATTATAAAATGAGATAATGGGTTCAATTTTGTACTCCTCCTTTGAACTGCCACTTGTTCAAAAAAAATTTATGCCATTCATACCACCACTATTACCATCAACATTTAACCCATTTAAATACAAAATTCATACTAAGATAATGGATAACGTTCATTTAAATTAATATTATTGTAAGAGGCAGGGTTTAGCGCGTGTCCAAGTGTTTGACGACCACAACACTGTGTGATCTCGAGGTCCACCTGAAAGTACAATATAGGTCTTGGGTCTATTCGGAGATGAAGTCGTCACCCGGATAAAAGCCGAGACATATTACAGCGACTGGATTCCACGGAAGTTCTTATAAGCCGTCGTCAGATAACGAGTTCAAAAACTGAGTATGAGCATTTGAATGCTCACCCAACCTTATGGATGGTCTCTGTTTATGTTTTGTGTATTATTACCTTTAGTTATTCAATTATTTCTTTATTACCACATGTATTGTAATTACCTTCGGATAATTGCCTAATTTCATAGTTAAGTCCAAGTTTGCACATTAATCCAATTTCATGTTTTTAAATCATAACATTCAACAAAAAATAAAACAAGTAATAATTTACAACCACACATTCGAATCAAACGGGGAGAGTGATTAAGGATTACAACGCTTTTAGACAAAATAAAAGAATAATATACAGAAAATAAACCATACATATACCAACAGTAAACTAGTACAAGCACAATGGTCTAAGGAATTAGCTAGTGATAGTGACTACTCAATGATGTGGACCATCAAATAATTCCTGTAATAATATACGGTTAGTTTCCTCATGCAGAACACGACATTATACATAACAATATTTACAAATAATGTTCTAAAAATGGTTTTCATGTCACTAACTAAAGAAACCCTCAAATAACCGAAATAATTATCATCATGCAATGAAACAATTATGTATAAAGGTGGAAAGAGCATGTGAAGTGAACATTATGTGGAATTTCATAAAGGGAGAAGAATCAAACAGTTGGTGGACCTATCAATGTGGCGATCGCCTCATTGACATGCCTCTATAAAGAGGCGATCGCCTCATTGGCATGCCTCTATGAAGAGGCTTCACCTGATCAACAGGCTAGCTCAACTCTCAAAACAATCAAACTTCTACCTTAAGCAAGCAATACGTGCACACATGCATCCAACAGGTGCCAATTTATAACTACATGCAATAGTTTAATGAATCATATCAATGAAGTAGCGTAATAAACAAAACAAACCTAAAATATACCTGAAGTATATTGAAAACTCAGTTACGTGCAAAGTAAGCATCAAAATGATGAAGCTATAAAGATATTGAATTTAAATGCAGGTTTTTTACCAAAATAATAGGCCCTCAGAGGTGTGTCTTTGGTTATGATCTTTACTAAAGTGTGATTTCCACTTTAACACAAGATTTCCTCTTTCCTCTCCTAAGGAAAATGAACTTCTTTGGCTTGGATCCTCCCTCTTCCCTCAAGAATGTCTCTTTGTATTTTTCCAAAGCTTTTCCCTTTTTCTTTTTTTCTCTTACCTTTCCAAATGGGTTCCCCCTTTTCTCCTTTTTTTCTTTCTCCCTTTTTCTTTTTATCCTATACCTTGCCCATGCCCCTAGGCTCTCTAGCCTATTATGAACCCTTATTACCTTTCTCCTCCCCCCAAAAATCTCTTTTTCATGCAAAATCAGGTTTGGGAGTATAGGGCCCACACCACTTGGTCACCATGGCTACAACTGCATTAAATGCAGTTGCAAGTGGTCTGTCATAGAGGCAACACCTCTACGATAAGGTGATCGCCTTTGCAGCAACTGTCAAAGAGGCGATCGCCTCATTGCACTGAGGCGACACCCCTTTGGCCCGGGCCTATGTTGGGCCAAATGGACTTGGGTTACTTTTGGACAATTGGACTAAGTCTTGGGCTTTTGATGCTTTCAGACTTTCAAGTCCATTTTCAATTGGAGATTCAGGTTTTATTCTTATGTCTAAGTTTCACATTTTCATCATCGGGCTTAACAACAGGCCGATCAAACCAATCATCCCTAATTTGTTCCCAAACACGGACCGATCGAATTTGATGTCTACAGTTATATATCAAGCTAATAATTTATTAGTTAGACATCAACAATATATTTAATTTTGAAAATAAACATATATTACCATAGCATAGTCAACAATTCCTTAGCAGATAAAATTAAATTATAACGTACATATAACAAATTTCTCAAAGTATTAATTTTTTTTAAGGAAAATTGCCTCTAAATTCTTACTTATTTATTTACTAGAAGAAAAATAATAAGATCTAAACATGAATAAACTATATCTTTTTTTATCTGAAACACTGTATTTGAAAATTTAAACAATAAAATTTTTTTTATATAATTATGTATATTAAAACTTAAATTTAATATAATAGTATTTCCGTGAAGAGTTCATAATTTTAAGAGAAAATTACATTAACCTCTCTGAGGTTAGACCTAATTTACATTTTAAAACCTCCTGTTTCAAAATTGAATATTAACCTCCTTACAGTTTCAAAATCAAATATTAACCTCCTTACAGTTTCAAAATCGAACACTTAAGGACTTTTGTTGATTTTTTTGTAAAAAATGACCATTATACCCTTGTATTCTATAAGAGCATATGACATTAACCTTCCTAAAATTAGGTGTAATTGACATTTCAAAACCTCTTATTTCAAAATCAAATATTAACCTCCATATAGTTTCAAAATCAAACACTTAAGGACTCTTATTGTCACGACCCAAAATAGGGGGCCATGATCGGCGCTAGGGAACGAAAATTCTTTCGAATCCGGAACCCGTAGCAAACCTTAAAAATGAAAACAAGCAATATATTAAATTAAATATAATATTATGCAGCGAAATTAAATCTCAAAATTAAAATAATAATTCATCAACTCATTTAATAACATAAAATTCATCTCATTTAACATGAAATCTCTTAATACAAATTTTCAGTTCAAACTTTTGAAATTTAAATCTCATACATATATAATAAATACAGCTCACTGAAACAACTACTGCAGTGTCTAGAATACAAAATAAACTCAAGTAAGCTGTTTACACAATAAGGTTGGGGAGGAAGAAATCCGACGTAAAGGCCTGCTACTGAGGTCTAAGGATGAAGACTCTCCTGAAAAATATCAATAAAGGGGAGTCAAACCTCACTGAGTGAATTGTTATAATATATATACATGCATAACTAAATGTCAAATGCAGACACTCAATAGAATATATATAATAAGTATATATACAGACAAACACACACAGATGCTGAAATCACTTTATATAATACTGAAAAATATCAGTTTATGAAGGATCAAATAGAACCCTAAATGATCGTAACCTCAAGTAGTGTTAGATAACACTCTAGCCATACAGGCTCACTTATTCCAAACAAATTCATTTGTTCCATTTGGACAATTGACTGGCCCCGAGACACTAAGTCAACCGAGCTCCAGCAATCTGATTGTCAGTGTGATTGTCCCCGAGACACTAGGTCAACCGAGCTCCAGCAATCACACTCTCAAATCATATCTCACATCAATCAGATCAATCAACAAGTCATAATCCACCAATAGGTTAGTAATTCAACCTACAATTTATCGTCGTACCGGTACATACTCGGTCCTAGTGCTGCCCACTAGGTAGCACGTTCTATTGATATCCTTCATTTAAAATAAATTCATACATTTGTAAAATAAATGATGCATGACATTAATTTAAATGGCAATATAATCCATATATATACTAGAAATATACCAAAAATAAACCAAGTATATTTCGAGTATATATATGTCAAACAAATTCAGTTCAATTATAAAATAAACAAAAAATAAAGCATATATATACTTAAAAATAACTTAGGTATAAATCAAGAATAATACATGCATTTTATTTAAAATATACCAAAAATATACTAAAATATACCTAAAATATACTTAAGCATTTATTAAATTATTTATGCATATTTCATACAATTAAAACATACATTTCTAAAAACATGCATCCTAATACACGTATATATAAAACAACAACTCACAGTTGTGCGCTCTACTAGATGTGTCTGACAGGCCTGGTCCACTAGGCCTTGGTCTCGGCGTAACTAATAAATAAAATATTAACACGAAATTAGAATAAATCTAACTTAATTTCTAGAAATTCGATCTAAAATTCTAGACACAGACAAGGAATAAGAATTCGACCGAATGTCATATTTTACGAGAATTCTACCAAAAATTCGGTAGAACCTCCCCTGTAAAACGAACATTTCTCTACATAAAAAGTAGAGCTGATCCTGCAAGAAAATACACTTCGAATACAAATATCCACATCATTCTTCGGTTGGATTCCTAAACTACAACTCCACCGACCAAGGTTCACAATTTGCAAGATATACACAGAATACATAAAAATTCCAAAAATACTTTTTTTATACCAAAATATGGAAATTTACATATTTAAACATTAAAAATAATTTTATCACCGATAATTAGTTAAAAACCCTAATATTAATAAAATATTATTAAAAATCAATAATTCTCGATAAATTCACAAATATTAACAGAAATTTATTTTATAAATTCAAATTACTTAATTAGCCCAAAAACATATTAAAAATCATCAAAAACTCATTTATTTACAAAAATAGTATATTATATATAATTTGAAAATAAAATTCGAATAATAGTTTTAATTAGTTAAAAATAGTAAATAATTTGTAAAAATCATTTTTATACCTCAAATAATTATTAAAACCAATTAAACTTAATATTTAACAAAAATTACTACTAAATTACCAAAATACCCCTAATATATAAAAATTCACATAATAAATAATAATTATTCAAAAATTCACTAACAATTATATAATTACTCAAAATTTGTTTTATCAACATATAATTCAATAAAATCAATAATTATACTCAATTAACCAATTAATCTTAACAAAATACACATTTACCCTAAATTTCCAAAATTCACATAAATTAAATAAAATTATATTAATTACAAAAAAATCAAAAAAAATTATAAATTAAATTCTAAAATTAATTTCAACCTCTATAAACACCAAAAATCACAATTTCACAATTTATTTAATTAATTTACGAAAATTAGAAAATATTAATAAAATAATTAAAAAATCACAAAAATCAAAATAAATTCCAAAAATTCCAGGATGTATATTGAGCTATTAGAAGCAACTTTTGTGAAGGAATTTAGCTTTAATCACTAAGATCAAAGTTCAAAAAAATCAAGAAACTCAAATGGCTGAAAATGAAATTAAGCTCAAATCCTTACCAAATTGAGTTTTCAAGCTAAAGAAAGCTTGGAATCGGCTTCTATGGAGTTCTAGGAGCTCAACGGCACCAGAATCACAGAAAATGGTGATCGAAAAGTGGTTGAACGAAGGTAACTTGATTTTCGATTTCTTCGGGTTCTACAACGACCACGGGCACCAGAGAGGGTAGAGGAGGGTGGCGGAGCAGCTGGGGAAGGCGGCAGCACTCCGGGAGGCACACCAACTGCCTCTAAACGGTGTTACAGCGGTGAGGAGTGAGGGGAGATGGGTTTCGGGCGTGAGGAAGGGGATGAGGGCAAGAACTGTAATTTTCCTTTAGTTTATATATATATATATATATATATATATATATATATATATATATCATTAATACTTTATATTAAAATATAATAATACTATAATATAAAATAAACACACACCACACATAAATATATATACACATACATATATATATTTATATATATATATATCACACATAATAATAATAATAAAAATTATAATATATTTATATATAGTTTAAATATTAAACCCTAATAATCACAATAATATATATATGCATGTATATGTATATATATTATTCAAAATTTTAATTATGCATGAAACCATGCAATTTAATAAAATAAATTAACATTAATAAATAAATTATTATTTAGGTATTATTTTCTCAAAAATATAGGTTTCGAAAAAATTTTACGTAGAAAACTTAGAATAATTTAAAAATAACATTAATTATTAACAAAATAATTAAATAGTCAAATATATATATATTAAAATTATTAATACTGCATATCCTGATACAGTATAAAAATATTTAAAATATCGGATTGTTACATTTATTAACTTTTTTTTACAAAAAATGATCATTATACCCTTGTTTTAACATATATCTTCTTTAATCTCATTATATATAATTCATAGCATTTACCCCAAACTTTATGTTTGAATAACAATGAGAATTGATGAAATTACTTTTAAAATATACATTTATAATTTTTGAAAATTTTTTTAGTTTATAAAAATAATTTATTAATATTTCCTAAAAAATTTTAAAAAAAGTTAAAAAATAATTTTTATGGATCTAAAAATTTTACAATCAATCCATATATATTTAAAAAAAAAAGTTTCTATACAAAAAAAATTTATTTTAAAAATTAAAAGTTAAAAAATTTTTCGATTTACAAAAATTAAAAGGAATTAATAATTAATAATTTTTAGATTTATAACTAAAATTTTAAATTTTTAAAATTTTTTTAAAAATATAAAAATTGGAGAAAGATAAATGTTAGAAATTTTATATAATAAGATTAGAAAAGAAATGTTATGGATTATATGTAATGAGATTAGAGAAGACATATGTTAAAATAAGGATATAGTAGTCATTTTTTATAAAAAAAAGTCAATAAGAATCTTTAAGTGTTTGATTTTAAAATTATATAGAGATTAATATTCGATTTTAAAATAAGAGGTTTTGAACTGTTAATTAGGCCTAATTTTAAAGAGATTAATATCATTTGCTCTTACAAAAGATAATAGTATAATGGTTATTTTTTGTAAAAAAATCAATAAAAATTCTTAAGTGTTCGATTTTAAAATTATAAGAAGGTTAATATTTAATTTTAAAATAAAAAATTTTAAAATATAAATTAAGTCTAATATCTAAAAGATTAATGTATTTTCTCTAATTTTAATTTGCAAATAAACTGAGTGAATGGTATTTGGAATTATGGAGAGGGGCCTGTAAAAGGCAGTTAGAAGTATGATTCCTAAGAGAAGAGTAGAGGACAACAACCAATCAAAATCTTTGTCTAAAGAAAACACAATTCTTAAGCATCACATTTATATACGCATCACCTCTGGATTCAAATCATAAGCATCTCTCTATACATGCAATTTTTTCTTTTTTCTTTTTCTTTTGTCATCTCCACTGACGAACTTTCCTCTCCATATGTCCTCTGTACAAAAAGATCATAATACAACACAACTGTGTTCTAAAGAAACCTGCAAAAAATCAGCTATGTCCTAAATTATATGTGGGCTACAGCTATACTGTCTTTTTCTTTTTGTTTTGTTTTCTTTAGATTCAAAGTTGTTGAATTTTGATTGAAAATAAAGGACAAGGAAAAGGGTAAAAAAAATAAAAAATAAAAAATAAATTGAAATAAAGAATATGCATTCTTTGAAAGATAAAGTCTCTAATCAGCTCTCTCGAATCTTTGCCGGTTCGCCAAATCATAATTCTCCTTCGCCTCCTGCTCCTCCTCCTGATAATTCTCAGGTGACTTTCGTTTAAGAATATGATTAGTTGTTTTGTTGATGGGTTCTTGTTATTTTCCTTAAAGAATGTTAGATCTGATTTGTATTGTATAATGTAGTTCTGTTGTTTATTTTGTGTGGGTGTGATCATGTTGGTTTTGTTGTCTGTATGTGTTTGAGTTCTGCACATTGGTATTTAATCACCAAAGGTTAAATTTTTTGTTTTTTAATCCTAGTGTTATGGCCAACTTGGAACTGGGTTTTTTTTGTTTGAGATCAATTGTTGTGAGCTTCACATAAAAAGGGATACTTTGTTGTTTGAAGGCATGCAAAAATTCTATAGTTAATTGTTTTGTACTTGGAAACCCAAAGCTTAGGATCACCATACTTTGTGATTTTGCTTGCAATAATGAGAGGAATACGCCTTGTTTTCTTTTTCAATTGTGAGTTTTAGTAGTATTGGTTGTGATGTAAGATATTTGACTGTGTAGGCCAGACCGTTTTCTAATGGGCGGAGATCAGTTTCTTCTTATTTTTCTTTTGGTGCCCCTTCATTAAACTTCGGTGCGTCTAAATCAAACAAGCAACAACAAGATGTGAATCCACTTCAATCACTGCCTGTTAAATGGGATAGTAAAGGTTTCAAAAATCATGATGAATACTCCATTAAGTATCATGAATGCAATACAACAAGTGAGAATGAGAATTTTCTAAGTTCTTGCAAAGATGGTAAAGAAAGTAGTTTAATTTTTTCAAACAAAGGAGCAGATGAAACAAATTACGTCAATAAGGAAGTGGAACCCAGAAGGAGCAGTTGCGATAGTGATGTATTTGAAGAAGCGCGTGAGCATCAGACTCCACGCAGCTCTTTACCTGATCTCATGGAAGAGTCATCCTTTATTTCTTCTGAATTGTATGAATTCCTGCAGTCTTGCCTTCCTAATATTGTGAAGGGATGCCAATGGGCTTTGTTATACAGGTAAATTTTGATAATTGCCTGATGCAAAGTTTAATTCTGTACTTAAAATTATATCTTGATTCGTTGTTGCTCTCTTCAAATGAAGGGCAGTATGCTGAAGCATGGTATATCACTTCGCACGCTTATTCGCAAGAGTGCTGACCTTTCTGGCCCTTGTTTACTGGTATTATGAAGTTCTGACCTGATGAATCCCCATAATAATTCCATATAAGGAATTCATAGAATCGTTTCTTATTTAAAAGAGATTGTATTGTGAAATTTCTAGATTGCTGGTGATAGACAAGGTGCTGTATTTGGTGGTCTGTTGGAATGTCCACTAAAACCTACGCCCAAGAGAAAATATCAGGTTACCTTTTTAGACTGCATGCTTGACATTTCTTTTTCCCTTGTACCATTCAAAATGTTTTACTGCAAGAACATATTTCTGATTCCAATGATAGGGAACAAACCAGTCATTTGTATTTACAACTATATATGGCGAACCAAGGCTATTTAGACCAACTGGTAAGCACATGAGATTACTGGCTTCACTTCCTGAATTTCAAGTCCGCTTATATTTCTGTGGTTGCTGGTAATTTGATCAAAAGTCTCTTGAAAAGAAAACTCAGAAGAGCTTATTGTGTGAGGCACTGGGATCTCAGTATTCAGTGGTTCTCATTATTTAGAAGCACACAATATTGCACCATGTCTGTCTGATAACACCTAGCTAAAGTGAGGATATTGTTTTGCAGTGCATCTGTATTCAGGTGAACTTTATGACTGTCGAGTTTCTTTGTGGTGAATTCTGGATATATAAATGGTTGAAAGATATGAAGTTGAGTATCCAAATTACATATGACCTACTAGGACTAGAGTAATGAGCCTTTTGTCAATTTGATTCTTGTAAAGAAGTCATTTTGGGGTCTCTAATTCCAAGCTCCCACCCCAACCTTTATTTATTCTGCTAATGGTAAACAAACAATACAAATCAATAGGATATTGTAATTATCAGTTGTATTACATAGACAATTAGTTAGGTCCTGGGACTTGACAATTTTACCAGTTACTTATGCCTAAACACAGGGAACAATATATTTTAAACTAATCCTTTGTTTGGCTGATTTAAATAGGTGCCAACCGTTATTACTACATGTGTTTAAATGACTTACTAGGAATTGGTGGTGGTGGCAATTTTGCTCTGTGCCTAGATGGAGACCTGTAAGTTGGTTTGTCAAATGTTACTTTTCAGAAATTTCTCCAGTTGTACAAATATCTTCCAAGTGTTTTGTACTTCTTGTAACTGTTTTAATTCTTCTTTTATCTTTTTTCTTTCTCCTTGACATAGGTTAAATGGAACCAGTGGACCCTGTGATACCTTTGGCAACTTATGTCTGGCACATAAACCAGAGTTTGAACTAAAAAATGTTGAGGTAATTCTAATCATTCTTGACCATCTATGGCTTGAATACTGCCTGGATCAAACTAGTGTTTAAGAAATTTCATTTCACTTTTTGTTGTTGGTTGTTGTTTCTCGTTTGAAAGGTCACTGCATCATGATTTATGGGCAAATTATTAATCATGAATGTAATGCTTGTTAACTTGGGTTTGCATATGATCCCAATTGAAGTTGTTAGAACTCTTAAATGCTTAGCTAATATCCATGCATCCTACGTCTATGATCCATGTTCACTCGATGGTTGCTGTTCTTGTCTGAAACTATCAACTGAAAATAAAAATTTAGATTTCCCAAGGTACATTTTAGTCTAAAGGAATCACACCTTAGATGGACATCAGTAAGTTGGTCTTACGAATACATATATATTTTCATTTAGGAGTAGTATTTTACTGCTTAAATCTTTGAAAAGGACTTCAGATTCATCAGTATACGATTTACATATCAAATCAACTGCTTTTCTAGCATTGCTAGAGCATGCACGTGTCATAGAATCCTTTTGTCAGCAAGGAGGATTCTAACTTTCCCCTTGCCATCGAATGCCACTTTTTGAATCTCCTCTCAAACAATTATCCACTGGATTGTAGAATTATATGCTTGGCTTATATCATCATAAGTTTATTGGCTAGAACTATTTCTGGGTCTAGTGGAGTTAACCCTTCAATTCTTTCATGCTTTTCACAAATTGACTGGCAATGTGAGTGTCAGAGAAACAACTGTTTATGCTCATTGAACTAAATCTACATCATTTTAACACATTATTTCTAGCTGCATACTTGAATTTTCACATTACTGTCCTTTTTGTTGACAATAAATTCTTGCATGTGCAGCTTTGGGGATTCACACATTCATCAAAATACCTTACCTGACCTAACTAACACAAGCAGATGGACGCTTATCATTTTTATATTCCTAATTATTCGTGACTCAGTCTTTATTCATTCAATTATGGAGCGCTCTGATTATACAGCATCAGCTTTTAGTAAACCACCACCCTAGGCTCGGATCATGATGCTCATGGTGCCAATTTCTGCAAAAGAATTGATTACTTGCTTCTCAGGAGATATATCTTACTCCAGGCTGTTAAATTAGACTATGGTATCTCTTATTCAAGTGCATGGTGATCTGCCAATGCCCAGGTTTATTGTTGTAAAATTAGGTTTGAATTGAATTTCAAACATTTTTATTGTTACTGTATTATTATTTGCAAGGATAAAAAGGCTAGTTGCATTCATTTCTAGCGGCCTTAATGTTTTTGGGTATTTATATTTTACATTGTTGAGATTAAAATTGTATCAAGGATGACTGGAAAAGTGGAAACAAGGCCAGATATAATTTGATCTTTGCGAGCAAACCCAAAGTCTTTGTAGACAGCCAATCATTAGTTCCCAACTGTGGGGTGATTGGAATCCTATTATTCATATATCGATTAATAAAAGAATGGAAAAAGCTTTTATTATGTCGCTTAGGTTATATAGGAATTCTTGAACCCTTTGTTCGAACTGTTTGGTTGAAAAGATATTTATTCAATACATGGAGTGATGATATACATTCCCAACTTTTCTGCGTACGGTGGACTTTTGCAAATGGTGGCAATGAAGATGTGATGATGTAGCCATAAGCATGGTGGCACTGATAACAGCCCGTACTTAGGTGATTGTGCAGTAGCAACAACGCTTGTAACTGGGAAACTTGGTGTACTGACGGTCGAAAAACTACAATACTAACCAGGGAAACTTGGTGTACTGACTGTCGAAAAACTACTATCCTAACCATAAATATTGAAGTAAATTTCGCTATCACCTAAACAGAACCGAGAGTTTTCACATAAATCAACGAATTTTTTCTTTTTCAGTTCTCAAGCATTACCAGGTCGCTTCACTTGGGGGATATGATTCATTCATGACACCTTAGAGTAGTTTAGCATGCCCATAATTGAGACTAAACTGAAAGGAGATTGTGTCAATAAGCTAGCATAACAGTCGACAAGAATAAATTTTACAACAGATGCATATTACAAAACTAGAACGATAACTGAACCATCAGGTGTTCTCCAACTAAGCAAAATCTCATGGTGTAAATTAAATGCACAATCTGTGTTCTGAAAAATTCCCACTGACAATTAATACAAAAGGACTAATTCGGGATTCAATTTCACTTCCTCAATCTCAATTTGACCTCTGCACCTAGCTCATGGCTCCATTAAATAGAAAACTGAACACCAGAGCCAACACTGCACAATTAATATTGGACTTGGTTCTACTATTTCACTTCACTAGCAACCTGAAGCAGTAAAAGCAACTGCAAGGAACATCATGAGGCCCACTTCCCTAATCAGGCAACTCCCAGGCACTCAACTACTCCTGTTGATTTTCATCCCCAGGTAAACCAAATATCCGGAGGTTACGATCCATTGATCCAACTGCTACATATTTTGCATCAGGGCCAAATTTTACACATGTTTCTTTTCCTGAAATAGAACAGGATGATCTGTTTGTCACTCAAATGCAAGCAAGGATGCAACAAAAAGTAATGAAAAAAGGGGTCAGAAAAAACCTGTGCCAGATAAATCAGGAAGAGTTTTAACACAATTCCAGTCGGCTTTGACACTGGCAACTTGGAAAACTCTGCACAAAGACAAGCCACGAAATTAGCTAGATGACACAGCATTACTTCAGAAAATTAACTAAAATTGTTTGAAAACCCATAAAACATCCCACCTTATATCTGAACCTGCAACTCCAAGGTAACATCCGCTGTGGTCAAATTCCACTGCAACAACCCAAATTAGAACTCGGATTATACATTCCTTCTTCAGAATGATTAGAATCACTAAGTAAATATTCAAGAAAGGACTAGAACATATGGACTTCTACTAGCTTCTTCCATTGACAAGTTCTGCCAATGAAAAAAATTCGCTAATCCCAGAACATTTTCAAGTTATAAAAGGCAATGAAAAAGAGAACACAACCATATCAAACACCCCAATAACAGAACTTCAAAAGTTTCTTGTGCACTATAGATAAGATTTATTCTAAGATATGATGCAAAATGGCAAGGGATTTTCATAGTGCATTGGAAGGAGAAATGCAATTACTGTTTTAGCAGCATAGACAATAAAAGACCACAATAACACAGGAATCACCGTAATATATTAGCACGTACCAGAGTTTGTTGGTGTATCTGAATCATATAGATCAAGTGTCCGGAAGTTCTTCAATTTGCGGAGATCCCATAGTTTAACACTATCATATGCTGCCGTCTGTCCAATTATAATGTAGATCAAAATGTAAGATATTGCTAGGAGGCAACATCCATCCAATGCACATTTGGTTAAAAATACATACTGCTAAGAAGTAACCATTTTCTGAGAAAGATATAGCAGTCACTGCCCCAACATGCCCCTCAAACTTTGCAACATTTCCCTGTAAATCAATAAAATAAACTACAGAAGGTGAACTTTAAAAAATAAATAATAAGAAAAAATAAATAGTGATTAATTGATAAACTTTTCCACTTTTGTGGATGTATATGGGAGTGTGCATATTCTTCTTCAAGTGCATGCAAAAAAAAAAAAAAAGGGCTAGCAAACTATAAGGTTGATACTAGAAAATACCTGGCTTTTTACATCCCAAATTTTAACAACAGCATCCGAGGTGCCTGTTCCAAGGATAAGGCCATCAGGATGAAAAGCTGCAGAAGTATAGCCTTCAGATCTAGAGGTGTCTGATTGCGAACTATCAGCGACCTGCAGAACCAAAATATCAAATAATTCATCCACAGCCAATGTCAAAGGATTTTGTTGTTCACATTATGTTGCTATGTTGGCAAAAGTTAAGATAAAAATAAATAAAGTAAGACAAAACTAAAAACAAGTTAAAGCTTGAAATAGCATGTCATTTGCAAGTAACACTTAAATGTAACAAGAATTTTAACTACAAAAAATTTAAAATTGATAACTGGACTCTATAATTAGTAGGTACTCCAAAACATATGTTGCACCTATAAAGTACAAAAGCAAGCCAGTCTACTTGGTTACACCTATAAAGTACAAAAGCAAGCCAGTCTACTTGGTTAAGTTGTTGAAAGATAACTATAAATATATGTCTTATATATACATATGCGCAACTCAAAGTAGAAAACAGCAACTGAAAAACACAAAAACTTCAAGCCCGAAGCAACTCTTAGAGCAGTAAATGAGATAAGGGAGGGTTGGGACCTGTGCCAAGCATAAGCCAGAGGAGAGATCATAGAAGCACCATGTATTATCGAGAGAAGCAGTCACAAAGTATTTGTTTGTGGCATGGACAGTGACAGCTTGCACCTGATAAGATTAAAAAAAAAAAAGCTTACTTCACCAAAATGGCGAAAGATCAGATCATCATCACAGCTCAACCAAAACATTAACAATGGAAACTATGAATGTAGGTTAAGCTTCTGTTTCAGTAGACTCTGGTAATGAAGCTGGCACCACATTTTAGTAACAGCAAATGCCATTCAAATTTGAAATGCTAGTATTTCAGAACGATCAACCATACTTCATCTCAACATTAGAAGAAATACCAATGATCTGATGAGGCACACAAAATTTAGTGCATTCCTCAGAACATCAATTTGGTCATCAGCCATTGGTTATCAAAGAATGCAAATTGAACAGCAATACAAAATTTACCTCAGCTGAATGATCCTTCAAGATGTGCCTGCAATCATAGTTTCCATCTTCAGATCCTTGCCATACTCGAACAGTCTGCAACATTGAGAAGGTGTAACGCAAAGGCTAAATGCTAACAGTTAAATAATTAGTCAACTAAATTAGTAAACTAGATGAATAGTCTGGAACATGGACAACATCAAAGTTGGATATTAGTCAACCACATTAGTAATATGGACAAATAGTCTCAAAGGATGGGACATCTTAGAACATATAAAGGTGGATAATAATACAGGGAGTATTATTTAAAAGCACTGATCAAAATAATTGCCAAAAGTTAATTTAAGATACATGAAGTTGAACTTGACTTACCTTGTCTGCGGACCCAGTTAAAAATAAATCACCTTCAGCTACAAATTTCACACTAGTAACCTACAAAACAAATATTGAGATCGAACAAAATTTCCATCATGAAAGAGCTGTAGCCATAAAATAATAAAATAAATTCAAGGGGAAAAAAAACCTTCTTGGAGTGTCCGCTGAGTGTAGACAGTATCTGGCCTGAAGGTCGATCAAATAGTACAGCAGTGGAGTCAACCCCTCCAGTAGCAATGATGTCCTGAAGACCAGAAAAAAAAATGAAGCCAATTAGCAACAGCAATTTTGCTTTAGATCAGCAACATAAGCAACAACATATGCATATTTATGGTAAAATATGCACACATCTCCACACCTTGGAATAATGAATATCCATTGAGACAATGCCTGGCTTGTTGGTTTTGTGAAGGGGATGACTGGAAAGCTGGGTGTATCTCTCCACAGCATCAACAGGAGCCAACGTAGGAGGAATCTAGACCATATAAAAAAAAAAAACGAGGAGAAATCAACAAGTAAAAAAATCCCAACTTCATTAAGCTCTTCCCCCTATAAAATATCAAACAAAATTAATATGAGACATGAAAATCCATCAGTCCAAGATATTTACTCAAAATTCAGAATCTAGAAAGTCTAACAGTTCTGTTTTCAGAGATATTAAAATACCTGCCGCTTCTTCCGCTGTGTTGAAAGAGCCGCATTACAATTGGTCAGCTCATTAATTATGTCTTCAGAAATTCCAGGACGCATTCTCTTCCCAGGTGGACCCAAATGCTCGTCCTCAGCAGCTACAGTAACAGCAAAACCTAAATGAGGCATTAAATAAGCAAATATAATCAAATTATTAAAACAAGATGCACACAAGGAAAGACCTCTTTTGCCATTGCTAAGAACGGAGGCATTTGCTGTAGCATCTGCTGTTGCTAACATAGGTATCTGCCTATCAGCCTGTGCAAGCAATGACCTTGCCTCATCCCTTTCTTTTTTAAGTCTTGCAATCACACGGCAAGCAGCATCATGCTGCCCAAAAGAACATAAATCAGACCAAAGTCCACCTATTTTATTCACCAAGATAAGCAAGTGCCACTTTTGATTACACAATCTACAATGGATTTGCTAGTAGAGAAAACATAAAAATAAAAAAAGAAAGACCTCCAAATTAAGAGCTACAAGTCCATTCAGCCTTGCTATGGCTCAAGTTACTCAAAACCTTTCTCATTCTTCCTAGATCCAACAACATATTCCATTTGCTACCCTAACAATACCAGCTAGTACCCAACACCACTCTGAGAGCAAGGTCAACTTTAGCCAAAGGCCAACTCAATAAAATAAAATTTTAGGAGGGTAGACCAAAAGCAGCACTTCTCAAACACTATTTTAACCTATGGAAAAAAAATTCTCAATTTCCAAACTGTTAATACATATATTAAATGAGATACTCAAAAAGCACGTAGGACATACATGGTATGTATTTCAAAATTAAAAAGATTTTTAAAGATGCATTAACCAAAAAAAAAAAACTAGCAGCAAAATTTGAGTATTTAACATCATAAGCTGGCGGGCAGCATGAAGTTTTACACCAATTCGTACTTTGGATGTCCATGATCAAGAGCTTAGAGACAAAACCTTGGGATAACCAAATCCTGTATGAGCAATACTAAGAAAACATGGCATCCATAACAATGAAGACAATGGCCAAGTGACCCAAATGAAGGGGGGAAAAACAGAAAATATCTAAAGATAAACCAAAATGAAAGATGATTTGTCACCAGTAACTAAACGATGATATAATTAATTTAACAAAGTTCACTTACCTGGTACAATGCATGACTTAGTTCCAGCCTTGCTGTATGCAGTTGTTGTTCCAATGCAAAATTTGATAGCATCAGACCATCCCATTCCTATAATTAGAAAAACAGGTCACTTTACAGCCAAACTCAAATGACACAAGATATACAAATTTTTCTCAGTGATAACAAGGGCACCAATGACAACGTGCATAAACATAGAGTAAAAAAATGAACTGGTAAAAAAGCATTGGATAAGCAATGCTTAACTATCTGAATTCTATAACATACAAAAAAAGTAGGATACAATCAGATACTAAACTCAACTCAACCAATCGTTAATCCAAACTAGTTGGGGTCGGCTACATGGATCTCATTCCTCCATTCTGCAAGATTTTGGCCAACTTTCTCATGGAGGTTCAGAGCCCTTAGGTTTTCTTGGATCTCCTTACTCCAAGTTACTTTAGGTCTACCACATCGCTTCTTTACTACTTCCAGCCTAAGTTGCTCGACTTTACTAACTGGGGCACTTGACAGGCTATGCCTCTCATGGCCAAACCATATTAATCTCCCTTCTCTCAATTTATCCTCAATGGATGCCACTCCAACCTTTTCCTTGATACACTCATTACACCCCCTCTTTAACCAAGAACACAATCAGATCACTGCACAAAAATACATGCCACACACAACCTTATATACCACATTAAACTTCTGTAATCAAAAGTCAAGTGTCTAGTTTTAGCTAAATTTTTAATTCAAATGACTTTGTGATGTTCAACAATATCTTCCCTAACAGATGCAAAGGCTTCTTTAATCAAAAGTCAAGTGTCTCGTTTTAGCTGAACTTTTAATTCAAACGACTTTGCACTATTCAACAATATCTTCCCTAACAGATGCAAAGGGTAAATAAGTACTAGAGGAACTACTGTTGTTGATAAACTCCACAGAAACATACATCTATATCATAGATCACCACGCCAACCATAACCAAAAGGAACCATGTGAACAATGTAAAACTGTGTTATGATTTATCAACAGTTTGAAATCAGGGACGTATACAAATCAAACATAATTGGAATGTTACCAGTGAAATGAAAACAAAGCAAACTTTTCATCTCATTAAAAATTAAGACTACAAAAAAGTACAAATTTATTGAACAACCCACATACTAGACACATGAAATAAATGTAAAATATTAATTTGCACAGTCAACATAATATTTTGACATACATTTTGGAACATTCCGAGCATCCCAGGGATACTAGCAGTCTGTACAGTTCTTGGCTTCACAATCTAAAGAGCGAAAAAAAGATAACATATAATTATAAAAAGGTTTGATGAATACAATCAATTGTAATAAAACATTTTAATAACAGCCATGATTCAAGAAACAGTAACTAACACATACCTTGCCTGTTTTGACAGGTACAATATCATCCATTGTAAGCAGTTCGGAAGTAATTGGGCATTTCCCATAATCCTAATCATATAATAAACAGAAAATATATTGTTTGTCAAACATAAGGCTAAATTTTGTTTTTTCAAAAAAAAAAAAAAGAAAGCTGCAAACAGAACACAAACAATTATTTTAATTGGTAACAACAAAAAGAACATGAACATCCTATGCATCCTTACACATTAAAAACCTAATAGTATACTCCACAACCTACACAATAGGTCCCAGCTTCCTCAGGCACATTATGCAAATTGGAATACAGAAAGGTCCTAGCCTTCTCGATGCAACATGGAAATAATTTTTAAACCTCAAACCTTCAACAAAAAGTGTAAAAGGATTTATTTTCATTACTCAATAACCAAAAGAAAGCTATCCCTCAAATTCAAAACCCTAAAAACTGACATGTTTCGTTAGTTAGTAACTAGTCACAAGCTTCCCTAATGAATTTTTAATTCAAGTACCAAAACAATTCATCAGCATCCAAATAAAGAAAATTTAACAAAAAGAAACAAAGAACTAAAACCCTAAGAAAAACATACGGAAATATGCCGTTCGATTAAACGCTTCTCGAACAGAAGTCCAGACTTCATAGAAACAACGGGCTCTTCCGGCACCTCGCCGGAGACTGTCGGGACAAAAACAGTATAATTAAAATCAGAGATCAATAACAAACATATAAGCAAAGAAAAAAAATTGAAATATTCAACACGAAAGCGAGAGAGAGAGTTACTGGAACAATGCATTGTTGAAGATAAGCTGAGCTAAGATTTTAGCTGTTGAGGTGTAGTATTAATGATAAAAAAGCGATTTAATTGGGTGAAATCGAGAAGCCGAATCAGGCAGAAGCAGCAGCAGCAGCAGCAGCAGTGAAGAAGGGAAGACAAGGAACGAAATAAAATTTAATAAAATAAAAAGGCGTGAATTAGGGATTAGACCAAGACCAACCCATTTCCACTATGACAAGTGGGCTAAGCTTCCATGGTTTGGTCTTGGATCTAGTCCACTTAAACCTCCGAGTTACTGGGCCCGTATTTCACGCCGAAGAAACGGAAAGGGAATGAATAACGGCCGTTATCGCCAACAATTTTTTTTTTTTTAGGAAAACCTGACAACCTACAACTTCTAAAAAGCCAAATATAAAAAGAATTTTTGGTACTTTCAAGAAAAATGCTCACGTTCGACTAGTTCATAGGTATAATTTTTTTAGTACAATTGTCTGTGATTATTATGTAAGGATAATCATTGTAATTAAATAAAAATCAATCTAATAATTATAATTCTATTTATATACGTATAAATATTTATATCATAGTAAAAGCTTTTTTTTAACATGTTAATAGGTTAAGAATTTCAATTTTTCACCTCCTTAGTATGTTCAAAAGAAAAATAGATTACACATAATAGTACTAATAATTGCTTCCTTAAGAAAAACATTTAAAATTTTTAATTAAAAGTAAAACATACCTTAGTTCCAATATTAAAAAAAAATTGAATTTTTTTCTGTACAATTCTGAATTTAGAGTTTTATTTATTAAAAAATATAGTTCAAAAAAATTTTACCACTTATATATATATATATATAAATTTGACATAAAGCCATAGAAATAATTTTACCATTTTTACATGAAATTCATTTTATTGAATATGAATTAATCGAATTCCTTATAACTAACTCGTATTAAGGAAATAACGGATATAAGGTATCAAATTACAAGGGCCACAGGTGTCATGTTTGGAGCATATGAGTGTATCAACTAAATCATTCAACAAACTTATTCCAGCTCTAAGATAGTATATACAATCGTATTAAGTTTTTATCTTTATAAATTTATTTAAATTAATAAATAAATAAAATAAATGTTTGATCCACTAATGTCAAATACGGGCGCCGTCCTAATCAAGATTATGGTTTAGTGTAAAAAGGGGAATATAACTTTTAACTTTTTGGCCTTTCGACATTCCATGACATGGTCCGACTATCTTCTACCACATCCCGAAAGACAATTATTTTTTTTTTTCGAGCTGTGCACGATAAATCAAGCAACTAGACAAAGCACGAAGGCTTTTCATCTTTACACACATACAGGGAACCTTTAGCCATGAACTTTTGTATGAACTATTTTAAGGAAGTGAATATTTTACTTAATTATTTAGTTGTATTAGCTCAAAACGCAATAAAAAGATATACATATATAAAGCAAATATAGACAACATCGCGTGTCTGTATTTTCATCTAACAGTTTTAATATTCGATAGCCATAAGAACTTTTATTATTTGAAAATTTAAGCTGGATGAACTTATAAGAAATTAACACCCTCTTGATATTATTTTTTTTAATACATAAGACTCTAATTCAATATTTTATTTAAGAAAAACACAAATTCTTTACAATTTAAATTAACAGTTGTTAATTGTAAATATATATGGGTAATTTATGGGTCACAAATTACATATCAATACCGTGCTGCTGTGCCTGTAAAATTATTAAATTACCCCCATATTTTAAAAGCTACTAAAAATATATGAAACAATCTAATAATTTCATGTACAACGCAATGTGAATCATTACCTTCAATTAATATCTCTAGATAGAGGGACATACGTACAAGTCTAGTGGTTTAACAAATCAAGAAATGAAACTTTTCAAGGCATACGCAAATGCACAAAAATGTGTATATATTTATTTTTTGAAGTGCTTTAGTTATACATAACAGCAAAGTTATAGATTGATTTTTTGAAGGATTTTTTGGTGGTGTAAACATGCAAGGAATATATATTCTCCAACAATATAGATTGATTCTTTGCATAAAATATGGAAAAACTCAATTTTGATCCCTTAACTTTTTGAGTTTTTTCATTGAATATTTATTTTTCAATTTTACTCTATTTGATCCCTATATTTTTATTTTTTTCATTGAGTCCTTAAACTTTTATTTTTTTTATACATTGAATCCCTCCGTCAAAATTTCAGTTTTTGTATTTAATACTATTGTAGACACCCGATTCGGTCGGCTCGTGTTAGGGGACGAATTATGGTTGCTTAGTTTGACCGGCTCGTTATCAAGCCCAATGATGAGAATGTGAACTTGGACATGAGGATGAAGCCTGAATCTTTAAGTGGAAAGTGGACTTGAAAATCCAAAGCCTAGAAAATCCAAAATTGAGCCCAACTACCCAAGTTTGGCCCAAGCCCGCTCGACCTAGCGTAGGCCCAGGCCAAAGGGGCACCACCTCAGTGTAATGAGGCGATCGCCTCATCACAGACGCGATCGCCTCACCGATGAGGCGTCGCCCCTCTGGCAGCCCACTTGCAACTGCATTTAATGCAGCTGCAATCATGACAATCAAGTGGCGCGGGCCCCACTCTCTGGACTTTATTTTTGCATGAGGAAAAGACTTTTGGGAAAGGAAAAAAGGCTATGAGAGCTCATGATGGGCTAAGAGGCTTAGGGACATGGGAAAGCTAAGGAATAAAAGAGAAAAAAATGGGGGTGAACAAAAATAGAGGGGAAGCAGCTCTAAAAAAAAGGGAGAAAAAAAGGAGAAGGAAGAAAAAAACGTCTTGAAGAAGGGGAAAAAGGTTGAAGAAGAGGAGGTCCACTTTCCCACAAGAGAAGAGGGAAGAAACTTGTGTCAATAAGAGATACTACATCCTAGCAAAGATCTCAACCAAACCAGCTCTGAGGGCCTCTCATTTTGGTATAAAACTTGCACTTAAACTTGATATGTTCATCATTTTGTGTATTCTTGCTTATGTGTAACTGAGTTATTAGTACATTCTAGGTTTATCTCTAGTGTGTCATGTTTGATATCTCATTTCATTGATGGATCTTTGAATATTTTTGCATGTAGTCACAGTATGATGAGTGTAGGGTGTGTATATGCATGTTTTGATTACTTAAAGTAGAAGTTTGCACTCCTTGGGAGTCAGAGCCGGCCTGGTGATCAAGCGACGCCTCTTCACAGAGGCGTCGCCTGATCTCAATGAGATGATCGCCTCATTAATGAGGCGATCGCCCCATTGACAGGCTCTCAGGGAGCCTATCTTTTGTGTGTGTGTTACCTGTTTTGTCTCGAGCCTATAAGAGCCTTGTTGATAAGGCGATCTCCTCATCAATGAGGCGATCGCCTCATCCCAATGAGGCGACCGCCTCATTGGTAAGGTTAACCTGTTTCCTTCTTTATTTCGTTGTTCATTTACTGTGATGTCTGCTTTAACATGTCCCCTTTTGACCTTAAACATGTATGTATGATTGCATGGTGGTGATTATCTTGATTGTTCGATATTTTCTTTAACTTATAATGTGACAACCTCTTTGTAGGATCTCTTTGTAAATGTCGTTATACGTGATTCCATTTTTTGTAAAGAGAAAGGCTAATCGTGTGATATTTATAGGAATTACTTGATAATTTCTGTCATCAAGCAATCACTTTTGCTATTTATCCTTTGTATATTGTCGTCTTTATGTTATTTTTATAGTTTATTTTCGGTATATGTTTGGTTTATTTTCTGTATATTATTTCGTTTATTTGGTTAAAAAGCATTGTAATCCTTAATCCTTTCCCCCTATTTAATTTTGAATGTATGGTTGTAAATTATTATTTATTTTATTTATTGTATTTTTTGAATGTTGGGACATAAAGGCATGAAATTGGACTAATGTGCAAACTCGGACTTAATTATAAAATCTGGCAATTATCCGAAGGCTATTTCATTACTTGTGGTAAATGAGGAAATAATTAAATAATTAAACGGTAATAAAATGCAAAACATAAATGGAGGCCAACCGCAAGGTTGGGTGAGCATTCAAACGCTCATACCTAATTTTCGAACCCGATCTCTGATGACGGCTTCTGGGAATCTCCGTGGGATCCAGTTACTGTAAAGTGTGTCCCGATTTTTATCCGGGTGATGACTCCATCTCCAAATAGGCCCATGACCTATATCGTATTTCCTAGTAGGCCTCGAGCCCACACAGTGCCGTGGTCGCCAAACACTGGGGCGCACGCTAAACCTCGTCGCCTACAGTGGCGACTCCATTGGGGATAGAGAAACTGATTCTAGTGTTTTATATTTTATCATCTTTAATTATTTTCTTATTTCTTCCTGCATTTATGCATTCACTATAAATTTTGCACACAATAAGCACTTTAGTCCTGAATAAACCCGACAATAGTTAGTACTTCGCTACCTACTTTTCACTCAAACCTGGTGATGAAATATTTGATTATTGTCACTCACGACACATACTAATCCACATTGTTTGACCCTTGAGTGGGGAGACGTATATGGATGTATATTGTTGTGGGAGCCGAAGCCTTTTTACCTAAAACTCAAGCCCATGTAATGACTTAGCAACTATCCTTAGGAATTTTCCCACATGCATGTGTATTATGCCATATAATGGACCCTTAAAATAAATCTCGAGCCCATTAATAAGCAGTCTAAAATAAAATGGGCCCTCGTGTCCAACCAAAGCCCATTATAAATAAGCTAGTCAACAAAGGCCTCTCATGCCTACTCATAACCCATTTCAAATGGGCCTTGACAAGCAAGTTTATGGTGCTATGGATTTTGGCTCATAGAAAGTGGACTCGGGCTTTATTTAAAGGACCATTACTTGTCTGAATCATTTTGAGATTTTTCTTGCATACGTTGGTTTTATTATCCCCCGTTGATAATTAAAACCTAGGCCAAAAATCCTATAACAAGATACTCACCATTGAATACGTGTGTGGGAGAAATAAGGGCAAAAGTTTGCACATTTAAGTTTCATGTTTTGGTATTGTGTATCTTTTTTATGTGATTATTTGTTTCTTAAATTTTCTTAAAAAAAAAAAGAAGAAAAAATCTTGCATTTCATGCATACATGACATTCATTGCAACTTTCAAAAATGCATTTTTCTTAGCCATAAACCTCTTCTTATTTGGAAGCAGATCAAAGGAATTCGGCCTACTAATATTAAGGATCCAATTAGACAGTGAGACCACTTAACAAAGGGGCAAAATGGCAGGACCTTCTAATGTTGATGTTGAAGCTTTCAAGAAAGAACTGTTGAAAGAGATTAAGGATGAGATGTGACAAATGGTTAAGGACAAGGTTGCTGAGATTAAAGGAAAGATGCTCTCTAATGAAGAAAAATCTGAAACCAGAATTATTTTGGGTGAACAATTGAAAGGAAAAGCACCAGTGGATTCTGCCGAGACCAAATGGATGAAAGACCTGACAAAATAGACGAATCAATTACAGACCGCATTGAAGAACCACGGGTTCAGTCCGAACTTTGCTGATGTTGACTTGGATTTGGGTTCTAGAGAACCACTGCCCCCGAAATACAAATTCCCAAATATGAAGAAATACTCTGGTACTGATGACCCTTACTTACATCTGAAGCAGTATGTCACTTACATGAAGGCCACTGAGTTATCAGAAACTCAAATTGTCAAGCAATTTCCATTATCCTTGGAAGGAGCTGCTATCAATTAGTACTACACTTTGGATGGATATGTCCAGCAAGATTGGAAGGAGTTGTGTTCAGTCTTTATCAAACAATATGGGCTAAACTTTTAGTTTGAAGTTTCTCTTTAAGAGCTACAGAATATAGTGCAAAGACCTAATGAGCCCTTCGTGAGCTTCTTAGATAGGTGGAGAGGAAAGTTAACTTAGATAAAGCACAGACCTACAGAGTCAGACTAGTTAATAATAGCCATAGAAGCCTTCATCCCTCCTCTAGCCGACAAGTTAAAAGACATGGGCATAAGGGACTTTAAGGAGTTATATCATTTTGGGGTGCAAGTTGAAATCGACTTGGATTTGGACACTCAAGAATAGTTATTCTCAGTTGTAATGGTTTTAAATAATGTTTTGCTACAATATTTTCTTTTATGCTAATGAATGTTTGGTTGTCTAATTTGCATGAGTATTAATTTGTTATAATTGTGCATGCAATCTTATGCTTGAATGAGAGAGAGATTTGAAAAAAAAAGAAGGAAAAAGAAAACCCCAAAAAATGAGAGGATTAAAATATCATAATTGACTTTCAAACTTTTCTTCGGGCACATTTAACTTCAATTTTTTCCTAAAATAAATTCCTCATATTCATCAAAAAATGAAAGAACAAAAAACAAAAAGAAAACGAAAAGGAAGAAAAAAAACAAAAAAAAAAGAAAAAAGGAAATAAAAAAGAAAATGAAAAGGGACGAAAGCATGGGGAAAAAAAAGGGAAACCTTTGTTTGTGCCACCAACATTTGAAAAGTCAATTTTGAGCAATCCTTGAAAAATCCTTATCTTTTTTAACAAAACTCCCATTAATTGTGAGCTGAAAAATGGTTGGTCAGAAAACCCACAAAGGGCTTATCAATAACAAGCATATTGTGGCATGCCTGATTATAACAGAAAAGTAATCATGTGAAGATAGTCATAACTAACATATTGTTAGCACGTGAAGTGTCAGACATGGACTCATTATTTTTGCAACAATCAACAACATCAGTAACATCAATGTTCGATGATCAGTAGTAAGAGCAGTCAGTAGCTAAAGTGACAACATGAACATCGAGCATAACAAAAGTGATTGACCATCACCATGAATTTGCAACCACCCAGCTAGGTTCGAAAACTCCTAAAAAAGGAGCGACCTAGGAAAAAAAGGGAAAATAAAAAAATGAAAAAAATGAAAGACCCAGCTAGGTTCGAAAACTCCTATAAAAGGAGCGACCTAGGCAAAAAAGGGAAAATAAAAAAATGAAAAAATGAAAGACCCAGCTAGGTTCGAAAACTCCTAGAAAAGGAGTGACCTAGGCAAAAGAGGGAATATAAAATAAAATTGGTTGCATTTTCATTATGAGAAAAGACTTCAAGAGATTATAAGATTCTACTTGGTAGTGCGAAAGCGAGAGAGTCTATCAAGTCCTTGGCTGGGGGGGGGGGCAATTTTTAAGATGAGTTGAGCCTCATGAGTAATGGAGTTTTCAAATAGAGTCTCTTCCACACTAAGGGTCAAGCGCAACTGTCATATGACAATAAAGCATTCTAAGGAAGCAACTAAGCTGAGGGCGTGAATCGTTATCATCATCCTGATTTGATCATGAGGGGTCTTAAATTCTGCTTCATTTGGATAAGCTGGTCTCAATAGATTTAAATTCAGATTCTTTGATATGATGAGGACCAGTTCTTGAAGATTAATCCTAAATAGGAAGGGCATTTGGCTATTGACTGTCTTCTTGATTATTCATGCATACACAATTCTTTTACAAAAATCATTTTTAGTTTTCATGCTTAGGCGCATTAGAATAATGCATGTTTTCTATGAGCATTGCACACACCACACGAGCATGTGTTGTCAAAATAACTTTTGAGAGATTCCAAAAATCACATCCATGCATACATCAATTTTGGACTCTTTTTGGATGTGTAATAGAATAAGCTATCTCAAGTGCTTGGGATGCAGTTTTCTTGTTTGGTTTCGCTTGACGCCTTGTGAGGCTATACAACTTATTTTGATTTACTTGCTTAGTTTGATTTCGTTTGACGCTTGTGAGGCTACATCATTTTATTATCTTCGCCTAACGCCTCAGAGGCTATATGGCATCTTTTGTTTGTCTTTATTTGATGCATGTTTTATTTGTTATTTGTTTAGCCTAATGCCCTAGAGGCTACATGGCTTATTTTGGTTGATTTTGCCTGATGCCGGTGCGACTATATTGCCTGATGTGATTTTTATCCGCCTGACACCTCAAAGGTTACATAGCACTTTCTGTTTAATCTTATTTTATGCATATTTTTGTCTATTTATTAGTCTTACCTGATGCCCCCAAGGCTATATGGTATTCATTGTTATTCCTACCTGATGCTTGCATGGCTATATGGCTTTCATGGTTATTCTCTTCATTTATTTTGTTCACTTATCAAAATATTAGTGTTCACAAGCATTCATTTCCCAGTTCAGTTGGCTCGTAGCTAAGGGCGAGCTGTGGATTTTCTCTGATCGAAAGTATCAAGATTAAGGGACTACCTCTCAGGCCAGGAAAACTTAAGGATAACGGCTTGAGCTTCCTATTATTATTGGGGAACTGCCTCTCGGGCCAGGAAAACCTGAGGATGACGGCGTGAGCTTCCTATTATTGTTAGGGAACTGACTCTCGGGCTAGGAAAACTCGAGGATAATGGCATGAGCTTCCTGTTATTATTGAGGGACTGCCTTTTGGGCCAGGAAAACCCAAGGATTATGTCTCGTAGGACAGGGATGTTCAGGTTTAAATCCCCGAAGCTCAAAGATAGGGCTATTCAGGTTTGAATCCCCGAAGCTCAAAGACAGGGCTGTTCGGGTTTGAATCCCCAAAGCTCAAAGATCGAGATGATTATTTGGGTAGTATCCCTGAAGTCAAAAGTAGATGACAACTGGGCCAGGAAAACCTGGAAGTTTATGTCCCTGGAGAAGTGATAATCGGACCAGGAAAATTTGAAAACCATATCCCCAGTGATGATCAGGGCAGGAAAAACCCGAGAATCGAGTTTCAGTGTTGTGATGATCGGGCCAGGGAAAACCCGAGAGTCATGTTTCGTGTGTTGTGATGATTGGACCAGGAAAACCCAAGAGTCATATTTCGTGTGTTGTGATGATCAGGCTAGGAAAACCTGAGAATCATGTTTCAGGTGTTATGATGATCGTGATAGGAAAACCCGAGAATCATGTTTTAGGTGTTGCAATAATTGGGCCAGGAAAACCTGAGAATCAAGTTTCATGTGTTGTGATGATCGAGCTAGAAAAACCCGAGAATCATGTTTCAGTGTAGTGATGATCAGGCTAGGAAAACCCGAGAATCAAGTTTCGATGTTGTGATGATCGGGCGAGGAAAACTCGAGAATCATGTTTCAGGTATTGTGATGATCGGGCCAGGAAAACCCGAGAATTAAGTTTCAGGTGTTGTGATGATCGAGCCAGGAAAACCTGAGAATAAAGTTTCATATGTTGTGATGATCAGGCTAGGAAAACCCGAGAATTATGTTTTGTGTGTTGTGATGATCGGGCCAGAAAAACCTGAGAATTATGTTTCAGTGTAGTGATGATCGGGCCAGGAAAACTCAAGAATCGAGTTTCGGTGTTGTGATGATCGGGCCAGGAAAACTCAAGAATCATGTTTCAGGTGTTGTGATGATCGATCCAGGAAAACCTGAAATTAAGTTTCAGGTGTTATGATGATCGGGCCAGGAAAACCTGAGAATCAAGTTTCATGTGTTGTGATGATCGGGCTAGGAAAACTCGAGAATTATGTTTTATGTGTGGTGATGATCGTGCCAGGAAAACCCGAGAATCATGTTTCAGGTGATTGATGGTTGGGCCGGGAAAACCTATAAGTCTATATCCCCAGCAGGACGATAATTAGGCTAGGAAAACCCGAGGTTAACAGTTTTTGAATACTTTATCAAATATTAATGAGTGGCTGATCAGGCCAGGAAAACCCGAGGATCACGGTCACGTTTCAGAATTAAAGAATTCATCTCTCGGGTGAGACCCAAGAGTCAGGTACATTTCTTACTTTAGTGTTCAATTGTTATTGTGCATGTGATTTTTTGAAAAATGGTTATTGCATGCATTTGATTTTTCAAAAAATCAAATGCAAACTGTAGACACCCGATTCGGTCAGCCCGTGTTAGGGGACGAATTAGGGTTGCTCAGTTTGATCGGCTCGTTGTCAAGCCCAATGATGAGAATGTGAACTTGGACATGAGGATGAAGCCTGAATCTCTAAGTGGAAAGTGGACTTGAAAATCCAAAGCCTAGAAAACCCAAAATTAAGCCCAACTACCCAAGTTTGGCCTAAGCCCGCTCGGCTCAGCGCAGGCCCGGGCCAAAGGGGCACCGCCTCAGTGTAATGAGGCGATCACCTCACCGATGAGGCGTCGCCCCTCTGGCAGCCCACTTGAAACTGCATTTAATGCAGCTGCAATCATGATAATTAAGTGGCATGGGCCCCACTCTCTGGACTTTCTTCTTGCGTGAGAAAAAGACTTTTGGGAAAGGAAAAAAGGCTATGAGAGCTTATGATGGGTTAGGAGGCTTAGGGGCATGGGAAAGCTAAGGAATAAAAGAGAGAAAAATAGAGAGAAAAAAGGGGGGTGAACAAAAAAATAGGGGAAGCAGCTCTGAAAAAAAGGGAGAAAAAAAAGAGAAAGAAGAAAAAAAAACCTCCTGAAGAAGGGGAGGAAGGTTGAAGAAGAGGAGGTCCACTTTCCCACAAGAGAAGAGGGAAGAAACTTATGTCAAGAAGAGATGCTACATCCTAGTAAGGATCTTAACCAAACCAACTCTGAGGGCCTCTCATTTTAGTATAAAACCTGCACTTAAACTTGATATGTTCATCATTTTGTGTATTCTTGCTTATGTGTAACTGAGCTATTAGTACATTCTAGGTTTATCTCTAGTGTGTCATGTTTGATATCTCATTTCATTGATGGATCTTTGAATATTTTTACATGTAGTAGTAGTATGATGAGTGTAGGGTATGTATATGCATGTTTTAATTACTTAGAGTAGAAGTCTGCACGCCTTGGGAGTCAGAGCCAGCCTGGTGGTCAGGCGACGCCTCTTCACAGAGGCGTTGCCTCATCTCAATGAGATGATCGCCTCATTAATGAGGTGATCGCCCCATTGACAGGCTCTCAGGGAGCCTATCTTTTGTGTGTGTGTGTTACCTGTTTTGTCTCGGGCCTATAAGAGCCCTGTTGATGAGGCGATCGCCTCACCAATGAGGCAACCGCCTCATTGGCAGGGTTAACCTGTTTCCTTCTTTGTTTCGTTGTTCATTTGCTGTGATGCCTGCTTTAACATGTCCCCTTTTGACCTTAAACATGTTTGTATGATTGCATGGTGGTGATTATCTTGATTTTTCGATATTTTCTTTAACTTATAATGTGACAACCTCTTTGTAAATGTCGTTATACGTGATTCCATTTTTTGTAAAGAGAAAGGCTAATCGTGTGATATTTGCAAGAATTACTTGATAATTTCTGTCATCAAGCAATCACTTTTGCTATTTATCCTTTGTATATTGCCGTCTTTATATTATTTTAATAGTTTATTTTCGGTATATGTTTGGTTTATTTTCTATATATTATTTCATTTATTTGGTTAAAAAGCTTTGTAATCCTTAATCCCTTCCCCCTATTTAATTTTGAATGTATGGTTGTAAATTATTATTTATTTTATTTACTGTGTTTTTTGAATGTTGGAACATAAAGACATGAAATTGGACTAATGTGTAAACTCGGACTTAATTATAAAATCTGGCAATTATCCGAAGGCAATTTCATTACCCTTGTGGTAAATGAGGAAATAATTAAATAATTAAACGGTAATAAAATGCAAAACACAAACGGAGGCCAACCGTAAGGTTAGGTGAGCATTCAAACGCTCATACCCAATTTCTGAACCCGATTTCTGATGACGGCTTTTGGAAACCTCCGTGGGATCCAGTTGCTGTAAAGTGTGTCCCGGCTTTTATCCGGGTGGCGACTCCATCTCCGAATAGGCCCATGACCTATATTGTATTTCCTAGTGGGCCTCGAGCCCACACAGTGCCGTAGTCGCCAAACACTGGGGCGTGTGCTAAACCCCGCCGCCTACAACTATATCCAATTTAATCCTTAAAAAATATATAATTGAATCCCTATATTTTTAAATTATACTACTTAAATTTTAGTCAATCAAATTCTAAATATATGTATAATACAAATTTTACAAATTTGATTTTCAAAAATATTTATAATACACATTTAATTTAAATATATATAAATGACAAAAAAATTTATATTTTTGATTCAAAAATATTTTTGCTAGTTATTAGTATTTGTATAGAAAATTAATAAATTTGTGATGTCACTAATTTAAAATTATAATTACATATGTAACTAATACAACTTTTGAACATATGGTAAATTTAAATTTAATATCATCATTAATTAAAAATATAAAGATTTAATAAATAAAAAATTGTATTAACTAAATTTTTTTATTAACCAAATATTTTATAATTCATGTGATCTTAAAGCTACAATAATTCATACATATAATTAAGATACAAATATTTTTATTTATTAAATTTATCTATCAATTACCACAAATATGAAAATATTTATAACATTATTTAACATTTTAATAAGTAAATGATTTATATAGAAGTTTTAATTCACCAAATTAAAATTTTCAAATTATAATTAAATGACTTAAAGCTAAATTATATAAGAAAATAATTAAAAAAATAATGATTTAGATTCTTAATAATTTTATTAGGTTACTTTAGTGAAAAAAATTAATGAAATTACAAATTTATCAATTTAGGTATATAAATGTTGATGACTAATTAAAATATTTTATATCAAAAGAGATAAAAAAATATTTATCATATATATTTAACTTGGATTTCTATTATACATATTTTAAAAATATTTTGTAATATTGTATATATATTTTATTAATAGAAATTTATTATAAATAAATGACCTATATTTTAACTATATGAGAAAAAAAATTAATGAAAGAGTATGTATTTTAAGATTTAAATGGTTAAGATAGAAAATTCAAACCTAAGGATTTAGCTAGTAAAAAATGAAACTTTTGAGGATTTATTTAGTATAATTTAAAAATATAGGGAGTCAATTATATATTTTATAAGGACTTAATTAGATATAATGTAAAAATACAGGAACTAAAATTTTGACATAGGGATTCAATGTATAAAAAAATAAAAGTGTAAAAACTCAACGAAGAAAAAATAAAAATATAGGGTTTAAATAGAGCAAAATTAAAAGATAGAGACTCAATGACAAAAATTTGAAAAGTTAAGGGACCAAAAATTGGTTTTTCCTAAAAATATCTAATAATTTTGAATATCGTATCAGACCTGTAAGCATATGTTTTGCTTTAATTTTGATATTTTTATTAACTTTAATTAAAAAGGAAGAATAGAATAAATAGATGCAAAATTTTCCTTTGTTTGCAAAATTTAATTTTGTTCCTGCCATGAAGGATGGTTTTTTTATTTAAGAATATAAACCATAATATGAAATTAATGAATCAAGTAAGGTTTTTTCGCATGCTTGTCATCATAGAATCTGCGTTTCAACTTTTCATTAGCGGCATCGAATTTCTGCAATCTTTGACGATAGAAAAGGAAATACACAAATTCAGTCATTTAATTGAAACTTTGAGACCTTTTAAAAAAAAAAAAAAAAAACTTTGAGAAGTATGATCTGGAGTTATATAGCAGTGTTCTTGCTTAAACAACGTTTTAAGTTTGATTGCGTTAGATGCACTTATATAAATTAGTTGTTGAGATAAAAAAAAAAATTCATCATTTTTGTGGTTTTATATCGGTATAACGGACTAATTAGAATCCAATAAAATTTGAATTCTAACGATTTAGTAAATAAAAAATTATTGAGAGATTTTTACTGTTTTTATAATTTTTTTTAAATCGAGATAAATTAATTAAAATTTAATAAATTTTGAATATTAGTGGTTTAAAAGGAAAAGCATGGAGAGAGTTGATCAGAAAAGTTATTCCATAACAAACTTTTAGTTAAAGCATGTGTAAAACTACTTCATTAGCTTAAACATCATTTTCATTGATTCTTTGAACATCACACACCAAATGCAGACGGTATTCAGCTGCTGCGCGCTAATTAGTCCCAAAGAATAACAACGTTTATATTTTATATTATGTGATTTTACAGCACGTACGTATGAGTATGCTGATCACACCTATATATAGGTGTTACTGTAATTCTGACTCCTGGAGTATGGTGATCTTGCACGTAAAATCAACAATGTTTTTTGTTTTATAATAATTTACAGTCGACCAAAATTTATCTTGTGTTTAATCGAATAGGTCATCAATCATCAATCATCAATCATCAATCATGTATAGTATTTGTTTAAGAATTTTCTAAAAATAAGTAAGCAAATATCATCTGAAGATATTAGCAGTCTGCAGGAACCAATATTTCTGAAAACGAATCTTGAATAAATGTTGGCATGTGATGATTAGTAGTTTTGATACGTACATGAGTATATTTTGTTCACTCCTCAACCTTTCTATAATATATATGCTCAGAATATTTTCATATTTCTCGATGAAACATATCAGATAAATTAAAGAACATACATACATATATATAAATCTTGAATACCAAGTAAGTGTATATATATATATATTGTAGACTTTCTATAAAACAAGGGAAACCCCACATTCTTGATCGAATTTTGCAGAAAAAGGGAAATGGAAGCTCTAGAAACGAATTTTGCAATACCCAGATGAGGAGAAAAGATTGATTTTAAGTGAAATAGTTTAGGCTTTTGTGTCTTATTGTACTGAAAGCTAAGGTATCATGTGCGATCGAGCTATACGTGAGATAAGAAGAATTTTTTTTTTTCTTTTTCAAAGCAAATATATAAAGGCTGATGCAAAGAAACCTAGTAGATAGAGTGATGGGTTCTTATTACTTATGCAGTTGCCATGTCTCTTTTGTTCACTTGGAGAATCAAAGAAAGTGGAATCATTCCCTACTTTATTTTCATTTCATTTCTGTTTATATATGCCTTCCATACTTTAGAAATTGTTCAACTCTTAAGGGTCTTGTACGATAAATCGTTAAGAATCAGCGAATAAAAAATTATTTTCATTTAATTTTTTTTAAGAAATTATTTTCATTTAAATTAGGTATTATATTCAAATTCTAATATATAAAATCATTAAATTAATAGTACTTTAATACTCTTATCATTCTATTTGGATTCAACCAAAATAATAAAAATTTAATAAATTTTGAATGCCAATTGAAATAAAAAAAGAAAAAAAAGAATTATGTGTCAAAAAAATTTATAACAAAACAATGAAAATTTATTTTTACGTATTTCAGTTTTATCTAGGGACATAATATCAATTTTTTTTTGGAAAGAAGGACGTATTATCAAGTACTTGCATGGATTTTGTTCATCTTGACATGACATGAAATTTCAAAATTAAAAAAAAAAAAATTGCTGAGAGTGGGTAGTGGAAATTGTTCATATCCACAGGGAAGGGAATTTTTCAGCTGATTTTCTTGCATCTCTGGCTCAGACTATGACTGCTGGTATTCATCGCCTGTCGCAACCTCCGCAGGGTCTGCTCATATGGCTTGATCATGATATCCGCGGTGTCGCTCATGAGCGTTTGGCCATGAGCCTGTCGGTTGCTGTTCTTCCTTTTCATCAAAAAAAAAAAAAAAAAAACATTTATTTTCTCTTTTGATTTTTTAAAAATTTTTTATTTTCAATCATCATCCACATCTTTTAAGTTGCGGTGGTGTTTTGTTATATCTTTTTTATTTTTTACTTTATTTTATTATATTTAATAAATATAGATTTTTTATACGTTTATTTTATTTTATTTTTATGAAATTTTAGGTGTTTATTCATAGAGTTGTTTTTGGACTTTTTGAGATTTGATTCCTCTATAAATTTAAAATTTTTCTCCATTGTAAATATTCTATTTCCGCAATTAAATTTATTTAAAAACTAGATAATTGATTTCCGGCTAATTAAAGTTACTAAGTAGAGCATATAGATTATTGAATTTGCATACGAAAAGTTCTGTCAATATTGACAAAATTTTTTATAACAGTGAGATTTTATTTTGATACTTTTTTATTGTACTCTTTTTTCTTATATTATCTTTTTATCAAAATATATTTTATGAATGAATGATTATATTTTTTAAACAAATTATTATCAACTAACTAATTCCGTGCTCTTTTTAGAAGTTTCACATAAAATTACTAATTCACCTAAAAATCTTTACAATATATATATATATATATATATATATATATATATATATGGCATTTTACTAACCTTACTACAAATTGCAGTTAAAAAAAAAAAACTTACTACAAATTGTAATTAGTAATTATTCATTTTATTTCATGCGAAAAGTACAGGCACATGTGTATAAGTATACATACAAAAGTCTTAAGGCACAAACGAATTTATGTCTTTTCTTTTTCACTTTAGATTAATGTAGAAAATGGGTCGAGTTTAAAATATGCATTATTTTACTATAAATATTATAAAGAAAATGAAACTTAATATATTTTATCAAATTATTGGTCAAAATATATATATATATATATATATATATATATATATATATATATATATATATATATATATATATTATCAAGTTTGACATTTTTTATCAATTTACTTTGTCCATTTACAAATAACAATTAAGACGCTTTAACAAACTAAAAATATGAAGTATAAATATTTTTATCTAGTTTAAATATTTTAAACGGGTTTATTTTAATTCATAAAAAATTATTTAAATATTTTAAATAGCTCTAAGAAGTGCCGATAAGCAAGTTTAATAAAGCTTTTTATTGGGTTTGGATTAGACATCGAGATGTGTTAGTACGAATATATACAAAAGCTAAACTAAGTTTGACAACATTACATGAGTGGGAATAAAAGCTTCGTCCCTAACTTAGTTAATTGTTAATGGTCATTAATTTGTGGCATGCATACCAACTAGAATAGCAATGCACATGGAGCTACAACTATGTGAACTTATAGTGTCTTCCATATCATATAATGTTGTTTTGTAAGGAAAATTGATGCAAAAGTCATAATTATAAAGTTATAGCCATCTAAAGAAGCTTTTGTATATGGCAGTCACTTTCAATTTTTTTTTTGGGTAATAAACTTATATAATACTTTGCATCTAAATCTTATGTGTAATATATATTGATGATAGTTCATGCGCACCAACCCAAATCTCATATTGGAGAGAAACATTAAGAAAGTGTCATATTTCAGACTGAAGAGATTTTAAAGAAAAAAAAAATCCAAAACAACATAAAGACTAAAAAAAATATACAACGATCTTTAGGAAGTCATAAACATTATCCTAGAATAGTCTAATTAATGATCAACTACTTGATTTGAGAATATAATTAAAGAAATTTCTAGGAGTTTTAAATTTCTTTATATAAAATTTTGAATTCGAGTCTTATATATAGTTAAAATAAGTGTTGAGAGACTTTACTCCCCCTTTAAGTCCACCAAATTCAAACTTCAGAACAATAAAAACCCCTGTGGTTACCGAATTTTGAAAACATCAAATAAAAAAAAAATCCTACACCTTTTATCCTTCGTTATAAAATAATCTTTTTGTTTTTAACTTTTAAATCCGATGAATTTTTTACATGTTATTTCACATTTTTTTTAAATAACAATAAATTTTAATTCCAATTCAAAGGGTAAAAAAATGTAACCTTTTTTTTTAGCATATTGGGAGACATAACCAGTATTTTTCAATCAGTTGCGACTAGTGCATCCATTAGTTTGGATATATGAACTGTACTAGATCATGGAGAACCTGCATCAGTTAACTTTGTCAAGAGTGTTCTTACGCAGTAAAGTTAAGATGCTGACCACTCTTGATCACCCACTATGTATATAATTTTTTTTTTCATGGTCTCAAAATTCCCCATGACAACAATGGTCAAATTATTGCAATCCACAAAAGGAGAAGAAAATGACTCGAGTCTCAACAGTAATTCCTCACTCTTTTTTTTTTTCCACAAAATTTATGCCTACTGACATTTCTTTTTTCCAAAGTCGGTTGAATGGATTGTGGTTTGACAGTATGGATAATTAATTTTTTTATTTAGCATTTATAATAGGTAATTGGTCGAATCCTGATATATATGATCATATCAATTAGTTGTTGAAATAGTTTTATTACTCTTGTATTGTGTGTTTTTTTTTAAAAAAAAAAAAATTCTTATACTGTTTTTGGGATTGAACTGAATTAATTAAAATTTAATGGGTTTTGAATACCGATGATAAAAAACTTCTGCTTGTTGGTGAATGATGAGTGCAGAAATTCAAATCCACAATCTATGGATCATAGTTCATGAAAGATAAATAGTTTTGTTTTTTTTTATATCATTTATTATCAAAATAATACATTTTTTGGCGGTTGGAGTGGTTTAACTTCCTAACATTTGAATGTACATACCTTTTAACACTGGAGTTTATCTTGTAGTACGGTCTGTGTTCAACTTGGTTTGCAGAATTTTTTTTATCTATGGAAGTGATGTCCAATGGATTATTTTGTATGCAAGAGAATCAAAGAGATGTAAAACCTTCATAATTATCCTCTACGAACAAGCCCCTCGAATTATTATTATCAGTCAAAATTCTGTTGCTGGAATTATTCTATATAAATAAATATTCTATTGAATAAAATTTCGATGTCGCAATCATTAGATCGACGAGATAAAAAACATAGCAATAAGGGTTTACGGTTTTGATTCTTCCCTCAGTACTAACATTATGATCAATTAAGCATTGGAAATCTGATTTATTAGAAACATTAATTAAAGTTACTTTAAGGTTTGCCTACTTAAAAGAAATATATGCAATTTGTTACCTACTTTCAAAAACATATATGATATAATCTTAAATAAATATTAAAAAACAAGATAAAGGCATTCTTTTATACTAATTAATTGAACTCGTATTAAAAAAAATCTCCTCTCATATATTTATATTTAGAATATCAATACATGTTAATTCAAACCGTGAAAGTTAGAAAAAATAAATATAAGAAGAGTTTTATATTTTTTATAAATTCACTTGATTTAAATTTTAAAATAATCAAAATTTTACGTTATTTATTTCAAAACTGATACCTTTTTAAATAACAAAAAATTATATAACTCAAGATAAGAAAAGGATAATACTATGCAATCCTAAATAAGTGGAGCTGTATAGCATTAATCTCTCTCTTGAGTGAGGAAACAAAGTTGAATTTGAACATTTCTAGGATGGTTAATATAAGGCGTAGGAAATGGGTTGTTAAAACTTGGTCAACCTATAATCCTCCCTCCCTCGCGCAGTCACCACACGGCCACGTCACCACACAACCCTTTTGCCACGTAAGCAGAACCTTGCAAAAACAAGAGGATACCCCTTCTTCTCGGGTTGACACAAAAACAAAAGGAGGGGAGAGTGTTGCCATGCTGGCACACTTCTATATATATTTAACCAACTTTTAGGACACCCTTTAAGCTAATTTTAACTTGCAATATTACATTTCCAACACATCCTGTTCTTGTTCTTGTGTAATAACACAACACAACACAACACAAGTCATCAACCTTATAGCCTGTTCTTCCATCAAAATACCCTGTCTTGAATTGTTTGGTTAGACCCTTTCTTCTGCTTTCTTTGGTTTTTCTGTTTCTGTTACAACAATGGAGTATTGGGTTACGTTATTTTTAGTCATCACATATTTGAATGTGCTAAGAAGAGGTGGTCATCTTGTTGTCAAATGTCATCCATTTCTATTTTAAGGTATTGAGGAAAAAAGAAAAAGAAAAACTTCTTGAGCTTCTTTCAAGGAATTACACACACAAAAAAGAAAATTACAACAACATTCTTTAACGATATTTCAAGAGCAAAACCATGTTGCAGGACGTGATTCATCCACCTTCAGAGCAGCTCTCACTTGTAATAATCATCTCCTTCAATTCTAGCAAACTTCAAGCATTCTTCTTTTCTTTTTGTTGTGCGTGTTATTTGTTCGTTTTATCTTACGCATAATATATGCATTGTGTTTTCATTATTTTGCATATGTTTACAAGTTTAAGTTCTATTCAAAAATTGATATTTTTATTATGATTTTTTTTTTATTTTTAATTTTATTTTTTGAAAGGTTTGTTTGTGTTTTTTTTTTTTATCATTCAAAGATTCTTTATAACGATGCGACATTAATCTGTGTAATTTTTTTTAAGTATCTTTATTTTTTTATAATGTTTTTTAGTTGCTTTCATGTTTTGGGTATTGTTTTTGATTGTTTTCTAATGAACCAAGTTGGTATTTTATGTTGCTTTTTGCCCTCATTGCCTGTAATTATCACTTTAAATAGATAAAAAGGAAAGATGTGATCAAGCTTCAAACATTTTCCTCAAAGAAATATGCACTGAAATTTCACAAGCAAGAATTAGATGCTTGATGGGTGTGGCCTAAAAGACACTTGCAAAAAAGAAATATGTTCTTGTTAATGGTTTTGATTTCTCTCTTAAATGGTTCGTTGAGGCAGTCAAAGCTTGTGGGTTGTGTTTCTAAATCAACGAAGAGACAATTATTCAATTTGAGTCCAAATCTATGGTGCCCACCAAAAACCTAACTGTCATCATCTTAAATGGCACCCATCACCCAATGAAATTTTATCTTTGCTTTTTCTGACAATAATTTCCAACTTTCTTTTACATAATTTTGGAATATATGTGTTCAAGATTTCTCTAATCTTGGATTCTTTTTGTCACTTAATTAACCCTTCCACATGGATAACTGAATAGGGGTCCTCCGATTTTCCTTTTCACTTGCCAAAATTTTTTTTTTCTTTAAATCTTGTTTTCTATATTTTGATGGTAAAGAAAAGCATGCATGAAGTTGCTTCTTGTTAATGCTATTTATTTATTTAGTTTTCTAATCTTGGATATGCTACTAGTTCTTACAAGGCACATGGAGCACATATACACATCTCTGTCTACTTTGCACTTAAAACATCCACTATGACATTGTCCTTTTTTTTTGTATAATTGATTTGTTCTTAGTGTAAAATGGAAACAAGATTGATGCTTGATATCTTCACTGACAATTGTAGACTAGGTTCATTTCCAATTGAATTACTCAAATGTAACAAAGACATGTAATTAATCTAGGAAGCTTTAGACTATGGTAAACACCCTTCATAGCATCCAATTTACGTTTAAAATCAGCTTTAATGTCAATTAAAGAATACTACCCTTTTAAGGTTGATATCTTTGTCAAATAATGGCTTATGTGAACAAACACTTGGTATCAATCAAAGATCAAGAATTAGACACATACCAATAAACAATGAAGAATTATGCTTCTAGTGTGCCTAAAGGAAAGGTCAACACTAACTACATAATATACATATATGTGTTGGTTATGGTAGTTGATTAATTAATCAGGTGATGGACTTAGATTTCATGTTGTTAACATTGTTTTTAACTGTTCTACAGGATGATGTTTCAAGCCCAATTAGTGCTCAAATTTTGGAATTCTGTGATCCTGTTTTCTTGGAAACCCTGCAGAAAGTCACTTCAAGTTCCAACTGTTGCTATGAGGACACTTCTCCTTACACAACTAATCTTTCATTACTCCCTGACATAGAAAAGTTGAACAATTGCCAAGATAGCAATTGCAACACTGCTACTACCACAACTCCATCAACCACTAGCACCACAACCACCACCACCACCGCTAGCACCACCACAAGTGCAGCTGCAAATGCAAATAACAACAACATCAGCAGCAGCAACCATAACAACCTGTCAATAATTTTTGATTCCCAAGATGAGCTTGACAATGAAATTTCAGCTTCTATAGACTTCTCTTCCTCCCCATCATTCTCCATCCCTCAATTCATCACCACTGCTCAACCAGATCACCAATATGACTTCTCTTCTGTGCAACCTCTCTCATTATCACTAACAGATATGGTTACTGCAGATGGTTTAGCGCAGTACCCTTCTGCTTCTGTCGCTCCACTGATGGTGGGGCCTCCATTGCCATCAGTTTTTGAAGAAGATTGCTTGTCTTCAGTTCCTTCTTATGTAGCTTTAAACCCTTCATCGCCTTCTTGTTCTTTTCTTGGTCCTCCTGCTCTGAGCACATACATGTCTGCTGGGGCCATGGCTTCTGCATTATCTGCTGATAGTTCTGGAATTTTTACTGGTGGTATTCTTCTCGGTTCTGAATTGCAACCTCAAGAACTGGAATATCAAGGTGATAATGCTGGAATTTACTGCCCTGATTCAATCGCTCGAGTCTTTAACCCTGGAGAGTTACAGGTATTTTCCTAGCAATAAGGATAAAAAGTTTCATTTTTTTTCTTAGTTGTATTCTGTTTTTTTTTTTTTTTTTTTAATATTCCTGGGTCGTTTTCGAAAGGCACTTAGCAATGAAACTCAACAATTTGTGAGTGGAGCGGGGAATTCTACCACTTTAACATCAGAAATATCAAGCTTGGAAGATTCTGCTTTTAAAGTAGGCAAACTCTCTGTTGAGCAAAGAAAAGAAAAGATTCACAGGTACTTGAAGAAAAGAAATGAAAGGAATTTCAGCAAGAAAATCAAGGTTCTCTCTCACTTTCTATCCGAAAATTTTCTTTCCACCATGAATTCTTGTGTTCTTGTTACTAACATCTCAAGAAAATTTCGCAGTATGCATGTCGTAAAACACTGGCAGACAGCCGGCCTAGAGTCCGAGGAAGGTTTGCAAAGAATGATGATTTTGGAGAGACTAACAGGACAGCTTGCAGCAACCATGAAGACGAGGATGAAGATGAAGTAAAATTCTTGATTCTTTAACATCATTTTATGCCTCAGAGACGTCCCTTTATGTATTAACTCATTAATGTTTCAACTGCCTGCAGATGCTAGTGAAAGAAGAAGAAGATATGGTTGATTCAGCAGACATATTTTCTCATATCAGTGGTGTAAACTCCTTCAAATGCAACTATTCAATCCCGTCTTGGATTTGATTACTGTTTTGAGGCATATAAACATCTCTACAATTTTGCAGATGACCCTTTTTCAGCCAGGAAGATTCATATCTATCTATCTATCTATCTATCTATCTTGGTTTTTTAATATAACTAAGAAATAGAATAATTTGGGTCTTATAATATCATATAGCATATATCATGCATAATGCAGTCAGGATAATCTAGAAAGAGTGGAATAACAATTAATGTAATTATGTTAGATACTCCTATCTTTTTATTGAGATCCCCACATGCAATCTGTACAATCCTCTGTGTGTGTCTTGTTACTTGGCTGGAGTACTAGTTGAAACTTGTTTATAATAGCTTATTTTGTGTATTGTTTGTCACTTGTCTCGGATAATCTGAAATAGTTGATACACTTAACACAAGCTTTTTTGAAATGATATTGAGCAATCTTTTGTTTGTTTTCAATCAATCCATGTGCTTGATTTTGGAATTGCTGATCTTGGTTTGCCATAAATGACGCAAGTTTCTAACCCATTCAATGCCCAAGAGCAAGAATTTTGTAGGACTACTACTCATTGGCTAATTGTAGGACAAATATCCTTGACAGGGGTAAGGAAGAAAAAGTATTGCTTTGCATTAAGTTTTGTAATGGATTTTCCTGTAATGGCCCAGAAAGAAATCTGAAACAGTTGGCTGTTAGTTAACTTTCAAGCTTTCTGTGGCCTGCAATGTATCAGAAAGAAACACAATCCAGGCCTGCCATCATGTTTTACTGAATCCTCAGAAGTCAGACCAGATAATGGTATAGTTGTATGCCTGCTTTTTCATATATTCTACTTAGCTGGGCTCATGAATGTTCAAAATATTGCAACGTTCTTGGGTCTAAGAATGAGCATAAGCTTGGAATGGAACCCAGTACCCAGCTTAAAATGCGACCGCTACACAAAAAAAATGAGTAATCTTGCATGGTAGTTCCTGTGAATTTGGGATAATTGCTCAGATGTTACAATTTTTTTTCTTTATTCAAAACAAATTTATTTAAAAAAAAAAAACTCTAATGATTGCATTTATAATTCAAAATCAACTTTTTGTATAACAAATTAGCAAGATTATTTGATGAACAAGAAGGGGCCATTTTCTTTGTATTAATTTCCTGATCATGAATTAAGGCGTAGGTTAATACAATTCTGATGTAGGCTATGATTTGGATTGAAAAACTAAATTGGTGATATAAGAAAAAAACTAATGCCCAACATATTATAAGCAATTAATCTTTCAATATTCATAAATTAAGTCACCCGTCAACGCATGTTTGGTCCAATAACATTACTCCATAACAAATCAATCTGAAAAATTAGGAATCAAACTCACACTTTCTCTCTTCTTACTAAAAAGAAAAGGGCACCCTAGTCTTCATGGATATTAATAATTTTCTTGTTTAACTAATCAAATTATTTTCTTAACAAAATCTTGTCTTCAAGCTCAGACCAAACACAACATGATTCTCAAACCAACAAGCCAATAACTCTTTTCATTTCACAACACACCACTTTAATGGTGAAATATATATATATATAGCGGTGGGATTTAGCACGTGCCTAAGTGTTTAGCGACTACGACATTGTGTGGATTTGAGGCCCATTTGAAAATACGAGATACGACTTAAACCTAGTCGGAGATGGAGTTGCCACTCGAATGAAAGCCATGACACACTTATATGACAACTGAATTTCATGGAGGTTCCCAGAAGCCGTAAACAGAGAATGGGTTCGGAAACTAGGTATGAGCGTTTGAATGCTCACCTAACTATGTGGTTGGCCTTCGTTTATGTTTTGTAAATTATTACCTTTAATAGTTTGGTTGCTTCTTTATTATCAGGTGAATTGTAATTGCCTTCAGATAGTTGCCAAATTTTATAATTAAATCCGGATTTGCATATTAATCTTTTTTTTATGCACTTTGTCCTAACATTCATCACAAACGAAATAAAAAATCAATATTTACAACCATTCATTCAAAATCAAAAGGGGAAGGGATTAAGGATTACAACGTTTTGAAGCAAACAAAAGTATAATATACAGAAAATAAACTATAAATATACGAATAGTAAACCAGTAATAAATTGATTATACAAGCAAAAACCCTTCGAGAGCTAATTAATCGAATGATTATTTGGTGGCTAAAGGTCACTAAACGATCCCTGCAACAAATATAGGTTAGTTTTATTCCAAAAATAATGACGTTATCTCACAACCAACGATCAACGAACAATACTCATAGGGGATGGAAATACAAGTCATAGAATATTTTACAAATAACACCGTAATATCACATAATAATGACATTATACATCATGGTAATCATGAATATAGGCAAAGGGATACATATAGATTCAAATCATGCATAATTTACAAGGAAAGAGATGTGAGACCACATGAAGGCATATTGTGATGATCGCCTCATGATAGTAAGGCAACGCCTCTTCGATCAACAGACTTGGGCGACTCTCAAAATGAAAAAAACTTACACTTCAAGCAAAGGTTTACTGAGCTAAAGACACTAAACACACTCCTATACTTAAAACTCAACCAATCATACTAAAACATGGCAAATCATGGATAATGAACGCAAGAGAATAAGTGAACAAACAATAAACTCAAAAGCTATGTAAACTAACAAAAGATCATGCAAGCTAATAACTCAACCACAAGAAAGAAGAATTACTAGAAGATGAGCTTTTGATCCAAAATGGGTGGCTCTTAAAGATGAATGTGGGTTAGACTTTCTTTGAATACAAGTTATTTATCCTTCTTCCTCTAAAAAATGGCCTTTTAGCTTGGTTTCCTTATCTTCTTCCTTAAAACATCCTCCTTCTCCTTCCTTCCAATTTTAAAGCCTTTTTTTAGTTCTCGTTATTAAGGGTTGCCAAGAGCTGCTAAAAAAAAAAAAAAAAAACTCCCATTTCTCTCTCTTTTTTCCCCTTTTATTCTCCACCATGGATCATGCCCCTACTACTCCTCTTCATCATTACATTTCATAGCCCTTGTCTTCCCTAAAAATTTTCTTTTTCTTCCTCCTAAAGATTAGGTTTCAGTTGAGGTGGGCCCACCATCAACCACCATTATCACCTCTGCATTTAATGCAGAGGCAAGTGGCTGCCATAGAGGTGGCACCTCTATAATGAGGTGATCGCCTCTGAAAAGAGTCCTAGAGGGGGGGGGGGGGGTGAACAAGACTATCAAATAAAAATGAGAAATTAAAAGAATTCTTTGCAAGAATTAATTAGAAGTTGAGAAGGAAGAATGAAGAATGAAGAACATAAAGATTTAAGGAGTTCGGATTCAACAATAATCCTACGTCTCCACCTAACTTATCCCTAAGTTAGAATTTTCAATCACCCACAATCTCATTCACAAGATTGATATTATACAAGAGTTTTATGGCTCACTCTTATAACCTTACAATATGAGTTTTCAAGGCTCACTCAAAAAACCAAAACCCAAGTGTTTTAATGGACAACACTTAAATCAATTCCTTTAGAAATAAATCTCACTTCCCTTCTAATCTAATCCAAGATTTAAGATGAAGAGAAATTCTATTTCTAACACACATCCAACTCTCACAAGAGTTATACAAACAAAGAATTATTTAAGAGAATTTGAGAGCTCAATGAATGCTTAAGAAATAATGAATGATAAACAAGTTGCTTAACTTTCATTCAGATGTAGAAGTATTTATAATTAAAAATATAGTTGTTGGAGGTGCAAATGATGTGTCCAACATCTATATTTGAATCATTAAAAGTGATGTTGCCAGACAGCTATTCATGAATTGAAACCATGATTGGTTACCCAAGACGTTTGAATTTTCCCACACTTTCTTCATAGAAGCTGTAGATATTTGAATTATCTTTCCATATCATTTTAAATCATCTAAATTGGATGTATTTAGCTTATGATATGTCCAAAATACTAAGAGCTATTCAATTTGAAATGCAGAATACTATCAGACAGCTATACCCAAGTTGAAGTCATGATTTGATCCTGAAGAAATTTGAATTTGCCTATACTTTCTTCTTGAAAGCTATAGATATTTTAATTATCTTTGCATATCATTTTGAATCACCTAAATTTGACTTCTTTAGCTCAGGATATGTCCAAAATACTAAGAGCTATGCAATCTGAAATACAGAATACTGTCAGACAGCTATACACAAATTGAAGCCATCATTTTCTCCTAAAGAAATTTTAATTTGCCCATACTTTCTTCATGAAATTTATAGATAGTTGACTTATATTTTTATATCATTTTTAATCATCTTAATTAGACTTCTGTAACTCAAGATATGTCCAAAATACTAAGAGATATGCAGTATGAGATGACAGACGTATATGTAGATTTCGACTCAAAATTTGCATAACCAAATGAATTTAGATTTTAACAAATAAGCCCAATTAAAAAAGCCAAAGATGTCTACTTCAAATGTGAAGAATCTCATTTTCTCATTTAACAGCTCTAAAGATGTCAAAAGTGTAGACACCTAATTTTAGAATGATGTGTTATGGATGTGACAAAGGACTCCAATGATGAAAAGATCATGAATAGGTCTTTGATACTTAAGCTTTAAATTTCTAAGGGTTTAAATGCATCTTTTAAGGGAAGGATTTAGTGTTTTCAAGGATTAAATTGCAATATTTTTTAGGACCTAATTGTAAAAATTAAATTCTTCTAAGGGTCTTTTTGTAATTAAATGTTAAAAAAAACCTGTCAGAATTCCATAATTCTGTTCAGAATTATGTAATTCTGACCGGAATTGTATAATCCTGGTCGAAATTGAATTCTTCCATCTCTATTTTTTGTCTTTTAATTTAATCATAATTGGTCTAAAATTCCTAATTAGTTTTTAACTCATTCTTAATTGGTCTAAAATTCATAAATATAATTTTAAGTATTAAGCTTATATTTTGAGGAATTAGAATCACGTTAGGAAGCTAGGTTTTTTAGTTCCTTTTTTCCACTATATAAAGAGAATAGGAGAAAAAAAAAAGAAAAAAGAAAAGGAGAGGAAAAGGAGAAGGAAAAGGCAGGAATGTATTTTTTTAAGTTTTTTTGTTTTTGTGCGAGCTTTTTTCAATTTTGGGCGGGTTTTTTTCTACAAAAGTCCCTTTTGATTTATTAATTCATTGAAGATCCTTGGAGAATTTTTGAAGAAGAAGAATCGAAGAATTATCAAGAACGGTGAATTACAAATCTGAGAAGTACCCCAAATTACTCATAAGCATCATCATCTTCTTCTTATTCTATTTTTTTTATTTATTTCTTTTTGATATTATTGATTATTTTTTATTCTTTCGAGTTATTATTATAATTTATTCATTAATCATAATTTTTTTTTGTGGTGACTATGGAGGAAAACGCATGGTGATAGTGTGAGAGGGATGAATTCATGAGAAATTCATGAAAAACTATGGATAAAGCCTCGTAGAGACTTAGTTTCTAGGGTTTTTATTTTATTTTATTTATTGCTTTGTATTTTTTATTTTATGAATTAATGTAATAGCCCCGATAGTAAGAGTAATAAAATTATGTGTACGGTTGCATGTTTATTTTGATTAAATTGGTTAATAAAACTAGGTTTCAATTAGGTAATTACTTAAAATCAATGGAGAAAGTAGATTAATTTAGGTTGCATATTAATAAAATTAGGATTTTAGTAAGAATTAATTTAATTATTTGTTTGATCTTATTTAATTGTTTTTTTATGTTTTTATTTGTTTTTGGGCTTATTTATTATTTTTATGTGTTTTGGACCTTAAGCCCATTTTAAGTCTTGATTTATTTATTTAAGTTTAGGTTATTTTCTTTTAGCCCATTTCACTTAATAATTAACTAGGTTTAATTAATTAAAATATATTTTTAGGTCGATAATTAATTAGATTTTAGTTAGAAATATCCTTAGGCCCATTTAGTTAATTAGATATAAACCCACCTAATTTAATTTAATTAATTTAGAATTAGCCCACTTAATTTAAGCCTTTTTTCATAATTTGTAGATTTAAGATCACCATTTAATTAAAACAAGTAGAATTAGGCCCATTAATTTAAATATTCCATAATTTGTAGAATTAGGCTCATTTTTTTAATTAAAACAAGTAGACTTAAGTTCATTTAATTAAAATCAAAAGGAATTAGATCTTTAGGTTCACATATAAATTAAAACATGTACATTTAACTCATTTATTTAAAATCCATGTAGATTAGACTAACTTAGAGATTATGTGATTTATTTAATGCATTATTTACTTGTATATTTCATGAGTAGTTTGCCTTGGAGTTGATTGTTTTTAAGGGTTTATATAAAATTATATGTAAATAGAAAATAAAATAATAATTTATAAAGTAATTCTAAATGAATACAAGACTGAAAGAATTTGGTATTTCATATCTAGAATCTCCTGGTTGTGGTGCTAGCTTTCTTTTAGGGAATCGAGTACCATCTTTTCGATTTATCCCAATTATTACTCTGGGTGGCAACTCCTCATCTCCACGCCATGTCTTTGTAACAGTGGTTAGTGTGTTCTCTATAGCCCTGAGCTCAAAAAGTGTCGCGGTTGCTAAAATCTTGAAAGCACGCTAAACCCCGCCGTCTACAAAAAGTCTTCTTGAATCTTAGAGGTTCAATTTGCCCGAAAAGTCACTATTCATCCAAAAGTGTATATGCTTGGTATATGTTTAATATATAATTCCCTACACACTTAATTGAAATTATTAGTATAAAAATTGTTCGTCAAAGTCCAACATTTGGAGTTTGATTATGCAAATGGTCAACAATCTCCTCTTTTTGGCTTTGAGAACTAATTTTAAAAGATAACAAATAATATGTGTGGGTGTGACAATAAATAACATGTATAAACATGCTAATTAAAATAGCTCCCCCTTTCAAATTAAATAGATGCAAAATGAGAAAGTATTTTGCTCCCCCTTAATATATGCATAATTTCAATATTTATCATGTATCAGAGTATATAAATGAATTATTATAGCATGTATAAGGGTTTAACAAAATATATTTCTTTATTTCTCCTCCTTTTTGGACATGATAAAAAACATAAATAAATTTTATTTTCCTTCTTGTCAAGAATAAGGACAACACAAAAATATTATTAAGAACATGGCCTAACATAACAAATAATGATAACATGATCATTAAAAAATATTAGACAATATGAAGGAAATAATTTCAAACATATATGCATATAGTGCTACTATAATGCATCACAAAATAGTACATATGCTATATTAAAACATTACATGATTATAGAAAGTTTAGCTAGTCAATCAATCATACATAATGTGGTACTTAGCATATCTTAAATGCAAACACAATTATTTATCCCCTAAGCACATAGCTTCTTCTCCTCCTTTGTCAAAGACAAAAAGAAAAGAGAGAGATATAAGAGAAAAAGACCTAAGGGAGCTAATAATACTAGAGGGAATAAAAGATCAAGAACCAAAACAATGAAAGCAAAGATATTCAAAATTTTTATGAAAGTCATTTCTTTTTTAAAGATAAAAACTATTCCCAAGAAGAATTTATATATGAATATGAATTTTGCAGGTATAAACATAATTGATAGTCATGCATAAATAAAAAAATTCATGTCATATATAAACAAAGTAAGGAAAACAAGGCTTTTTATCACCACGACAAAACTAGCCACACTTACATTGTTACTATGCATGCATAAAAAATTTCTGTGAAATAAATTCAAACAATTTTCTCCCCCAATTTCGATGAATTAAAAAAAATTGATATTAAGGACACCCTATCACATAGTTATGTCACTAACACAAATACATCTTTGTAAAAAAAAAATTTCTCTTCCTTAAAAGAAATTAACTAAGTATGCATGCAAACTCAATTATTTTTGCCTCCTTTGACAAAAGCAAAGATAAACCAAATATTAAAAAAAATATTCATGCTTTATCACAGATTAAAACAATTCCTAAGTGGAATTGATACATGAATAAATTACTCGAACAACCCTTTCTTGATCACGAGCTTTAGGGATACAACCCTTTCTTGATCCCTGAGCTTCGGGGATATAACTCGAATAGCCCTTTCCTGATCCTAAGCCTTAGGGATACAACCCTTTTCTTACCGCAACACCATCTTTGGGTTTTCCTAGCTTGATTACATCACTTAATTAAAAACATCGACTAAAACTTTCACTTCTCGACCTTGATTCCCGAGACATGCCCGAAGGAATCTCATCATCATCATTATCATTTTTTTTAGAAATATAATCCTATCACTTTCCTTTTTATTATTCTTTTCCTTCCTTTTTTTCTATCTTTTCCTCTAAAAAACTTAAAAATTACCCTACCCCTTCCCTTACTATAAAGCATACTTTTCTCTATTTCTTTTTTCCTTTTTTTCACCTTTTTTTTCTTTTTTGTTCACTTCCCACACTTTCACTACTTCAAATATGGACAACGAGAGAACACCACCCGTGCTAGAATGAGATCATGTCCTACCTTTCATTAACGCCCCATGAAATCTCAGATTGATAAGAGGAGATTCAATTCCTCTCTTAGCGGATTTAAGAACCCACATTTTTCATCACCGTCTGGAGAGGTTAGTACTTGATTCTTTCTTATTTTTCTTTTAAATCATATCAAGTTAGTGTTCATTCATTTTTATTTATCATTTATGATAAAAAACTGGATCATTTAATTATTGCATTTATGGGTTTAATAAAAAATGAGAAACTATTCACTGTCTCCACTATGTAAAGAAGATCGCCTCGTTGATGAGGTGATCGCCTCACCAAAGAGGCAATCACTCAATCGTCAACATGCAGGGGGCATCGCCTTTGATGTTGAGGTGATCGCATTGCCGAGGTGCCACACCTTATCGATAGGGCGAGCCGAAGCCATTCTCTCTTATTTTGAGTCTTTATTCTAAAAAGACAATAAAATACATTACACTAATTCAACTTCCATGATTTCTTTTCTCAATATGACGCATTAACATTTAAGGGTGCTGGGAACTTCCATAGGGCTCTGGTCTTTTATAGTGATTTAACTGACGACCAAAAGGACTAGATCCAAGACACCAATTTTGAAGACTTCGTATTATCGCTCCCTTCAGAGCAAGGTCGGACAAACTATCAACCACTTCATGCGCTGATGTAGAGGTGGTTTGATACGACACATATCTTCCATCTTTCGTTTAGGGATCTCACCCTAGACCCTGTCTCTTTCGTTGCCATCATCGGGATAACATATGTCGGAAATCCCATTCCTCTTGACACAAGCCTATACCAGCTGACTCCAGATAATGCCGCACATCAAACGCCTTATAGGTATGATTCCAAATATGAAGGGGGCTTATACCCTCAAGCTGAACTCGATCTGGAGCTTCTACACCTAAGATAGAGTTGTGGTGATGGTCAGTCCACGTAAGGTCAACCAAGTGGTGTGAGCTTTTCTAATTTACCTCCTTGTCACCACCTTCTTTTTTGATACTGCCAGCTTTGTGGACCAGATGTTCCTATTACCTCTTCTAGACTTGGATCGGTTGTCCACCTTTAACTGGGGCCACTGTGCTCTTATATACTTATACTGGAGCATGGATGAAGTGGTCTGTGGGGCCAAGAGGTTCTGCTACTTTTGGCATGCCGTTCTGGTAAGCTATAATCCTTCTTCTCTTCTTGATTTATTTTGTTATTTATTCATTAACATTGGCCAACCATTTTTCTAATAGGTCTGGGCCTTGGAGCTGGAGCTACTTGTCGATATGTAGCGAGTGAGGATCACCTTCCTACCATCAGCAGATGGGGTGATTGTTGGGTTTTAAGGAGGCATCTTACCAGAGTACACATCCATTATCAACATCTAAACTCCTTGACACATGATGCGGTACCTACAAAAAACCATATTTACATTTATTAGTAACTTGCATGAACTTAATTCCCTTACCTGTTGATGCTTTTCTTATAGATTTGGAATAATTGTAGGGGCCCGAGGATAGGTGGAACATTGAGATAACTCAGTTTAGACCGCTAGCTCAAAGGAGAGTCCTCCTCTGTGGACCGGGCTATTAGGTTTGGTACGTTGGTAAGTGAGTCATGAATTGGAACAGGGGCATCAGAGCGAGACGCGTCCCCAAGTCTCCTCTGAGGAGCATGTTGTGGACTCACGAGCTGGAGGGTGTTAAGATTTATCAAACTGTCACTGGAGAGCCAGTTATGGATCATGCTGTGTAAGTCAAGAGCTTGTACCTAGAGTTCATCCGGACCCACCTCCTACTAACAGTTCTTATCTCTACTGCATCTACCTCTCAGGTAAATGCTTGATGTTTATCTTTTACCTTCAAGATCATTGTATCCTCATATAATCCTTATTTTCTTTTTAGGTTGTGGTTGTTAGACCTATACCTTATGCCAGGCTTCAGGTACGAGAGAGGGAGCCCTTGAGATGCTGTCTCAATTCGAGTAGAGAGGGGACTTCAATTGCCATTAAGCTGATGAGACCTCCTACTACTTCTAGTTCCCAACTTGTTACTGACAATTTTATTCACATTCCTAACCCCTTGGATTGTTGTTGGGTCCCTTCTGGAGAGTTATCTCATTAATTCCTCACTTTGGACGAGGACTTTATGCCTGCATGTGCTTATGGTGGTGCTACTCACATGAGTTTGCTCTTAACTTATTTTTGCAATCATTCTTGACATGTTTGTTAGATCTAATACTCATTTAATAATGTAGATTCCTTTAGAGCAAGGCCTGTACATGTACCAGATGATAAAGACCTAGAGGGACTACATGATGGACATAACCCAGCGGTAGAGGGTAAAGGCCTCTTTGTATCTATATGTATGCATGCTTGCATAATTGACTAACCTATGGTTTACTTGAACAAGATCGTGATAAGGTTAGCAAGGTGAGGATTGCCACCCTCAAGCACCAAATTGATGTGTTCCAAATCAACGAGGATGATGACAGTGAGGATGGGAGCGGTAGTGATGCTAGAGGAGGAGACTATCCTGAGGGCATTGAGTTAGATGCTTAATAGGCTAGGGCCCGTGAACTGCTCTTTTAATTAATGCTTTTTCATTTGTTTAACTTAAATAATGAACACACATATTTTCTTATTTTGGATGAATGTTTACATAATTTGACTTTTATTTTAATCAATTTCATCTGTTACATACAATTTAGCTCTAATGATTACATGAATGTATGTCTACTCTGCTAGGTTCTGATTTATACTATTGAGACTGCATGATTTTGCCAAAAGTTTGCCAGTTACCATTATTGGAGGGGTGATCGCTTCATGATCTTCTAGTGAAGAGGTGATCGCCTCTTAGTACTGAGGCATGGCCTTATGTGATAAGGCGATCGCCTTATGGACAGGGTAGTTCCTCCTCTTCAAAAGCTTAACTTCCTCACTTCAACCCCATTCTTAAAACAACTTCATCCCTAACCTTCATTTTTTCTTTTTAAATGTCACAACCTAAAATAGGGGCCATGACCCGTGCTAGGGAACGAGAATTCTTTCAAATCCGGAACCCGTAGCAAGCTTTAAAAATAAAATAAAAACATGCAATAATAATAATAACATAAATAAAATATTTTGTAGCGAAAATAAATCTCATATGCAATAAATATAATCCACCAACTCATATAATAAAACAACTTATCTTATATATAGATAACCTTTATACAAACTTTTGTTCAATTCTTTAAAATACAAACATGATACATAAATCCCACAACTGACTACAACTATTGCAGTGTCTAGATTATAATATAAAATCAAGTAAGCAGATTCATAGTAAAGCTGGGATAGAAGAAATTCGGCGTAAGGGTCTGCTACTGAGATCTGAAGACGAAAACTCTCCTGAAAAATAGTCAACGGAGGGGAGTCATACCTCACTGAGTGAATTGTTATAATATATATATACATGCATAGCTAAATGACAATGCACACATTCAATAGTATATATATAAATACATATACAGGCAAAAACACACAAATGCAGCAAAAATCATTTTATATAAATACTGAAAATAACATCCGTATATGAAGGATCAAATAGAACCTTAAAAAATCGCAACCTTAAGTAGTGTTAAACAACACTCTAGCCATACAGGCTCACTTATTCCAAATAAATTCACTTGTTCCATTTAGACAGTAGACTAGCCTCGAGACACTAAATCAACCGAGCTCCAGCAGTTTGACTGTCAGTGTGATTGGCCCCGAGACACTTGGTCAACCGAGCTCCAACAATCACACTCTCAAATCACATCTCACATCATATAAATCAATCTAATCAATATCCACAAATAGGTTAGTAATTTAACCTAAATTCTATCATCGAACCAATACGTACTCGGTCCTAGTGCTGCCTACTAGATAGCACATTCTATTGATATCCTTCATTTATATATAAAACATACATTCATAAAATAAATGATGCATGACATTAAGTAAAATAACAATATAAACCATATATATACTAGAAATATACCAAAAATAAACCAAGTATATTTCGAGTATATATACGTCAAATAAATTCAATTTAGTTACAAAATAAACTGGAAATAAACTATAAATATACTTAAAAACATTCTAAATTTAATTTAATGATAAAACATGCATATAATTTAAAATATACCAAAAATATACTAAAAATATACCAAAAATAAACCTAAGCAATTATTAAACCATGTATGCATATTTTATACAAATAAAATATATATTTCTAAAAACATGCATCCTAGAACACGTATATATAAGATAACAACTCACAGTTATTGCGCTCCTCGAGACGGGTTTGACAGGCCTGGTCTACTAGGCCTCGGTCTCGCACAACTAAACAAACAAACGACAATACGGAATTAAAATAAATCTATCGAAATCCCTAGAGACTTGACCTAGAATACCGAACACAGATAAGGAATAGGAATTCGACCGGACATCATGTTTTACAAGAATTCTACCAAAAATCCGGCAGAACCTCCCCTGTAAAACGGACATCTCTCTACTCAAAAAGTAGAGCCGGTCCTACAAAGAAATACACTTCAAAAATATACAGCCACATAACCCCTCGGTCGGACTCCCAAACTACAATTCCACCAACCGAGCTTCACAATTCACGAGATAATTACAGAACACATTGAAATGCCAAAAATACCAAAAATACCCTTTAATACTCAAAATATAGCAAATTAGAAATTCAAACGCTAAAAATAATTATTTTACCGATAAATAAAATAAAACCCTAATTTTAATAAAATATTATTAAAATCGATAATTCTCAATAAATTCATAAATATTAATCAAAATTCATTTTATAATTCCAAATTACATAATTAACCCTAAAACATATTAAAAATCGATAAAAACTCATTTATTTACAAAAATAGTATATTATATATAATTTGAAAATAATTTACGAAAAATAGTTTTAATTAGTTAAAAATACTAAATAATTTGTAGAAATCATTTTTATACCTCAAATAACTATTAAAACCAATTTAATTATATTTTTAGCCAATTTAGTGCCAAATTACCAAAATACCCCTACTATATATAAATTCACTATAATTGTTCAAAAATTCACTAAAAATAGTATAATTACTCAAAAATTAGTTTATCAACATACAATTCAATAATATCAATAATTCTACTCAATTAACCAATTAATTTCAATAAAATATATAATTAACCTAATTTTCTAACAATCACATAAACTAAATAAATTCATAATAATTATACAAAAATCATAAAAATTACAAATAAATTTCTAAAATTCATTTTAACACCTATAAACACCATAAATCAAAATTTCATAATTTAATTAATTAATTTACGAAAATTAGAAAATATTAATAAAATAATAAAAAATTCACAAAAATCAAAATAATTGCTAAAAATTCCATGAAAATTACCACATGTAGATTGAGCTGCTAGGATCAATCTTTGTAAAGGAAGTTTGCTTAAATCATTGAAATTGAAGCTCAAAAAATTCAAGGACTCAAAGTGGCTGAAATTAAAAATTCAAAACGTAGGGAAATCTAGACCATATCAAGTGAAACCAAGCTTAGAAATGCACTCACTGGAGCTCAAGGAAGAGATAGAGACCGGTGACACTTCAAATGGTGGCCGAAATCATGCTGATCGGCGATGACTTCAAGTTTCAGCTTCTTTGAGGAAAACCGGCCAAAACTCGCCGGAAATGGAAGCTAAGGGCGGTGGGATGGGCTGGAGATGGAGGAGGAACGTGACAGTGGCCGGAGCGGGGAAGGAGAACATCGGGCGTGTAAGGGATGAAGTTGATGGCAAAATCGTAATTATGGGGAACTTTATATTTTGTAAAGTATATATGTATATATTTATATATATTTAGCTATATTTTATATTATTTTAATATATAAATATTATACCCAAATTAATATACACCACACACACAAATAATAATATATATATACATGTACATATATAATACACATAATACTTATTAAAACTATATAATATAATATAATTTAATTAAAATAAACCCTAATTTAATTTAAATGTGCATATATGCATATATATGTATATATTTTTATTCGAAAATTAAAATCATGCATGGACTCATGCAAATTCACAAAATCGTCTAAAATAATTAATATTTATTTATTTACGTTTTAATTTCCCCGAAAATAGAATTCTCAGGAATATTTTACGTAAAAGGATTAAAATAATTAAAATAATTAAAAACGACTTTAATAAATAACAAACTAATTAAATAAGCAAATATAGATAAAAATTATTAATATTACATATCCCGATGCAGTTTAAAATTATCTAAAAACTCAGGATATTACATTAAACACCCTTGAAAGCTTGAATCATGACTAAACAAAGTCTCAAATTGCTACAATCAAACTTGAAGAGCCTAGACAACAGGTCATGGGCCAGATTAGAGTCGTTTCTCCTCTCAGTCTTTATATTGTTGTAGGCTAGGAGAATCAAGTTCCCTTTTCTTCAAGTTGTGGCTCAATTCTGGGATTCTCAGAAACACGTCTTTCAATTCAATATAGTTGAAGTATGCCCCTTGCCAGAGGAGTTTGAGGCCATTCTTGGTTTCCACATGGACTCCACTTACCAACTTGTAGTTCCTAACCTTGTGATCCCAAACCCTCATTCCATTCAGTATCAGATGGCATGGATGTTTAATCTTTCACCTCAATTTTCCTTTCATTGTATTCTTGGCTCAGAAATCATACTAGAGACCTTTCTTGAAACCATCATGGATACAGACAGAGGAAAATTTCATTGGCCTCGGATGATGGCCCTCTACTCATATGCTTAATTTTTACTCATTTCCCTTTTCGAAAATTATGACTTGAAAATCCTTTTTTTCCTTAATCAGGTGGAAGCAAGGCTTAACCCTTTCCCTCTCATTCTAATAGAAATAATCATCAAAATGGAAAACTTCATAAAAATAAGACGATTCTCTAAAATTTCATTTCTATTAAAAGTATGTTCATTTGTATCAAATTCATGTTCCCCTATTATTTTGTCATTTTATTCAACCATTTAACACTTTGCAAATATGGCTCCATGAGAAATTGGGCTTGCTCGAACCTCCTCAAGATGTCGAGTGTTATAGAGCCAAGTATTACCGGATTAGGAGTTTGTATCCCTTACCAAAAGATGTTTAAAGTAGGCTATCAACATTCCCCAACACCCTAATTCGCTGGATGTGCCCTTAGTGGAGATTGTAGCACGTGACTATCATATCTTACACATATTATATTCCAATCACTGGCCTCCATTTTGCTACCTTTTATAACCCAGCCCCTCTCTACCGTCAATATGGTCATAACCAACTGATCATGGGGTTGGTTCATGAATTCAAACCAGGACTCTTCTCTTAAAATTTCCTAGATCATTTAGTGGCTACTTGGCCTCACAGAACTATTGAGAGAAACATAAACTACAACAGAGATCTAACTATCGATGATCATTACAGAGCATGAATTACTTGTAATAAATAGAAAGAGATAAGTTCATTAGCAATAAAAGAACAAGGGAGTTATAAGCATCGAGTGCTCGGGGTGATCAACAAAAGAAAAGAAAAGAAAATTAGCTCATGAATTCCGTTGCCACTATGCTTTTTTGGTTAAATGGAGTTTCCTTTCTAGTTAAACAACTTGTAATAAACATTTTCTGTAATTTTTAATAATAATCAAAATAATCTATTTCATTTAACTTAAACATAATATGCATATACATTTTACTTCTGATATATCTCATGTCGTTAGTTAGCTTGCCCTTATAAATTTTTCAACTAACCATTTTCATCCCTCTCTCTCCTTTTGACTTGTCCTTAACTTTTGTTTGGATTGCCTCTTTCAAGATTTTCAATCCAGTAGTACTTTTTAGTTTTTGATTTTTATCTCTAACTTTTGCTTAAACAGCCTCTTTTCGAGGTTTTCTCACTAGCGAGACTTTTATAAAAAGTACTTCTCGAGCTTGTCTAGATTGATGAGCTCTTTAAATTCATTTCCTTCAATGTCATATGAGGTAGTAGCACCCTTAGAGAATAACTTCTTCACCAGATACAGTCCTTCCTAATTTGGCTTGAATTTTCCTCGAAGGTCAGTTATGATCGGCCTTGTAAGCTTTAACACTAAATCCCCTTCTTTGATCCTCCCTGGCTTGATTTTCTTATTGTAAGCTTGGGCTATTCTTTTTTGGTACAATTGGGTGTGGTATGTAGCTTTTACCCTCTTCTCATCCAATAATGTCAACTGTGCCAATCAACTTTCCACCTATTGGTATTCAGGGATTTTGGATTCTAATAGAACCCTTAGTGACCTGATCTTGACCTAATCTGATCTCAACCTCCACTGGCAACACGACTTCACATCCATACACTAAGAATTATGGAGTGAACCCCGTTGATGTTCTGGTAGTGGTTCAATATCCCTACAATGCAAACTACAAGTATTCTGCCTAATCTCAATAATTCTCTATCATCTTGGCCAAAATCTCCTTCATATTCTTATTTGTAGCTTCCACTACCCCTATATGAAGACAATAGGTAATGCTCAATTTTATAGTTTTCCAATAGTACGGTCGTCCTTACTCAGAACTAAACCCCATTATCAGTGACGATGTGGTGCGGTAACCCGTATCTATAGATTATATTTTTCTCAATAAACCATGACATTTGCTTCAAGCCAACAGTAGCATAGGACTTAGCCTTGACCTATTTAGAGAAATGGTTTATGGCCATGATAGTGTATCGATGATCGTTAGATGCGTTCGACTTTATTTCTCTTATGATATCAATTCCCCAAATAGTGAAAGGCCAATGAGAAGTCATTCCTTGGAGCTCCATAGATGGTAAGTGGCTAACATCACCATATGTTTGGCAGTTATGACATTTCATCATAAATCTAACGTAATATGTTTCCATGGTAAGCTAGAAATAACCCTAACGAGCTATCTTCTCTGATAGGATGTCCCATTCATATATGGCCTGTATACTCTTTCATAGGTTGCTTTCATAAGCTTTTGGGATTTATCTTTATCAACACATCTTAGATGTACTCCAGACGACATCCTCTTGTACAACGTCACGTTATAACTGATGAACTGTTGAGACAACATTCGCAGGGACATCCTTTTTTTCTTATCGGTGTCCTCAGGAAACTGTCCTATTTCTAAATACCTCTGTAAGTCATAAAACCAAGGTTTTTCAATAATGTCAACTAGCATCACCCTTATTTCCTTGTGGTAAGGTTTTCAGGATTTTGCTAAAATTAAAGGCTTGACTTCCATCTATTTTCCACTTTTCTACATGAAAGCCACAGTAGCTAGAGCATTAGCTATTTGGTTTCCTTTTCTTAGCAAATAGATGAATTTTCACTAAGCAAATGATAATGAAATAGTAGCTAAATAATCCTAATATGGGCACAACCTATCTTTTTTTATCTCTTATTCTTTAGAAGCTTATTTTATAACCAATATAGAATCTTATATGTGGTAACATTCTCTGCCCCCACACTATACAGTGCCTCTAAACTGAAATTGCATGCCTCATATTTTGCTTGATTATTCGTAATCTTAAATTTGAGTCTTTTTGTTATCGGGCTCATTTCTCCTTCTGGCATAACCAGGATTATACCAACACCAACTCCTTTGTTGTTGACAGCTTCGTTAAAGTACATTTCCTATCCTTGTACCTCTATCACCCTTAAATGTTTATTAGGAAACTCTGACTCCCATTCTTGTTCATCATCTACTGGGCTATGGGCCAGAAAGTTTGCTACCACTCTCCCTTTCACCACTTTCTTGGCTATATATTCTATGTCAAATTCTGTAACAAAAACTAGACATCTAGCCAATTTTCCTATAAGAAATAGGGTCTGCTGGAGGTATCTGAGGGGATCATATTTAGAAATTGCTTGTACTTTATTGGACTGGAAGTAGTGTCAGAGCTTTTTCGTCACCTAAATCACTACTAGACTTGGTTTTTCCATAAGGCTATAATTTGTTTTATACCATAGAAGCTACTTACTCAAATAGTACACAATGTGCTCTATATTCCCTTCATTTCCTAAGCCAACATTGCTCCTATTGCATCTTTCTCAATCACTAGATATAGGATTAAGGGTTTACTCGGCTTTGGTGGTTGTAAAAGAGGAGGATTCATTAGATAATTCTTAATAGTCTCAAAAGCTTATTGACATCTGTCATTTTATATCATAAGATGATATTTCTTTAAAAGTTTGAAGATTAGCTTACAAACTGTAGTCAACTTAGCTATGAATCTACTATTGTATTGTAAGCATCCTATAAACCCTCTGACTTCATTTTCATTATTTGGTGCGAGCATTTCTCTGATCACTTTAACCTTGTTTAGATCCATTTCTATTCCTTTCTAACTGATGATGTGTCCCAGCAGTTTTCTAGATTTTACCCTAAAAACACACTCTTCGGGTTCTATATGAGATTATACTTTTCTACCATTGATAGAAACTTATCTAGAGCTTTAAAGTGCCCTTCTCTGGTTATAGATTTCATCATCATATCATTCACATACACTTCTATTTCCTTATGGATCATATCATGCAACAGAGCAGTCTCCATCCTTTGATAAGTGTCTCTTGTGTTCTTTAATCCAAATGATATCACCCGATAATAAGAAATGCCCTACTCAGTGATGAAAGATGTATTCAACTTATCTATTACTGCCATTATGATCTGGTTATACCCTGAGAACTCATCCATGAAGGAGTACATCGCTCTGGAAGCTGCGCTATCAACCAATGTGTCGATGTGTGGCAATGAGAAATTATCTTTAGGGAAAGCTTTATTCTGATCTAGATAGTCCACGTACACTCTGACCCTTCCATTTTTCTTAGGGTTCGACACTATGTTTGCCAACAACTGGGTGTCTTTTACTACCTCTAAGAACTTTGCTATTAACTACTTCTTAATTTCTTCTTTAACTAGGAGAGCCCATTTCGGCCTCAGCCTCATTTATTTCTGCTTTATAGGTAATATATAAGGATATGTGGGGATTCTGTGTTCTGAGATCTCCCTGTCGATTCCAAGCATATCCTTATAGTTCTAAGCAAATACTTTATATCTTTTTATGAATATTTTTTTCATTTTTCTCTTTCATCATGAGTTAAATTAGAAGCAACCAATATATTTTTGGGGTTATCATTTATGCCTAAATTAAATGATTCAATTTATGTGGAATTAATGTCAAACATATGCATGAAATGATCATCACAAATAGAATAACCATTAAGAAACACATTATACAAATAAATAAAGTTAGACATCATTGCATTCACTTTTGAAAAGAATAAATCATTAGTTTTGAATAAAGAAGTAATAGAAACATCATAATCATCATAAAAAAATCTATGATGGAGTTAAGGAGATAGGCTTCGAGATCCAGCTCTTTGCTTTGATCATCAACGTCTTTCAGCTCCAGAGTAGTTTCATCCCCTTTAGACTCTTCTTCGGCCAACACCAGTTCTTTCATAGGAACTTCTTCAGTTGCAACTTTTTGAAAACATTCATAAATTTAGTAAAAATTTCAAACCCTAGGATTACTTCTCCAGCCACCAATAAGGGTTCATGAACTCCATTGTATGGATACCCAATGCCTTCTCTCATAAAGGTTTCCCACAAAGTCCTCCTCTTATCCACAACCTCTTCCTCTTTTTCCTCAAACCATTCCCAGATGTCCACCTCTTTTCCAGAATCATCGGTCCCCTTAAATTCTACCCTGTGCTTCAGAATGGGTACCTTGCGTTCCATAAATTTTAAGGGTCTGCTTTGATCCTTTCCCAGCCCTATGCCAGGCATAAATTTCATATTGCACATCATATTCAAAACCTTTTCATCTATCTCATCTAAAACTTGAGCTTTTAGGGATCTCCTTAGGAGCCAACTTCAGGGTAACCATGGTGGCTTCAATTTCAGCTAAGATGGTGACAACCTTTCCCTCATGTGAAAACTTGATTCTTTGATGGACAGTGGAGGGCACACCACCCAAAGGATAAAACCATAGCCTTCATAATAAAATAGTAAAGGTCACGAGGATGTTAATCACATGTAGATTAACCTAAGTCTCAATAGGCCCCGCCTTGACCAATTCCCTGAATGTTCCCTCAACAGGCCTCTTTGTGTCATCGTAGGCTTTGATGATTACCTTATAAGGATTTAGGTCATCCACAGTCAATCCTAACTTTGGCAAGATCTTCAATGGACATGCATTAATGGCGGAACCGTTGTCCACCATCACACAACAAGTCATTTTTCCTTTCACCTCGACCTTGATGAATAAGGCCTTATGGTGATCCCTCCCTTCCAAGGGCAAACCATCATAAAAAAAAATTATGGTGCCCTAGGGAATTTCTATTATCAAATTAACCATCAGCTTAGGAGTGCAGCCTGTGGAGACTTTCTTCTAATCTAAAGCCAAAACTATCGCTTCCCTATGATCTCTAGAGTGCATGAGTAGCTTTTAGACACTAGCAATAACTCCCTTACTCTTCTTTACTTCTTCCCCTTCCTTTGAATTTTTTATCTTTTCTAGTTTAGACATGGCAATTTTGGCTTCTTCCCTTTTTACTTTAACTGTTCTCATAGACTGGCCTAACCTTCTTTCCTCATCATCCCATAGATCAATCTCCCCCCTCGTCCTCACCATCAGAGCTCCAAATGTCCAAGACATGCATATGAAGTTCTATGGGTTGTTTGCTTGGGTTTGGGTTTTTAAGTTTAGGTTCTGGTGAGCCATGGATAACATCTACGAAAGAGTTCAAGACTTGCTCTTTCGTTAGACTAGTGTTGATCATCAGGATAGGTGCATTTAGTGGTGGCATGTTTCAATAATTAAGTAGAGGGTTATTTTGAGTATTCAGTTTTTTAGTTTCTTGATCACTGATTTTGGCTACATCTATCAGGTCTTGGATTTCATATTTCAATCGAGCACAACTATTAGTGTCATGTTCGATGGTCTAATAGAATTTACAGAAAAGATTTGGGTTGGCACCAGGTAAAGGTTGTTATAATGGTAAAGGTCGCAGCAGGTTCTTCTCAATAAATTTTTTGAGGACTTTAGACAAAGGCCACCCCAAATTCGAGAATCTTTAGGGTTGCCTAAGAGTGTTAATTTACAAACCACTACTTGGTGGCCGGATGGCATTACTGCTTGAACTGGCTCCTTCTTTGCCTTTAGATCTCCCTCCGAAGAACTTTTTCTCTTGAGCCAAATTCGACTTTTTCTAAACCCTAAATCTATATAACTCTTTAAAATCTTGGATCCTTAAGTCCCTCAGCTTTCTAGATAATAGCAGGACACATCCTTCTATTACCAAAACTAGTTGATCTGACTCAGCAGGCTTATGCCTCATTTGAGATAACTTTCCTCTCCAAAAATTTAGATAGTCAGCGAAGGACTCATTAAACCTCTGCTTAGTATTTTGAAAATCCCTCAGAGACACCTCTAATTAAATGTTGAGGCTGTATTATTTCACAAAAGCAGCACATAGTTTGTAATATCCCGAGTTTTTAAATAATTTTAAACTGCATCGGGATATGCAGTGTTAATAACTTTTATATATATTTATGATTATTTAATGAGTTTATTATTTATTAAGTCATTTTTAATTATTTTTATTATTTTTAAGTCCTTTACATAAAATCTTCCTAGAAATTTTATTTTCGGAGAAATTAAAGCGTAAATAATTAAATATTAATTATTTTAAGTGGTTTTATGAATTTGCATGAGTCCATGCATGATTTTAAAGTGTCAAATAAAATATATATATGTACATGCATTTAAATTAAATTAGGGTTTATTTAATTGAATTAAATTATATTATATAGTTTTAATATTAATTAATTAAGTGTGTATATATGTATATATATAAAGTGTATATGTGTATATGTGCATATTTATTGTGTATATTATATTATATATTAAAATAATATAAAGTTAGATATATATATACATATAATATTATTACCTAAAATAAAGTTTGAGATAATTACCATTGTGCCATCAATTACCTCTTCTTCGTCCCGATCGTCTCCTTCGCGATTCTAGCCGCTGCAACTCCGTTCTCTTCTCGTCGGTGTGCCTCTCGGCATCGCACCTTCCCTTCCAGCCATTCCCGACGTCCTAAGCTTCCTTCTCCGGCGTGGTTTGGCCGAATTTTTAGAGAGTTGCCGAAAGTTGCCATTAACGTCGTCCACTGACTTTTTGGCCACCGTTTCGAGCCCCACCGGTATCTATCTCTTCCTTGGGCTCTGGTGAGTGTATTTCCAAGCTTTGTTTCACTTGAAATGGTCTAGATTTCCCTAGGTTTTGAATTTTTATTTTCAACCATTTAGGATTTTTGATTTTTTTGAGCTTTAATTTGGTTGATTCATGCAAACTGCTTTCATAAACATTGATCATAGTAGTTTAATATAGCTCTGTAAATTTTTGTAGAATTTTTGGGAATTATTTTGATTTTTGTGAATTTTTTATTATTTTATTAATATTTTCTAATTTTCGAAAATTAATTAATTAAATTATGAAATTATGATTTATAGTGTTTATAGGTGCTAAAATGAATTTTAGAAATTTATTTTTAATTTTTGTGATTTTTATATAATTATTTTGAATTTATTTAGTTTATGTAATTTTTGGAAAATTAGGTTAATTATGTGTTTTATTGAAATTAATTGGTTAATTGAGTATAAATATTAATATTATTGAATTATATGATGAGAAATTAATTTTTGAGTAATTATATTATTTTTGGTGAATTTTTGAACAATTTTTGGGAATTTATATAACTAGGGGTATTTTGGTAATTTGGCACCAAATTGGCTAGAAATATAATTAAATTGTTTTTAATATTTAGTTGAGGTATGAAAATGATTTTTACAAATTATTTAGTATTTTTAACTAATTGAAACTATTTTTCGTAAATTATTTTCAAATTATATATAATATACGATTTTTCTAAATAAATGAGTTTTTATCGATTTTTAATATGTTTTAGGGTTAATTATGTAATTTGGATTTATAAAATGTATTTTAGTCAATATTTATGAATTTATTGAGAATTACTGATTTTTAATAATATTTTATCAAAATTAGGGTTTTTATGTATTTATCGGTAAAATAATTATTTTTAGCGTTTAAATATCTAATTTGCTATATTTTGAGTATTAAAGGGTATTTTTGGCATTTCTGGCATTTTTAATGTGTTCTGTAATTATCTCGTGAATTGTGAACGTCGGTCGGTGGAATTGTAGTTTAGGAGTCCGACCGAGGGGTTGTGAGCCTGTTTCAATTCAAAGTGTGTTTCTTTGCAGAACCGACTCTAATCTTTGAGTAGAGAGATGTCCATTTTTTAGGGGAGGTTCTGTCGGATTTTCGGTAGAATTCTCATAAACTGTGATGTCCGGTCGAATTCTTATTATGATTTTGTGTCTACTATTCTTAGATTGAGTCTCTAGAATGTCGATAGATTTATTCTGATTCATGTTGTCATTTGTTTGTTTAGTTGCGCCGAGACCGAGGCTTAGTGGATCAGGCCCGTTAGATCCATCTCGTGGTGCGCAATAACAATGAGTTGTTATTCTATATATACTTGTATTAAGATTGCATGTTTTAGAAATGTATGATTTATTTTGTAAATTATGCATAAATGCTTTAATTATTTCTTAGGTTTATTTTTGGTATATTATTGGTATATTTTAAACTATATGCATGTTTTATTAATGAATTATACTTAAATTGTTTTTAGGTATATTTATAGTTTATTTTATAATTAAATTGAATTTATTTGATGTATATATACTCGAAATATACCTGATTTATTTTTTGTATATTTTTAGTATATATATGTTTTATGTTGCTATTTTATTTAATATTATGCATCATTTATTTTATGAATGTATGTTTTATATAATAATAAAGGATATCAATAGAACGTGCTACCTAGTTGGCAGCATTAGGACCGAGTACGTACCGGTACGACGATAGCATTTAGGCTATATTACTAACCTATTTGTGGATATTTATTGAATTGATTTATATGATGTGAGATGTGAGATGTGATTTGAGAGTGTGATTGCTGGAGGTCGATGGACCAAGTGTCTCGGGTCCAATCACACTGACAGTCAGACTGCTGGAGCTCGATTGACTTAATGTCTCGGGGCCAATCTACTGTCTAAATGGAACAAGTGAATTTATTTGGAATAAGTGAGCCTGTATGGCTAGAGTGTTGTCTAACACTGTTTGAGGTTACGATATTCTAAGGTTCTATTTGATCCTTCATATACGAATGTATTTCTTAATATTTGTATAAATGATTTTGTTGCATTTGTGTGATTTTGCCTGTATATATATTTATTATATATACTATTGAATGTGTGCATTTGTCATTTAGCTATGCATGTATATATATTATAACAACTCACTCAGTGAGGTCTGACTCCCCTCCGTTGACTATTTTTCAGGAGAGTTTACATCTTCAAACCTCAGTAGCAGACCCATACGCCGGATTTCTTCTGTCCTGGCTTTGCTATGTAATCTGCTTACTTGATGTTATTTTTATAATCTAGACACTGCAGTAGTTGTAGTCGGTTGTGAGATTTATGTACTATGTTTGTATGAGATATGTATTTTAAAGATTTGAACTGAGATTTGTATTAAAAGATATTATATATGAGATGGATTTGTGTTGTTAAATCTAAGGATGGATTATTATTTTATTTTATTTATAAGATTTATTTCTGCTGCGAGTTATTTTATTTATGTTATTATTATTGCATGTTTGTACTTTTATTTTATTTTAAGGCTTGCTACGGGTTCCGGATTCGAAAGAATTGCCATTCCCTAGCCCCGGTCATGGCCCCTGTTTTAGGTCGTGACATAGTTCCTTCCAATCAGATTGAATTTATGGTTTCGAATCATAGTACCATTGGATTGGTGTACCCTCCAAAGACATAAGGAACTGCTTGATGATTTGAGCCTCAGTCAGCTCGATGGCCTTCACATAAGTCACATACTGCTTTAGATATAAGTGGGGATCTTCAGTGCTAAAATACTTCTTCATGTCAAGAAATTTGAACTTCTGAGGCAACGGTTCATCTTCCCTCTTTATATTCAAATCAGCATAATCAAAAGAAGCATCCATGCCCTTCTCCTTCATCATCATCTACATTTGACTCATAGCCTTGGTTATACTCTTGGCCCACTCGATTTGTTCCACATCCTCAACTAGATTCATATTTCTCCGATTTTATGGATTAGCCAGTATCGTCACATCATCTTCTTCCCTTTCTCTCATTGGGATTTCCTCATCAAGAACTATCAGATTGACTGGTTGTATATTGGGTGGTTGTACTGACTGATTTTCTCTAATGAGCTTGGTTATCTCCTCTATCATCTCCCTCATCATAGATCGAGTCTCAGTGAACACTTCCTTTTTCAACTGCACTTTAAAAACCTCAGGATCAAACCCTCATGCCATTTCTGCTTCTAAACTTCTGACTAAATGACTAGAACTGGATCGGACCCACTTGGATGAGCTTGAAAAATATGTACTGCTACAAAACCATATGTTAGAATAATGTATGATGCGTATGCATGGTATCCACGTTCATTTTATTATTCAAGGAAAATAAGAAAACAAGTATAAGCATGTTTAATATACACAATAAAAATGCAGAGCTTGAAAAATGATGACCTCTACCCTTATTTCTCCCACACACATATTCAATGGTGAGTATTTTATCGTAGGATTTTTCGTCTGGGTTTTAATTATCAACGGGGGATAATAGAACCGACGTATGCAAGATAACTCTCAAAATGATTCAAACAAGTAATAGGTCCTTTAAATAAAGCCTAAGTCCATTTTTAATAGGCCAAGGTCCTCAACATCATAAGCTTACCTTGTCAAGGCCCATTTGAAATGGGTTATAAATAGGCATGAAAGGCCCATTTTGACATAGTTTGTTTATAATGGGCTTGGATTAGGCATGAGGGCCCATTTTACCTTGGGCTATTTGTAAATGGGCTCAAAATTTGTTTTAAAGATCCATTGTATGGCAAAAATACGTATGCATTTGGGAAAAACTCCTAAGGATAATTGCTAGACCATTATATGGGATTGAATATTGGATATAAGGCTTCGACTCCCATAATGATATACGTCCATTTACATCTTCGCACTCAAGGGTCAAGCAACATAGATTGGTATGTGTCGTGAGTGATAATAATCAAATATCCCACCACCAGGTTTGAGTAAAACGTAGGTAGTTAAATGACAATTACTATCAGGTTAATTTGGGACTAAAATGTGTATAGTGTAGTGAATGGAATAGAAATGCAAAAGAAATAAAGGAATAATTAAAGATGATAAATTATAAAACACTTAGAATCAGTTTCACTATCCCTAGTGGAGTCGCCACTATAGGTTTGGCACGCGCTGAAGTGTTTGGTTACCATGACACTATGTGAGCTTAAGGCCCACTTGGAAATACAAGATAAGTCTTAAGCCTAATCGGAGATGGAGTTGCCATCTGAATGAAAGATAGGACATACTTATACGATAACTGGATCCCATAGAGGTTCCCAGAAGTCGTCATCAGAGAATGAGTTTGGAAACAAGGTATGAGCTCACCTAACCTTACAGTTGGCCTCCATTTTTTTTTGTAAATTATTACCTTTAATTATTCGATTGCTTCTTTATTACCATGCAAATTGTAATTGCCTTCAGATAATTGTCAAATTTTATAATTAAATATGGATTTGCACATTAATATTTTTTTCATGCACTTTGTCCCAACATTCATCATAAACAAAATAAATAATCAATATTTACAACCATTCATTCAAAATCAAAAGGGGAAAGGATGAAGTATTACAATGCTTTGAATAAAATAAAAGTATAATATACAGAAAATAAACCATACATATACCAATAGTGAATTAATAATAAACTGATTATACGAGCAAAAACCCCTCAAGAACTAATTAATCGAATGATTATTTGGTGGCTAAAGGTCACCAAATGATCCTTGTAACAAACACAAGTTAGATTTCTTCCACAGATAACAACGTTATCTAACAACCAACGATCAACGAATAATACTCATGGGGGATAAAAATAAAAGTCATAGAATATTTTATAAATAATACTGTAATATCACATAAAAATGACATTATACATCATGGTAATCATAAATATAGGCACGCAGATACATATAGATTCAAATCATGCATAATCTACAAGGAAAGAGACGTAAGACCATGTGAAGGCTTATTTAAACGGCGATCACCTCTTCAGGCAATGAAGAGGCATCGCCTAATCAACAAACTTAGGCAACTTTTAATATGACAAAAACTTACACTTCAAGCAAAGGTTTACTAAGGTGAAGACACTAAATACACTAATATACTTAAAACTTAACCAATCATGCTAAAACATGGCCAATCATGGATAACGAACATAGGAGAACAAGTGAACAAACAATAAACTCAAAAGCTCTACAAACTAACAAAAGATTATGCAAGCTAATAACTCAACCATAAAAAAGAAGAATTACTGGAAGATGAGCTTTTGATCCTAAATGGTTGGCCCTCAAAGATGAATATGGGTTAGACTTCCTTTGAATACAAGTTTTTTTTCCTTTTTCCTCTAGAAAATGGCCTTTTAGCTTGGTTTCATCCTCTTCTTCCCTAAAACGTCCTCCTTCTCATTCTTTCCAGTTTCAAATCCTTTTTTTTTTGGTTCTCGTTGCTAAAAGTTGCCAAAAGATGCTAAAAAAACCAAGAAAAAAACCCATTTTCTTGAAATAGGTTTGCTTTCACCAACAACTCGTCCTGCAAATGCTTCTTCTGATTACAAGTATGCTACTTTGGTTTATATTTTTTTTTGTTAAATTTTTTATTCTTGTTATCATTCCATTTCGAAAACTCTTCGGTGTTAGGCTACTTTGAAAAGAGTTCACCCTCCAAGACTAGATAGGATTGACAAATTTTATGCATCTATTTTGAATTCAGACATGATGCTACATTATGAGGTAGAGGTTAGTGCGACTTCTTATTCTTCTTCTCCTTCTCTTTCTTTTAACTTTTAAAATGATTTGCTACTTTAGTGTTATGACCCAAACCGGGGAGTCACGACCGGTGCTATAAAATGAATTTTTTTTTAATTTGGAACCCGTAGCAAGCCTTAAAAATAAAAACCATGCAATAAATAATATAAAAATACGACATAATTAAAAGTTGAATCAATATATAAAAAATACTCAAATATCATTTCATAAATAAAATATTAATACAATATTTGAATACAGAAGTCTCAAACTGAACAGCATTGCTAATATAATAACACTACTATTGCAGTTTTCTATAATACATTAAAAGTTCAAATATGAAATTTACATAAAATAGTTGGGGCAGAAGAAGACCGACGTAAAGCATTACTAGTATGGTCTGACGAAGACGATTCTCTTGAAAAAAATGGTTGAGAGGGGGTCAGACCTCATTATATGAATTATTATAATATATATACACGCACCTTTTAATGTCATATACAATCAATCATCAGTATATATATAATATATATAAAGACATTTCACACAAATGCTAAAATAAACTTTTATATTTATAAATGCAAAAGTCATTTATTTAGGTGAAGGATTAAATAAAACGCTAATGATATTCGTAACCTCAAACAAATATTTCACTAGCCATGCAGACTTACTTAATTCCAAATAAATGCTCTTATTCCATTTTGTGCAATAGACTGGCCCCGAGACACTAATTCAACCGAGCTCTAGTAGTTTCACTGTCAGTGTAATTGGTTCCGAGACACTAGGTAAACCAAGCTCCAGCAACCACACTATTCACTCATTGAATACTCAATAGTCACAATAATCAATTCACCTCAAATAATTCTCACAATATTGATCCTAAAGTCTAACGAACCAGTACATACACAGTCCTAGTGCAACCCACTAGGTAGCATGTTCTATTGTTATCCTTCAAATAAAATTGCATATTTATGGAAAATAAATAAATGTATAATTAAACACAAATGACATTCGTAACAGAAAAATATACCATTTATATACTATAAATATATCGAAAATATACTGAATATATTTTAAATATATATGCTACATATAAACCAAAATCAACCATAAATATACCAAAATATACTTGAATGCATATTGAGAATATATCAAGTATATATCATCGGATATATGTCGAAATATACCAAAATATACTGAAAGTACACAAAAATATACTAAACCATTTAATGAAATAATTCATATCAAAACATAGTTATTTACAATTATGCACTATATGCAATGTATATTTAAAATAATAATTTACAAGTTTGCGCTCCTCGAGACTGGCTCAACAATCCAAGTCCGATAGACCTTGGTCTTTGCGCAACTAAAAAATAAATAATGATAATAATCAGAATAAATTTCTAATTTATACTTCTAAGAATTCTAAAGAAGACTCGATTTAGGAACCCAAAACTTAAACAAACGTAGAAATTTAGGATCGACCAGATGTCACGTTTTACGAAAATTCTACTAAAAATTCGACAGAACCTCCTATGTAAAATAGACATCTCTCTACTAACAGTAGAGCTAATCCTGCAAAGAAAACACACTTCTAAAACCATAAAACTCAACACCTCGGGTTGGAACCCCGAATTGCACAAATTCCCAACCGAGGTTCACAATTCACCAAAAATTAATATAATATAGTAAATATACTAAAAATCATTAAATTCCATAAATGTCCATAAAATACCAATATATAATATATTTAAATATTAAAACACTAAATACAATTATTTTCACAATAATTAAATAAAATCTCATATAATAATATAATATTAATAAAAATCCAATATTTCCATAATTCCACATAAAATGGTAAAATTCACTTTTATATACTCAAATAGCTTAAATATATAATAAAATTAATTAAAAATCCATTTAATCACAAAAATAGTAAAAAATATATTATTTGAATATAATTTTCAAAAATTAGTATTAATTAGTTAAAAATAGTAAGTAATTTATAAAAATCATTTTTATACCCTATATAATTATAAAATCATTTAAAACATATTATTTAACTATAATTTCCACAAAATTACACAATTAACCTATATATACAAAATTCACATAATATAAAAATATTCTCAAAAATTATATAATTTCACTAAAAATTATTTTAATAATTATAAAATTATTAACTCAAATTAATAACAATAATTTAACTAAATTTTCATTAAAACTAATTAATTAACATAATTATCAAAAATTCAATATTTAATATTAAAATAATAAAAAATTACCCATAATTCAAATGAATTCAAAAAAAATTTTTTAAAAAAATTTTTAGGAAGATTAAGTTGCCATAAACAACATTTGTAAAGTAAGAATCAATGAATCAATCAAAATCAAGTTCAAAAAAAATAAAAACCCTAAAATACATAAACTAAAAATTGAAGATAACTTCAAATCAAAGGAGACTGGGCTCAAATGAAGCTCAGAATCGAACTCTTCGAAGCTTGGTGTTTCAAACAAGACCGGTGCGACGTGATTTGGTGGCCGAAATCTTCACCGAAAAAAAATGGAAGCTTCACATCATGTCTCGGTGTGCTGCTTCTCCGGTAAGCTGAAGGTGGCGGGCGACGTCTGGGAGAAGCTGGAGGTGGTGGTGGTCGTTGGTGGTGGTTGTGGCGGCTACGGTGGCGCAGGGACAACTACGATAAGGAGAAGAAGAAAAAAAAAAGGAAGAGGGAGGTGGTTTTGACCCTTTGACCCGAGGCTTTTATTTTATATATATATATATATATAACATAATACAACATACTATGCACTTCACATGCACATTTAACTGTAATAATAATAATAATAATAATAATAAAAATAATAATAATAATAATAATAATTATTATTATTATTATTATTTTTATTATTATTATTATTATTATTATTATTATTATTATTATTATTAACACATAATAACAATGACAATAACAATGAAATAATAATAATAATAATACTATTTAAATTAGTAGTAACGATAATAACTTTAACGTATTTAAATAATAGAACTCCTAAATAAATTATTTTATGAAAGTAAAATTCCTAGAATAAAATAAGTAAATAATATTCACAAATAATAACAACAATATATAAATAAAATTTAAAATTTTATTAACACTGCATATCTCAAAATACTTTTATTTTATTTAAAATACAGGGTCATTACATCTGGGTTCTTTTTCATCATGGATTTCTTAGCTTCCTATTTGAGAATATGTATCTATCTATGATTTAATTATATTGCAACTTAAAAGTCACAGCTTTTTGCAAAATTGAAAGGAAATGCCAAGAAAGTTCTAGAGATTGGTATTAGGACTGGTGCTAACCTCAAATACTATGTTAACAATAATGATGAGGAGCTTTTTGGTATGGATCATATTGGAAAAATGGGGTTTCAGTCGAGGTGGGCCCGACCATCACCCACCATTGTCACCTCTACATTTAATGTAAAGGTGAGTGGTTACCATAGAGGTGGCGCCTCTACGATGAGGTGATCGCCTCATTGGCAGCTGTCATAACGGCATCACCTCTTTGGACTACCTTGCATTGGGCCTGGTGAGCCAGGGTGACTTGGGCTAATTCTAAAGGGTTTTGGGCTTAGTATAAAAGGTTTAAGCTTTTGAGCTCATTTCCGAGAAGATTCTAGGCTTCCCCCTTGCATTCAAGCTTTTTATTTCTTATCATCAGACTTGATTGTGGGCCGATCAAACTGAACATTCACAGTTCGTCCCTTATTACGGGCCGACCAAACCAGGTGTCTACACATATATTTATATAATTATCGTGATTTATTATAAACCCAATTTTAGTAAGAATATTCTGGTTAAAAGTAGTTAGTCTTCAAACAAAATGGTCACAAAAATCAAACATATAGAGAGTGAAAGAAAATAGTTAGTTAAATGTCGTTTTTATCAGTATTTAACAGGCCTTCTAGTTGTAGTACTAGGTTAGGTGATAATGGTTGCAAATCAAAAGTTTAGTTGTTCGGGCAAAATGTTCATTTTCCTCTCTTCACAACATTTTTATAAATGTTTATAGTCAAAAAATTTGAATTAAATAGTAATAATTATGGAAGTTAGAAAAATCTAAATTAAATGATAATAGGTAGGGAAGTTAGAAATTTTGAATTTTATAGCCAAAAACTTTTGAATAAATAACATTAATAATACAAATAAATTGACATTAATAATATTAAAGATTGAAGTTATTACAAAATTTTCATATTTAAACTCATTATAAAATAAATTAAGCAAGGATTTTCATTATACTATTGATGATTGACAAAGGTACTGGTCATCACATGTGTACACTTGTTTTTTTATAAAAAAAAAGGGTCGGTCCTAAATTTTGAATTTTTATTAAGTCATGTCCTAAATTGAGTCATGTCATAAATTGAGTCATTCTTTAAAAATTTTAAAATATTCATATTGCCGGAAATTTGGGACTGTACAAGGATCAAGATGATTGGTACTTATAGATAAAAAGGGTTTAATGCATATGAGGATATCAAATTTTAACTTTATTCTAATTCAATTACCAAATTTTAATTTGTATTTTTTTAGATATCAAACTTCTATTTAATTTATATCAGTCACTTAAAAAAATTTTTAGTACCTGAATAATCTATAATTACTAGTTTAATCTAGAATTAAAGTTTTTTTTTCCAAGTAAGTTCATATTTTCTATATATTTATAGGAAATAAGGAAAAATTTAAAAATTATTTTGATTCTGTCTAGTTAGAGCATAATCATTCTGAGTAATATAAGAATTTAGGAGAAGTAAATTTTTAAACTTTTTATAATTTATGAACTAAATTGAAAAGATAAATAGATTAATGAATTAAATAATTTTCAAGAGAAATTTATAGAACTAAAAATTTTTGACAGTTCCTTTCTAAAAAAAATCAAAATTTGATGACTATTGATAATATAAATAAAAATATAAATACTGAAAAAATAAAAAAAAATTGATGCCTTGATCTTGTTTAATTTATGAATTTAATTTTTAGTCTTATAAAAGCTTAATAACATTTAATCAAGTTTGACAGTTTTTTGAATATGCTTTGATGGGGGAATTGGAAAATGTCTAATGAAGATGAAGCACTTTTGTATTCCTTATGGCAAGCTGTCAGTTCTGACTGCAACACATAATTTGCGTTAAAGGGGGATTTCTAAGATACTTCCATCCACCTTTAAGGGAGGATAATTACCTGTATCGGCTATTGCACAGAATAAGGGAAGAGCAATCAGTTGAGAAGATTACCCGTAAACTCTTCAATCTGATACGTCATGCTGAAGACGTAATACAGTATAAGAGGAGACTGGTGGAATTATATGTTACAGGATTAAGCGTAATATATTGGCATCTAAACATAGAATTAGGACTCAGAGAGTTATTATGAATTCAGTCTTTTGGGTGTAATTAATCTTGATGAGATGTGAAAGGGTTGTCAAGAATATCTGGCTCTAGTTGAGTATACTTCAGTGGAGAAGTTGTCTCTCCCAGATGTTTTAATTGCCTGTGAGTTACCAGGTTTACCAATTTACAGAGATTGAACTCTGTATCGATATGGTTCCTGATATAACTCCTATTTCAACGTAGCCTTACAAAATGACTTTTACAGAGTTGTAGGAGCAATTACGAGAGCTGTATGACCAAGGTTTTGTCAGACCTTATATTTCTCTTCGGGGTGCACTAGTCCTGTTGTAAGGAAGAAGGATGGTACCTTGAAACTATGCATTGACTGTAGAGAGATGAACGGGGTAACAGTGAAGGACAAGTATCCTCTTTTGAGGATAGATGACCTGTCTGATCAGCTACAGAGTGCACAGTTCTTTTCAAAAATTGATTTGAAGTCGGGTTATCATTAGTTGTGGATCAGTTTATAGTAGTCTTCATTAATGATATACTAATGTATTCGAAGTGAATGAAAGGGCACATATCACTTGAGGACTATACTACAGACACTAAGAGAATGTCAGCTTTATGCTGAATTCAAGAAGTTTGATCATTGGGTGGAGAGTGTTGTTTTTTTTTAGAATTGTGGCATTTAAGGATAGAATTCGAGTTGATCCACAAAAGATCAAAATAACATCTGAGTGGCCCAGACTGACTGAATCCATTGAGATCTATAATTTTATGGGTTTAATTGGGTATCATAGGAAATCTGAATAGAATTCTCTAGAATTACAGCTCCTATGACCCTCATAACTCAGAAGAATGGGAAGATTGTGTGAATAGATGTTTGTTAGAACCGCTTCTAAGTACTGAAGAAGACTGATTAATCTGAGGGTTACGTGAACTTTAGAGGATAAGACCTGATATCATTACAATATTTCATCATATCATCATAGCATCTCATTACAGCATTTCATCACGACATTTCATTCTAGCATTTCATCATAACATTTCATTAGATCATCTCATCATGACATTCATCATAGCATGTCATCATGGCATATCACCATAGAATGATCTGCTGATAGGAGATGCCTAAGTTAATGATACAGGGTTGATGTTGTAATATGAGAAAGGGATTCTATATAAGCTGTGGAAGTGAACTTGCAGTGTACATCCAAATGGTTACCAAGAATTATCACAGTATTCAGGATCAGTACTAGTGGGTTGGATTATAGAAGGATGTGATTGATTGTATTTCTAAGTGTTAAAATTGCCAGTCGGTGAAAGCTGAATATCAGAAGTCTTCTGGGAAGTTTTGATCTCTTTTGAATTTGGGTGGAAATAAGAGAGAATTGTGATAATTTTTGTGGTTGGTTACCTTGTTCGAAGGGTGAATATGATTCCGTTGGAATGATTGTAGACAAATTGACCAAGTCAACTAATTTTTGGCCAGTGGAAGCCATTTATTCAGTAGCTAAGTGGGCTAAGTTGCATATGAAGCATATTGTGTGCCTGCATGGACTACCTGTGTCCATTGTATATGGTAGAGGTACAGTGTTTACCTTTCAATTTTGGCAGAGATTGTGGAGAGTAATAAACACCTGATTGGATTTCAATACTGCTTTTCATCCTAAGACAGATGACAGTCTGAGAGGACGATCCAGACATTAAACAGTATGTTGAAGATGTGTGTTTTGGATCTAGAAGGTAGCTGGGTTGATTATATGCTACTTATAGAATTCGCTTATAATAACAGCTACCATAGCAGTATTGAAATGACACCACCTGAAGCTTTTATGGAAAGAAGTCTTAATTAGATATCAGATGGTTCAGAATACAGCGAAGAAGTTACTGTGATCAGAAGAGCGATATGGATCCTAGATGCAGAGATATGGAGTTTCAGATCGAAGACTGTAATTCTGAAGATGTCTTCGAAAAGTGGTGTGATGAGACGCGTTGAACAATATAGAACTGAATGAAGATCTGAAGTTTGAGAAGGAATCAGTTGTAATTGTAAATTTTCAAGCTCGATAGTTATGTTCAAATTAGATTCAGATGATCAAGGTTCCGTGACGTGGCAACAAAGTGAAAGAGCTTACGTAAAAGACTGAAATTGAGAAACGAGCTTCTTACCCGTATCTCTTTCTTTCTTGATCTTGTAATTTTCTTTTTGGAATTCGGGGACGAATTCTTGTAAGGGGGGAAGACTGTAATATCCCGAATTTTTAAATATTTTTATACTGCATCGGGATATGCAGTGTTAATAATTTTTGTATATATATTTATGATATTTTATGAGTTTGTTGTTTGTTTAAAGCTAATTTTAATTATTTTATATTATTTTAAGTATTTTACGTAAAAATTTTTCGGAAATTATATTTTCGGAAAAATTGACACGTAAGTAAATTAATACTATTTATTTTGACTAGTTTTATGAATTTGCATGAACTCATATATAATTTTAAAGTGCTAAAATAAAATGTATATACGTGTATTTATTTAAATTAATTAGAGCTTAATTAATTTCCTTAATTTTATTATTTAATTTTTGTATTAATTAATTTTAAGTTTATAAATTATTAAACATATTAAAATATGTGTGTGGTGTATATTTAATGTGTGTGAAATTTTATATTATTATAATATAGTGTAAATATATATATATATATATATACATATATACATAATTTTTTTATCAAAAAACCAAAACTTCCCTTTATTTACACTTTTGCCCCTCCTTCATCTTCTTCCTCCCAAAACGTTTTCTTCCATTTCCAGCCACTTTCAAGCTGGTTTTCTTCCTGTTACTATGCCTCTCAGCCTTCCTCTTCCACCTCCAACCATTTCCACCACCTAAAACACTGTTTTCCGGTGAGTTTTGGCCGTATTTTCTTCAAAGAGCCAAAAATCAACTTAACTCCGACCAAGTACTTTCCGACCACCAAATTTGATGCTTTTGGTCTCTATCTTCTCCTTGAGCTCTGGTGAGTGTGATTCCAAGCTTTGTTTCACTTGATTTGGTCTAGAATTTCTTAGGTTTCAATTTCTTCAAATCAGCCATTTTGGGTTTCGAATTTTTTTTAGCTTCAATTTGATTGATTCATGAAAACTTCCTTCAGAAACTTTGTTCCTGGAAGCTTAATCTACATGCTGTAATTTTTTTAGAATTTTTGGAATTTATTTTAATTTTTGTGAATTTTTGATTATTTTATTATTATTTTCTAATTTTCGAAAATTAATTAATTAAATTATGAAATTGTGTTTTATGGTGATTATAGGAGTTGAAATTAATTATAGAAATTTATTTGTAATTTTTGTGAATTTTTATGTATTTATTTGGAATTTATTAAGTTTAGGTGATTTTGAAAAATAGGGTTAATTATGTGTTTAATTGAAATAAATTGGTAAATTGAGTATATTTATTGATATTATTGAATTATATGTTGAGAAATTAATTTTTGAGTAATTATATAATTTTTGGTGAATTTTTGAACATTTATAGTGAATATATATATATAGGGGTATTTTGGTAATTTTACACTAAATTGGTTAAAAATGTAATTAAATTGGTTTTAATAGCTATTTAGGGCATAAAAATGATTTCTGCAAATTTTTAGTATTTTTAACTAATTAAAACTATTTTTCGTAAATTATTTTCAAATTATATATAATATACTATTTTTCTAAATAAATGGGTTTTTATTGATTTTTAGTATGTTTTAGGGTTAATTAAGTAATTTGGATTTATAAAATGTATTTTTATTATATAAGGGCATTTTCAGTATTTTATAAATATTCTGTGAATTGTGAACCTCGGTCGGTGAATTGTAGTTTGGAGTCCGACCGAGGGATTTTGATTGTAATCCTGTGTTTATTCCGAAGTGTATTTCTTTGCAGGACCGGCTCTACTCTTTGAGTAGAGAGATGTCCGTTTTACAGGGGAGGTTCTGCCGGATTTTCGGTAGAATTCTCGTAAAACGTGATGTCCGGTCAAATTCCTATTCTAAAGCCGTGTCTAAAATTCTAGATCGAGTCTTTAGAATTTTTGTTAAATTTATTCTGATTTCATGTTGTCATTTGTTTGTCTAGCTGCGCCGAGACCGAGGCCTAACGGATCAGGCCCGCCGAGTTTGTCTCGTGGAGCGCTAACATGTGAGTTATTATACTGTATATATATGCACTGCATATAGGGTGCATTATTTAGAATTTTTCATTTTCATTGTATGTTTTAAAAAATGATTTAAATTATAATATTTTTGGTATATCTAGGGTTGCATTCTTATATATATGCATATTAAATAATTATGCATGTTAGTTTGATATATGCACATTAAACAATTAGGTTTAGGTTTAATATATTTGAGTAATATACACATGTTTTAAAATGTACACTTAGACATAATTATTTTATTAAATGATTAGTATACTTTAGGTATAGTTTCAGTAGATTTTAGGTTTATTCTTAAATAATTGCATGTTAAATTATAAACCTACACTTAAATTATTTTTAAGTTTATTTTTGGTATATTTTTTTATTTATTTCCGAATAAATAAATGTTTTATTATTAAATTAAACCTAACACATTAGTGGTATATTTAGGGTTTATTTTTGATATATGCATGCTAGATAATTAGGTTTATTTTTAGTATATTTGTGAATATATGTTAAACACAAACACGTATTTAAATGAATATTTATACATAAATGGTTTATTAAATGATTTGAGTACTTAGGGTATATCTTTTGCATATTTAAGTATATTTTTAAGATAATGCATGTTATATTATTGTTACTCATTTAAATTGTTTTTAACTATATTAATGATTTATCTTTAGTTTATTTCATATTTTATTTGACTATATATATATATATACCTGAAATATACTGGGTATATTTTAGGTATATTTTTGATATATATATATGGTTGGTTTTACTATTATGAATATGGTTCTACATTAATTATTTTTCGAATGAATGATTTATTCGAAGTGAAGGATATCAATAGAACGTGCTTCCTAGTGGGCAGCACTAGGACCGTGTACGTACCGGTACGGTAGATAAGGATTGAGTGAGAGTTAAAATTGGGTGATTATAATTGATTTAATTGATTTGACTAAGATTAATGGTATGTTAGATAGTGTGATTGCTGGAGCTCGGTTGACCAAGTGTCTCGGGGCCAATCACACTGACAGTCAGACTGCTGGAGCTCGGTTGACTTAGTGTCTCGGGGCCAGTCTACTGTCCATAAGTGAATTGAATGATCTATTGGGTTGATTGAGATGTGAGGTGATGGATAGTGTGATTGCTGGAGCTCGGTTGACCAAGTGTCTCGGGGCCAATCACACTGACAGCCAGACTGCTGGAGCTCGATCGACTTAGTGTCTCGGGGCCAGTCTGCTGTCCAAATTGGAATAAGTGTTCTATTTGGAATCAAGTGAGCCTGTATGGCTAGAGTGATGATGGGATTGTTTGAGGTTGTTATTATTTAGGGTTCTATGGATCCTTCATGAATCAAAACAAACGTTTTCTACATTTAGTATATTTATAAAAGCAAAGTTTGCCATTCGTGTGAAATGTGTGTATATACATATATATATAAGAATGTCTGATTGTTATGGTTTAGTTTGCATGTATATATAGTATAATAATTCACTCAGTGAGGTCTGACCCCCCTCAATTATTTTTTTTCAGGAGATTCCATATCGTCAGACCTTAGTTGTAGAGTTCCTCGCCGATGTTCTTCAGTCCCGGCTATTTTATGCAAATGTATATTCTGAACTTTGAATTGTATTCTAGAAACTGCAGTAGTAGTGTCATTATATTGGAAGTGTATTATTTTGTTTGGATATTTAATTACTCTGAGAATTTGTATTTGAACATTGTACGAATATGTATTCATTTATTAAAGGATTTGGAGTATTTATTTTATATATTGATTCAGAAAAATTTTAATTTGGTCGTACTTTTATATTATTATTGTATGATTTTATTTTCTTAGGCTTGCTACGGGTTCCGGATTCGAAAGAATTCCCGTTCCCTAGCGCCGGTCATGACTTCTAGTTTGGGTCGTGACAATAATTACCATAAGGATTCTCACTCAACCCTAAATCTATCGTACCGATACGTACATGGTCCTAGTGCTGCCCATTAGATAGCACTTTCTATCAATATCCTTCATTTAAAATAAAACATACATTTGGAAAAATAAATAATGTAGAATGACATTCATAATAGCAAAATAAACCATATATATACTAAAAATATACTTAAAATAAACTAATTATATTTTGAGTATATATATATATCAAATAAATTCAAAATAAATCATAAAAGATACCGAATGTAAACCAACAAGATACTAAAAACATGTTAAGTTTAAATTAATAATAAAACATGCATTTATTTAGAAGTATATCAAAAATATACTAAAAATATACCTAAAGTATACTAAACATTTTAATAAAACAATTTATAAATAAATACAATTAAAACATGAATATGTGCTAAAACTTGCATCCTAAATGCAATGTACATATAAAATAACAACTCACAGGTTTGCGCTCCTCGAAATTGATCTGACGGGCCCGGTTCACTAGGTCTCAGTCTCGATGCAACTAAACAATAAAATAATTACATAAATCAGAATAAATCTAACTTAAGCTCTATAAAGACTCGATTTAAGATTACAAAACACAGACAGACACATAATTTAGAATTGACCCGATGTCATGTTTTACGAGAATTCTACCAAAAATTCGGTAGAACCTCCTCTGTAAAATGAACATCTCTCTATTAAAAAGTAAAGTCAGTCCTGCAAGAAAAAGGTACTTCAAATCACAGAATTCACACAACCCTTGATTGGGATCCCGAGCTGCATAATTCCCCAACCGAAGTCCACAATTCAATAAAAATACAATTAATATAATAAATATATAAAAAATCAATAAATGCTATAAATATCCTCAAAATATCAAAATATAGCATATTTAACATTAAATCACCAAAAATAATTATTTTCTCAATAATTACATAAAAATTTCAAAATAATAATATAATATTATTAAAAATTAAATTTCTCAATAATTCAATATAAATTATTAAAAATTCACTTTATATATTCAAATAACTAAAATAACCTAAATACATATTAAAAATTGCTAAAAACCCATTTTATTACCAAAATAATACATAATATATTATTTGAAAACAATTTTCAAAAATTAGTATTAATTAGTTAAAAATAGTAAATAATTTGTAAAAATCATTTTAATACCTTAAATAATTATAAAACCAACTAAAACATAATATTTAACTATAATCTTAACAAAATTACAAATTTAATTCTATAATACAAAAATACACATAATATACTAATATTACTCAAAAATTCTATAAAAATTATATAAATGCATAAAAATTATTTTATCAACATATATATTACTAATATCAACTAAAAAACATTATTAAACAATAATTTTAATAAAAACCCAAATATAACCTAATTTTCTAATATTGACATAATATAAAAATATTTATAAAAATTACATAAAAATTATTATCTCAACATGAAAATTAATAATAACAAATAAAAACACTAAATCAAGAAATTTTATAATTAAATAAATTAAATTACGAAAGTTAATTAAATAATAATAAAATATTCAAAAATTCACAAAAATTAAAATAAATTCCAAAAATTCAAAAAAAATATAGACATGTAGACTAAGCTACCAAGATCAACTTTTATGAAGGAAGTTTGCAAGATTCGATCAATATCAACCTAAAAAAAAATAGAAAACCCTAAAGCTCAAAAACTAAAATTCAAGAAAACTCAAGAAATTGATGTTTTGAGCTCAAACCGAAGCTAGATTAGTACTCGTCGGTGTTTAGAGAGTTGATAGACACCGAAATGGCAAGAAATGGTGGCCAAAAGAGGGAGAAATGGCGACGAGCTCTGCAACCATTTTCTGTAACTCCGGCGACGCTCCGACGTGCAGGCGATGGTAGGAAAGTTGGAGAAGAAGGTGGTGGCCAGCCGAAAGAGGGGGAGGCACATCGACAAGCTCGGATCGGGACAGTGTGGGAGAGAAAAGGAGAGATAGTGTTTGCGTTTGTATGTTAAATGTTTGTTTGTTTTGTATGTTTATGTATATATGTATATTTTAATAATAAAACTATATAATATAATATTATTATATCTTAAATCATTCTCACCACACAATAATAAAAAGATCTCATATATATATATATAACACATACATTATAATATACACTAATATATGTATATACATAAAATGAATTAACACTAAATAATAACAATACAAATAATAAAATAATTTAATAACAAAATAAATAATTAAATTTGACTTTGAAAATTTATTAACACTGCATATCTTGTAATAAAATAAAATAATTTAAAAATATGGGTCATAACATCGAATTGTTAAGAAAATTTCATCCCAACTAAAATTTCAAATTAATTGGAATATTTGAAGAAAAGGAGAAAAAATAGTATACAATAGTACCCTTCATAATCTCGACTATTTATAATAAAAACAACTTTTAAGTAACATCTTAGTTCAAAAATAAATAAATAAAAATCTAAGACCAGGCAAGAAACCAGAAAAATAGATATGATTACTCTTTTACCTTTAAAACTCCATAGTAGTACCCTCTGTTTTACTTCCATAAACACTCCCTTGAGTAATGCTAGCAAGCACAAGATATCCACTTCAAGAAGATCCATGCCTGTCAAGTATTGCCCATGTGGGAGGAGGCATTTTCTTAAAATGAGTTTACTTTCACCAGCAATTGGTCCTGCAAATGCTTCTTCTAATTACAAGGTATGTTGCTTTGGTTTATATTTTTTTGGTTAAAATTTCAATTCTTGTTATCATTCCATTTCAAGAACTCTTTTGTTTTAGGCTACTTTGAATGGAGTTTACCCTCTAAGACTGGATTAGATTTACGAATTTTATACATCTATTTTGAATTTAAACATGATGCCACACTATAAGGCAGAGGTTAGTGAGGCTTCTTATTCTTCTTCTCCTTCTTTTAACTTTTAAAATTGATAACTGGTTTTCAGAACTCTTGAGTTTGATATCCTGTAATCCACGAACAGAAGGCAAGGTAAGAGGTGGGGAGAGTCCCCATAAATACTCTGATGCCTAAGTTAGAGAACAAAAGTAGAGGAATATGGAACAACTAGAATATGTGAGAATGAGATGCCCCTCTGTGAGGGATATGGGATCTTATTTATAGTAATACTTAAACCTGAGAGGAGTAAAGTCGAATTCCTTGTGAGATAGGAATCCTAATCCTAGTAGAAGAGTGTTCCCTCTTTCCTTAGAATTCCTCTTTAGGGTAGAGTCCTCTTCCTGGACGGATTCTACTACCTTCCTAGTCTGAGTGTCCCTGTTTAGGAAATAAAGATCCTTAAATTAGGCAGGAATATATATAGGCGGTATTAAGAGTCCCGCCTGGGTATACTCGAATATTTATGTCTGTTATGCCCGAGTAGAGTAGGGCACTGATGCTTTCATATAGGAGTACTGTACAATAATATAGAAGGGTGAGCTGAGGTGGCCAGCCTCAGTCACAGTAAGAGAGTAGAGCTCAATGTCGAGTCTTAGAACCATCTCGTTGTTGAAATGTTACTTGTGGAGCTTTAATGTCCACCAAGTATATCAGATCAAATGCAATAGATTAACCCGTCCATGCGAAATTGACGTGACGGAACCAGCGATCACTAGATTTTGATGTTCGATGCAAAGACGCGAGGCTTACGAGCTCGGAACCTCAGTACTACATAAGCGACCTGAGGGTGCCAGATTCAGTCATTGGACTTAGATGCTTTGAGGCTTAGATGCTCTGTGCAAGGACGCGAGGCTTACATGCTCGGAACCTCAGTACTATAGAAGTAACCTGAGGGTGCTAGCTTCAGTCACTGGACTTAGATGCTCAATGCAAGGATGCGAGGCTTTCATGCTCGAAACCTTAGAATTACAGAAGCGACCTGAGGGTGCCAACTTCAGTCACTGGACTTAGATGCTCGGTGCAAGGATGCAAGGCTTACATGCTCGAAACTTCAATACTATAGAAGCGACTTAAGGGTGCCAGCTTCAGTCACTGGACTTAGATGCTCAGTTACTCGAGATGGGAAAGAAACATAGTTTGGATGCTTTCTGAGTAACTAATGAAGGAGCCCAGTCGAGATATGGATGGGTTGATGTGTGGCAGTGTCACTTCAACTCCTAAGGATTCAAAATTTGAATCGCGTGAGTTATGCATTATTTCGTGTGTTAGTAAATGAAGCGTTTTTGCCACCATTGTAGTGACTTCTTATTTAATGGGCTTATTTTCCCTAAAAGGCCTTAATGACCTAGGGAGAAGAGAAGTAATGATGAGGGCAGTTAAAGGCGTGTTTCCAGATCCTTTCGTAACTTTATAAGTACTATTATGGTTGTCAACTGGTGCATTTTGCTCTTTTATTTTTGCCTTTGTCGTAGTTGTGTTACCACTGCTATGTTTCTTTGTATCTGCCATAATTCTTACCTCTTGTAACAAGGTGATCTTTTATCTTTTCTTCTTCTTTTTCCTGCTTCTGTTTTCTGTTGTGCATTTTCCTTCTTCTTAGAAATCATTATGGCATCGAGGGAACAAGTTAGTTCTGACCTTTTTGTTTTAAGCATAGATGATGATTTACTGGGGTGGTTCCGAAGGCGGTTCTATATTCCCACTGATTACACCCTTCATACAGTAGATAAGAGGTTTAGGGCTCACACTCCCATGTTAAGGCTATGTAAATTAATGGTGTATTTTAACCAGCTAGAGGGGGGTTTAAAATTTCCTTTAGATCCCTTTGTGAAGAGATTTTTTAATAGGCATAACATAGTGTCTGGTCAGCTCCATCCGAATAGCTATAGGATTCTGATCGGGTTTATCTAACTAATGCATAAAGAGGGGAAGGAACCGATTTAGATGTTTTTTTATACCTATACAATCTGTCTAGGAAGAAGGGAGAGATGATGTTTTCCCTGTCAGTTGTGCCTAACCACACCCTTTTTGTAAAGCTTTTAGATCTTCATAAAAAGTGGTGACACCATTTTTTTATCATTGAGCATCCGTCGGACTTCGTGGATATCCGATGGATGTGGTCTGATGAATGCCATAGGGTAAAGCGGCCTATGAGACATCCTAACTATGATGCAGAGATGGTTTTGCAACTGCATCTTGATGGGCTTACAGAAGTTCAATCGGCAGAGGATGTGTCCAGGAGATACTTAAGGAGAGTCTGTCCGGGTCATGTTCATTCCACTGGTATGTTTGTGTTACCTAAAGTTATATTTCTAACTTGATCTATTTTTTAAACTGTAGATGGCTGACTTTTTTGATTTTACAGGTGGAATTTCCTTAGTTGACGAGTTGACTGCTCCAAAGCAAGTGCAAATATCTCCTTTTTTGGAACCCGAAGCCCCCACAGCTCCCAAAGAGGTAATTGTCGATCCTATAGGCAAAATGATAGTTTAGTCATCCTAAACTGAGGGGGTGTGCTGGAGGAAAAGGCAATTAATCGAGCAACATTCAAACACAGAGGGGCTCGATAAGGAGATATATATCCAACCCCCAAGGCTATCTGGGTGCTCAGATATGAGGGGCTGGATACTGAACAGGATGAAGCCTCCGAGTGTCTCCAATAGCCAGGTGAGGGATCAATATACCGAATTACTGAGGCTGCCTACAGATATTCAGTACTGGTCTGATGAGGGCCTGGAGGGGTTGCTCAACTCAATGATTGATCGGTCATTATAAGTAAGTTCTTTTTGTTACTGATGCTATTACTATTGTATGTGCTTGTTATTTATACAAACCTTTCTTATTGATAGATGACTCAGGCTTTGCTATTGGTGAAGGACCAGTACTTTTACCTGAAGAGCCAGTATAGCTTGAAGGAGACAGAGGTGGGAACTATAGCCATCAATTTTGAAAAGAAGCTGGATAGTGCAAAGGCAGCACTGGAGCTCTTCCAGACAAAGTGTGCAAAAGTGAAGTCCAAGGCTAAGGTGGGTCAAACAAAAATTATTAATCTGGAATATAGCCAAGGCCAACTAATGAGGAGGATCGAAGAACAACATCTTCAAATTGTCGATCTAGAGAAAAAACTGTCAGAGATCGAGAAATCCTGAGAGAGAAATAAGAGGTTATATCAGAACATGGTGGGGGGATTTCTTAAGGCCTACAGGGCTGAGTGTAGGAGGGTCCTGCTTTCTCAGGACTCAAAATTGGACTTGGGGGGTACTAGATCAGATAACACTGGCAGATCTTGCCAAAATTACTGTTAAAAAGGACGCTCATTGAAAAACTAGTGCTTCTCGAGTGAGGGATAATGTGGAGTCTACTATTGCTATTGAGCCTGCATCACATTCAGATGCTACTGATGTGGTTTTCCCCTCTGTTTCCAGGCTCGAAGGTAGGTGTAATAGAATGGAGAGGTGTACTCCCTTCCTTTTTTTTTTTGTAATCAATCTCTTGTAAAGACATTATTATTAATGAAGAGATACTTTATTGAATTTTATGTTGAATACAACTTATTGATAATATTTTTGAGAGAATTTAAGTTTTAAAATCATGGTAGTTTTTTGCCTCTTTTTTCTCTTAGTTTGTATGCTCCCTTGGTTATGTGTGTCGAGATTTGGTATGGACCTTCCCAATTTGGACCTAGCTTGCCAGTTCTTGAGTTGCCTTTGCCAATATCTGCCCTTCTGAGTACCTAGGCCCCTAATTTGAACTGTCTTGGGTGATGCCACTGATGATGATACCATGTCACTTTTTATTGATGTGCTTTAGCTGCAGCTACTGCTTGTTCTCTCATTTCCTCTAGTAGGTCCAGACATATCCGGGCATCAATGTTATTGATGATGTGATCAAGACTCCGAATTAATTTGTAACTTGGTGAACCAATTTCCACTGGTATCACTACATCCATGCCATAGGTTAGTCTGAATGGTGTCTCTTCGGTGGATGATCTAGGCATGGTTCTGTAGGCCTAGATTACATTGTTGAGCTCTTCGACCCAATTTCCCTTTTTCTCATCGAGTTTTTTCTTTAATCCTTGCATGAGAATTTGATTGGTGACTTTCGTTTGCCCTTTTGTTTGCGGGTGGGCTACCGAGGTGAAGCAAAGCTTTATTCTGAGGTCTGAGAAAAAATCTCTAAACTTTTTGTTATTGAACTATTTACCATTGTCCGTAATTAAAGTGTGGGGGATGCCGAACCTGCATATGATCTCCTTCCAGAAGACGTGCTATATCCAAGCTTTTATAATGGTTAGGACTACCTTTACTTCTACCCACTTAGTGAAATGGTTGATAGCCATAATCAGGAACCTTTTTTACCAAGTGGAAGGTGGGAAGGGACCTATGATGTCCATTGCCTACATGGCAAATGGCCATGGGTTGCCGATTGGATTTAGGGGGCAAGAAGGCCTGTGGTTGAGTCGAGCGTAATGCTGACACTTGTGACATGCTTGAGTTAACTGTTGGGTATCATTAGACATGATAGGCCAATAATGTCCTTGGAGTAGTGCTTTTTAAGTTACTGCATAATGGGATTCATGCACTTCGTAAATTCCTTTATGGATCTCTCAGAGTATGCAATTTCCTTCCTCTGGGGAGACGCACTTAGATCATGGGCATGAAAGGGATTTTTTGTAGAGCTCCCCTTGATGGATAGAATAGTGGGCTGCTTTGGTTTTTAACTTTCGAGCCTACAGCTTATCTTTAGGGAGGGTTCCGTGTTCCAGGTATGGATTATTGGGTGCATTCATTCCTAGACTACCTGTATCTCTAAAACTTTAGGATCTTCCGTGCTAGGATTGGTCAATGCCTCGGTGAATTTCATATCCCAAAATGTTTGACTATCTTCAGCTACCGACTTGGCTAAGAGGTCAGCCTTAGAGTTTTCCTCCCTAGGAATCTAGATGATCTCCTACCGGCCTCCTTCTTGTTCAATTTATTTTAAGAGCTACTTAACTTTGTCCACGTACTTGGCAATGCAAGTGTCTTTGACTTGGAATGTCCCATTGACTTGGTTGACAACCAGCTAGGAGTTTGAATGTATGATGAGGTGTTCAACTTTGACTTCGGTAGCTATTTTCAGGCCTGTGATGAGTGCTTCATACTCAGCGGCATTGTTGGTTGTGTTGTACTCAATTCAGACTGCATATCGAATGTAAACCTTGTGCGGTCCCTTAAGAATTATTTTTATGTCGGATCCTTGAGTGGAGGATGCTCCATCAACATAGAGTTTCCATTCTGGTGCTATAGTCAAGGTAAGGTCTTTTGGAGCCATTTCTTATACAAAATCTACTAATGCCTGGGCTTTTATTTATTGGCGGGGTTTATAATTAATGTTGAATTTTTTAAGTAACAACAACCACTGTACTAGCCTGCCTGAGGTCTTTGGTCTTTATAAGATTTTTCGCAGTGGGAAATAGGATCGGACGACGATATGGTGGGCTTGGAAGTAATGTCGGAGCTTTTGAGATGTATGGACCACGACTATAGCTAGCTTATCCAATATAGGATACCAAACTTTAGATCCTCGGAGCATTTTACTGATGTAATAAATTGAGCTTTGCTAGCTCCCTTTTTCTTTTACCAGTATGGAGGCGATGCATTTTAGGCCTACAAAGAGGTATAAGTACAGTGTTTCATCTGGGATGGGCCAGTTGAGTAGGGGTGGTAAGGACAAGAATTTCTTAATGTCTTCGAATGCTGTTTGGCAATCTGTGGACCACTCAAACTTTTTGGAATTTTTGAGAGCTCAAAATAATGGTAGACACTGTCTGGCCGAGCATGAAATGAAACGCCCTAATGCGGTGATTCTACCATTTAACTTTTGTACTTTGTCAATATTTTTTTGTGCTTCCATGTTGAGTATGGCTTCCATCTTTTCTGGATTGGCTTTAATGCCCTTGTAGGATATCATAAATCCCAAGAATTTGCCTACTTTGACTCCGAAGACACATTTTTTTAGATTCAGCTTGATCTTGGATTTGCTTAATAGCCAGAGAACCTAGTCTATATCCACTGGGTGTTATTTCGGATGCTTGCTCTTGATGATGATGTCATCTATATATACTTCTATGCTCATGCCAATCTGGTACTGAAGGACCTGGTTCATCATTCTTTGATAAGTGGCTCCGACGTTTTTAAGTTCGAAGGGCATCACCTTCTAGCAATACAAACCTTCATGGGTAATGAAGGATGTCTTATCCTGATCCTCTTCCTTCATTACTATCTGGTGGTAACCTTATGCCGCATCGACAAAACTGTATAATCTGTGGCCAGAGGTAGAGTCAATGAGCTGGTTGATCATGGGCAATAGATAACTATCTTTAGGACATGCTCGGTTGAGGTCAATGTAGTCTACACACATCCTGTATTTCCCATTTGCTTTTTTGACAAATACCATGTTGGCTACCCATTCTTGGTGAGTAACCTCTTTGATGAACCTAGCCACTAACAGCTTTATTGTTTCCTCAGCAATTATTCTCTATCTTTTGTAGGCAAAGGTTCTTTTTTTTTTAAGCCACTAGCTTAGCTCCCGGTCTAATGTTTAGACAGTGATAAGCAACTTATGGATCCACATCGATGATTTCAGATGCTTGTGAAGCAAAATCTTTCGAGTGTCTGGCAAGGACTTCCCTTATTCCTTCTTTGATGCTCTTGCTAAGTTCCTTGTCGATCTTCACAATCTTTTCATCCATGATTTTTAAGGTCTCCATGTCTTCTATTGGTTATGGATCGACGCCTTGCTTCTCAATTTCCCATGCTTCAAGAGGAAAAGCCTTTGCTTGAGGCTTCATAGCCATTTAGTAACATTGCCTAGCCATATACTGATCTCCCCGAATGGTAAGGATTCTATTTTTTACTGGAACTTTCATAGTTAGGCGCTGGATACTGGTGACTTTATCTGCTTCATAGAGCACCGGTCGTCCTATAATCCCATTGTATGCCAATGGTAGATCCACCACATTGAATACTGCTTGGATAACTTTCTTTTCTTCATCATCTTGATTTCTAAATTCTAGGCTTAACTCTATAACTCCCATTGGTTGTACAGTTCCTCCACAGAAACTTATGATGGGGGATGGCCTTCAGGTTGGTGATAGAGCCTCCCATCGCCTTATACACATTCCAGGATAATGTGTTGATAGCGCTTCCATTGTCCACCAATAACCTTTTTACCAAATACTTGTCTATACATGCAGTTATTACCAAGGCATCACAATGGGGATGGCAAACATGCGAATCATCTTCTAAATTGAACATAATATCGCTTCTCTTGGAAACTGGCCTTTTCTCCTCTACTCTGTTTTAATCTCTTCTCAGTGTTCTCTCCTTCGATGATTATGTTGATAATGCCAATCGGCTCCCTCTGGGTTTTCTTTGCTTCTGGCTTGTCATGCTCCTGGTTTTGAAGTTTTTGCTTCTTCTCAATGCGTCCATGAAATTATTGAGTTTCCCCCTTTGCACCAGTCTCTCTATGGCATTCTTCAACTCTCTATAACCCTTTGTGTCATGCTTGTATTCCCAGTGATACTGGCAGTATTATCCCCTTTCTTGTATGGATCTTCGTCTTGGGCTTATTCTTTTAGCCGGGGTGATTCCAACACCATTCTGCCTAATCCATATAAGGATTTTGGATCGAGAGGTGTTCAGGGGTGTGTATTTGTCCGCTTCCCTATCAAATCTTTTTGCTGGATTTCTGAAATTTATTTTTGGGAAGCCTGCTCATTTGTGTTTGGGTCGTTCATCATTGATCGGTGGTTTCTCCTCCTTCCGTTGCATTCTTCTATCTTCATCCATTTTTATCATCCTGACTGTCATCACTATTGCCTTTGTAAAGGTGCCCGGTTCTTTGGTCATTATCTTATCTTTAAGCTTTTTGAGTCTAATGTCATTTTTTAAAGCTTCTATGACAACTTCATCTATGAGATGCTCAATTTGCATGGTTTTTTTATTGAAACGGTCAAGATAACTTCGTAAAGACTTATCGACTTCTTACCGACACATCCGAAGATCATTGATGTTTTTGGCTGAGGGAATATTGGTGATGAATCTGGTATGAAATTATTCCACTAGATCCTCCAAAGAAGTGATGGAATTCTCCGGGAGTCGATGAAACCACTTTTGAGCGTTCTTTGTGAGTGTGCTTGGAAAAACTCTACACATGATTTCATCATTTACGTTTTGGAGCAACATCCTTGTTTGGAACACCGATATGTGCCTGATGGGATCTCTCGTCCCGTCATACTGATTAAACGGTGGGATTCTAAACTTAGTAGGGATCTCCATCTGAATTATTCTTCTAAAAAATGGAGTTTTATTGTCCATAACGCATTCTTCTTCCTTTCTTGGTTTTGTCTGGCCTTTGTATATTGTCTCTTCAACCTTCTGAGTTATTTTTGAATCATCAAGGGTCAAAATTATTGAACTGCACTCCCTTTTTGGTGCTTTACCCTTTCCCATACTCGTCCCCGGGGCCTACCGAGGTGTTGTGTTATTATCATTTTAAGCCAGTTCATAATGCCTACTCTCCATTATAGCATTTAGTTGTTGCTGCATTAAAGCTATTTATGCTTGGATGCTTTTTATCATAACTTCCTTGCTAGTTTAGTCGAGGTTGAGTGTTTGGTTTATGGTGTTTAAATTTAGTGTGGTTATTACTAGTGTTTCTGTTAAACTCGAAAAAGATATGGAAGGTATTGAACGATGGTATTGTAGAGGAGCGTAATATAGGAGGTCTGCACCCAAGGCTGGGTATTTTGAGGTGTTGTTAGGGAGTGGATATGTGTGTTCGAATGAAGCTTCGGTATACAGAAAAGTGGTTGGAAGCACTATTATTGGGAGAGGGTCTGAGAGGTCGGTCGAAGGGATAGGTGTAGAAGGGTTGGTGCCAGTTTCAAGAATCAAGGCCGATGGTGGGCTAGAAGTCATAGTGAGGATGTCTTTAGCTTAGCAGGTAAACGAATGGCTTTTCCCAAGAGTTCCCACAGATGACGCCACTTGATAACTAGTTTTCGAAACTCTTGAGCTTAGTATCTGCAATCCACGAACAGAAGGCAAGGTAAGAGGTAGGGAGAGTCCCCACAAACACTTCGATTCCTAAGTTAGAGAACAAAAATAAGGGAATATAGAATAACTAGAATATGTTAGAATGAGATGCCCCTCTGTGAGGGATATGGGGTCCTATTTATAGTAATACTTAAACCTGAGAAGAGTCGGATTCCTTGTGAGATAGAAATCCTAATCCTGGTAGGAGAGTGTTCCCTTTTTGCTTAGAATTCCTCTTTAGGGTAGAGTCCTTTTCCTGGATGGATTATGCTACCTTCCTAGTCCGAGTGTCCCTGTTTAGGAAATAAAGATCCTTTAATTAGGCAAGAATATATATAGGCTGTATCAAAAATGATTTGCTACTTTGGGTTCTTTTTCTTCATGGATTTCTTAGCTTCCTATTTAAGTATATGTATCTATCTATGATTTAATTAGATTGCAGCTTACAAGTCACAACTTTTTATATAATTGAAATGAAATGCTAAGAAAGTTCTAGAGATTGGTATTGGGACCAGTGCTAACCTCAAATACTATGTTAACAATGATGATGTGGAGGTTTTTGGTATGGATCCTATTGGAAAAATGAGGTTTCAATTGAGGTGGATCCAACATCAACCACCATTGTCACCTCTGCATTTAATGCAGCGGTAAGTGGCTGCCACAGAGGCGGTGCCTCTACGATGAGGCGATCGCATCATTGGTTGCTGCCATAGAGGCGTTGCCTCTTTGGCCTACCCTACATTGGCTTGGTGGGCCAAGGCTGACTTGGGTTTGTTCTAAAGGGTTTTTGGGCTTGGTTTAAAAGGTCTTAAGCTCTTGAGCTCATTTCTAAAAGGATTCTAGGCTTCCCCCTTGCATTCAAGCTTTGTATTTCTCATCATCAAACATAATTGTGGGCCGATCAAACTGAACATCCATAATTCATCCCCTATTACGGACTGACCAAACTGGGTGTTTACACATATATTTATATAATTAGCGTGATTTATTATAAACCCAATTTCAATAAGAATATTCTGGTTAGAAGTAGTTAGTCTTCAAACAAAATGGCCACAAAAATCAAACAAATGGAGAGTGAAAGAAAATTGTTAGTTAAATGTCGTTTTTATCAGTATTCAACAAGCCTTCTAGTTGTAGTACTAGGTTAGGCGATAATGGCTGCAAATTAAAAATTTAGTTGTTCGGGCAAAATGTTCATTTTCTTCTCTTCACAATATTTTAAAAATGCTTATAGTTATTAAATTTGAATTAAATAGTAATAATTATGGAAGTTACAAAAATTTAAATTAAATGATAATAAGTAGGGAAGTTAGAAATTTTGAATTTTATAGCCAAAAACTTTTGAATAAATAACATTAATAATACTAATAAATTGACATTAATAACATTAAAGATTGAAGTTATTACAAAATTTTCATATTTAAATTCATTATAAAATAAATTAAGCAAGGATTTTCATTATACTATTGATGATTGACAAGGGTAGTGGTCATCACATGTGTATACTTTTTTTTTTTTATAAAAAAAAGGTCGACCTGAATTTTAAATTTTTATTGAGTTGTGTACTAAATTGATTCATTTTTTAAAAATTTTAAAATATTTATATTGCGGGAAATTTGGGACTAAAAGCTACATGAAGTAATAATCGATGTTACTATAGTTTGATAATCTTTTTCACAATGTTAATAAATTTATACAAGACGGCTACTAATATTTATATATTGTACAAGGATTAGGATGATTGGTAGTTATAGATAAAAAGGGTTAAATGCATATGAGGAAATCAAATTTTAACTTTGTTTTAATTCAATTTTCAAACTTTAATTTGTATTTTCTTAAATATCAAACTTCTATTTAATTTTATATCAATCACCCAAAAAAATTTTTAGTGCCTAAATAATCTATAATTACTAGTTTAATATAGAATTAAAGTTTTTTTTTCAAATAAGTCTATATTTTCTATACATTTATAAGAAATAAGCAAAAATTTAAAAATTATTTTGATTCCATGTAGTTAAAACAAACTCATTCTGAGTAATATTAGAATTTAGGAGAAATAAATTTTCAAACATTTTATAATTTATGAACTAAATTGAAAAAAATAAAGAGATTAATGGATTAAAATAGTTTTCAAGAGAAATTTAGTGAACTAAAAATTTTTGATAGTACCTTTCTCAAAATCAAAATTTGATGACTATTGATAATATAAATAAAAATATAAATACTGAAAAAATAAATAAAAAATTGATGTCTTGATCTTGTTTAATTTATGAATTTAATTTTAGTCTTATTATTTAATTTCTATTGATAATATAAATGTAAATAAAACTATTGAAAAAAAGATGGATGCCTCGATCTTGTTTATGATTTATAATAATTTTAATTTATGAGTTTAATTTTTAGTAAAGTTAAATTTGATAAATAATTTTAATTTTATTGTTAATTAATTTTGTTGATAGTATAATTAAAAATATAAATGTTAAAGAAATAATAAAAATAAATGTCTTGTAATGGATAACTTAATAATGCAACTCAAATCAAAAAAGTAAAACGAATATTAAAATGTATAATGGGTAAATTAGTAATTTTATGTCAACTTAATGGAGTATAATAAATAAATTGAATGAAGGGATAAATAGTTAACAAAATCAAACCTCAAAAATAATTAATTGACATTTACAAACATATTAACAAAGTAGTTAATTTGATTAAACCTCCTAGATATTAGTGATTTACCCAAATTTCTAAGACCTCGAATTGTTAAGAAAATTTCATCCCAACTCAAATTTAGAATTAATTGGAATATTTGAAGAAAAGGAGAAAAAATTAGTATACAATAGTACCCTTCCTAATATCGACTATTTATAATGAAAACAATTTTTAAGTAACACCTCAGTTCAAAAATAAATAAATAAAAATCCTGGACCAGGCAGGAAACCAGAAAAACAGATATGATTACTCTTTTACCTTCAAAACTCCACAGAAGTACCCTCTGTTCTACTTCCGCAAACACTCCCTTGAGTAATGCTAGCAAGCACAAGCTATCCAATTCAAGAAGATCAGTGCCTGTCAGGTTTTGCCCATGTGGGAGGAGGCATTTTCTTGAAACAGGTTTGCTTTCACCAGCAACTCGTCCTGCAAATGCTTCCTCTGATTACAAGGTATGCTGCTTTGGTTTATATTTTTTTTGTTAAATTTTCAATTCTTCTTATCATTCCATTTCGAGAACTCTTCTGTTTTAGGCTACTTTGAATAGAGTTCGCCCTCTAAGACCGGATTGGATTGACCAATTTTATGCATCTATTTTGAATTCAGACATGATGCAACACTATGAGGTAGAGGTTAGTGAGGCTTCTTGTTCTTCTTCTCCTTCTTTTAACTTTTAAAACGATTTGCTACTTTGGGTTCTTTTTCTTCATGGATTTCTTAGCTTCCCATTTGAGTATATGTATCTATGTATGATTTGATTAGATTGCGGCTTACAAGTCACAGCTTTTTGCAAAATTGAAAGGAAATGCCAAGAAAGTTCTAGAGATTGGTATTGGGACCGGTGCTAACCTCAAATACTATGTTAACAATGACGATGTGGAGGTTTTTGGTGTGGATCCTATTGGGAAAATGGGAAAATATGCACAGGAAGCTGCAGGCCTACGCCCCGCAAATTTCAAATTCATACAAGCAGTATGTGCTCTTCTCATATACGTTATCTAAATTTATTGAAAATTGTCTGTACTTGATCAATTTTGAGTTATTTGAATTGGTTTGTCACTTCTTTTAGTGCTCAGGCTCAGCAATATAACAATTAGCCCTTTTATAGCTTGTTTACATAACCGGTTTTGAAGCCAAATTTGTTTGACCTTTGAAGATTAATCATCACATGGTAATATATTTGTTGCGAAGTAACGAAATACTGAGGGGACTAAAAATTATTGGAATTGGACAGCATTACATGCATCTGTTGAAAGATTCACGGCCATAGTCCAACTTGTTGACTGTTAAAGGATCCATACTGCATGCTGCTCCGATGAACTACTTGCTCATTCCCTTTGCATTAGGCAAGCTTGTGAAATTGCAATTTAATGCTAGTGATCACAAAGTTTGAGTTTATCATTTTTCCTTCACTTTAGAACCATATTGAAATGAAAGCAGAAAGTTGTTCCTTTTTTTTGATTTTCAAGGTATTGCTTACATCCAGGTCGGGGAGGATATACCATTAACTGATGGTTCAGTTGATGCAGTTGTTGGCACCCTCGTACTATGTTCTGTTACCGATGTTGACCAGACATTGCAAGGTAATTGATTTTTGGGGATATCTGTTTAATAAATTAGGCGAGCCTTGGCCCAAATGGTAAGGTTCCTCCTTTGATGACCTTGAGGTTACAGTCAAGGTGTGGAATTAGCCTCTTTGCAAAAATGTAAGGGGAAGGCTACATTCATATAACCACCCTCCTTCTACCCCCCCACACTGTGGGGAGCACTTTGTGCACCGGATGAGCCCTATATCTGTTTAACATATTCTATATTCAAAAGGGGCAACTGCATAAGCTATAAAACACTTAACACATAGTCAAGTTTGTATTTATTTGGTTGCTGTTAGATAACATATATGCTATGTACCTTGTTGTGTATTAGTTCTTTGTTGTCCCATAAAGAGAATATATTCAACATAATGATTCGAGTGTGCGTGATGGTGTATGGAGTCATGTACAAAATTTGCGGAACTAATTCTCATGGATAGTTTTAATTGATTAATGTATTTGACATATTTGCAGCATTATATCAGTTTTAATTTGCTGGATTAGGGGGTCACGTCCTAAAACAAATTATATATACTAAAATGCCATAGCATAAGTTCCGGAAAATAGCACATTAAGGACAGAAAATATGATGTCCTAACAACACGAAACTAGGTGAAAAGAATTGACTTATTCTGTTCCATGGGAATTCCAAATCCCCTTTGAGATGTCAATGCTTATATTTTGTCGGACAAGTCACATTATGAAAATCTTCATGATAGAACTATGGTGTAGGGTCACTAACTTCCAGATATTCTCAGAACTAATCCTAATCTGAATAATGTTTTAGAGTGCTTTGTTTATATATGGCTATGGCAAAAAAAAGTCTAAATTCAAGCTACTGAGATCAAACTTTAACCTTGTTTCTAGAGGTGAAAAGGGTGCTAAGACCAGGTGGGCTTTACATATTTGTGGAGCATGTGGCAGCAAAAGGTACAGATTGTAAAGCTTTGAACTTGCTGATTCACTAGTGAGAGAGAGTAGCCGCAGCAGTATAGTTAAAATTTCTGATGTTTTGATGATGTTGGGGTGATGCAGATGGAACTTTTCTCAGATTTCTACAGAATTTGCTTGATCCTTTGCATCAAACAATTGCTGATGGCTGTCACCTAACAAGGGAAACAGGAAAGAAAATTTTTGAAGCTGAATTCTCAAGTGTTGATTTAAACATAACTTCCTTGGCTAAAGCTGCATTTCTAAACCCTCAAGTGTATGGAATAGCTATCAAGTAACCGTGCAGGCCAATAGATGGAAAATTGCTCTGTATTGTAATGGGTATTAGGAGGGATAAGTAATGAGAATGCAATGTCCCAGTACTATCAGAATTAACTTTTCGGCCTTTTTTTTTTTCAGGTTTCTTTACATTTTAGGCTGTTAGTCCCAAATTCTTAAAATAAATAAATAAATGGACAGATAAATAAATAAATAAATATTCTGGTTAGAAGTAGTTAGTCTTCAAACAAAATGGTCACAAAAATCAAACACATGGAGAGTGAAAGAAAATGGTTAGTTAAATGTCGTATTTTATCAGTATTCAACAGGCCTTCTAGTTGCAGTCCTAGGGTAGGTGATAATGGCTGTAAATCAAAAGTTTAGCTGTTCGGGCAAAATGTTCATTATCCTCTCTTCACAACATTTTCAAAAATGTTTATAGTTAAAAAAATTTGAATTAAACAATTCTTCATTTATTCCTTTTTAATTGTCATTTAAAAATTATACACATAAATTAAAAAATATAATTAATATATGTATGAAATGCTATACTCCTATTATAATAATTTTTTCAACTAATTATTAGTTTTATATATTTTTAAAAATAGTGTAGGTATAAATAAGAATATGATAGAAAAAAATAGTTAAAATGTATTGACACGATAAATAAATTGAAATAAAAACAATTAAAAAATAACCAAAGAAGTAATAATTAAGGAAGTTACAAAAATATGAATTAAATGATAATAAGTAGGGAAGTTAGAAACTTTGAATTTTATAGCCAAAAACTTTTGAATAAATAACATTAATAATACTAATAAATTGACATTAATAATATTAAAGATTGAAGTTATTACAAAATTTTCAAATTTAAATTCATTATAAGCAAGGATTTTCATTATACTATTGATGATTGAGAAGGGTAGTGGTCATCACATGTGTATACCTTGTTTTTTTATAAGAAAAAGGTGCAAAATTGTTGACAAAATGTAACCTATATATAAAGGTTAGGTATAATTTTTGGAACACATAGCTAGACTTTTTTATGCAGCATTGCACCAAAAAAGACTCAAATTTTCAATCTGTAGTTGGGTTTCATGCACAGTTTCTATGAAATTGTATGGCTACAGCCTTTTTCTTTGATTTTTGCTTTAAGTGAAAAAAAAAAAAAAAAGTCAATAATTTAAAAGTGATTAATTTAGTCCACACTTGCCAAATTGAAGACTGAGTTGGTCCATGAAAATAAAATCTTTTGAAAGTTTAGAATATTCATATCGCCCGGAATTTGGGGCTGAAAGCTACATGAAGTAGTAATCCATGTTACTATAGTTCGATAATCTTTTTCATAATTTTATTAAATTTATACAAGTGGTAATTATAGATAAAAAGGGTTAAATGCATATAAGGATATCAAATTTTAACTTCGTTTTAATTCAATTACTAAATTTTAATTTTTATTTTCTTAGATACCAAATTTTTATTTAATTTCATACTAATCACTTAAATAAATTTTTAGTATCTGAATAATCTATAATTACTATTTTAATTTAGAATTGAAGATTTTTTTTTTCAAATAAATTCATATTTTCTATCCATTTATAGGGAATAAGGAAAAATTTGAAAATCATTTTGATTCCACCTAATTAGAGTAGACTTATTTTGAGTGATACCATAATTTAGGAAAAGTATATTGTCAAACTTTTTATAATTTATGAACTAAAGATAAAAAGATTAATGAATTAAAATAGTTTTTAAGAAAAATTTAGTGAATTAAAAATTTTTAAAAGTATCTTTTTCGAAACAAAATCAAAATTTAACAACTAAAATGAAGCGGATTGAAGTTCATTATCCAAATTATAATGAGTGTAAAGTTTCGTAACTAGCATTACATTTAACCCAAAAAAAGTTTAATTTTCTTTAATAAAGTATTGAATTTGAGCAATATATATAAAAACAATAGATACTAAAATAACTTTACGTCCCATTTGATTTAAACTTTAAAATAGTCAAAATCTTTACAATTACTAGATATCGAAAAGCATCAAATGCCAAAAAATTTATTCCTAAGATTTTTAATGCTAAAAAAAACCCTTATTTAAGTTATTTTTTAATATAATGACTAGTTTCATATCCCTAAAAAACTTCCGAGAGAGTGCAAGCAATACACTTAAAATACTCTCTCTTTTTTCACAGAGAGAATTACTCTACTAAAAAATAAAAACAAAAAAAGCACATCACTATAAAAAAAAATTTCTGATGAATATAAGAAGAAATTTTCGTTGGCTAGTTGCGCCATCTGTATTTCAGATGTACTGAACAAGTTAAATTGGAATATAGTTAGATTATATTCTTCAAATATACATAGTCTGACTATATTCTTCAAAAATTCATAATCTGACTATATTTTTCAGATATTTATCTCAATATTACTCTAATTTCTTATTTGACTATTCAAATGGATGGATTAAAACACTAAAAAAAAATTCTACACCAAAATAAAACCATAAAATTATGAAAATATATATCAAGTTTTGAATTTTATACTCAAATTCACCGAACATATATATTACATAACAAAAAATTAAAAATTGGTGATTTTTGGCCAGAAATTAGCCAAAAATCACCTGAGAAACACTAACAAAAAAATTACTTAAAGTCTTATATTATGAAATAAATAATTTTTCTAATATTAAGATAATCAATAAAAAATATTTAAAATTTAAAATTTTATATATACAATTATGTTAAATTAGTTATTAAATTTTTTTTGTTACTCTTATAGTTTATTTAGACTGAACCGAATTAATTAAAATATAATAAATTTTAAATATAAGTAATTTAAATAAAATATATATTTAAGATTATTGTAGCTTTTCACCAAACAGTTGGAATTTAAATTTTTATTAAGATTTTTCACACAAAGCAAGACTATTAAAAATGTGACCTAACAAGTTTAATTGTCATCTTCATAAAAGGAAGTATAAAATGTCTTTTGAGTGAAGGTACTGTGAGGCCTGTGACATTGTTCCTTACCTTCATATGATTCTTTTGACTGTTCTGAAAACGAGTGTCCCATGGCCATCTTCTTCTCCAACATTATTAAAGTCAAACGCTGTGTATTTTTTTTTATGTTTTTTTCCTTCTCAGCATTTTTACGTGTAACCCCAGATTTTTTGTTGTTCTTTTGATGCCATGTGATTGCATTTTTAGCACATTTCATACTAATACAGTGTAACATGATGAATTTTAGGGTCCAAATTAAATCATATCGTCTGAAAGTGAATTTCACAAATCATCGATTTTATTATGTCTGTTGGAAAAAAATGTCCGCTAAACCATTTCGACTCTGAAAAACAAAAAAAAAAACAATAAAATAATCTTTAATTTGATCGGAAGACTGACATATATGGGGAAGGGGAATGGTTGAACAAGTTTTGAAGGCTATGGCGTGTGAACATAAATAGTGAAAAGTAGTTGCTTGATGATCTTGAGAAAGTTTTTTTTTTTTTTTTTCTCATGAAGAAAGTTTGGTAATGATGTGACCAACATTTTATACTTATCTTTTGATACAGTTGCTAATGCATATGCAGACCAGCCATGGAGTGCTTGTGCTGTGCAGGGAACTCATCATGTTCTCAATCATATTTGTAATTTTTTTTATCCTATGGTGTAGTATATACTATAATTTTTCTATGTGATTTTAAAAAAAAAAATCATTGTGTGTATATTTGTAATTTAAATAATACTATATAAATATTAAAAAAATTATAAAAAATATTTCAAATTATTAAAATATTTTTATTTAATAGTATTATCAGAAAAATTATCATATTAATCCATAATATACATGACAATTTTTTTTTATATATTTATCTTTATGTAAAGGAAGACATGAATATTCAATCCTCATCATATGTTGCAAGTGTATGATTGTTTATAAACCCTAAAAATTATAATTATAATTCTTCTTGAAATTTGATGAAACAGAAAGGGAACTTGGATAGATCCCACATGCTTTCTTGGATGCCTGAAGTCAAATCCTCAATGCATCAAATTAGAGTAAGGAAATGATAATTATATATTGAGAGATTCTTTCTTTTTCCTAACACATGACAGTAGTAGTGGCAGTGCCATTTCACTACAACTCACAACACATAATTGCCCCCACTCAATTTTAGCATAGAGACCATCAACCACCTTTTGATCAACATCCAAATTTTATATTCAATCCATTATTTATTTATTTTTTTATGATGTTGATGATGATTTGGATGAAGAATTAGATTTAGTAGTAGAGACATTCCTTACTAGAAATAATTAATCTAATATCCTAATCACATTAAATTTGACCACAATCTTCTCTCCTTATATAATATGCATTTCTTTATTAAAATGCAATATCGAATGATGCATATTAAAACTGAAGTTTGAGTAGGCTACTAATTAACCATCCCATCATTATCTCTCATTTTTCAGTTAAAAAAAATAATACTTAAAGGTTAGGTTGAATTCAAATCAAATAATTAATGTAAATTATGCAAGGATTCATTTATAAATTCAAAAATTAATTTATAAAAAAAGCTTGGTAATTTCTTTTTATTTTTTGCTTAGTTATAATTAAAATTAGAATACTGAATTATAAATATGAATATACTAATATCTGTTAGTTGAAATAATAAGTAATTTCAATTCACTTGAGCAAATTATATATTTATATAATCTATTCATTTTAATCAGTTGAAACCGTTGAACATGGACATGCATGTGCCAAATAAACAATTAAAACTTCAGGACCTGAATAATCAACTTTTAAATAGTTATAAATAGGAGGAGGCCTACTAGTTTCAGAGATCTAGAATCTCTTGGTTTAATGATGGGGATAAAATACGAAGTTTTTTCATGCTTCTTGTTTGCAACGAAGACAAGCTAATAAAATTCCAAAATTGCAAATAAACAAGGTATATGGCTTGTTAATCAAGATGATATAACGGCTGAAATTTTGAGCTTCTATAAAAATCTTTTCTCAAGTTCAGGTAGACAGTATTTTTATCATGTTTTACAATATGTGCCTAGTGTAGTGACATCTCATGTAAATAATATGCCTCTGGCTCCTTTGGAGGATGATGAAATAAAAAATACTGTGTTTCAATTGGGTGCTTATAAAGCTCTTGCCCCTGATTGGTTTTGGGGGGGGTTTTTCATAGAAAATTCTGGCATATAATAGACACATCTGTTTGTAGAGTCATTAAAAGTTTTTTTCATACTGATTTTTTGTTAAAATCTTGGAATAAGATTTTTATAGTTTTGATCCTCAAAACTTCTAATGTTGTTGAGCTTAAACAATTCCAGCCTATCAGTTTATGTAATTTTATCTATAAGATTGCCTCCAAAATTCTTGTGAACCAACTCAAGCCTTTTTTATCCAGTTGGACACATGAAAATCAAGCTGTTTTTGTCTTCGAAAGGCAGATTCATGACAATCTTTTTTTGGCACATGAGGTATTTCATGCTCTCAATATTTCTACTAATAAATGAACCTCTCATTTTGCTTTGAAAATAGATATGTTTAAAGCATATGATCAAGTGGAATGGGTGTTCTTGAAAAAGCTTTTATTCAGAATGGGATTTCATCCTCATTTTACACAGTTGATTATATTGTGTGTAACTACAGTGTCATATTCTGTTTTAATCAATGGTTTTCCTTCCTAGTCTTTCATTCTTCTCGTGGATTAAGACAAGGAGACCCTTTTTCCCCTTATTTATTTATTATGGTGTCTAATATTCTTTCTTTGATTCTCTCTCAAGCCTTGATTAAGAATTCAATTAGTGGTTTTTGTTTTAATAGAAGATGTGAACCATTGACTTATTTGTTGTTTACTGATGATACTCTCATTTTATGTAAGGCAGATATAGGGGAAATATCTAATATCAAACACCTTCTTGATCAGTACTATAGTGCTACGGGTTAAAGAGTCAATGTTGATAAGTCTAGTATTTGTTTTAGCAAACAAACACCATCTTCTTTGAGACATAACCTATCACAAATTATTTGTATTGATAAATTCAAATCTACTAATAAATATTTGGGTTTACCGGTCTTTTGGGACAGATATAAAAGGACTACTTTAAATTTCATTAAAGACATATTTTTAACTAAGGTTGAATCCTGAAGCATAAATTTCTTTCTCCATCTGGGACAGAAGTTCTTATTAAAGCTGTTTTGACAGCTATGCCTACATATGCAATATCTTGCAATAAATTCCCTAAAGCTTTCTACCAACAACTAAATTTTATAGTTGCTAATTTTTGGTGGAAGGGTCATCCTTTATCTAAGGGCATTCATATGGTAAAGTGGCGAGATGTCACTATATCTAAATACAAGGGGGGTTTAAGATTCAAAGATTTTGAGAGATTTAATAGTGCTTTGCTTACTAAACGTGTTTAGACAATCATTAATAATCCATATTCCTTGTGGGCAAAAATTATGATGAATATTTACTTTCCTCATACTAGCTTTTTGAATGCTAAGAGGGGATCAAGACCATCTTAGGGATGGTCAAGTTTACTAAAGACTAGAGATTTAATCCAATATGGATTCTGATACAATATTGGGAATAGTAGAGATGTATCTTTATGGGAAGACCCTTGGATTCCTAATTCTCCAAATTTTAGGATTTCTTCTCCTCGATCTTAAAATTGTGGGGTTCTTTTAATTTCAGATATGATTATTCCCCAGCAAAGGAGATGGAATGTTGCTTTGATGCGCAATTTCTTAAATACAGTTCATATCTAAAGAATTCTTAGAATCCCTTTCGATGATTCTAACATTCTAGACAGATTAGTCTAACATTTTGATAAGAAAGGGTCTATTAATGTTTGCTCAACTTATAGATTCTTATCTTTTACTCATCAATTTTCTTCCCCTATTAATCAAGCTAGGTATTCTTTCTCTTGGAAATCTTTATGGAATAGTTATACTATTCCAATGGTCAAAATGTTCTGGTGGAAAATCTTGAATCACTTATTACCTACTCAAAAAGCTCTTTTTGATAAAGGAAAAATCAATTTTGCTCTTTGCTAAATATGCAAGCAAGAATCTGAAATAATTCAGCTATGCTCTTTACTTGTCATCATGCAAAAGCTGTGTGGTTTGCTTCATGTTTTGCCTACATTCCAAATATTTCTACTTCCTCTTCTATAATTGATTGGTGGCATCAAGTTCATCAGATGTTTATAAATGATCTGAACCAATTTACTTTGTTGCTAGTGATTGGCTAGTTTATATAAAAGACTATAAATGCTTGCATTTTTGAAAGAGTTGCTCCACAGCCTATGTTGTGCATCCAGAAGGCCAATACCTTTCATAATGAGTTTATGGCAGCATTTTTAGATGCTCAATCTCATGATGGTGCTCCTTTTAATGATTTCAACAATAATAATTTGTCCCACTTTATTGATAATGTTCATACTTGGCTTCCTCCACCACCTGACTATATTAAATTTAATATTAATGCTGCTTTTAATTCACATATAGGTCTGGCTGGGTTGGTAGTAGTTGGTAGCAATGCTAATGGTCGTCTAGTTCATGGTACAACTCAAGTGAAGGCTTGTTCATCCTTTCTTATTGTTGAGGTTGAAGCTCTCCTTTTGGGAATTGATTTTGCTTTATCCTATAGTTGTAAAAATTGTATTTTTGAGATGGACTCATTGATGGTTATCCAAGCTTTAAATATGATGCAAGAACCAGATTAGTGTATTGCCAATTTGATTCAAACTATTCTATTAAAGAGACATATGTTTGTAAATATTTCCCTTAAGTAGGTTCGAAGGACTACTAATGTAGCAGCTAATCATATGGCTAGGACTGTACTAGCTAATAGACTTCCTTTAGATTGGTTTTGTAATATTACTAGTGACTGTGTTTTCCTTTTTTAGTAATAATATTTATTTTCTTGCTGATTAAAAAAATATATTAAAAATAATTATTAAAAATACCAAATCATTAATTAAAAGTTTTTACATCTATCATAGAGTGAAGTGGTTATCAAAAAAAAATTATAAATGTATATACTTTTTTGAACTGAATTTGACAAAAAAAAAATTATTCTTTTAAAATTGGATTAGGTTGGACTTTAATTCTTCCTAGTGGCAGAGTTTAACTCTGACTTTTCAGGGGACTAAATGTCATGAATCGAACTAAAGGGCACGTGACCGGTACTATAAAATGGAAAAATATTAGACTTTTGAAACTCATAGTAAGCCTTAGAGAAAATTTATAATAAAATAAATAACACAAATAACATAATATTTAAAACAATATTTGATGAAATATAATAATAAACATTAATACAAATCTTCAATACAGGTAATAATCCATAAAATATAACATAACAATTAACTACTACTATTGCAGTATTTTAGATTTCAAATACATAATAATACATATCATATAGATCTATATATAATAGTCAAAGAAGAAGAAACCTGACATAAAGTAGGCGAACTAACTGAAAACGCTTGAGATCGTAAAAAAATAATTGAGGAAAGTCTACCTCACTAAGTAAGTTAATAAAAGAAATGCATATAGTGTGAAAATCTCCTTTAAAAATATATTTTTTATGAAAACATAAAATTTATAATATAAAACTTTTGATTTATTGAAATCATCTTTTATCGAGATAAAGTATTTGAAATCATAAAATACTATATAAATAAAATAAACTTTCTTAAATCATTTTTATAAAAAAAACTAGGTAGAACCCTAATCCATGATTCTAATAGTCTTTCGGCTCTCTAAAAATCTAAAGATTGTTGGTTCCTAAGAGCAAAACATCCACCAAGCTACCATTCGCAGTCAAATCACTTAAACCAATATTTACTGGCGGTTCCAAAAGCAAAGTATCACCGAACTACTGGCTTCAGTAAATTATAAATCACGCTCGAGAGTAAAACATCACCGAGTCTTATATACAATCTCACAAAAACATGTCTGAGAACAAAGCATCACTGAGCCTTATAACCACCAACACTCACTTTCAATCCTACCGGTGCGTATACAATCCTGATAAAACCCATGTTCTACCGTAGTTCATTTTAAAATAAATAAAAGTAAATAAAAAAGGAGAATTATAATAAATTAAATAAATAACAATTAAGTAATCATATGAAAATTTAATATAAACATGTTTATACACCCATAGCAAATAATAGGAGAATTTAATCCAAGTATATATAATAATAATAATAATAATAATAATAATAATAATAATAATAATAATAACAATTCTTTTATTAAATTCTCCCCTTTCTATCATAATCAATGAATTTTATATTTTAATATAAATTATCTTACACACAGTTCAACTATTAACTTACATGTTGAATGCATTCTTTTGCACAGTCGCACTCGACCTTGACCTGTCGACTCATCTGAAGGCATAACTAAAGAAAAGAAATAAATAAATATGGAATTAAAAACAGAAATTCTATAAATTCTAAATTTCTAAATAGAGACTCGATTAAGAATATGACTCTACTAAACTCGATCCGATATCACGTTTTACAAGAAATTTATCAAAAATTCGGTAGAGTCTCTTCTATAAAATGAACATCTCTCTATAAAAGTAAAGTCAATCCTACACAAAAAAAACACTTCAAATACTAGCAACAACTCCAAATTTTAGGTTGGGTCCCTAAACTACACTTGATACCCAACTGAGAATCAATTTCACAAATCACAATTTATAAACAATAAAATTTCATTTAAATACTAAAATTAATTTATTTACACAAGAAAAGTATAAAAGATATTTATTTACAAAATAAATAATAAAATCCACATTAATAATCAAATTATATTATAAAAGCCATTATTCTAATTTTTGAAATTAAATAGTATTTAATTACTGATAACCATTTAAATTATTCAATTATATAATTAAGCAATAAAAAATTCATTTAAATCTTAAAAATCATAACTACAATTTTTATTCGGATATTATTCCGATAATTACTAATAATTAGCTAAAAATAGGAATTAATTCATAAAAATTATTTTAATATTATTTATTACTCAAAAATTATCCAAAACATAATAATTCACAATAATTTCAATTAAAACATAAAATGTACTAATTTATACTAATTTTTTCAAAAATTAATTTTTGACATAAAAATTCAAAAATTTATAATAAACATTCGGTATATAATTTTAATAAACTTCTTTAACAAAACTTACTTAAAATAATTAATAGAATTTATTAAAAATATAAAATTCTCCTGGCTTGGGAACAATGTCGTAAACAGTAACTTGAGACCCTAGGAATTCGAAAAATTCATAAAAATTATTTTCGAAAACCTTACAACATCCACATTAATTTGTTTTAAAGAATCAATATCAAATTAAATTAAATTGACATTCAATTTCATAATTAAACAAAAATACCCAAAATTAAATTTTGAGGAATTGAAGTTGTTACTGGTTGAATTTCTCAAAATCGATTGAGGATTATTGAAACCCGAGTCGAGAGTTTCTATTTGAGCCTAAACTTGGTCGAAATGCTAGCTGGAATCACACCTGCCTTCCTCCCTCTTTTTGGCCACCGAACGATCGAGTGCGAGGAAGATGACTAGAAGGCAACTGCTACAGCTAGGGTGGCGGGCGGTGGGAGACGGCATGGAGAAGGCAATCTGGCGTGCTGCTAGTGGCGTGGTGGCACGCGGTGGTGACTGATAGAACCAAAGAGGAATAAGAAAATGGGAAAGGAAGGGAAAACAAAAAGAAGGAAGGAAAAAGAAAAGAAAAGAAAAGAAAAGTAAAGGAGGGCGGGGGAGGGGAGGGAAAGAAAAAGTGGAAAAAAAAAATAAGAAAATAAAAATAAAATTTATTTATTTAATTTATTAATATTTTAATAACTATTACTCATTAAAATCCATAATTTCATTTAGTAAATAATAATAACAATGCCATATTTAATGAAATAAATAATAACACTGAAAATTTATTTAATTTCACAAATAATTAAATATCACAATTTAATAAAATAATACAAAATAAAAATAATTATTAACATTGCAAATCTTATAATTTAATTTTCTAATATAATTTATAAAAAATTAGATTATTACAATAAATTAAAAGCATATGAACAATAAAAAGTCTAAAAAAAAAAATTTCAACAATATTATCTTGACTAACATTAATTAAGTTCAAGCAAAATAAATAAATAAATAAAAAGATAAATTACAGACAACTTACGTATTAGCAAGTAAAATCATCCTATCTAAAATGCTTAAAAGACAAATAGATTTTTCTCTCGAAAGTTCTCTTCACACAGAACCAGAGCTTTGGTTTTACAGTATGTTTTATAAGGGATGGATACTGGTTTTTTCGTACCCTTGTTTTCTTCTTTTTGTGTTCCTTGTTTCCTCTAGATAACAAGGTGTATATATTTGTGTGTTTTCATAGTTTGGTGCTTAAGGTTAGGCTACTCTGTTGCCCTTTGTTTTTATAGCTTTTAGTGCAGACGGTCATGCTTTTTCGTCACCCTCTGTTTTACCAGGATAGTTTAGATGTGCCAATTCATTGTTGTATCAATGGGCTCTAAAGCCTCGTCTCGGCTGGGTGTCAATTCGCCATAATATCATAGGTCTTCTACACTAATAAGACTTTGCAAATTTGCAGTGATGTAAGTTGATCGCTATCTCCGGAAGTCGACTGGCTCAATCTAGAGGATAATCTTCTTCTACCTGTTTTGCTTGCTTGCTACTGCTTCAATATCTGGACTTTGTCTTCTTCATTAGTCCACAACTTTGACAACTCAAGCAAGTATATTGCCATAAAGGCATACACCATTACGCAGCCGCTGCTGCCATTGCCGTATGGTCATCCTCCAATCTTTAGCAAATTAGGATTCTAACCTTCAATGTGTTTCTTGGATTTTATCCTAAAATTAGTCCATCCGTTCGTAAAAGCCTTAGATGTATGTTGACCCTGCCTAATGTAATATTGCTTATCTAGTTAATGATGTATTTTATTTGGTAAAAAAAAAAAAACTTAAAGAGACTTATTAAATAGAAAATTAGTCTTTTATGTTTGTTAACTTAAAATAAATGAAAGTTAAGCAAGGAGTTGAATAAAAATTAATTACTTAAATGTTATATTAACATTAGAACCTATCTATAATTACTTAAATATTTTATTAAAGGTGCCAAATATTAAGAGTAATTGAAATTTTTTTTTCATAATTTTAATTATATATCCATTCAAAGCTCCGCCCTGATTCTTGCATAAAATAAAATATTAAAGGAGACGCGCCGGGAGCCGCCCTGACAACAATAAATAAGAGAAGAGGCGGTGAGAACGATCATACCCATATGACAGTCCTTAACACCAAAACCGAACCATGACATCGTCAACATTAAATACTGAACTCAAAACTAATAACTGCTGCAACAGAAACAACCGGTCAACACACCAATGGCATGTTCGATGTTTTCCTCTGTTTCTTGTCTATGCCCTTTTACCCTTTTACTTAAATGAACCTCTCTGTCTGTCTCTGTGTGTGTCTCCTTCTCTCTCTCTCACGTGCCTTACAAATTAATTGGATTCATTCATGTAGGAAAAAAAAAAAAGGAAAAAACCCGAAAAAGAAAGACAAGAAAAGCTCTATTTCTATCATTATCTCAATCTCTAATGGCAATGCCACTCGCCCCCCATTTGGCAAGTGGAGAGTGAAATGAAACAGTCCTGACTCGTTATTATCATGGGTACCAGCTCATTTCCTCATTTTCCATTTCTTTCTATCTTAAAAATCTTACCTTTTTCTTTTTTTTTTCCCCACCCTTTGATGTTTTATTATATTATAATGGAGAAACCAAGAAAAGAAGTTGTAGTACAGCAAGCAGAGCAAGAGGGTGAATACTGAATTGAAACAAAAAAAAAAAAAGAAGCTACAAAAAGTGGGTCCTCTCTACACGTAAAGTCCTGGATTTTAGAGGAGTGTTGGTGGGGGATTGTGTTGTTATTTGTTATTTGCTGAAAAATTTCAACAACAACCAAACGTGGCTTACATCAACATTTCCATGTCTCACACTCACATCGCCATTAAGCTCCCCCACTAAGTTTTGCTCAATTTCTCTTAGCATTGTGCGAAAACAGTGGCATCTTTTTGTTCGGTTAGATTTTAGAGGGAAATATTGTGGTTATGGTATAACCAGCTAGTAATTTTCACTAGTTGGTTTTGTTTTTTAGTGCTTTTTTTCTTTTTTGGTTTTTTCTATCTCCTGTGTGTTTCTGGTTGCTGGCCGGTAATTTTCACTCTTTTTTTCTTGAAGATAAGTACTGAATTGGAGAGTATCTATCTAAGCATTTTGCTTTCTTGGGAATCAGGGTGTGAGTTTGGAGTTTGTTTCTGTTCTTGGATCCATTTCTTCTGGTAAGAAAAAAGTTGGTTTCTTCTTCTTCTTCTTCTTCTTCTTTTTGCACAGTGCATATGTATTATTAAAGTTTGCTTCTTTCTCCTGTTTGCTACTTATATAAATATCTATACTTTTTTCTTGGGAGAATTTTTGATGGTTAATTTAATTGATTAGTTAATAGTTGTTTGTGAGTTGTCCCTCTAAAGTTGTACAAAGAGAAAAAATATTTGATCTTTTGCTTCTATCAAGTGCTTTTCTTTCAACAATTTTAAGGCTTTTGTTTTATATTTAAGTTTCTAGAGAACTGAAATTTTGGAATCCATAAGGGTAAAGGTGGAAGAGAGTTTTTTTAGTGATTGGAGTTGAATTGAAGTGAGATGGCGGGATTGATTGAAGCTGAACTTGTGTTCTCCAATTATTTCTTTCATTGAGTTTGAGCAACCCATCATATTTCTTCCGCATGTTTGTCTTTAATGTCTTTGCTCTATCTCTGTTTCCGGTTTGTTGCATTATCTGGCTGGTTTAGTATATGTATTATGAAACCTTTGTGAAAATGCAATCTTTGATTTCTTTACATTCATGTGTGATTTAAGGAATGCCCTTTACTGATTCTGATTTCTACTTGGTAATTATGGGACGTCCTTTATAAGCTCTTAATATCTTTAATCAGATAAGAAACTAAGTAAAATATCAATAAGGGAGAGTGCTTTGTGCTTTACTTGCTGTATTGGAGCTTTTCCAATTTTATTTTTCTGCCTATTTTTCAAGAACTTCTTATGTCGATATCTCTTTTCCCTCTCTTTAATTGATGTGACTCTTGCTTAGCTTGTGATGTTAAATATATGATGTTGGGCTTTCTTCTCTCACATGCTTCTTTTTGCGATTATTGGTGCTAACCATTCATTTCTCTTTTCAGGTTCCGTTGAGATATTGACAGTAAGAGACTCATATAGAATGATCTCTTTCATATTTAGTAGTTGGGTCCTGAAGATGGAAACAAAAGTTGTCTGCCATTAGTATGCTTTATTACATAGAAGGTTCAGGATGGAAGATACGTTTGCTGATGCTCAGACAGGTGGCCACCGTAGGGAAGATTCATCATCTTGGAGCTGTGACAATGATGGAATATTTTTGGATGATGACGAACTACATTGTTCAGAATCAAGATCAAAAAGGTTGGTGAGAAGAGTAAACTCACAAAACACACTGGTTTTGAAAAAAAAGCAATTACAACGAACTAGAAGTTACATCAAGGAATCGTTCCTCCGAAGCATTCGTGTGTTGGATAATTGGATTCCAAAGCATATGGTAACCGTAGATGAGAAATATATTCGTCGTTGCCTAGAATTTATTCATATTAGTGCTTCAAAAGCAGCCCCTCGTAACATCTCCCTAAACTTGGGATGGGGAGAAATGGGTGTTTTGTCTGATGACTCGAATCCTACTAAAACAGGGAGTGAAAGTACATGTGATTTTGCTAGGTTACATTTTGACTGTCCATTGGCATCTGGGGATGGAAGCGTGGTAATTAGCCCTACAGGACACTGGATTGTTGGTTCCATAATGGGTAGCAAGAGTATGGTAAATATTCTCAACAGCCCTTTATTTCGCAAATATGGTGCATATGATGGTGATGCCAATTTTGAGAAAGTGAGCTTCAGTGATGTTGATGGAGCAATTTGTTATGATTTTATGAATTCCCCAAATGTGTTAAGTAATTATTCGTCAAACAAGCTACGAAACAAAGCGCCAATTCCAGGAAAGCAGAAATATAAGTCTGAGTCTCTGCCTGAAAGGCCGGGTTCTATGTCAAATACAAACTCTACATGTTCTGATCGGTCGTCCTCTTCCCTTTCTGCTGTTGTTACTCAAGGAATGCTCCAATGCACATGGGAGAGTGGAAACCCACATTTTGTGTTCTCTCTAGATGAACAAAAGGTGGTTTATGTGGCCAATTTATGGAAGGTTGAATCACTAGATGATAATGTTGTAGATTGTACATATTTATTCCATTTAAGGATGGGGGGCCAAAAGGAACATGAGATTCATGATAGTGAGTCTCACCTTGTTGGTAAAATGAAGGTGTCGACTTCTTTTACAGTCTGTCCTAATAATTTCAAAATCATGGAGAGAGAGTTTGTTTTATTTGGTGGCAATGAAAATTTTGCACAAATGCAAACTTCCAGCCATGACATCAGGAAGATTAAGGGATTGTCAAAGAAGGTGGCAGAAGTGTTCCGGACTAGTCACTCATTCAAGAAGAGAACTACCTCGAGATTTAGTGGATCAAGTGCGATACCTGAGGGTTGTTCTTGGGAGACATTTCAAGATACAGATAATAACATTGATGCACATTGTGGGGCAAATCTTTTAGAAAATAATCTGCCTCCAAATCTTGAATTGGCTGCTGTTGTTGTGAAGGACCATATTTCTGAAAACCATCAGGAGAAAGCTGGAGGTTGGGGTTTGAAATTTCTCAAGAAATCAAGTAAAAAGCAAACAAGTGATCCCTCAGAATCCTCACAACCTTCTGGCTGTTGTGCACGACACACCGGAGACTGTTCAACGAGCATGGATATTCTTATTCCAGCTGGTCTTCATGGTGGTCCAAGGGTCAGAAATGGTGGTCCAGCTAGTCTTATTGAGAGATGGAGATCAAACGGATGCTGTGATTGTGGTGGCTGGGACCTAGGGTGCCCATTAACAGTGCTTAAGAGCAGACCTAGTAACAAAGAGCCTTCATCCCAAGCAGACATGCAAGGAGAGTGCAAGTTAATCGACTTGATTGCAGAGGTATTTCAATCTCATTCTGTGCTTCCATCCATTATGATTGTAAAAACTTAATCCTGTCAGTCTTAAAATGACCCAAAGGAAAGACTTGCAGAATTTGGCCTTTTTCCACTTGTACTCACAAAATTTGTAGCTTCTACACTACCAATGGATATTTCAAAACTTATTGGTTTTTGCTTTTGAATTTTACTATTGATCAAAACGATTCATGAACAGATTCTGGTACTACCAATGTCAATTTTTCTTTTTATTTGATAATCTGTACCACCATTGTCTGTCCATGAGATTGTATTATTGAGTTTCTTCCTGGTAGTTTTAAGCATTATATAGTTATAGGGAGACTTTAATTTTTTTTTTTTTCCCAAATGCTAACATCCATACATGCTATGTGAATTCTTATTGCATTTGAACTATGTATGTTAATAAGCATCAAGATCATCACAACCCAACTTCAAATTTTCAGGGTTCAGAAAACAGTGTGCCCCTCTTGAGGATGGTCAATGTCCACGATGGCCTGTATTTTGTTCATTTTCAGTCAGCCCTGTCAGCTTTGCAGTCTTTCTCAATTGCAGTGGCATTTATTCATGCCCAGAGTCCTGCTCTCCGACCAGAAAATTTACAGGACTTAAAGTAGCAAGATTCAGGGTTGGGGTTTATGTAGTTGTTGTAACTCATTTACTGTACCACAACACTACGTAAGTTAATATTTACCTACTTATACACAAATTTAGATGTTAATTTTGCATTTTCTTGGTTAATTTTTGTTTGCTTAGTGTTAGATTTTTTTCTTCCTTATCATAGGTTTCTTGGTTCCTTGTAGTGATTGGGGGTTGTTTATCCTTCGATTTTGAGACAAGAAAACTCATGTAACCTACTCTATTTTGATTGAGTTTGGAAAAAAAAGTAAAATTTTTTTTATGAAGATAGTTCATACTGAATATCTGTGTGCCCATTAGTGTACGATAGGGTTGGATGCCCATTAATCTTGCTTTGGCTATCTTTTTCAATTCTCAGGAGAAAGTAGTGTCTCTGCTTTCCAAATGTCCAACTTATGTGCTGCTTAATAATATCGTGCATGAAAAGGTCATGGTATAAATTCATTCAATCAAATATATCATCTTTTAGACAATAATATCAATAATCCTTTTTTGGGCTAACCATAAGTGTTGTTAGTTTTGAATTCAATCCCAGCAACCTTGGTCTATATGTTGCAACTAAGCCAACAAGTACCAGATGCAGGCATCTTGCACTTGGAGCTAATTTCAACTTCAGCAATTACTTCTCTTGCGCCTGTCATTTGATCCAGGAGCCATTTTCAATTCAATGATATGTTGTTGCTGAGGAAGAATGTTATCCTGAGGTTTATTTTGCATGACTGAGTGGAGGCACATATGAGATACCTATTTGGGTCATTTCAGATCATCCTACCTCTTCTCACCAGCAAAAGCAAACATTAAGCCGTTGTCAGTAAGGTTGCCGTGGTCAACAGTGGTTCATTTGTGATTTCCTTGAACTTATCATATGATCTTGTGATTCTGTGTAGTTTTGTTGTTTCATTGTGCTATTTTTCTTTTTCTTTTTACATTTCATCTGAGGGATGTGCACTAGCAATAACCTGTTATACATGGAGTGAGTGGGATATTCTGATTTTTGTTTTTTTGGGAGAACCAGTAAAGTTTTCAGCTGCTAGTTGTCTTTTGAATACAGCGTCTGTTATATGACATCATCTTCAACTGTGATTTGTTGGCTTTAGCCTGTTCGCGTTGACTTGGTGGTTTTGTTCCAAAACAAGGGTCAGGGTGCTGTGGTAAGCTGAAAGCTCTTTTTTTTTTTACTTTAATTAGGTCTAATAAATACTTGAAATTCCAGTTCCCTACAACTGAACAACTGATAAGTAAATAGGAAGAATAGCTCATCTTGTTTACTGAAAAATGTAATGTGCGCTGTTATTCCTGATGTTGTTTGGTTGTGCTCCTATTATTTTATTGGCTGGAGTGATCTATACAAGCGGTTGACGTGCTATTCTTAATGGACACTTGTTTCTTTTGGTTTGAAGATCTTTTGTTATTATGTTTATCCAGTACATTTCTATGATTTTTTTCTTGTTATTTTCTGATGTAATAATTCCTTCATCTTTCGGTGCCTCTTGAAAGCTTTGCCATGATATGCAAGCAAAGTGTTGAAGATGTGAGCTTTGCTTGTAAGAGCTTTGTAATTCTTGCTATTATAACCATGTCAACTGACGAAAGAGTAACTTTCTTGCATTGTTGTGTTTTTATTATTCATTTATTGTCACATTTTACTTGTGCAATGCTCAAATTTGCATTGTTGGTAGATTATATCAGCCGGTTGATAGCACCTTTGTTGGTTTCTACACCACCCATTAGTAGCCTCTGCAAGTAATTAGCAAGTAGAACCAAGGAAAAAGAGAGCAGCGGTTCATAGTTGATTCTGTATAGCTGTAATGTTTATTTCTTCAGAGTTGTGATACCTTAACATGATCACATGGACACCTTTATTGCGGCTATTTTCTCAATTCTTTTTCGCCATGCATCAGACAATTTTCTGATTTGATAGACTTAAACTCAACACCATGGCTTAAAGGTGATTTCATGGATGTTAGATGTTCGTGCAATACTGTTCTGAGTCTTTACTAAAGGCATCTTTACTCAAAAACTACAGGTATGCTGGTTCTCCATCGTTCTTTCAAGCCTATGTGCACACGCTTGGTTCACTTGGTTGCTCTTCTGCTTGTGCTATCAACCATCCTGATGTAATTGCATCGAAGTATATTGCAGATTTAGCGAGTTTATAGCCATGCTTGAACTCTCTTTTAATGCTGTTCATCAGAAAAATTAAAGTTTCTTTTGGATTAAGACATGGAAATGGTCCGGCATAAGCAATATACCGCTGATGCCATCTAAGGCATGTTGATGGTCAGCTGCTATCAAAGGAAAACTGGAAAAGATTATGGTCATCAAGATCAGGCGGCGTATTTGTGAATGTAATATCCCATCTCAAAAGAATAGTGAAAAGAGGGGTTACGTTGGATGTCTTGCCGTGACACCTTAAAGGCCATCAAGCCGCATGATTGTAAAATTTATGCAACTGATCTGCTTGTGAATATGCAATACATGCTGAGGCAAGTCCAGCTGACAGCAGAGGTGTTAGAAAAAAGAAGAGGAAATTGTGGATTAAGCACTAAGCAGTGTGTTGGCATTAATCCAAGGCGAGATTCTCTTTTGTATTGGCCATAATCCAATAGAGTACGAGGCACTAAATTTTTATTTATAAAAGTGTTAAGTGAAAAATGAACACAGATAACGGACTCCAAGCACACATTTTGGTTTCATTTAATAGCCATTATTGGTAATAACCTAAAGGCCACGCAAGCTCAAATATTTCGCTTTGGGACTGGGATTTGACTCTCTTTCGGCAAAAAAAATTATTATTTGTCAACGAAATCTCTGTTGTCAGAGGAAAATGAATGTACACTGCTTGTACTAAACATAATAATGATACTAATAATCAAGAAACAACAAAAAAACCCAAGAAAATGAACAGGCTCCTAATATATAAATATAATATGGGGAATGCAAAGAGACCCTTTTAAGGTCTCTAGGGTTTTACTTGCTGTTAAAGGAAAAGAAACCCATTAGCTGTTTATGGCTCTTCTTCTCCCTTGCTCAAATGCAAGTGCTTCGACTCAAAGGTGAATAGGATGCATTATGTATTTTCGTGTCAAAATGTTCGTTTTTCTTTTTACTGATTTTAATTTAAAGGATTGAACTTTTTTTTCAAGATTCTAGCTCAATAGCGCACCTTTGAGACTCATACCAACAAAGGAAAACATTTTGTCCAAGAAAATGGAGACTTCATTCTTTCTTTTTTTCCCCTCTCAAGTCATTTTCTTGAAGCTTGAAGATCTACCAGATTTGCTTGCAAAGAACTTTTGTGATTAGACACAGCCCAGAAACTACTTTTATGCTTTTTAGCACACAAGTTGTCAACAGCCCACGAAGTTATTGTTTTCTTGAAGGATTGGAAATCCAAATTTTAGAACCTGAATGCATGGATATGTGTTCTTGTGTTATTTAACAGATGGCAGTACTTTCTAGTAATCTTGATTTTCTTTGTTACTTGAAAGATTTATACATATGGGTTGCTATACTTGATTTATATCCTACACCTGCAATTTTTCCTGTTAGATGCTCCCGTTTTCTACTTTCTAGGGGTGAAAGGGAAAAAAAATGAAGCTTTTTTATGGTTCCTTGATCAATAATTCAATGGAGAATCTTGAACTGAGGAGGCTGTTCAACTTCTTATATGTGTAATGGGTGAAATGATGGTTATGGAATTTTGCGTAGAGTTCTGTTTTAAATAATTTTTGGCGCAGCTGTTGTAGTTTTGTCTGTAGCACTTGCATCCTGCCCGCTTGTTTCGTTAAATTTTATAATCACTTGTGTGTATGATGGAGTTGCTTATTTTCTTTAGTAGTTATCTTCAATTAGTGTATGCATGTCAACCCCTTGATTTTGGATATTCTACATTTGTTCTGTGTGGCTCCGCAGAAGCTCTACTGTTGACTGCCTCTATTATGAATTCTGCTATTATAATGGAAATGGATGCTTATTGATTGACTAGTGGCTTGTTGTAGGTTGTGAAGGAAAGAGATCAAATTAGGATCACATTAAGCTTCTGTAATGACATCAAAAAGGAAAGTCCAAGAGGCATGCAAGGCACTGAAGCCTCTTGGCATCTCCAAAACTAGAGTAATTAAAAAGCTGAAGGAACTCCTACCGACTTATGACAATAACTGGGCACTTATCGAAGATGAAGGCTACAATGTTCTGGTTGAGGCTATTCTGGAGGAATCTGATGAATCTGAGGTGTTCCTTATTGCTTTACGTTGTTTAAGATCTTTTTATTTCATTTGGAGTTTGCTCATTGAAATTTTGTAACTAATCAATCATCCATTCGTAAATTAGAATTCATGCTTTACCAGCGCAACTATGATTATGTTGATTCACTTATTTCATCCTTTGTACTCGTTGTGTACACAAAAGTGCCAGATTTCATACCAGAGATTGGAGTTGAACTAGAACATTACTAATGCATTTTCCTTTTAATGCATAACCTGTTGCTTATTGAAGTTTGCAATGTTTATTTAACCTTTGTAGTCACAATGGTTCAGTTAAGGTGTGTAAATGAAACTAGAGATTATGAGTTTCTCATGCAAGTAATTTGCATTCTGCATACTTTGTCCTCAATACAACTTCCTTATTTTGTGCTTATTGCAAAGGTTGTGATCTTGCACATGCTTTATGGTACATTGCTGAATGATGTGTCTGACCAGGGAGTCAAGCAGAAGGAAAAAGCTGCATTACGTAGTAAGTCTCAAGCATCTGAACCTCGAACAAGAAAAATCTGCACAAGATACCACAAAAGAAAGGCTTCATCTATTCAGCCTTCTAGTGTCCCATTGGCTAAACATGCGTTGCAAGATGCAGAAGAGAATGTATGTGAAATTTCTTCAGACTCTCAAACTTGTTCAGAGACCAAAGAATTTGATTCTCCACTGAAAGAATTGATCCTGAGACAGAAGAAAGTGGCTTTGGCCTCTAGTCCGAGTTCCCAAAAACAAGAGAAGATGGCACACCAGATTAACTCTGAACCATCTGTAGGGTCTGAAAATCAGTCTTCAGAGCCTGAAGATTTGGAAATTCCTTTGAAAAGATCACGTAAAGAATATCAGATTGAGCAGGTTTCAACCTCCATTGATACCTCCAAATCAATGTGGGCGACAACTTCATTAAGAAGAGGGCTAACTGATGAAATGGAATTCTCCAAACGGTTCAATGATGAGGAGATTGGGCCAACTCAGTTGCATTTTGGGGTTGAACAAACTAACTTGGAGCATGTTTCACCATCAAAATATTGCTTATACAAACGCAGGAAGGCCAATTCATCTCAAATTTGTCCAACACTGGGGATAACAGAGCCATCTCAACAGTGTATTGGCAATGAAGATACAAGATCGCCAAAATTGCTGCATGCTACTCCTGAAATTAGTACACTCTGCTATGCAAGTCCAAATGTTGTGCCTGCCATGAATGTGGCTCGGGTAGAAAATGTGCTTGACTTGTACCATAACACACAGACACGGGGTGGACAATTACAAATGACAAGCTGGATGATGAGGTTCCGTTATCTACTGTCTATCCCGGTATATCCACCAATCTTACAGGCAATAGCAATTATAATTCTTTGAATTTTTTAATCTTTTCACAAAATTTATGGAGAACAATAAGAAGCTGGTCATGTGACTTGTCGTAACTTCCTTTGTTTATTATGCTAATATCATTGAATTTGCAATACCCTATATTAGTTTACTGTTTGAGCAGGGTGCCAAACTGGTTGTATTTTCAACAAGTCATGAGTGTGTTATATAAATTTTCTGGCCTAGTTGATACTTGTTAAGAAATGGGCGTGTCATTTCTTAACAGTCCAGGATATCCCTTGTACTTGAAAATCTGTTGAAATATGACGCTATATTTTGATGGTGCTTACAGCGTGAAAATTTTAATTTAGCCATCTCAGATTGTGCAACTCATATGTGAACATATTGATATTGTATGCACAACTTTCCTGTAAGAAATGTCTTTCATTTATTTATTTTTGAATGTGTTATGTCCTTCTTATTGAGTGGAAACTGTTTATCAGTTGGAAACATTTCTGATAGCAAAGCAGATGGTTCAGGAGGACTGATTCAAATCTTTATGCTTTTTCATCATAAAAAAGTGCTGGTGTTGCAGGCATCATTTTTGCCTGAGTGCCAAAACAAATACACACTACACTTGGGCATGCATGCATAAACATGAAAATGTTCAATTGAACAACTGAGCTACTGATATGATTTTCAAATAAGAATCATGATTTCACTTCGTTAGTCCTTCCTTCATGTTTAATTGGGATCAATCGAAAACTAATTTTACCTTTGCTTTTTCTGTAGATCTTCCCCTGCTGTTATGCAAAGATGTCTCTTCAAATGAGAATGATTCTGATGCCAAAGTGGACACCAAATCTGAAGATATGGAAGATAAAGGTAATCATTTTTTAAATTCGTAGTTTTGGGTTGCTTCATCTCCTAAGGATAAACTTCGCCCATTTTGTAAGACTTCCACAGTGCATGTACAAGCACACTCATGTGCAAGAAAACAACTGCTCAACTGCAGTAAAAAAAAATTTCCATCGTTTTGCTAGGTTAATCTTTCCTTTGTGTTCAATTGGCATTGATTGTATACAATTTGTCCGTATTTTTCTCTATATATGTTCCCCAAATGTTATGTGAGGATGGTTCTTCAGAAAATGATGATTTAAATACCATGCAGATGGCTCGAAATCCATGGACCCTGAGTTCATGGATTTGGAAGATAAAGGTGACAGGTTTCCACTTTTTGATGTTGCTTCAGGTCCTTTGGGTGAGGTGAATTCAGATCTTCCCCAGTTGTCAAATGAGGATGGTTCTTCAGCAAAGAATGAATTTGATGCTAAAGCAGATGGCTCGGGATTCATGGACACAGAATCAGTAGAATTGGTAGTTAGAGATGATTGTTTTATAAACTCGCAGTTTAATGTTGCTTCATCTTCTAAGAGTGAGGTTAAACTTTGCCTGATTTGTGATGCTTCCCAACACTCTGATATTTGTGTTCCACTCTTTGATGAAGCTGTAAAATTAGTGGAAGATGAGTGTAGAAAATTTTACAGAATTATGGAGCCCAAGTTCTCTTTGAGGAAGGTAATGAAAGAATTGTGTGAATGCTTTTTAGCAATTGGTGCTGTCTCTTCTAATGGTAAGCAAATTCTCCCACCAACTAGAAAGATATCATCAAATGTAAGTGATGTCGGGGGATTTCCTGGTAGCAAGGATGCTTGTCAGCTGAATTTTCTGATTTCTCCAGACTATTCAAATGGATTAGTTAAATTTCAGAACCTTCTTGAGATAAAACACCAAGTTCCTAAACACATAGCTTCCAATTGGTTGTATCTTCATTCTATAATTGGCTTGAAGATTGAAGATATTAGAAGCATGTATGTTACAACTAACAAGAAGTTAAAGTTGCAAGCTGCTAAGAAGCATCTACATTTTCGTGATTCAGAAAAACCCTATGCGTATCTTGATGACATTTCCAGGGGTGAAGAAGGGGTAAAAATTTCCTATGTGAAGGAGAGCAGCGCTGAAGATTTGCCAACTTTTGCTTATATTGCACAAAATGTAGTTTATGATAAAGCTTCTGTGAAGTTTACATTTGGATGCATATCCAATGATGATTGTTGCTCACAATGTAGTGGAGATTGCCTTACGTCAGTCATACCTTGTGCATGTGCTCAACAAACTGGTAGTGAGTTTGCTTACACGCCAATGGGATTGATTAAAGAAATGGTTCTGAAAGAATGCATCTCATTATATGAACACCCTAAAAAGGACTGCTACTTCTTTTGTAAAAGTTGCCCACTTGAAAGGTTAAAAAACAATGTGTCTGGCTCCTGCAAAGGTCATCTAATGAGAAAGTTCATAAAAGAGTGCTGGTCTAAATGTGGTTGCAGTAAAGACTGTGGAAATCGTGTTGTTCAGAGGGGCATCACAAAGACTTTGCAGGTGAATTTTTTCTTTTCTGGTCCTCAGTAGCTTGGACTATTAAGAAGTGGTAACTAGGATAAATTGTCAGAAGGAACTCATTATCTCCTTTATGTTTCAGCTGTTCTGGACTCCTGAAGGGAAAGGATGGGGTCTTCGTACAGTTGAAAGCTTGCCAAGAGGAGCATTTGTTTGTGAGTACATTGGAGAGGTAGTGACAGCCTCAGAACTGTGTGAAAGAAACGTGGGAAGAGCTAACAATCAGAATATACATCCAGTGATATTGGATGCTGCTTGGTGTTCAAAGAATGTCCTGAAGGATGAAGAAGCCCTTTGTCTGGACGCCACGAATTATGGCAACATTGCAAGGTTTATAAATCACAGGTACCATTTCTGTTTTGTGTGATATTATTTGCGTATTCAGCTTATTTGTTGTTCTTTCAGAGCATGTTCCATATACGATGAAAATGCTGAATTAGTTATAGATAATATACCAATTTCATATCTGATGTATCAAATGTATATTCCCAAATAAGGTCTCATACTCATGTCTGAATGATGCCAGATGCTCTGATGCTAGCTTAATTGAGATTGCAGTTGAAGTGGAGATGCCTAACCGTTGCTATTATCATGTATGTAATCATCCAGACATTTCAAGAAGTATATCGTTTTGATATGATTCTTGCTTTACATTTTAACTCAGTTGATGCATTTCTGTTTCTTGGTAAACTTACTGTTTACACTACTCTCCCTTTTGTATGCAGGTTGCTCTTTTCACAAAAAGGGAGGTAGGTGCTATGGAAGAACTGACTTGGGTGAGTATGCTACTCCTGTACAGAGTTAGTTAAGATTTCAATTCAGCTTAAGTAATAGGGTTCATGATGTGTTGCAGGACTATGGTATTGATTTCAGTGATCCCATGATTCCAGGGAAGGCATTCAACTGTCTTTGTGGAAGCTCGCTTTGCCGTGATAGGATTTGAATTAGTGTTTTAAATCTGAAATATCTGTGGAAGCTCGCTTTGCTGTGATAGGAACCATTGACATAGATAGTATTGGCATGTTGATTCTTGTGTTCTGTTAACAAGCTAATACTAATAGAATCTCTGTTGCTGGTGTCAATGTTGATTATAGTTTTATGTTTTGAGGCAAAACTACCGTCTACTTTGTGTTCTGTCTAATCCTGAAGAGCTAGGAAAGGTTTTTTCACATCATTTCATATAATCCTTTTTTTTTTTTACTTGTTTCATAATTTAAGAGCTTAGCACTATTAATTAACCTTAATTTAGACTTGACGTGTAGCTTAATACATGATAATCCTATGTTGGATAAGTACGAATTTGGATTTTCAATTAAATCTTTTGTTATAAACTTGTATCTATAACGATATAAAATTTATAATGAATTAAAAACTTATTTAATAATGATTTGAAATGACACATACTACAAATTATTTATTTTTTCTTAAATTTTACAAAACGCATAATACACACTGGTTACGAATATGATACACTTTTTTTCAAAATTATGATCATTTTATAAAGGTGTGATATTTTAATTTTTTTGGGTCAAAGCTATTTGAAATTCTTATATTTAAAATTTAAAATTAAATATTTATTTCCAAATATAACTAAAGTGGAATAAATTTATACACATTAAAATTATTTTTATTTAATAATAAAAATGGCAAATTAAACATTATAGTACTCGAAATTAATTTGAATAGACACTATTAAAACTAACCTATATTTTAGTCAAATCGAATTTAAATTTAAATATAAATATTGATGAATAATTTCACTTTCAACTACAACTAAATTCCATTTTCAAAAATATCAATTGGAGTTAGTACTTTTAAGTTAAAAAACTTCTAAATGTATCAAATTCGAATGGAAATTCCTATCTGATTCGAGAAATTTTTGCCTATACTCAAATGTATTGTTTGACGGTGATTGAATATAATATTTTTTTTTTTTTGTGTTTTTTTTTTTTCCCCAAAGTATTCAAAGCCGGTCTAAAAAGAAGCCCAAGGACATAACAGGAATTTAATAAATAAACCCAAAAATAAAACCCTAGATTACATTACAAAAGCCGTCTATATAAACTCTTCAAAACCCCAATATCGTTTCCTTGGTTCTCTCTTCAGCAGTCGAAAATGTCGAAGCGAGGTCAGTTACTCATCTCCTTCCAATTTTCCATAATTTCCCTTTGAAACTAACCATAATTTTCCTGCTTTTCTTTTTGATGTACAGGACGTGGAGGATCAGCAGGAAACAAGTTCAGGATGTCACTGGGTTTACCAGTGGCGGCGACGGTTAACTGCGCCGATAACACTGGTGCAAAGAACCTGTACATCATTTCCGTTAAGGGAATCAAAGGCCGATTGAACCGTTTGCCATCAGCTTGTGTTGGAGATATGGTAATGGCTACTGTCAAGAAAGGGAAACCTGATCTCAGGAAGAAGGTTATGCCAGCAGTCATTGTTAGGCAGCGCAAACCTTGGCGTAGAAAGGACGGTGTCTACATGTACTTCGAAGGTCAATTTTCATTTTTTTTCTTTTGCTTTGTTTGTTCTTAACTTGATTACTGGTTTTTTTTTTTTTTGCGTATTATTTACTGTTGTGATGGCATGAAAAGGATTGATCTTTAGGGAATTTTTGTTGACTTCGTTTTATGATGATTGATTAAGATGAAATTTGATATTTTAATGGTTGATTCCTTTATAATAGTCCCGAGAACTAAGGTCTATTTGGGTTGCTGTTCAGTTGTGTGTGACTTGTGTCCATATAAATCATGGCAAACTATGATGGAATGCTTCCTGAGATCAGCGCTAGCAACAGTGAACTGACCAGCTGAATATTGTATCGAGTGTGATGTCTCTATTTTTAGAATCTCACTTTTTGCGCTTCCATATATTCCTTTTTCAATTAATGTTGTATGTGTGTGCTATTAAAAATCTTTGGTTGGATGTATGGTTGATTTGCTGGCGATGTGGTGCTGAGGATTCTTTTTATTATTGTTTCTCCGCACTTCCCATACCCAGCAACATTAAACCTACCAACTTTACCCCAAACCCAGATGGTAAGTTCATTATCAATTATCATCTCTGTCAAGGTTGGGATAACTTAGATTTTTCATAGATTTTTTTTCTAAATTATTGAAAGCTATCTGCTTGACTTTACATGCATTTCTGGTTTGGCACCTAGGTTTTACTGGTTAGCCAGGTCAATGCAATTATTTCTGAATATTTTTTATGATAATCTGATACAAAATTTAATATCACCAGACATTAGTCAGGTGTCCTCCTAAATGTGAAGTGGTTGATACAGTTACATGTCTGGCAAATGTACTGTGTTCCTCGTTACAGATATGCAGTGCCTTTAGAGCTCATATCTGCTCCATTTGAACCCCACATTTTTCTGTGGAACAATTTTTATTTTTATTGTTAATTAAGAGTTTGTATAGTCACAATTGCATATATCTATTGGTTTATATGTCCTATCAGTCATGTTTATATATGTTAAGATTTTGCTAGCGTGTTTAATGTTGATCATGGTGAGGACAAACTCAGCCAATGCAGAGACTAATATTTGTTGGTAGCATGCATATTTGCAGCATGTGAGTCACTTGATTCCTATTTGTATGTATTTTATTGACTACGGTTCTGAATTAGAGGTACATTTTTCTTTGCAGATAATGCTGGTGTTATTGTGAATCCCAAAGGAGAAATGAAAGGTACAGTGTCCATACATTTAACATTATTATCGTTCACAAATTATTTTCCAAGTATTCTTTTTTGTCCCTAATGCCAAAACTTTCTGCTGTTTTTAGGATCTGCAATAACTGGTCCAATTGGGAAGGAATGTGCTGATCTGTGGCCAAGGATTGCTAGTGCAGCCAATGCCATAGTATAAAAGCTTACACTTTTTCCTCATTACTAAAGTACTGGACGCCGTCTCATTTTTACATGTTCTTTTTGAACTTATTTGTGTGTAGGTGTAGTCTGCTCTTTTTCTGATACGTCAGCAATTTTTGTTGTGGATTTTCAGTTTTTGAATTAAATTCGATGAATTTATGCAGTAAAATAGCTTGACCTTTATAATTTCTATTGCCGCCTTTGATGGATTCTGAAATTGTTGAATCTCAGATTTGTAATGAACCTGAGCAACTCAACCATATTAAACTTAAATTTGGGTGGTATTGTTAATGGTACAATATGTTTAATGTGGACTTTAAAATGCTGACATCTATTCGCAATTTTGTATGCTATATCTTTTCAAGAAATTTAAAAAAAAAAAAAAAGCATTAAAAGATAAGCTTAGTTACAATTGCCATATTTAAATCCTCGTATCAATTTGCTAATTGATATGTCATCGACTGCCATCTGCTAGCCTATTAGTATGGATAGAGAAGTCTCTTTATGTATAAAAAGTCTTCTCTGTAGTGAATCAATTGGAACTTGGAAATTTACACTGAACAGCAACCAAATTCCAAACGTGATTCCAATTAGACTCCACAGAATCCAATTATCTGTTGGCCTTACACTGCTAGAAAAAGATGTACTAGAGTCCCATTTTCCCATCTTTTCTACCAAATTTATCTTCTTTTGCTTTTTGCTAGCTTGAAGCTTGGCTTCCAATCAATTTCATCAATTTGGGGGTAACATGTTAAATATTGACACAAAATTTTGCTCTTCTTGTCTAATAATGATGAACGGAGAACATGCTACTAGGAAAAAATTGCAACTTTTCTTAATAGCAGCAACTTCTTCAACGTATCATGATTCAACATTTTTTCCACTTTCTAGTGAGAACTGTGCCTCCAAAAAGCTACTGGTACAACAACAACATAACAATATTGATCTCCCCACCACCATTTGTACACACCAGATGCAACACATATCTTTCACTTAACTAGTTTAACCTATATAACCAAATCCATAGCCTAACATTTGGATCAGCAATAATCCTGCCCGCTAAACAAAATGACAATTATATACGCTCGCCCAGGCGCACTCATAGACTTTCCTGTCTCATGCTGCCCTGTGGTTAGCCCTACAAAAATCAAAAACTTTCCTTTTTTTTTTTTTTAAATACAGTCCCCATATTCTTTTCAGAAGGGCTTTTGTAGGTACATGAACATATCTTGAACAGGCCACATCTGATTATTCCCCTGAAACTGGGTAGCAAAAGCACTGCTGTCCATACCCATGTCCATGTAATTATAGGGGCAAGGAAAATCAAGGGCATTTAGATTATCACCATCATTATTGTTGTTGTTATTATTTTCCCAATCTTTCCATTTCGGCTCGCTTTGCACCTCGCACGTCATCTCCGGCGACACCACGTGCTCCTCCGAGCAGCTGGAGTCCGTGTGTAATTTCGGTACCGAATCGGAATTCTCAAAATAAACGCAGTCATCACCATTTCCAGTGACCGCCGCAGACGGTGGCACCAGAACTTCCGGCTTCTTATCTTCAATTATATCCGAAGCTGGGGGTGATGAGTAATTCACCCCTTGCTGCTGATGCTGCTTCGCAAGTGCGCCTTTCTTGTTGTATATACGGCACAACACCCAATCATCAAGCTGCAATCAAAATCAAAATCAACAGTTTATTTAATCAAAATCAATTACAAAAATTTTGTATGATTTTTACCTTTAAACTGTTCTTCTTGCCAGCAGATCGATCAACATCAGCTAATCGATACTCATGCATAATCCAGTTAGTTTTCTCTCCTTTAGGAGCTTTCCCTGCGTAAAAGACCAAAGCTTTCTTGATTCCGACAGGTTTCGGCTTCCCAATCGGCTTATCAGCGCCGGTTGCTTTCCAGTAACCGGCTCCGGCCGTTCGGTTCGGCCGGGATCCATTTGGATACTTCCTATCTCTATGTGAAAAGAAGTACCACTCCTTCTCACCGTACAAAGCCATACCTGAAGGAGATCCAACAATTAATCACTGTTAAAAAACAACTACAAGGACACGAGGTAAATGGAAAATTAAACGTAAATCAGCTTACCAGGCAGGTCCCAGGGGTCGTACTTGTAGAGATTGATTTCAGCAATAATAGGGACGGCGATTTGCTGCGAGGCGCATTTCCGGCAGAGGTAATGCATCACGAGCTCCTCGTCCGTGGGATGGAACCGGAATCCCGGCGGTAACTCCAACGCTGCTGCTGCCGCCGCCATTTTCTAGTATTATCTTCTTCTTTTGGTTGAGCTGTAATTGTAGGCAGAGTGATGGTGCGAGAGAGATTGAAAGTTGGAAAAATGAATCCAGCCATGAATTTATAGAAAACAACAGGCGTGATTTGGAGATTACACGTGGGTGATAGGGTGGTTTTTTACTTCCATGACAAGCAGCCGTAACACGTGGCGTTTGCTCACGTGTGGTTGGTGCGTGGCGATAGTTCACATGGTTGCTGATTTTGTCATTGCTTACGACTTTTATTTTGGACTGTGGTGAGTGAAGCCTTTTTATTTATTCATTTTATTTTTACAGATAAACCCGAAACTAAATGCTAGTCACACGCCGCATATCCCTTTTTTTTTTTAGAAATAGAAAATTTTAAATTGAATTAATTTTTAATAGATTTTAAAGACTGATAATTAATAAAAATATAAAAAAATAAATAATGCTGAAATTTAAAAAAGACTGATAATTCCAAATAGTTTAAATAAAAAATAAATTAATGCTGAAATTTCATTGTTGGTAAAAAGAAAATAATTTCAAGTGAAAAAATATGATAATAAATGGTCTGTGGCCACCAAATCTTGGATGCTTCCTAGAATGTTCTTATACACAAATATATAGTTTTTTTTTTTTTTTCTTTTGAAGAACATAGTTTTTGGCCTTTGGTTGATGGGGATATATTTCTTTTTGTAAGAGACCTTGAAAATTGAAATGGTCCAAAACCAAGCTTCTTTTCGGCCAATTGCATGCAGCAAGGTTTTCAACATCACAAATCTAAGATGTTCTACTTTTTCAAATTAAAATTTTTAATCATATTTAAATGTTCTCTAAAATTCTATGTTTTGAGATGTTTTTCTTATGTCCCATTTGAAATTTTATTATTTGAAATGTCATTCTTTTCGAGCATAGAAGTTATTTCATTTCGTCATTTTCTTTAACATGATATCACAGGCTTTGATTTTAAAATACAATATTTTATTTTTTAAAAACGCTCTTCTTCTTTCTTGTATGGTCTGCAGTATGTGTCAAGGAAATGTACTAAAAAAAATCAATTTGTATCTCATTTACATTAGAGTGGTCATAATTTGGATCATAATCGTGACTTAGAAAACAAAAGTAAATGTTTTGCAGAAAATAACACTTGTAATTTCAAAAGAGCTAAGAAAACATATATTATAAAAATTTAATGAAAATTCATCTTGACAAGTGTTATTTTTTGAAAAAAAAAAAGATATAGAAATGGTAAATATATCCATGAATTCCAAGTCCTACATTTGGATTATGCAGATTCACTTCCATAAGAAAAATATTGCTTATCATTTGCACCAGAGAGAGAATATAACTAAAACAAGAAATCAGCTAGTTGGTGCCTTGAATTTTAAAAGAGATAAGAAAAGAGAGAGTTAAGAAAACATATATTATAAAAATTTAATGAAAATTCATCATATAAAAAATTATTGCAATTTTAATTTTTAAGACAAGTGTTATTTTCTGGAAAAGATAAAAAAAAAAAGTGACTTAGAAATGGTAAAAATATCCATGAATTTCAAGTTCTATATTTGGATTATGCATATTCACTTTCTTATGAAAAATATTGTTTATCACCGCACTAGAGATACACAAGAGAGAACATAACTAAAACAAGAAATTAACTGGGTGGTGCATTGAATTTTAAAAGAGTTAAGAAAACATGTGTTATGAAAAATTTAATGAAAATTCATCATATAAAAATTATTGCAATTTTAATTTCTAAGAAAAGTATTATTTTCTGGAAAAAATAAAAAAAAAAAGTGACTTAGAAATGGTGAAAATATCCATGAATTTTGGGTCCTATATTTGAATTGTGCATATTCACTTCCGTAAGAAAATATTGCTTATCACTTGCACCTGAGATACACAAGAGAGAATATAACTAAAACAAAATATTAGCTAATTTGTGCATTGAATTTTAAATTAGCTAAACAAAAAAAAAAAGAAAAATAAGAAAACATCCACTATAAAAATTTAATGAAAATTCTTCATATAAAAAATTATTATAATTTTAATTTTTAACACAAGTGTCATAACATATTATTATCAATAATTGAAAATTGCAATAATTTTTTTATAATATAGAGTTTCATAGTGTAATTTAATTAGAATATTTTTTAGGATATACTTGATATAAATTACATGTTAATTGATTTTAGTTCTATTTATTGAATTTATTATTACTTTTTATATCATGAATTATTATTGAATTTTTATAATGATTTTTTGAATCACAAAATTTGATTTTTAAATTATATTTAAAAAATGATAATAAAAATAAAAAATAAAATTATGATATTATCACGACCCAAATTAGGGAGTTATGACCGGCGCTAGAAAATGAAAATTCTTTCAAATTCGGAATCCATAGCAAACCTTAAAAATAAAAACAAGTAGAAATATAATATAAGAATATCAAGAACTAAAAACTTTAAGTCATATTAAAGAAATTCTCATAATATATATTAAAATATAACACTATAATATCTTTGCAATACAAATCTCTATTATAAAAATAATACTAAACATTACAACACTCGAGTACTACTACTGTAGTTTCTAGAATATAAATAAAAATTCAGATATAAAAATTACATAATCTAATTGGAAATGAAGAAGACCGGTAAACAGTTCTACTACTAAGGTCTAATAAACTAGAATGTCCTGAAAAAAATATTGAGAAAGGTCAGACCCCGCTGAGTGAATTATTATAATATATATACATGCAACCTAAAGTCATATACAATAAAATATCAGTATAATAATATATATATATATATACATGTCTATCATACAGATGCTAAAATTTACTTTTATATAATAATAGATGCTTGAGTGAAGGATCAAAGCGGAATCCTAAATAGTCCATAACCTCAATCAGTGAACCTCACTAGCCAATAGATTCACTTAATTCCAAAACATTTCTCTTTTCCATTTTTTAGACAGTAGACTGGCCCCGAGACTCTAAGTCAACTGAACTCTTGCAGTCCCATTGTCAGTGTGATTAACCTTGAGATACTAGGTCAATCAAGCTCCCGCAATTACACCACTCTCTCACCACAATTCTCAATAATTAAATAATTAGGTCTCACATCAAATAATCTCATAATATCAAATTCTAAAAATCTAATGCACTAGTACGTATACAGTCCCAGTGCAGCCCATTAGGTATTACGTTCTACTATTATCCTTCAAATAAATTGTATAATTATTAAAAATAATAAAATGCATAATTTAAGCATAATAACATCCATTTTTAAAGTAATATATCACTTATATACCAAACATATATTGAGTATATACCAAATGTATACCAAACATATATGTCACATATATATCAAATATATGCTGAGTATATACTAAATGTATACCAAACATATATGTCACATATATACCAAAATAAAATAAATATACTTATTTTCACATTAATAAAATAAAAATCTCAAATATTTATATAATATTAATAAAATCCAAAATTTTCAAATATTCAACATAAAATAGTAAAATTCACATATAATTACTCAAATAGTTTAAATTTATAATCTAAATAGTTAAAAACTCATTTAATCAAAAAAATAGTAAATAATTTATTTTTTGAATATATTTTCAAAAATTAGTATTAATTAGTTAAAAATAGTAAATAATTTGTAAAAATATTTTAATACCAATTATTATTCCAAAATCATTTAAAACATATTATTTAACTATAATTTCAATAAAAACACACAATTAATCTATATATCCAAAAATCACATAATACTAAAATATTCCCAAAAATTATACAAAATTACCAAAAATTATTTTATCAATACTAAAATTACTAACTCAAATTAATAACACTAATTTAACCAAATTTCCATTCAAAATAATTAAATAACATAATTATCAAAAATCTATATTTTAATATTAAAATATTCAAAAATACCCATTATTCAAATTAATTCAAAAAAATAAACTAAAAAAATAAACTAATTCAAAAGGAAAATTCATGAATCAATCAAACTCAAGCCTAAAAAAAATAAAAACCTTAAATGACATAAACTAAATTTGAAAAAAAACTTACAATCCTGACGTTGTAAACTTAAACCGACTTGAGAATCAAGAAGTATATGTCGAGAGGAGTCTAATGAGCTCAAGAACTTGAGCTAAATTGACAAAAAAAAAATCCTGCGGAGTACTGTAGCAAGCTCATGGTTCAGGAGTTTTTTGGCAGCTTAGCTGGTGGCAGTCAATGTCTGAAGGAAGGTGGAAGGTTGTCACGACCCAAAACAAGGGCCATGACCGGCGCTAGGGAACGGGAATTCTTTCGAATCCGGAACCCGTAGCAAGCCTAAAAATAAATTAAATCATGCAATAATAATAATAACCATATAATATGCAGCGGAAATAAAAATCATAAATATAATAATAACATTTTCATCACTGGATTTGAATCAAATCTCATCACATATATATAAAATCTCTTTAATACAAATCCAGTTTCAACATAATACATCTCTTTAAATAAAATACATGAAATCCGATACTTTAGTTCACAACTACTGCAGTGTCTAGATAAAATAAATAAGACTTAAGTAGATAATTTACATAAAGAAGCCGGGGCGGAAGAAATCCGGCGTATCGACCTGCTACTGAGGTCTGAAGAAGTTGACTCTCCTGAAAAATAGTCAACGGAGGGGAGTCAGACCTCACTGAGTGAATTACTATAATATATATACATACACACTGAGTGATAATGCATACAGTCAGCAGTATATATATAATATGTATATATACAAGCAATTACACACAGATGCAATAAAATCATTTTATATATTTTCATTAAAAATCATCTTTTATGAAGGATCACATAGAATCCTAGAATAACGCAACCTCAGAAAATAGTGTTAAATAACACTCTAGTCATACAGGCTCACTTATTCCAAATATAACCACTTAATCCATTTAGACAGTAGACTGGCCCCGAGACACTAAGTCAACCGAGTTCCAGCAGTCTGACTGCTAGTGTGATTGGCCCCGAGACACTTAGTCAACCGAGCTCCAGCAATCACACCTCCAAACTATATCTCACACATATCAATAATCATATCAAACCAATATCCACAATAGTTAGTAACATAGCCTAAAGCTATAGGCATACCGGTACGTACTCGGTCCTAGTGCTGCCCACTAGGTAGCACGTTCTATTGATATCCTTCATCATTAATAATATAAAACATTCATTCACAAAAATAAATGATGCATGAATGTAAATGAAATAACAATATAAACCATATATATATCGGAAATATACCAAAAGTAAACCAGGTATATTTCGAGTATATATATGTCAAATGAATTCAATCAAATTATAAATTAAGCTAGAAATATATTTAAAAACATTTTAAATATATTTTATTTACAAAACATGCATATAATTTAATATATACCAAAAATAAACCAAAAATATACTTAATGTAAACTTAAGAAATAATCAAATTATTTATGCATATTTAATCAACATAAAACATGCATTTCTAAATCATGCATCCTAAGCATATATATATAGTATAGTAACTCACCTAATGCGCTCCACGAGATGAATCCGACGGGCCTGGTCCACTAGCCCTCGGTCTTGGCGTAACTAAACAAGCAACAAATAATAGACATCAGAATAAACCCTAACAGAAATCCTAGAATTCGATCTAGAGTATTAAACACAGAATCAGAAATTAGGGTTCGACTGGACATCACGTTTTACGAGAATTCTACCAAAAATCCGGCAGAACCTCCCCTGTAAAATGGACATCTCTCTACTCAAAAGAGTAAAGCCGACCCTGTAAAGAAATACACTTTGAAAAACTACACAAAGCACAATCAAAATCCCACGGTCGGACTCCAAACTACAATCTACCGATCGGGGTCCACAATCACAGAACAATTCCAGATATACCAAAAATATCCTTACAACATAGAAATTCATTTTATAAGTAGAAATTACATAATTAACCTTAAAACACAGTAAAAACCGATAAAAACTCATTTTATTAGTAAAACCGTATATTATATATATAATTGAAAATAATTCACGAAAAATAGTTTTGATTAGTTAAAAATACCAAATATTTTTTAGAAATCATTTTTATACCTTAAATAACTATTAAAACCAATTAAATTACATTTTTAGACAATTTAGGGTAAAATTACCAAAATACCCCTATATATATTAATATACTTAAATTACTTCAAAAATTCACCAAAAATTATACAATTATCCAAAATTAATTTTCTCAACATATTTATCAATAATATCAATAATTAAACTCAATTAACCAATTAAATTCAATTTAAAACACAATTAACCCTAATTTCTCAAAATCACATAAACTTCAATAATTCAAAATAAATACTTAAAAATTCATAAAAATTCCAAATAAATTCCCATAATTCATTTCAACACCTAATTTAACCATAAACTCCAATTTCATAATTTAAATAATTAATTTCAGAAAATTAGAAAATAATATTAAGATATTCAAAAATACCCAAAAATCCAAATAATCTCCAAAAATTCTACAAAAATTCATACATGTAGATTGAGCTACTAGGAACAACATTTTTGAAGGGAGTTTTCATGAATCATTCAATTCAAAGCTCAAAAAAATCAAAAACCCTAATATGACCGAAATTAAAAATTTGAAACCTAAGCAAATCTAGACCATTTTAGCTCAAAAAAAAGCTATAATCACACTCACCGGAGCTCAAAGAGAAGAAAGAGACCGGCGGTGTCGAAAACGGTGGTCGGAATTGGGAGAAACGGCAAAGGGACAATTTTTGGCCAAAAAATGGAAAATGGAGCTGCCGGCGCCGAGGAAGGGAGCTGCTGGAGGCGGGGGACGGCTGGGAACGGCGGTGGCAAGCCGGGAGGCACACCGACGGTAGGTGGTCGGAGTTGCAGATGGTGGGGGGTGAGGTGGGTGGTGGTCGGGCGCGGGAGAGAAGGAAAGGAGAAGAAGAAGAAGAAAAAAGAAAAAGAAAGAAAGAAAAGAAAAGAAAAAAGAAAAGAAAAAGAAAAAGAAAAGAAAAAAGAAAAAAGAAAAAGAAAAAGAAAATAAAATAATTAAATATTAATAAAATAATAATAAAAAAAATTTTAATAATTTAATAATAAATAAAATAATTAAATAACAATAAATAAATAAATAAATAATAAAATATTAGGGTAATATATATTAAACCCTAATTAAATAAATATTCACACACATAGTCTTTATTTAGTATTTTAAAAATATGTATGAGTTCATGCAAGTCCGAAAATATATTTAAAATAATTAATATTACATTGTTTACGTGAAAATTTCTCCGAAAATGCAAGTCTTGGGAAAATTTTACGTAAAACACTGAAAATAATACACAGTAATTAAAATAGGTTTTAAATACATATTAACTCGTAAAAATATCATATAATATACAGAAATTATTAACACTGCATATCCCGGTACAGTGTAAAAATATTTTAAAAACACGGGATATTACAAAGGTGATGGTGGTTGGTGGTGGTGGCTATGGCAGTTCGCATTGGTGGTGGGAGGTGCACAGTGATGGTGAAGGAAGAAGAAAAGAAAAAATAGGGGAAAGGAAAGAGAAGACTCATTTTTTTTTTGTCCTGCATTCTTTTATATATATATATATATATATATATATATATATATATATAATATATATATATATATATATATATACACACACTTAACTTACACTTGTCACATATACATACACTAACACACACACACACACACACACATGCACAACACAACCCACTAACACACTAACATAATAATAATAATAATAATAATAATAATAATAATAATAATAATAATAATAATAATAATAATAGCAATGAAATTGATTTTAAATACTTTAAATAATAAAACTCACAAATAATTATTTTTACATAAATAAAATATTTAGAATAAAATAAATGAATAATATACACGAACAATGATAATATATAAGTAAAATTTAAAATTTTATTAACATTGCTTATTCCAAAATAATTTTATATTATTTAAAATACAGGGTCATTACACGAGACTTCTCTAAAATTGACTCGGAAAGCCCAAAACACTGAGCCAAGCCCAAAATCGAGCTAAAGCCCATCGCCTCTTGGCCTAAAGGCCTTAACCTAGCCTTGGTAAAGAGGCGATTGCCTTAACGAAGAGGCGTCGCCTCTTCACCCCAGACATCGGTGAGGCAACGCCACATCAAGGAGGCATCTCCTCTTTAAACCCACTATTTACGGTATTAAATGCCATTAATGACAGTGGTTGGAGGCTTACCTGTTGAAGATTTGGTCATTTTTGGAAGTAAAAGAAAGGAAAACGTAAGGGAAAAAGCCTAGGAAATGAAAAAAAGTAAGGGGAGAGGGTGAGAATGAGTTTTTGGGAATTTGAAAAAGGGGAGAGGGTGAGAGGCTTTAAAAAAGGATATGAGGGCATGAGAGAGGAGGTTGGCAACTTGAAGGGTGAAAAAAAAAAACATTTGAAAGAAAAAAGAAAAGACAGAGAAAAGGAAGAAAAAAAAGGAAAGAAGAAAGGAAGAAGAAAAAAAGGAAAGAAGAAGAAGAAGAAGAAGAAGAAGAAGAAGAAGAAGAAGAAGAAGAAGTGTCACGACCCAAAACAGGGGCCATGACCAGCGCTAGGGAACGGGAATTCTTTCGAATCCGGAACCCTTAACAAGCCTAAAAAAATAAAATAAACATGCAATAGTAATAATAATATATAATGCAGCGGAAATAAAAATCATAAATATCATAACAGTATATGCACCAACTAGATTTAAATCAATTCCTCATCATTTCATATATATAAATCTTTGAATACAAATCCAGTTCAAATATATAATACAACATCTCTTTAAATAATTAATGACTACTGCAGTATCTAGATAAAATAAAACTCGAGACTCAAATAAGCAGTTTACATAAAGAAGCCAGGGCGGAAGAAATCCGACGTACATGCCTGCTACTGAGGTCTAAAGATGATAACTCTCCTGAAAAATAGTCAACGGAGGGGAGTCAGACCTCACTGAGTGAATTACTATAATATATATCCATACATACTAAATGACAATGCATACAGTCAATAATACATATCTAATATGTATATATACAGGCAATACACACAGATGCAATAAAAATCATTTTATATTTATTTTTATTAAAAATCATCGTTTATGAAGGATCAAATAGAACCCTAGAATATCAAAATCTCAAACAATGTTAGACAACACTCTAGCCATACAGGCTCACTTAATCCAAATATATCCACTTAATCCATTTAGACAGTAGATTGACCCCGAGACACTAAGTCAACCGAGCTCCAGCATTCTGACTGTCAGTGTGATTGGCCCCGAGACACTTGGTCAACCGAGCTCCAGCAATCACACCTCCAAACCATATCTCACACATCAAATAATCAAATTCAATCAATATCCTCAAATAGGTTAGTAATATAGCCTAAATGCTATAGACGTACCGGTACGTACTCGGTCCTAGTGCTGCCCAGTAGGTAGCATGTTCTATTGATATCCTTCATTAATAAATATAAAACATTCATTCACAAACAAATGATGCATGAATTTAAATAAAATAACCATATAAACCATATATATACTGGAAATATACCAAAAGTAAACCAGGTATATTTCGAGTATATATATGTCAAATAAATCCAATCAAATTATAAATTAAGCTAGAAATATATTTAAAAACATTTTAAATATAATCTATTAGTAAAACATGCATATAATTTAATATATACCAAAAATAAACCAAAAATAAACTAAGGATATACTTAATTATAAATCACATTATTTATGCATTTTAATCAAAATAAAACATATATTTCTAAAATCATGCACCCTAAGCATATATATATAAAATAGCAACTCACACTTAGTGCACTCCACGAGATGGATCCAACGGGCCTGGTCCACTAGGCCTCGGTCTCGGCGCAACTAGACAAACAATAACGACAGAAATCAGAATAAACCTAACAGAAAAATCCTAGAACTCGATCTAGAATATTAAACACAGAATCAAAATTAGGGTTCGACCGGACATCATGTTTTACGAGAATTCTACCAAAAATTCGGCAGAACCTCCCCTGTAAAACGAACATCTCTCTACTCAAAGAGTAGAGCCGACCCTGCAAAGAAATACACATCGAAAATAAACATAAAATTACATTCACAACCCCTCGGTCGGACTCCAAACTACAGTCTACCGATCGGGGTCCACAAACACAAAACAATTATAAAAATACCAAAAATACCCTTATAACCTAGAAATTCATTTTATAAGTAGAAATTACATAATTAACCTTAAAACACTGTAAAAACCGATAAAAACTCATTTTATTAGAAAAACCATATATTATATATATAATTGAAAATAATTCACGAAAAATAGTTTTAATTAGTTAAAAATACCAAATAATTTGTAGAAATCATTTTTATACCTTAAATAACTATTAAAACCAATTAAATTACATCTTTAGCCAATTTTGTGTAAAATTACCAACATGCCCTTATATATATAAATATACTAAAATTCATTCAAAAATTCACCAAAAATAGTATAATTATCCAAAATTAATTTTCTCAACATATTTATCAATAATATCAATAATTAAACTCAATTAACCAATTAATTTCAATTAAAAACACATTTAACCCTAATTTCCCAAAATTACATAAACTTAAATAATTCAAAATAAATACATAAAAATTCATAAAAATTCCAAATAAATTCCTATAATTCATTTCAACACCTATAATTATCATAAAACACAATTTAATAATTTATTTAATTAATTTTCGAAAATTAGAAAATAATAATAAAATATTCAAAAATACCCAAAAATAAAAATAATTCCCAAAAATTCCACAAAAATTCATACATGTATATTAAGCTAAGGGGAACAACATTTGTGAAGGAATTTTTCATGAATCAATCAAATTGAAGTTCAAAAAAATCAAAAACCCAAATATGGCCGAAATTGAAAATTCGAAACCTAAGCAAATCAAAACCAATTCAGCTCAAACCAAAGCTAGAATCACACTCACCAGAGCTCAAGGAGAAGAAAGAGACCAGCGGTGTCGAAAACGGTAGTCGGAAACATCGTGATCAACGATGAAGAGGAATTCGGCTTCTCTGGCCAAAAATCGATCTCCAGACGCTGGAAACGGCTGCTACAGGCGGCGAGGAAGGCTGGGGAAGGTGGTGGCACACCGGACGGCACACCAACGGTGAGAAATTGATAGTTTCAGGCATCGGACGGCGGTGAGGGTGAAGATCGGGGAAGAAGATGCTTCGGGGGCAAAATGATAATTTTTCCAAAAGTTTGATTTTTGATATATTATATGTATATATATATACTTTATACTATATATTAAAATAATATTAAATTACACACATTAAATATACACCACACACTTAATATTTAATATTTTAAAATTTAATATTAATTAACAATAATTAAATAACAATAAAATAAATAAACAATTAATAAAATATTAGGGTAATATTAATTAATCCCTAATTAAATAAATAAGTACACATAAGCTTTATTTAGTATTTTAAAAATACGTATGAGTTCATGCAAGTCCGAAAATATATTTAAAATAATTAATAATAAATTATTTACGTGAAAATTTCCCCGAAAATGAAAGTCTCGGGAAAATTTTACGTAAAGTACTCAAAATAATACATAATAATTAAAATAGGTTTTAAATACATATCAATTCGTAAAAATATCATAATATATATACGAAAATTATTAACACTGCATATCCCGGTACAGTATTAAAATATTTAAAAACACGGGATATTACAAGAAGACTTAGTGTCACGACCCAAATCGAGGAGTTATGACCGACGCTAGGAAATGGAAATTCTTTCGAATCCGGAATCCGTAGCTAGCCTTAAAAATAAAAATACATGCAATAAATAAATAAAAATACACTAGAATTAAAAATTTTAAATCGACATAAAAATAAACACATAAATATCATATCATAAATAAAAATATTCACACAATTTTTTAATACAGAGTCTCAAACTGGTACAACACACTACATGTACAATAACACTATTACTGCAGTTTTCTATAATACAATAAAAGTTTAAATATAAAGTTTATATAAAATAGACGGGACGAAAGAAGACCGACGTAAAACACTACTAGGACGATATGATAAAGAAGACTCTCCTGAAAAAAAATGGTTGAAAGGGGGCCAGACCTCACTGAGTGAATTATTATAATATATATACTCACCTCCTAATGTCATATGCAATCAAGCATCAGTATATATATAAATATATACAGTCATTTCACACAAATACTAAAATCCATTTTTTATATATAACAAATGCATAAAAAATGTTTATTTGATTGAAGGATCAAATTGAACCTTAAAATATTCGCAACCTCAATAAAAATATCACACTAGCCACACAGGCTTACTTAATTTCAAGGTAATTCTCTTATTCCAATTTGGACAACAGATTGGCCCCGAGACACTAAGTCAACCGAGCTTTCGTAGTCTCATTATCAGTGTAATTAGCCCCGAGACACTAGGTCAATTGAGCTATCGCAATCACACTACTCAATCATATCAAATCTCAATAATCAATCAACCAAATTTCACCTCAAATGATTTCATAAACTCAACTCTAAAATCTATCGTACTAGTATGTATACATTCCTAGTGTAGCCCACTAGGTAGCATGTTCTATCAATATCCTTTATATAAATCACATAGTTATTGGAAATAATAAAATGCATCATTCAAAACATAATGACAATCTTTTGAAAGAATATACCACTTATATACTAACACATATATCACAAATATACTAATTGTATATTGAAAATATAACAAGCATAAATGTCGAAATATACCAAAAATATACTGAAAGTATACCTAACATATACTAAATCATTTATTGAAATAATTCATGTTTAAACTCATATTAAAACATGAAAACTCATAATCATGTATTTACATGCAATGTGTATATAAAATAATAACTCACAAGTTTGTGCTCCTCAAGACTGACTAGACGGGCTTGGTCCGATAGACCTCGGTCTCGGCGTAACTAGAAAATAAATATTCATAAAAAATCAGAATAATTTATAACTTATACTTCTAAGAATTCTCAAGGAAAACTCGATCTAAGAATTCAAAACTCAAAAACTCAGGATCGACCCAACGTCACGTTTTACGAAAATTCTACCAAAAAATTGATAGAACCTCCTATATAAAACGAACATCTCTCAACTAAAAAGTAAAGTCGATTTTGCAAGAAATCGCACTTTTAAATCACAATAACTCAACATCTTGGGTTGGGACCCCAAACTATACAAACCCCCAACCGAGATTCACAATCCGCAACAAAAATAAATATTTAATAATAATATAATAAAATCATTAAACATCCTTAAAATAATCAAAATGCCACAATATAATTTATTTAAATATCAAAACACTAAATATCATTATTTTCACAATAATTAAATAAAAATCTCAAATAATAATATAATATAAATAAAAATCCAAATTTTCAATTATTTAACATAAAATCATAAAATTCACATTTAATTACTCAATTAGTTTGAATATATTATAAAAGTAGTTAAAACCCCATTTAATCACCAAATTAGTAAATAATTTATTATTTGAATATAATTTTCAAAAATTAGTATTAATTAGTTAAAAATAGTAACTAATTTGTAAAAATTATTTTAATATCAATTATTATTCCAAAATTATTTAAAATATATTATTTAACAATATTTTCAAGAAAAACACATAATTAACTCATAATTCTAAAAATCACATAATACAAAAATATTTCCAAAAATATACAAAATCAGTAAAAATTATTTTATCAATACTAAAATTACTAACTTATATTAATAATACTAATTTAACCAAATTTCCATCCAAAATAATTAATTAAAAAAAATTCAATTTAAATTATTAAAATATTCAAAAATACCCATAATTCATAATAATTCAAAAAAAATAAACAAAATATATATTTGAGAAGATTAAGCTATGGTAATCAACATTATCAAAGCAAAAATCCATGAATCAAACACAAACATCTAAAAAAAAAATTCAAAACCCTAAGAACACATAAACTAAAATTGGACATAACTCAAGATCAAGAGAGTTTAAGCTCAAACGGAGCTTGGAATCGAACTCATCGGAGCTAGGAGGTTCAAACAAGACCGGAATGAAGAGTTGAGGTGGCCAGAATCTTCACCAACTAAAATGGTGGTCTTCATGGTTTTTGCTGCTATCCAGGCCCTTCGATGAGCTTCAGGCGACGTCGATGGTTGGAGGAAGAAGAGAAGGCGATGGTGATGATGCGTGATGGCAGTGGTGGTGGTCCGGCATAGGTGGAGGGTGGCAGTCTGAGTTGCGTTGTGAGGAAAGAAAAATTGCAGAGAAGAAAAGAAAACAGTAAAAAGAGAGAACATAATTGTTTGACCCATTTTTTGACTTAGCTTTTATTATTATTATCATTATTATATATATATATATATACACACACACACACACACATACACACACACACATGCACATGCACAAATAAATATAATAACAACAACAACAATAATAATAATAATAACACATAATAACAATAATAATAAAAATAATGCACATTCATGATACACATGCACACTAAAATAATGAAAACCATTATAATAATAGTAATAATAATAATAATAATAATAATAATAATAATAATAATAATAATAATAATAATAATAATAACTTTAATATTTTTAAATAATAAAACTTCTAAAATAATTATTTTACGTAAATAAAATATTTAGAATAAAATAAATAAATAATCTGTATAAATAATGATAATATATAAATAAAATTTAAAATTTTATTAACACTGCATATCTCAAAATAATTTTATATTATTTAAAATATCAGGTCATTACAATCTTCCCTTCTTATAAGAATTCGTCCTCGAATTTAAAGAAAAGAACAAAAACAAGAATCATTGTGGAAAGAGGTAGGGATAGCCAACTTGCATCTCAGCTTTTGTCTCCCATGTATGTTCCTCCACGTTGTTACTTCGCCACAACACCTTGACCATTGGAATCTACTTTGAACGCAACTGACGAATTTGATAGTCAACTATCACGATTGGTTCCTCCTTTTACGTCAGATCTTTGTTCACTTCCACACTATCAGGCTGCAATACGTGTGAAGGGTCTGAAATATACTTCCTCAACATTGAGATATGGAACACTGGATGCACTTGAAACAAATTTGTAGGCAAAGCCAACCGATATGTAACCATGCCTACTCTCTCCAGAATCTCAAACGGTCCAATATATCTTGGTGCTAACTTCTCCTTCTTATCAAATCTCATCACACTCTTCATCGGAGACACTTTTAGAAATATATAGTCTCCAACCTCAAACTCCACATCCTTACGCTTTGGATCTGTATAACTCTTCTGCCTACTAACTGCGGTCTCTAATCTCCTTCTGATCATAACAACTTTCTTAGCGTCATCCTGAACCATCTCAGCTCCAGTCAACACTCTCTTTCCAATCTCATCCTAACACAAAGGGGATCTACACTTCCTTCCATACAAAGCCTCATACGGTGCCATCCCAATACTGCTATGGTAGTTGTTATTATATGCAAACTCTATGAGTGACAAATGATCATCCTGGCTCCCTCCAAAATCCAATACACACATCCTCAATATATCCTTAAGTGTTTGGATCATCCTCTCAGGCTGACCATCTGTCTGAGGGTGAAAAGTAGTACTAAATCAAGCTTAGTGCCCTTTGCTTCCTACAACTTCTACCCAAAACTGAGAGGTAAACACCTGAACCTCTATCAGATACAATGGACACAAGTACTTCGTGAAGGCACACAATATGCTTAACATAAAGCTTCACCAACTTAGTTATAGAATAAGTGGCTTTAACAGATAAGAAATTAGTAGACTTGGTTAACCTGTCCATAATCACCCAGATGGAATCGTATCCATCCTTAGAATGAGGTAACCAAACCATAAAATCTATAACAATTCTTTCCTATTTCCACTCAAGAATAGGAAGAGGCCAAAGCTTCCCAAAAGGCTTATGATGTTCAACTTCACTTGCTGACATGTCAAGCACTTAGAAACATAATCAGTTATGTCTTTCTTTAGTCCATCTTACCAATACAAGTCTCTGATACTGTGGTACATCTTAGTGACACCTAGATGTACGCTGCAGGCTATAAAATGTGCTTCCTCAAGGATATCTTCTCTCAAATTATCCACATCAAGAATGCATAACCTACCACTAATCCATAAAACACCATCATCATCAAGTGTGAAATCAATGAACTTCCCTACACGAACATTCTCTGCAGGCTTAACTAGAATAAGATCTTGGCCCTGAGCTACCTTAATCTTATCTCTCAGTACTGATCGGACTATGAACTGAGCTAACGGTCCTCCTGATATACTAATCTTCAACATCAAACCTTGATCCACTAACTAGTGTAACTCTTGAATCAAAGGTCTCCTCTCCACACTAATGTGAGTAAGACTACTTGAGGACTTCCTACTCAAGGCATCTGCTACCACATTAGTCTTGCCTAGATGATAAAGAATCTCATAATTATAGTCCTTCTGGAGTTCTAACCATCTCTTTTACCTCAGATTCATATCTCTTTGCTAAAAATGTACCTCATGCTCTTATGATAAATGAAAATCTCATAAGTCACCCCGTATAGATAATGTCTCCAAATCTTGAGAGTAAAGATCATTGTAGCCATCTCTAGGTCATGAGTAGGATAATTCTGTTCATGCTTCTTCAACTGCCTCAAAGCATAAGCTATCACCCTACCATTCTACATCAACACACAACCTAGGCCGACTTTGGAGGCATCACAATACATAGTGACCAAAATTAGAGTTGTAGTTAACTTCTCCTTCAGCAACTGGAAATTATTCTCACAAGCATATGACCACACAAATTTCATATTCTTTTGGAGTAAGAGAGTCATAGGAGCTACAATTCTAGATAAATCCTACATAAATCTTCCATAATACCCAGCTAAACCTAGAAAACTATAAATCTCTTTGACCATTATCGGTCTGGGTCACTCAGACACTGCCTCTATCTTCTGTAGATTAACCTACATACAATCTTTAGACTCTACGTGTCCAAGGAATGCAACACTCTTCAATTAGAAATCACAATTTGAGAATTTAGCATAAAGCTGATGTCTCTCAGTGTCTGTAGTACTATCCTCAAGTGATATACGTGCTCCTTTATACTCTTTGAATAAACCAGTATATCATCAATGAAGACTACCACAAACTGATCCACAAATAATTTGATACCTTGTTCATCAAATCCATAAATGTAGCTGGTGCATTAGTCAACCTGAATGACATCACCAGAAACTCATAGTGGCCACATTGAGTGTGAAATGTCATTTTAGGAACATCGGCTTCACTGATTCGTAATTGATGATAACCCGACCTCAAGTCAATCTTAGAAAAGAATTGTGTACCCTGAAACTGATTAAACATATCATTTATCCTTGAGAGAGGATACTTATTTTTTCATTGTCACCTTATTAAGCTCTCTGTAATCAATGCACAGTCTCAGGGTACCATTCTTCTTCCTCACAAACAGGACTAGTGCACCCCAAGGAGAAACACTAGGTTTGATGAAACCCTTATCTAGCAAATCCTATAACTACTCCTTTAACTCTTTCAACTCTATAGGAGCCATTTTGTAAGGTGGCATCGAAATAGGAGTGATGCCTAAAACTACATCTATATAGAGCTCAATCTCTCTGTGAGGTGGTAAACTTGACAACTCCTCAGGAAAAATGTTAGGAAACTTATAGGCAACAGGAACATCAGTGAGTGACAACTTCTCCACAGAAGTATCTATAACAAGTGCCAAGTATCCATAACAACCCTTCCTCAACATCTTCCTAGTCGTGATAGTGGAGATGATATTTCGAGGTGCAGAACTCTTATCACCCACAAACTTAAACTCTTCTTCATCTGGAATTTTAAAAATTAACTCTTCGACAATCCATAATGGTATAGTGCTAAGACAACCAATCCATACCTAAAATCATATCGAACTCCATCACATTTAACAACACCAATTTTGTAGGCAATTCTCTGCCTCTAACAAACACTGGACAATAAGAAAGAACAATGTTGGTGTCCAACGAATCACTTAGAGGAGTCGTGATAGACAAAGGAAAAGCCATCCTCGAAGCTTTCCAACACAACTTCGAAGTAAAAATAGGGGACACGAAAGAGTGTGTAGCACCCGAATCAATAAATACTCTAGCCTCCAAATAATAAAGATGAAGAATACTACAATAATGACATTAGATGCCTGAGCATCTTGTTAGGTGAGGTGAAAAACTTTGGCCTGACCTTGACCTCCCTGTTGACTGGTGGAAGCCTGGCCAAAGCCTTTGGCACCTCCTCTAGTATCTTTACCATGGCCCTACTGGGTAATAATTTAAGTCAAACTCAGATACTGAACTGGAGGTAACTGAAAAGGTGATGGAGCTGCACTAGCAATAGACTGATATGATTAAAAACTAGAATACATAAATGCTTTGGCAAAATGTGCTATCTATTTGCATCTAAAGCATGCTCCAAGAACCATGTAACACGGTCCCTGATGGAGTCTCCTACACATCCGACAAGCACTAGCTGTTGATCCTATGCTGCCGTAACTAGAACTTCAACCACTGTTATTGCTAGAAGCACCTGATCCAAATCTGATAGGTCTATGAGGTCCAGCACAGCCATGTCTGCTACTTCTATGTACTTTTTTTTATTGCCTCTTACTCTGTTGTATTGAGCCTCTCTGCCTCTGCTGTATTGAGCCTCTCTACTAAATACTAGAACCAATCTGAAAAGTCAAATATGTAGTAGTCTGGAATCCTCATGACTGAACACCCAACTGATAGTAATCAGGCATAGCTCCTTGCCTAACTAATCTCAAGTCTATCTCCTTAGCCAACTCTATAACCGACTTTAGAATAAGGTCGACAGTAGGCATCCTAGCAAAAGCATAACCCAGACTAGTTACGTAAGTCGTGACAGCAAAATACTGGTCTTACATCAAATCCTCTGCATATCTACCTAATCAGAGAAACTCTCTGGTGTAGTCCTCGACATATTTGTCACTTTTGGTGATGCTGGTCAATCTGAGCCTGTAGCTCATCCGTAGTGGCTTTGGACAGAATCTTCTTATAAACCTCTCTCAGAACTGCGCCCAGGTCATATTCATCATATATGGCTGTATCACCTGAGGGTTGGTCCTTATACAGACAGTTTGACTATCATGATCCGTTGGTACTCGATGTGAGTAGTCTGAGTACTTGTCTCAATGACATACAGAAAATTTAGTGGATATGGCGTCCTATCGAAGGCTATACGACCAACTCTAGAGTAGAACAACGTTGCCTCAGGGTCAGATATACCCTGCTGATAGGCAGTTTGCATCTGCGATGCAACTGGAGGTATCTCAGCTTCCTCGTACTTTGGCTCTATAGGTTCCTCATCTTGTAGCTCTCTCTTTTTATGGCGACCTGTCGCTCCTCGAGGTCTACCTTTGCCTTTACCTCTATGCCTTGCTGGTGGCTCAAGAGGTAAAATGTCATCTTCAAAAGACTTATCATCCTCGGCCTCAACGATCAATGGAGCGACACGCGCTCGCCTCCTCATTCTGAAAAGACAAAAACCAACATGATTCAGATAAAACAGACAATAGACAAACAATAAACAGACAACCAAACAATTATGCAGAAAGCTAAATCAAAAAAAACTTATCGAAGACATGATTAAACCTAATTAACTGCAATAGTTTAAAGAAAACACAACTCTGAAAACCTAGGTCCATAACACTAATAACCTAGGGCTCTGATGCCAGCTTTGTCATGACCCAAATAGGGGAGTCATGACCGGCGCTAGGGAATGTGAATTCTTTCAAATCCAGAACTCGTACCAAATCTCAAAAATAAAAACGCATGCAATAAATAAATAAAAATACACCAGAATTAAAAAATTTAAATCGATATAAAAATAAACATATAAATGTCATATCATAAATAAAAATATTCATACAATATTTTAATACGAAGTCTCAAACTGGTACAACACACTACAAGTATAATAACACTACTATTGTAATTTTTTAGAATACAATAAAAGTTTAAATATGAAGTTTACATAAAATAGTCGGGGCAAAAGAAGACCGACGTAAAGCACTACTAGTACTGTATGATGAAGAATACTCCCCTGAAAAAAATGGTTGAGAGGGGGTCAGACCTCACTGAGTGAATTATTATAATATATATACATGCACCTCCTAATGTCATATGTAATCAAGCATCAGTATATATATAAATATATACAGACATTTCACACAGATGCTGAAATCCACTTTTTAAATATAATAAACGTAGAAAAAATGTTTATTTGAGTGAAGGATTAAATAGAACCCTAAAATATTTGCAACCTCAATCAAAATATTACTCTAGCCACACAGGCTTACTTTTCTTATTCCATTTTGGATAGTAGACTGGCCCTAAGATACTAAGTCAACTGAGCTCTCGCAGTCTCAATGCCAGTGTGATTGGCCCTGAGACACAAGGTCAACTGAGCTCTCGCAATCATACTACTCAATCATATCAAATCTCAATAATTAATCAACCAAATTTCACCTCAAATGATTTCATAAACTCAACCCTAAAATCTATTGCACCAGTACGTACATAGTCCTAGTGCAACCCATTAGGTAGTACGTTCTATCGATATCCTTCATATAAATCATATATTTATTGGAAATAATAAAATGCATCATTTAAAACATAATGACATTCTTTTGAAAAGAATTGTAATATCTCGAATTTTTAAATATTTTTATACTGCATCGGGATATGTAGTGTTAATAATTTTTGTATATATATTTATGATATTTTATGAGTTTGTTGTTTGTTTAAAGTTAATTTTAATTATTTTAAGTACTTTACGTAAAATTTTCCCGAAAATTGTATTTTCGGAAAAATTGACACGTAAATAATTTAATACTATTTATTTTGACTAGTTTTATGAATTTGTATGAACTCATATATGATTTTAAAGTGCCAAAAAAATGTATATATGTGTATTTATTTAAATTAATTAGACCTTAATTAATTTCCTTAATTTTATTATTTAATTTTTGTATTAATTAATTTTAAGTGTATAAATTATTAAATATATTAAAATATTTGTGTGGTGAGTATTATTTGTGTGTGGGATTATATTATTATAATATCTACAAGGTGGATATATATATATATATATATATATAAACAATTTTTTCAAACAAAAAATAAAAGTTACCTTATTTACGATTTTGCCCCATTTTGCTCCTGATCTTTCATACCATGCCATTTCTACCATTTTAGCACTTTAAGCTCGTTTTCTTCTGTTACTATGCCCCTCAGCCTTCCTCCTCCACCTCCAACCATATCCACCACCTGAAACACTCTTTTTCGGCGAGTTTTGGCTGGATTTTCATCAAGGAGCCAAAAATCGACTTAGCTCCGACCAAGCACTTTCCGGCCACTAAATTTGATGCTATCAGTCTCTGTCTTCTCCTTGATCTCTATTGAGTGTGATTCCAAGCTTTGTTTCACTTGATTTGGTCTAGAATTGCTTAGGTTTCAATTTCTTCAAATCAGCCATTTTGGGTTTTGAATTGTTTTTAGCTTCAATTGATTGATTCATAAAAACTTCCTTCACAAACTTTGTTTATGGAAGCTTAATTTATATGCTTTAATTTTTTTAGAATTTTTTTAATTTATTTTAATTTTTGTGAATTTTTGATTATTTTATTATTATTTTCTAATTTTCGAAAATTAATTAATTAAATTATGAAATTGTGTTTTATGGTGATTATAGGAGTTCAAATGAATTATAGAAATTTATTTGCAATTTTTGTGAATTTTTATGTATTTATTTGGAATTTATTAAATTTATGTAATTTTAAAAAATAGGGTTAATTATGTGTTTAATTGAAATAAATTGGTAAATTGATTATATTTATTGATATTATTGAATTTTATGTGGAGAAATTAATTTTTGAGTAATTATATAATTTTTGGTGAATTTTTGAAAATTTATAGTGAATATATATATATAGGGGTATTTTGGTAATTTTACACTAAATTTGTTAAAAATGTAATTAAATTGGTTTTAATAGTTATTTAGGGTATAAAAATGATTTCTGCAAATTTTTAGTATTTTTAACTAATTAAAACTATTTTTCCTAAATTATTTTCAAATTATATATAATATACTATTTTTCTAAATAAATGGTTTTTATTGATTTTTAGTATGTTTTAGGGTTAATTACGTAATTTGGATTTATAAAATGTATTTTTATTATATAAGGGTATTTTTGGTATTTTATAAATATTCTGTGAATTGTAAACCTCGGTTGGTGAATTGTAGTTTGGAGTCCGACCGAGGGATTGTGGTTGTAATTCTGTATTTATTCCGAAATGTATTGCTTTGCAGGACCAGCTCTACTCTTTGAGTAGAGAGATGTTCGTTTTACAGGGGAGGTTCTGCCGGATTTTCGATAGAATTCTCGTAAAACGTGATGTCCGGTCAAATTCCTATTCTAATTCTGTGTCTAAAATTCTAGATCGAATCTTTAGAATTTTTGTTAACTTTATTCTGATTTCATGTGGTCATTTATTTGTCTAGCTGCGCTAAGACCGAGGCCTAACGGATCAAGCCCGCCGAGTTTGTCTCGTGGAGCGCTAACATGTAAGTTATTATACTGTATATATATGCACTGCATATAGGGTGCATTATTTAGAATTTTTCATTTTCATTGTATGTTTTAAAAATGATTTAAATTATAATATTTTTGATATATCTAGGGTTGCATTTTTATATATATGCATATTAAATAATTATGCATGTTAGTTTGATATATGCACATTAAACAATTAGGTTTAGGTTTAATACATTTGAGTAATATACACATGTTTTAAAATGTACACTTAGACATAATTATTTTATTAAATGATTAGTATACTTTAGGTATAGTTTCAGTAGATTTTAGGTTTATTCTTAAATAATTGCATGTTAAATTATAAACCTACACTTAAATTATTTTTAAGTTTATTTTTGGTATATTTTTGATTTATTTCCAAATAAATAAATGTTTTATTATTAAATTAAACCTAGCACATTAGTGGTATATTTAGGGTTTATTTTTGATATATGCATGCTAGATAATTATGTTTATTTTTAGTATATTTGTGAATATATGTTAAACACAAACACGTATTTAAATGAATATTTATACATAAATGTTTTATTAAATGATTTGTGTACTTAGGGTATATCTTTTGCATATTTAAGTATATTTTTAAGATAATGCATGTTATATTATTGTTACTCATTTAAATTGTTTTTAACTATATTAATGATTTATCTTTAGTTTATTTCGTATTTTATTTGACATATATATATATATATATATATATATATATATATATATATATATATATATATATATATATATATATATATGGTTGGTTTTACTATTATGAATATTGTTCTACATTAATTATTTTTCGAATGAATGATTTATTCTAAGTAAAGGATATCAATAGAATGTGCTTCCTAGTGGGCAGCACTAGGACCGTGTACGTACCGGTACGATAGATAAGGATTGAGTGAGAGTTAAAATTGGGTGATTATAATTGATTTAATTGATTTGACTAAGATTAATGGTATGTTAGATAGTGTGATTGCGGGGCCAATCACACTAACAGTCAGATTGCTGGAGCTCGGTTGACTTAATGTCTCGGGGCCAGTCTACTTTCCATAAGTGAATTGAATGATCTATTGGGTTGATTGAGATGTGAGGTGATAGATAGTGTGATTGCTGGAGCTTGGTTGACCAAGTGTCTCGGGGCTAATCACACTGACAGCCAGACTGCTGGAGCTCGGTCGACTTAGTGTCTCGGGGCCAGTCTGCTGTCCAGATTGGAATAAGTGTTCTATTTGGAATCAAGTGAGCCTGTATGGCTAGAGTGATGATGGGATTGTTTGAGGTTGTTATTATTTAGGGTTCTATGGATCCTTCATGAATTAAAACAAATATTTTCTACATTTAGTATATTTATAAAAGCAAAGTTTGACATTCGTGTGAAATGTGTGTATATACATGCATACATACATACATATATATATATATATATATATATATATATATATATATAAGAATGCATGATTGTTATGGTTTAGTTTGCATGTATATATAGTATAATAATTCACTCAGTGAGGTCTGACCCCCCTCAATTATTTTTTCAGGAGATCCCATATCGTCAGACCTTAGTTGTAAAGTTCCTCGCCGGTGTTCTTCAGTCCCGACTATTTTATGCAAATGTATATTCTGAACTTTAAATTGTATTCTAGAAACTGCAATAATAGTGTTATTATATTGGAAGTGTATTATTTTGTTTGGATATTAAATACTCTAAGAATTTGTATTTGAACATTGTACGAATATGTATTTATTTATAAAAGGATTTGGAGTATTTATTTTATATATTGATTCAGAAAACTTTTAATTTGATCGTACTTTTATTTAATTATTGCATGATTTTATTTTCTAAGGCTTGCTATGGGTTCCGGATTCAAAAGAATTTCCGTTCCCTAACGCCGGTCATGACTTCTAGTTTGGGTCGTGATAAGAATATATCACTTATATCCTAAACATATTCCACAAATATATCAAAAATATATTAGTTGTATATTGAAAATATGACTAGCATATATGTTGCATAAATGTCGAAATATATCAAAAATATACCGAAAGTATACCTAACATATATTAAATCATTTATTGTGATAATTGTTTGACCCATTTTTTGACTTATCTTTTATTATTATTATTATTATTATTATATATATATATATACACACACACATGCACATGCACAAATAAATATAACAACAACAACAACAACAATAACAACAACAATAATAATAAAAAATAATAACAATAATAATAAAAATAATGCACATGCATGATACACATGCACACTAAAATAATAAAAACCATTATAATAATAGTAATAATAATAATAGTAGTAATGAGAATAACTTTAATATTTTTAAATAATAAAACTTCCAAAATAATTATTTTATGTAAATAAAATATTTAGAATAAAATAAATAAATAATATGCACAAATAATTATAATATATAATTTAAAATTTTATTAACACTGCATATCTCAAAATAATTTTATATTATTTAAAATATCGGGTCATTACAATCTTCCCTCATTATAAGAATTCATCCTCGAATTCAAAGAAAAGAACAGAAAGAAGAATCATTGTGGAAAGAGGTAGGGATAGGCAACTCGCATCTCAACTTTTGTCTCCCATGTATGCGTTTCCACGTTGTTTCTTTGCCACAACACCTTTACCATTGGAATATGCTTTAAATGCAATTGATGAACTTGATAGTCAATTATCGCAACTGGTTCCTCCTTGTACGTTAAATCTTCATTCACTTCCACGTTATCAAGCTACAACATGTGTGAAGGATTTGAAATATACTTCCTCAACATCGAGATATAGAACACTGGATGCACCTGAGATAAATTTGGAGGCAAAGCCAACCGATATGCAACCATGCCCACTCTCTCCAGAATCTTAAATGGTCCAATATATCTCGGTGCTAACTTCCCCTTTTTACCAAATCTTATCACACCCTTCATCGGAGACACTTTCAGAAACACATAGTCTCAAACCGCAAACTCCACATCCTTATGCTTTAGATCCGTATAGCTCTTTTGCCTGCTAACTGCCTGAATATCTCAAAATAATTTTATATTATTTAAAATATCGAGTCATTACACTTAGAAAGTTAAGGACTTGGATTTCTTAGGAAGAAAAGGGGTTTCTCTTACATTCAGAGCCTCAAATCAATCAACTAAGCTTTTAGGGCTTAGTTAGGAGCATCAAGCGTGTCCAAGTTAGTTAGCTTCCCCCTTCTTAAGCTTTAAATCCTTTGTTTTCATTAAAAGTATTGATTCAATACTCTTGTGTTTGTATTCTTAACTTTTATTGCTTGTTTAATGTCATATGTGAAGCATGATTGCATGAAATACTGAATGTTAAAAGTTAATCTTTGTATATTTATGTTTGTTTATTGTTTATTTGCATGAGCATTAAATTTTTTAGGATTTAAGAAATGTAGCATGTCTTTGTCCCTATTGAAGAGGCAATATCTCTTTATAGAGATGTCGCGCCTTCGTGATGAGGCGACAAGCTTGGTTAGGAGGCAATGCCTCTTTGAAGAGGCACCGTCACCTAATCATAATCTGTGTGAATTTTGTCTTACTTTTCCATACTTGTTTTGTCTTACTTTTCGACATGATTTCTATGTTTAATTTTTTATATCTCCTAATTTTATGCATGATTATTGTGTTGTTTGGTATTATTTTTAATGTTATATTATGTGTTATTTTATGGACTATTTTTTGAATTTATTTCTATTTATTTTGTGAATATTATTTGTTAATGATTTGTAGATATTGTTGTTGTTTGTGAAATAGAACTAACTCGTATTTGTTGTAGGAATTATTTATTGATTTTTAATCACTAGATGATTAATTTATTAATCAATTCTTGAGAGTTTTGATTTGTATAATTAATTGGTTTATTTTCGGTTTATTTTCAATATCTTTTACGTTTATTTACACCAAAAGTTGTAATCCTTAATCCCTCTCCCCTTTTATTTGGAATGAATGGTTGTAAATTATTATGATTTGTTTTATTTGTGATTGAATGTCAGGACATAAACATGAAATAGGACTAATGTGCAAACTTGGAATAAAATATAAAATTGGAAACCAATCGTGATTAGAATGTTAATAAGGAAATAATTTAATAATCAAAGGTAATAAAATACGAAACACATACGGAGACCAACTGCAAGGTTGGGTGGGCTTTCCAAAAGCCTATACCTAGTTTCCGAACTCGATATATGATGACTACTTTTAGGAACCTGCATGGAATCCAGTTGTTGTACAGTGTGTCCCAACTTTTATCCGAGTGGGGACTCCATCTCCATTTTGGGCCCTAAGCCCATTATGTATTTCTTAGTGAGCCCTAAGCTCGCACAGTGCTGTGATCGTCAACACTTAGGCACGCGATTAATCCCGCCGCTTACAGTGGCGACTTCATTGGGGAATAGAGAAATTGATTCCGAGTGTTTTGTAATTTATCATCTTTGATTATTTCTTTATTTCCTTCGTAAATTTTGCATTCACTACACATTTCCACACACTGCACTCTTGGTCCTAATTAAACCGACAATAATCTCTACTTTGCTACTTTTATTTCACTCAAAGTTGGTAGTGAAATATTTGATTATTGTCACTCATAGCATGTACTTATCCGCGTCACATGGACCCTTGAGTGGAGAGACATGATGGATGTATATAGCTATGGGAGCCAAAGTTTATTACCCAAGACTCAGCTCATATAATGACCTAGTAATGTCCACTATAATTTTTTCTAAATGATGTGTTTTAAGCCATATGGTAATCCTTTAAATAAGGCCCAAGCCCATTATAAATAAACCTTGATAAGATGGGCCTCTTATGCCTATTGTTAGCCCATTTTAAAGGGATCTTGACAAGGTGGGCCTTTGATATCATTCTTTGCCCATTAAAATAGACTTTGGAATTATTTAGAGAAATTACCACTTGTTTGTATCGTCTTGAGAGTTGTCTTGCATCCAACGGTTTTATTATCCCCCGTTGATAATCAAAACCCAAAAAAAAAAATCCTAGGATAAGAAACTCACCGTTAAACATGCTTGTGGGAGAAATAAAGATAGAGATACCATTAGAGAACCTTTTTTATCCTTTGATACATGCATATATGTTTTTTCCTTTTTATCAATAGGCTTGCATTTCATGTATACATGTCATGCATGTTTCTGACCCTCAATGGTTGCAAATATAGATCCATAATAGTCTGCATGATTTATGAAGAAGAGCTAAACCTAAAGATTGTTAGTATGATGAAGAGCATGTAGTTCATGCCTGGGATAGGATTAAGGAAGAATCAACAGGGCCCACTATAATTCTTTAAACCTAAGGTACCGATCTTAAAGTACGGGGTAGGATATCCATGGGAAGATGAGTCTGATGAAAAGGAAGAAGCTGAGGGAAAGTCTAGGAAGAACAAAATTAGGGCTAAGCTGAAGGAGAAGACACTTTGGGAAACATTTGTAGAGGAAAGTGCCAATTACCCCTACCAAGGAGCTCTTGAGCCTTTTAATAATCACCGAGAAGCTAGTCTCCGGGTTTGAAATCTTCGCTGAATATGTGGATGAGATCAAAGTATCTGTTGTTGAAGAGCCTATGGTAGAAGAGCTAGTACTGACTTTGGAATCAAAGGGGAACATTCGTGCAGTGGAGCTGAAGGATGCTAGTGACCAGAAAGAGGAATTCAACTTCAAAGCCTTTGTCCTTGACTCTATTATAGATGTTTTCTATAGTGACATTGACTTTTCTCTTTCTAATTTGTTTGAGACTGATGACATTTTTCTTTCTAAAGTTAATGTGATAAAGTCTAATTATGCTTACTTGTGTGATATGTTTCCTAATGGTTATGTGTGTGTGATGATCATTTTATGCATATGTTTGACATTAATTCAATGCAAAATAAATCATTTAATCTAGGAAAAAATGATAATCCTAGAAATGTACTTATTGCTTCTGACTTAACTCCTGATGAGAGAGAAAAAATGAAAGAAACTTTAAAAAAGAAGATAGAAAGTATTTGCTTAGGGCTATAAGGATATGCATGGGATCAATAGAGAGATTACAGAACACAGGATTCCCACATATTCTCACATCACACCGATAAAGCAGAAGGAGAGAAGATTAAGGCCAAAATAGGCTCTCCTAGTCAAAGAAGAAGTAGAAAAACAACTGAAAGCAAAGTTCTTAGAAGTGGTAGATGACACCCAATAGCTAATTAACATAGTCCCAGTTCCTAAGAAAGATGGTAAAGTCAGGATGTGTATGGACTATAGGGACTTGAACAAGGCTTATCCATATGACGATTTTCCTCTACCATACATTAACACCTTAGTCGATAATGTAGTTCCCAGTACCATGTACTCCTTTATGGATGACTTCTTAAGATATAATCAGATCAAGATGGTAGTGATTGATAAGTTGAAGACTTCTTTCACTATAGAGTGGGGTGTTTATTGTTACATGGTTATGCCATTCGGGTTAAAAAATGCAGGGGCTTACCAAAGAATGGCTCCTACACTGTTACATGACCTGATCCATAAAGAGATAGAAGTGCATATAGATGACATGATGGTGAAATCTCTAACTAGAGAAGGGCATTTCGAAGCCTAAGACAAGTTCTTGGCAAGAGTTGAAAAGTACAACCTCAGACTAAATCCGATGAAATGTGTTTTTGGGGTGATGTCTAGGAAACTATTAGGACACATCATCAGTTAGAAAGGCATAGAAGTGGATCCAGACAAAGTTAGAGCGATTAGAGAGATGCTTGCACCGAATAATGAGAAAGAAGTCAGAGGGTTTATAGGAGGGTGTCACGACCCAAAACAGGGGTCATGACCGGAGCTAGGGAACGGGAATTCTTTCGAATCCGGAACCCGTAGCAAGCCTAAAAAAATAAAATAAGACATGCAATAGTAATAACAATATATAATGCAACGGAAATAAAAATCATAAATATCACAATAACATTTGCACCAACTGGATTTAAATTAAATACTCATCTCATATATATATAAACTCTTTTAATATAAATCCAGTTCAAATATAATACAACATCTCTTTAATAATTTAATGACTACTGCAGTGTCTAGATAAAATAAAACTCAAGACTCAGATAAGCAGTTTACATAAAGAAGCCGGGGCGGAAGAAATCCGGCGTACAGGCCTGCTACTGAGGTCTGAAGACGATGACTCTCCTGAAAATATGTCAACGGAGGGGAGTCAGACCTCACTGAGTGAATTACTATAATATATATACATTCCTACTAAATGAAAATGCATACAATCAACAACATATATCTAATATGTATATATACAGGCAAATACATACAGATGCAATAAAATCATTTTATATATATTTCATTGAAAATCATCGTTTATGAAGGACCAAATAGAACCCTAGAAAATCGTAACCTCAAAACAGTATTAGACAACACTCTAGCCATACAGGCTCACTTATTCCAAATATATTCACTTATTCCATTTAGACAGTAGACTGGCCCCGAGACACTAAGTCAACCGAGCTCCAGCAGTCTGACTGTTAGTGTGATTAGCCCCGAGACACTAGGTCAACCGAGCTCCAACAATCACACCTCCAAACCATATTTCACACATCAAATAATCATAACCAATCAATATCCACAAATAGGTTAGTAATATAGACTAAATGCTATAAGCGTACCGGTACGTACTCGGTCCTAGTGCTGCCCAGTAGGTAGCACGTTCTATTGATATCCTTCATTAATAAATATAAAAAATTCATTCATAAATAAATGATGCATGAATTTAAATATAATAGCAACATAAACCATATATATACTGGAAATATACCAAAAGTAAACCAGGTATATTTCGAGTATATATACGTCAAATAAATCCAATTAAATTACAAAATAAATTGAAAATATATTCAAAAAAATTTTAAACCTGTTTTATTAATAAAACATGCATATAGTTTAAAATAAACCAAAAATGAACTAAAATAAACTCAATTTACCAATAAATTTCAATTAAAAACACAATTAACCTAATTTTCCCAAAATTACATAAACCTAAATAATTCAAAATAAATACATAGAAATTCATAAAAATTCCAAATAAATTCCTATAATTCATTTCAACACCTATAATTATCATAAAATTCAATTTCATAATTTAATTAATTAATTCCCGAAAATTAGAAAATAATATTAAATTATTCAAAAATACCCAAAAATCAAAATAATCTCCAAAAATTCTAAAAAAATTCACACATTAATATTAAGCTACTAGGATCAACATTTGTGAAGGGACTTTTCATGAATCAATCAAATTGAAGTTCAAAAAAATTCAAGAACCCTAATAGGCCGAATTCGAAAAATCGAAACCTAAGCAAATCAATACCATTTTAAGTGAAAAAAATCTTGGAATCACACTCACCGGAGCTTAAGGAGAAGAAAGAGGTCGGCGGTGTCGAAAACGGTGGCCGAAAACGTCGTGAACGACAGTGGCCAAAGTTTCGGCTTCTTCGACCAAAAACGGCTTCCAGACGCTGGAAACAGCTACAACAGGAGGCAGAAGAGGCTGAGGAAGGAGGTGGCACGCCGGACGGCACACCAACGGCAAGAAATCGACATGAAAGTGGTCGGATCGGTGATGGGAGTGATCGGGGAAGGAGAAGAAGAATGGGTGGCAATTTGGTAATTATATCAAACTTTAATTTTTTGTTAAATATTAAATGTATATATGTATATATATATATACTTTATACTATATATTAAAATAATATTAAATTACACACATTAAATATGCACCACACACTTATAATTTAATAATTTAATAATTTAATACTCCTAAAAATAATTAATTAATATTAAAACAAATTAATAAATAATAAAATATTAGGGTAATATTAATTAAACCCTAATTAAATAAATAAGTACACATATACACGTTATCTAGTATTTTAAAATATGTATGAGTTCATGCAAGTCCGTAAATCTATTTAAAATAATTAATAGTAAATTATTTACGTGAAAATTTCCCCAAAAATACAAGTCCCGGGAAAATTTTACGTAAAGCACTTAAAATAATAATAAATAATTAAAAATTCAATTTAAATTAAATAAAAGCTCATGAAATATCAATATTATATAATAAAATTATTAACATTTCATATCCCGATGTAATATAAAAATATTTAAAAACACGGGATATTACAGTCTCCCCCCCTTACAAGAATTCGTCCCTGAATTTCAGAAAACAGGATCAAGAAGGAAAGAGATACGGGTAAAAAGCTCGCATCTCAGCTTCAGTCTCTCACGTATGCTCCTCGACTCTGTTGCTACGCCACAGAACCTTGACCATTGGAATCTGCTTCAAACGCAACTATCGAATTTGATAGTCAACGATCGCCACAGGTTCTTCCACAAACGTCAAATCTTCACTCACTTCTACACTGTCGAGCTGCAACATGTGTGAAGGTTCTGAGATATACTTCCTCAACATCGAGATATGAAATACTGGATGCACCTATGACATACTCGGAGGCAAATCCAACCGATATGCAACAGTGCCAACTCTCTGCAAAATCTCAAACGGTTTGATATACCTCGTGCTAACTTACCCTTCCTGCCAAATCTCATCACACCCTTCATCGGAGATACCTTCAGAAAAATAAAATCTCCAACCTGAAACTCCACATCTCTGCGCTTAGGATCCGCATAACTCTTCTGTCTGCTAAATGCGGTCTCTAATCTGCGCTTAATTACGGTGACTTTCTCTGCAGCATCCTGAACCATCTCAGGTCTAGTCAAAGCTCTCTCACCAATCTCATCCCAACTCAGAGGGGATCTACACTTCCTTCCATACAAAGCCTCGTACGGTGCCATGCCAATACTGCTATGGTAGCTGTTATTATATGCAAACTCAATGAGTGGTAAATGATCATCCCAGCTACCTCCCAAATCCAAGACACACATCCTTAACATATCTTCCAGTGTTTGGATCGTCCTCTCAGACTGACCATCTGTTTGAGGATGAAAAGCAGTACTAAAGTCCAACCTAGTGCCCATCGCTTCCTGTAACTTCTGCCAAAAATGAGAAGTAAACATTGAACCTCTATCTAATACAATGGACACAGGTACCCCATGAAGGCATACGATATGCTTCACATACAGCTTCGCCAATCTAGCTACAGAATAAGTGGCTTTCACAGGTAGGAAATGTGCCGACTTCATCAACCTGTCTACAATCACCCAGATGGAATCGTATCCATCCTTAGAATGAGGTAAACCGACCACAAAATCCATAGCTATCCTTTCCCACTTCTACTTGGGAATAGGAAAAGGCTGAAGCTTCCTAGGAGGCTTCTGATGTTCAACTTTCACTTGCTGACACATCAAGCACTTAGCAACATAATCAGCGACATCCTTCTTCAATCCATCCTACCAGTATAAATCTCTGATACTGTGGTACATCTTAGTAACACCTGGATGTACGCTAGAGGCTGTAGAATATGCTTCCTCTAGGATCTCTTCTCTCAAATCATCCACATCAGGAACACACAATCTACCACTAATCCATAACACACCGTCATCATCGAGTGTGAAATCAGTGAACTTCCCTGCTCGAACATTCTCTGCAAGCTCTTCAAGAATAGGATCTCGGCTTTGAGCTGCTTTAATCCTATCCCTCAGTATAGATCGCACCTTAACTGAGCTAGCAGTCCACCAGATCTACTAAGTTTCATCATCAGACCTTGATCTACCATCAGATGCAACTCCTGGATCAATGGTCTCCTCTCAACACTGATGTGAGCAAGACTACCTGAGGACTTTCTACTCAAGGCATCTGCTACTACATTAGCCTTGCTCGGATGATATAAGATCTCGCAATCATAATCTTTCAATAGTTCTAACCATCTTCTCTGCCTCAGATTCAAATCTCTCTGCTGAAAAATGTACTTAAGGCTCTTGTGATCAGTAAATATCTCACAAGTCACCCCGTATAGATAATGTCTCCAAATCTTCAAAGCAAAGATCACTGCATCCATTTCAAGGTCATGTGTGGGATAGTTTTGCTCATGCTTCTTCAACTGCCTCGAAGCATAGGCTATCACCCTACCATTCTGCATCAACACACAACTAAGGCCAACTCTAGAGGCATCACAATAAACTATAAACTTATCCACACTATTAGGCAAAGCTAATACTGGCGCTGTGGTCAACTTCTCCACTAAAGTATCCCTGACTAATGCCAAATATCCCTGACAACCTTTCCTCAACAACTTCCTAGCCGTAATAGCAGAAATAAGATTCTGAGGTGCTGAACTCCTATCACCCATAAACTTAAAATCTCCTTCATTAGGAATTCTGAAAGTCACCTCTTTATTCCTGCAATCTACCATGGCATAGTGCTGAGATAACCAATCCATTCCCAGAATAACATCAAACTCCATCACATCCAATAAGATCAAATCAGCAGGTAATTCTCTATCTCCCACGAGAACTGGACAACCAGAAAGAACAATATCGTTGTCCAAGGAATCGCTCAAAGGAGTGAAAACAGACAAAGGAAAAGCCATCCTCGAAGCTTGCCAATAAGATTTAGAAGCAAAAACGGGAGAAACAAACGAATGCGTGGCACCCAGATCAAACAAAACCCAAGCATCCAGGTAACAAACAGAAACAATACCATCCACGACTGCATTAGATGCCTGAGCATCCTACTGAGTGAGATGAAAAACTCTGGCTTGTCCTCGACCTCCTTGCTGACTGGTAGAAGCCTGGCCAACACCTTTGGCACCTCCTCTAGTACCTCTACCATGACTCTGCTGTGGAACAAGCTGAGTGGAACTCTGATGCTGAGCTGGTGGTAACTGAAATGGCACGGGTGCAGCACTAGCAATCGACTACTGTGGGAATCGCGAAATCTGCAGCTACTGATATCCTGAGTAAGGACACGATCTAGCATAATGTCCTGTTCGCCCACATCTGAAGCATGTCAGTGGTGTCAGATAACACGATCCCTGATGGACTCTATCGTAGGTCTGGCATACACTGGCCGCTGATCCAGAACTGTGACTACTGCTGCTGCTCGAAGCACCTGACCCAAATCTGAATGATCTACGCTGACCTCCACGGCCATGTCTATTGCTCCGATGCACTCGCTGTTGCTGTCTTTTACTCTGCTGAGTCAGACCTCACTGCTAACTACTCGAACCAACATGAAAACTCAAATACGGAGTAGCCTGTAATCCACTCGACTGAACTCCTAGCTGGTAATAATCAGGCATCGCTCCCTGCCTAACTAGCCTCAGCTCAATCTCCTTGGCTAACTCAATCACAGAATCCAGAGTAAGGCCTGCTGTAGGCATACCAGCAAATGCAGAATCCAAACCAGTAATGTAGGTAGTGACTGTAAAATACTGGTCTCGCATCAGATCCTCTGCATATCTACCCAGCCGAAAAAACTCTCGGGTGTACTCCTCTACAGATTGATCACCATGAGAAATGCTGGTCAGTCGAAGACGATAGCTCAAACAAAGAGGCTCTGGACAGAATCTCCTTATAAACTGCTCTCTGAACTGAGCCTAAGTCATCGTCATCATATAAGGCTGGATCATCTGAATGAACCAATCTAGAGTTAGTCCCTCGACAGACAGCTCTACAATCATGATCCGCTGGTACTCAGTATGAGCAGTCCGAGTCCGAGTCTCAATCATGTGCAGAAAGTTTAACGGATCGGAAGTCCCATCGAAAGCAATCTTGCCAACTCGGGCATAGAACAAAGCTGCCTCAGGGTCAGACATACCCTGCTGATAGGTAGGCTGAACAACTGGAGGCACAGGAACATCAAACTTAGGCTCAACAGGCTCCTTGTCCTGTAACTCTCTCTGCCTATGGCGACCTGCCGCTCCTCGAGGTCTACCTCTGCCACGACCTCTACGTCTAACTGGTTGCTCAGGAGGAAAAATCTCATCCTGAAAGGACTCATCATCCTCGGCCTCAATGACCGGTGGAGCGACACGCGCTCGCCTCCTCATTCTGAAAAGATAAACGAAAAGATTCAGACAAAACAAACAATGGAGGAATAACGCAGAAAACTAAGCAAGGAATACTTATCAAGACATACTCGAACCTAATTCACTGCAGTAGTTCAACAAAAAACACAACTTTAAAACTAGGGCCACGAATCATAAAACTAAGCCCTGACACAGAACTCTGCTCTGATACCAACTTTGTCACGACCCAAAATAGGGGCCATGACCGGCGCTAGGGAACGGTAATTCTTTCGAATCCGGAACCGATAGCAAGCCTAAAAAAATAAAATAAGACATGCAATAGTAATAATAATATATAATGCAACGAAAATAAAAATCATAAATATCACAATAACATTTGCACCAACTGGATTTAAATTAAATACTCATCTTATATATATATAAACTCTTTTAATACAAATCCAGTTCAAATATAATACAACATCTCTTTAATAATTTAATGACTACTGCAGTGTCTAGATAAAATAAAACTCAAGACTCAGATAAGCAGTTTACATAAAGAAGCCGGGACGGAAGAAATCCGACGTACATGCCTGCTATTGAGGTCTGAAGACGATGACTCTCTTGAAAATATGTCAACGGAGGGGAGTCAGACCTCACTGAGCGAATTACTATAATATATATACATGCATACTAAATGACAATGCATACAATCAATAGTATATATCTAATATGTATATATACAGGCAAATACACACAGATGCAATAAAATCATTTTATATATATTTCATTGAAAATCATCGTTTATGAAGGACCAAATAGAACCCTAGAAAATCGCAACCTCAAAACAGTGTTAGACAACACTCTAGCCATACAGGCTCACTTATTCCAAATATATTCACTTATTCCATTTAGACAATAGACTGGCCCCGAGACACTAAGTCAACCGAGCTCCAGCAGTCTGACTGTCAATGTGATTGGCCCCGAGACTCTAGGTCAACCGAGCTCCAGCAATCACACCTCCAAACCATATTTCACACATCAAATAATCATAACCAATCAATATCCACAAATAGGTTAGTAATACAGCCTAAATGCTATAAGCGTACCGGTACGTACTCGGTCCTAGTGTTGCCCAGTAGGTAGCACGTTCTATTGATATCCTTCATTAATAAATATAAAACATTCATTCATAAATAAATGATGCATGAATTTAAATATAATAGCAACATAAACCATATATATACTGGAAATATACCAAAAGTAAACCAGGTATATTTCGAGTATATATACGTCAAATAAATCCAATTAAATTACAAAATAAACTGAAAATATATTCAAAAACATTTTAAACATGTTTTATTAATAAAACATGCATATAGTTTAAAATAAACCAAAAATAAACTAAAATAAACTCAATTTACCAATAAATTTCAATTAAAAACACAATTAACCTAATTTTCCCAAAATTACATAAACCTAAATAATTCAAAATAAATACATAGAAATTCATAAAAATTCCAAATAAATTCCTATAATTCATTTCAACACCTATAATTATCATAAAACACAATTTCATAATTTAATTAATTAATTCCCGAAAATTAGAAAATAATATTAAAATATTCAAAAATACCCAAAAATCAAAATAATCTCCAAAAATTCTACAAAAATTCACACATGAAGATTAAGCTACTAGGATCAAAATTTTTGAAGGGACTTTTCATGAATCAATCAAATTGAAGTTCAAAAAATTCAAGAACCCTAATAGGCCGAATTCGAAAAATCGAAACCTAAGCAAATCAAGACCATTTTAAGTGAAACAAAGCTTGGAATCACACTCACTGGAGCTCAAGGAGAAGAAAGAGATTGGCGGTGTCAAAAACGGTGGCCGAAAACGTCGTGAACGATGGTGGCCAAAGTTTCGGCTTCTCCGGCCAAAAATGGCTTCCAGACGCCGGAAACAGCTACAACAGGCGACGAAAGAGGCTGAGGAAGGAGGTGGCATGCTAGAAGGAGAAGTAATTATGATGGCAAAGAGGCTAGAATTCGAGGTCACTAATAGTCAAGCTGAATATGGAGCCTGCATTTTTTATTTGGAAGCACTCAGGAATGTGGGAGCATAAGAGGTGACAGTGTATAGGGACTCGATGTTGGTAGTGAAACAGATATCCAAAGAGTGGGAAGTAAAGGAATATAAGCTAAGGCCATGTCATAACCCAAACTGTGTAGTTATAACCGACGCTAGGGAACGAGAATTCTTTCAAATTTAGAACCCGTAACAAGTCTTAAAAATAAAAATGCAACATGAAATAAATAAATAAAACACATAAATTTCATATCATAAATAAAAAATATTTATACAATATTTTAATATAAAGTCTCAAACTGGTATAACACATTACAGGTACAATAACACTACTACTGCAGTTTTCTAGAATATAATAAAAGTTTAAATATGAAGTTTATATAAAATAGCCGGGGCGGAAGGAGACCGACGTAAAGTACTATTGATATGGTCTGAAAAAGAATACTCTCTTGAAAGAAAATGGTTGAGAAGGGGTTAGACCTCACTTAGTGAATTATTATAATATATATACACGCACCTCCCAATGTCATATGCAATCAAGCATCAATATATATATATATATATATATGAATATATACAGGCATTTCACACAGATGGTAAAATCTGCTTTTATATAATAATAAATGCAAAAAACATTTTTTTGAGTGAATGATCAAATAAAACCCTAATATAGTCGCAACCTCAATCAAAATATCTCACTAGCCATACAGGCTCACTTAATTCCAAAGTAATTCTCTTATTCCATTTTGGACAATAGATTGGCCCCAAGACACTAAGTCAACTGAGTTCCTGCAGTCTCACTATTAGTGTGATTGGCCCCGAGACACTAGGTCAACCGAGCTCCCGTAATCACACTACTCACTCACTGCAATTCTCATTAATCAATCAATCAAATCTCTCATCAAATAAATCTCACGATGTCAAATCCTAAATCTAAGGCATTGATATGTACATAGTCCTAGTGCAGCTCACTAGATAGCACGTTCTATTGATATCCTTCAATAAAACTGTATATTTATAGAAAATACTAGAATGCATAATTATATCACCAGTGACATTCATTTCATAAAGAAATATATCAATTATATCCCCAAATATATACCAGGCATGTACTAAAAATATTCAAATATATAAGCCACTTATATAACAAAATATACCACAAGTATACAAAAAATATATCGAATATATATGCTAAGCATATATCAAAATATACTGAATATATACAAAAAATATACTAACATATATATGGCACATATATACCAAATATATACTAAAAACAAATCAAGCATATATGTCAAAAATATATCAAATATCCAAAAAATATAATAAAAGTATACCAAAAATATACTTATTCATTTAATAAAATAATTCATGTTTAAATTCATATTAAAATATGAAAACTCATAATCATGCATCTACATGCAATATATATATAAAATAATGACTTACAGGTTTGCGCTCCTCGAGACAAACTCAATGGGTCTGGTATGATAGGTCTCGGTCTCAACGCAGCTAGAAAAATAAATAATAATAAAAATATCAGTTTTAATTGTAACTTATACTTTTAAGAATTTTAAAGAAAAACTCGATCTAAGAATTCAAAACTCGATCAAATACAGAAATTCAGGATGACTCAACATTACGTTTTATAAGAGTTCTACTGAAAAATTGGTTGAACCTCCTCTGTCAAACAAACATCTCGCTATTGACAAAAGAGCCGATCTTACAAGAAAAACACACTTCTAATAACATAATAGCTCAACACCTCAGGTTAAGACACCGAACTGCATAAATTCCCAACTGAGGTTCACAATTCACAACAAAATAATATTAAATAATAATATAATAAATCATTAAAAATCCATAAAATCAATAATAAATCACAATATAATTTATTTAAACATCAAAATACTAAATATACTTATTTTCACATTAATAAAATAAAAATCTCAAATAATGATATAATATTAATAAAAATCCAAATTTTCAATTATTTAGCATAAAATAGTCAAATTCACATTTAATTATTCAAATAGTTTAAATATATTATAAAAGTAGTTAAAACCCATTTAATCACAAAAATAGTAAATAATTTATTATTTGAATATAATTTTCAAAAATTAGTATTAATTAGTTAAAAAATAGTAAATAATTTGTAAAAATTATTTTAATACCCTATAAAATTCTAAAATCATTTAAAACATATTATTGAACTATAATTTCAACAAAAACACACAATTAATCTATATATCCAAAATTCACATAATACTAAAAATATTTCCAAAAATTATATAAAATCACTAAAAAATAATTTTATCAATACTAAAATTACTAAGACTAACTTAATCAAATTTCCATTCAAAATAATTACTTAACATAATTAACATAATTTTAATTTTTTAATATTAAAATATTCAAAAATACCCATTATTTAAATTAATTCAAAAAAATAAACAAAAAATATTTTTGAGAAGCTTAAGCTACATACAACAACATTCTCAAAGTAAAATTTCATGAATCAAACCCAATAATTAAATAAAAATTCAAAATCCTAATATCACACAAACTAAAACTTGATAAAACTTATAATCTGGACGTTGTAAGCTTAAACCGACTTGAAAATTGAGAAGTACATGTCGAGAGGAGTCTAATGAGCCTAAAAACTTGAGCTAAATCAATGAAAAATTTGGCGAAGCTACAGTAGCTCTCCTTAGCTTCACGTGAATTCTAGTATCGACGGAGCTCCATGTGGCGGCGGGAAGGTAAGGAAGGAAGGTGGCAAGCTTGGTGGTGGTCCGTGGTGGCTCAAGTGTAGGTGTGTCACTCGGTTGGTGGTTGGTAGAAGCAACAATGATGGAAGAAAAAGAAAAGAAGAAGAAGAAGAAGAAAGAAAAATGAAGGAGGGGAAGAAAAAAGAATTGACCACGTTTTTGTCCCTTTTGACTATTCTTTATTATTATTATTATTATTATTATTATTATTATATATATATATATACACACACACACACACTTACACTTGTCACACACACAAATATATATACATATATATATATACTACACATAAACACATGCACATCATAACACACTAACACACAACATAATATAATAACAATAAAATAATAATAATACTATTAAAAATATTAGCAATGAAAATGATTTTAATACTTTATATAATAAAACTCACAAAATAATTATTTTACGTAAATAAAATATCTAGAATAAATAAATGAATAATATACATAAATAATTATAATATATAAATAAAATTTAAAATTTTATTAACGTTGTATATCCAAAAATAATTTTATATTATTTAAAATAACGGGTCATTACAAATCGTATTGGGATTATTTAGCCATGATCCTATTGTTTTTCACGTAATACAGATTCATACACTTGCCTAGGGAAGAGAATTAGATGGTAGATGCATTGGCTACTCTAGCTTTGATATAGGAAGGAGGCAGATGAGCAGAAATGAAGCCTTTTATCCTAGTAAGGTCCTAGATTTATTGCTATGAGGAAGTCATAATAATGTTGATCGACCCAGCAGAGAAGCCTTGGTGATAGGGCAATTCCCCGAGGAAGTTGGTAGAAAAGAAAGAATGTTGTTGAGGATGTTATCTCGGCAGTTCATGTCACGACCCAAAACAGGGGCCATGACCGGCGCTAGGGAACGGGAATTCTTTCGAATCCGGAACCCGTAGCAAGCCTAAAAATAAAATAAAAATGCAATAACAACTATAAAAATATAATATGCAGCGGAAAATAAAATCATAAATATTACAATATCATCCATATCAACTGGATTTAATTCAAAACTCATCACATCGCATATATAATCTCATAAATGTATAATCTTTATACAAATCCAGTTTTACTATAATACATCTCTTTAAAACAAATACTTTAATTCACAACTACTGAAAATCACAACTACTGCAGTGTCTAGATAAAATAAATAAGACTCAAGTATACAATTTACATAAAGAAGCCGGGGCGGAAGAAATTCGGCGTATCGACCTGCTACTGAGGTCTGAGGAAGTTGACTCTCCTGAAAAATAGTCAACGGAGGGGAGTCAGACCTCACTGAGTGAATTACTATAGTATATATACATACACTCTAAGTGATAATGCATACAGTCAACAGTATATATATAATATGTATATATACAGGCAAGTTCATACAGATGCAGAAAAATCATTTTATATATTTTGTCTGAAAATCAACTTTTATGAAGGATCACATAGAACCCTAGAATATCGCAACCTCAGAAAAATAGTGTTAAACAACACTCTAGCCATACAGGCTCACTAATTCCAAATATATCCACTTAATCCATATGGACAGTAGACTGGCCCCGAGACACTAAGTCAACCGAGCTCCAGCAGTCTGACTGCCAGTGTGATTGGCCCCGAGACACTTGGTCAACCGAGCTCCAGCAATCACACCCACAAACCACATCTCACATATATCAATAATCATAATCAAATCGATATCCACAAATAAGTTAGTAATAAAGCCTAAAACTATAGGCGTACCGGTACGTACTCGGTCCTAGTGCTGCCCACTAGGTAGCACGTTCTATTGATATCCTTCAGTGATAAATAATAAAACATTCATTCACAAATACATGATGCATGAATTTAAATAAATCAACAATATAAACCATATATATACCGAAAATATACCAAACATAAACCAGGTATATTTTGAGTATATATATGTCAAATAAATCCAATCAAATCATGAATTAAACTAAAAATATATTTAAAAACATTTTAAATATATTTTATTAATAAAACATGTATATAATTTATTATATACCAAAAATATACTTGAATATAAATCATGTTATTTATGCATATTCAGTCAAAATAAAACATGCATTTTCTAAATCATGCATCCTAAGCATATATATATAATATAGTAACTCACCTAATGCGCTCCACGAGACAGGTCCGACGGGCCTGGTCCACTAACCCTCGATCTCGGCGCAACTAAACAAGAAATAATTAATCGACATCAGAATAACCCTAACAGAAATCCTAGAATTCAATCTAGAGTATTCAACACAGAATCGGAAATTAGGGTTCGACTCGATATCACGTTTTACGAGAATTCTACCGGAAATCCGACAGAACCTCCCCTGTAAAACGGACATCTCTCTACTCAAAAGAGTAGAGCCGACCCTGCAAAGAAAATACACTTCAAAAATAAACACCACAATCAATCACAACCCCTCGGTCGGACTCCAGACTACAATCTGTCGACCGGGGTCCACAAACACAGAATATATATTCAAATATACCAAAAATATCCTTAAATCATAAAAATACATTTCATACGTAGAAATTACAAAATAAATCTTGAAACACTATAAAAATCGATTAAAATTCATTTTATTAGAGAAACCGTATATTATATATATAATTGAAAATAATTCCCGAAAAATAGTTTTAATTAGTTAAAAATACCAAATAATTTGTAGAAATCATTTTTATACCTTAAATAAATATTAAAACCAATTAAATTACATTTTTAGACAATTTAGGGTAAAATTACCAAAATACCCCTATATATATATATATACCTAAATTACTTCAAAAATTCACCAAAAATCATACAATTATCCAAAATTAATTTTCTCAACATATTTATCAATAATATCAATAATTAAACTCAATTAACCAATTAAATTCAATTTAAAACACAATTAACTTAATTTTACAAAATCACATAAACTTCAATAATTAAAAATAAATACTTAGAAATTCATAAAAATTCCAAATAAATTCCTATAATTCATTTCAACACCTAATTCAACCATAAAATCCAATTTCATAATTTAAATAATTAATTTCCGAAAATTAGAAAATAATATTAAAATATTCAAAAATACCCAAAAATCCAAACAATCTCCAAAAATTCTACAAAAATTCATACATGAAGATTAAACTACCAGGAACAACATTTGTGAAGGAAGTTTTCATGAATCATCCAAATCAAAGCTCAAAAAAATCGAAAACTCAAAGAGGCCGAAATATTCAAATCGAAACCTAAGCAATTCTAGACCATTTTAGCTCAAACCAAAGCTAGAATAACACTCACCGGAGCTCAAGGAGAAGATAGAGACCGGCGGTGTCGAAAACAGTGGCCGGAGGAGGGAGAAACGGCGGTGAAGAATAGTGGTGGTCGGCGCCCGCGGGAAAGAAAGAAGAAGAAGAAGAAAAAGAAAAAGAAAGAAAAAGGAAAGAGAAAGAAAAAGAAAAAGAAAGAAAAAGGAAAAGAAGAAAAAAAAAAGAAAAAAAAAAAGAAAATAAATTAAAATAATTAAATATTAATAAATAAATAATAATACAATAATAAATTTTAATAATTTAATAATAAATAAAATAATCAAATAATAATAAATAAATAATAAAATATTAGGGTAATAATAAACCCTAATTAAATAAATATACACACACAAGCTTTATTTAATAATTTAAAAATATGTATGAGTTCATGCAAACCCCTAAATACATTTAAAATAATTAATAATACATTGTTTACGTGGAAATTTCCCCGAAAATGAAAGTCCCGGGAAAATTTTACGTAAAACACTGAAAATAATAGACAGTAATTAAAATAGGTTTAAAATACATATCAACTCATAAAAATATCGTATAATGCATAAAAATTATTGACACTGTATATCCCGGTACAGTGTAAAAATATTTTAAAAAAAACACGGGATATTACAGTTCATTAGCCATAACAGGATATTGTACAAAAGGATGCTAGCTGGAGTACACTTGAGATGCGTCGATAAGGGTGAGGCACAAAAAATCATGGAAGCAGTTCACGAAGGTGTATATGGGACGCATATGAATGGGACAATCCTTGCTAAAAGGATAACCTGTCAAGGGTACTCCTCACTAACCATGGAGGCTGATTGCATGAAGTATGAAAAGAAATGCCACAACTGCCAAGTGTATGGTAATATGAGCCATCTACCTTTTATGGAACTACAAGGATTGATCTCTCCTTGGCCATTTATAGTCTGGGGAATCAACATTATTGGAGAGATAAGGCTGAAAGCATCCAACGATCATCGTTACATTATAGTGGCAATCAACTATTTCTCTAAATGAGTAAAATCTGAATCATTCACAACTGTAGGGGCAAAACAGATGGCTAGGTTCATAGAGAAGAATATAATTTATCGGTATGGGTTGCCTCATCATGTCATCATTGATAATGGTGTTCAGTTCGGGGTAGAAACAACCACTTTGTTAGAAGAATACAAAATTGAGCATCATAGGTCATCCCCTTACAAACCATAGGTGAACAAAGCTATAAAAGCAATAAATAAGAATGTGAAAAGAATATTAGCTAAGATACTAGAAAATTATAAAGACTGGGCAAGTTACCTACAGTTTGCATTATAGGGATACAGAATCACTACCAGAACGTTAATAAGAGCCACTCCTTATTCTCTGGTATATGGGTGTAAAACTATGTTGCCAGTTGAGGTCAAAATTCAATCATTAAAGGTTCTTCTAGAATCTAAAATCCCTGAGTATCAATAGGTAGAAAGTTAATTGGCATAGCTGACGTTGTTGGATGAAAAGAGGATGAAGGTCATGTATCTCTCTCAGTTGTACTAGAAAAGGATAGCCCAGTCTTATAATAAGAAGATTAAGCCAGGAAAAATCAAAGAGGGTGACTTGGTCTTAAAGCTCACTAGGCCAATCATGACTGATCGCGAGAGAAGTTTAAGCCGAATTGGGAAGGTCCCTCCCAAGTAAAGAAGTTATTTTCTAAATGGGCTGCTATTTTGTCTGACTTAGAGGGAAATTAATTCAGAGAGCCCATTAATATGTACAAGCTTAAGAAATACTTTTTCTAAAGTCTCGTTTGGGAGAAAACCTCAAAAGAGGTTGCCTAGGCCAAAGTTAGAGACAGAAGAAGGAAAAAAAAGTAAAAGTCCTGCTGGATTGAAAATCTAAAAAGGTAGTTTAGGCAAAAGTAAAGGACATGTAAAATGAGAGAGAGAAAAAAAAAGTTAGTTGGAAAACTTATAAGGGCAAGCCAATTAATGACAAGAGATATGTAAGAAGCAAAATTATATAGTCACGTTGTGCTTAAATTAAATGTAATGGATTGCCTTTATTATTGTAAACATTGCATTAAATTCTTATTACACATTATCTAACTAAAAAGGAAATTCCATTCGACAAGAAAGTAAATAAAAAGACTATTTTATAAAATAATCTAACATCATTTGCTTCTCTTTTAACTCTCGTGGGCACTCGATGCCTGTAATGCCATTGTTCTTTTGTTTCTTATAAATTCATCCTTTTCTATCTATTATAGTTGAATCCATGCCTTATATTGGTAATCAGTAAATTGATCTCCACTATAGTCAATGAACCTCTAGATGATTTTACGAGGCCATGTAGCAACCAGGTTATCTAGAAAGTTCTGAGAAAGAGGCCTTGGTTCAAACTCATGCACTAGTTCCACAATCAGCTGTTTCTATCCATATTGCCTACAAAGCCAAGCTAGATTATAGAAGGTGGAAAAATAGAGGCCGACCAAGGGAACATAGGACCGAAGGGTCACATGCTGCAGTCTCCACCATGGGCACATCCAATGAATCAGAGTATCAGGGAATGTGGACAACCAGTTATGAGTATCTTCTGGGAAAGGTTGAAGTCTCCTAGTATGAAAATGTTTGGCCTTATAATGAGCAATGTCTCTGGGTGGTTTGAGTAACCTCAACTTCTTTTGTAACCAAACTTGCAGAAATGATGAATGGGTAAGAATGATGGAAAGCAGAAGATGATAAGAGGAAGAGGAGACTCACCTTTAGCAGAAAAGGACTCCCAAAGAATTACCTAGTTTCAGAGAAGTTGTTAAGCTTGATAATAGTCTTAGCCAGAATAAGAGGGAAAGGGTTCAGTCCACTCTCCACTTGGTCCAGAACATGAAGGATCTTTTGGTCATAATCGCTAGAAGGGGAGATTAACAAGAATTGAGCATACATGCAAAGTGTTATCATTCGAGGCTAGGGAACCTCATTATTATTTATAACTGCTATAGTTTCCATAAAAGGGCTCATAAGGATTTCATTGCCAAAAATGTGGTGAAAGGAAGACTGAGGGGGCATGTTGAATAACCTTGCCATTTGATATTGAATGGTGTGCAAATCCAGGGTTGCAACTAAAGGAATGGCAATATGTCGAGCATAATCATTTGGGAGCCTAAGATAGCTTTAAATTCCTCTAGCAGGGGGTAAATCTCCATTGTATTGAATTGAAAAACAAATTTTTAAGGATCCCAAACCTGAGCAAGAACATGGAGAAGTGAGAAATTGATCTTCCTAGCATGCAAAGATCGAAAGGTGGATAGGTGAAATGACTTTATTCTAACCCATGATCTGCCATCTAGACTTTTTAGAATTAATTGTAGCTATTTCAATCTTCTCTCAGTCATGATTGGGGATTAGAATGCTGTCTGGGAGAGAAGAATAAAGGGAAGTGGCGAGATGAAAAAATTAGGGATTTTAAAGAAGATTTGGGGGTTTTTTATAGCTACAAGATGGACTTGTAGAGGCGATCGCCTCTATGTTCAGGCAGCGCCTCTATAGAAGAGGCAAATGATCTATCACATCATCACATAGAGGTAACTCCCTTTTAAAGAGGTGATGCCCCTATAATAGGCAGAATGGATCTTCATATCATTATAAATTGTTCGATTGTACATGTAAAGTCAGACCAAAACATTTTAGAAATAAAAATGCCTCCATTCATTTAAAATTTTGCTAAAAATTGAGTTTAAAATTCATAATTTCCATCAATCTAGTGCAAAATATGAAGACATAAAAGTAAAAATCAATTCAAATAATAAAAGGGCAACAGTGTAAAGTATAAAATGTTTCTAAATAGAACACCCATATGCTAGTAAAGATCTCCAAGGGGTCCTCTCTACTCATCACTCATTGGCCTTATCGTTAGTTGGTTCATTCATAGGCTCATTTGCTGGTTCATTTACAGAAGCATCAGTAGGGTTAATCCTATCATCATCGTTGCTATCCTTAGACTCCTCATCAGCTGCCCCCTCCTCCTCATCGCCCTCGACCTGAAGAGCGGTGAGTTGGTGCTCAAGGGTAGTGATCCTAGCCTGACTGGCCTTATCTTGATCCTATTAAAGCATGATAAAAGGTAAGAAATAATGAAAGCATGCATACATGTAGAAAATAAAGCATCTTTTATTTTTACCTTCCATTACTGCATCATCTGCATCAGGAAGTCCTTGTGGGCCTCGATCACCTGATATATATGCTCCCCCTAATCTCAAGGTATCTATTCCATTAATAATATTAGAACTAACCATATGTTAAGTAAAACTTAATAACAAGATTTTGAAAGAAGGAAACTTACATGAGTAGTAGCCTCTGGGAAGAATGCTGGCTCTAAGGTTATATCCAACGTAAAGAACTGACGAGAGAGCTTACTAGAGGGCACCCAACAATGAGTCAACAAATCAAGAGTAGTAGTGAGTCTGCTGACCACTACTTGGGATCGAGAACTGGAAGGATTCGTAGAGGAGGGCGCCCTAGAAGAAGAACCATCACCGCTAGGAATGATGCGGGGGTGCTGATGAGGCCTCTCCTATATAGAGGGCCTAGGGTGAGGAGCAGGTGCCCTAGTAGCTGCTTAAAAGAATAAAGACAAGTCAGAGAATAACATTTATAAGTAAATATAAAATAAGTGAAATAAAACATTGCATGCTCACCTGAAGCACAAGTACAAGAAGAGGCACCCACTATAGAAAATAAGCCTGTGCAAAGTCCATGTAGCAGGACTTCCTCTGCTCGTAATAGTTTATGGCATCCTCTCCCTGCAGGGTGTGATCGGGCTCATCTCTTTCTAACTCATGCGCCCAGAAGATATATCAGGGAGGAGTAAAAGGTGGATGCCTCACTCGGGCGCCTATCCACCATTGATGTATCCTCTCCCTGAGGAACCAAACCCTGCAGTTAGGGCCTCTAAGCAAAATCCTCCTTCCAGACAGAGGAATAAAGCAAACCATAGCCTACGTCCACCATGCCTGAGGGCCCCATAAGTCTGGACATAGTTGCAAGAATAAATAAGTAAGTGGATGAATTTGATTAATAAATTATTGCTAATTACAGTTACATTTGCAGGTACCTACCTCGTTGTAAGTGAGCGTGTTTAGTCACTCGCGATGGACATAAATATGAGCCACAGGCCTCCTCCAAGCCCAGCTGGGACCCCACCTCGCCATCGCAGGGAAGGGGGTATCACGGCCCTAGTAATCCCTACTATCAACTCCAGCTCCAAAGCCCAGTCCTACAAAAGAAGTAAAGGGTTGTTAGTAAAATTGAATAGTAATAGTTAGGATGGAATATAAAGGTAAAAAAAAAAGGAAAATACCAGTATGGCATGCCAGAAACCATAGATTCGCCTAGCTCTGCATACCAACTCATCCATGCTCCTATAAATAAGCTAAGGCACAACTGTCCTAGTCATAGGTCACCACTAAATCTAGGTCCCTTAGAGGCATCAGGAAGCTCAAATCCATAGAGTTGGCCATATCTAAAAAAAGCATAGTGCCCAATAGGTAGACAAGGAAAGCACGCACAACCTTATCAATTTATAAGGGTATAGTGGTCACCTTAACTCTAGTGTGAGTGTAAAAGCTCTTAATCGAATCGAGCTTCACTGTGTGGGTCCCTTTCATATTTGGGACCATACCAAGTAGACGCTTGATGAAAGCGAGATGGCCATGAGATAACTGGTGGAGACTAGTGTCGAAAGGAATAGAATCCCTAATACAAGCGATGCCAATGACTGCGACAAAGGTCACTGGATTAAGGGTTAACTCCCCGAAGGGAAGATGGAATGTGTGGGTAGTGTCAGACCACCTCTCCATTAAGGCATGTAGGGGCTAATAGTTTGTATGTCCCTCCTGTGTTGGGAGTGCTAGGATGAAGTCATAAGAGAACCCAATATCACGAAAATAAGTCTATATTGTGTTAGTAAGCTCATCGTACCAGATACGTGTACCACTAAAGTCCCCAACACCCTTGAGGGTGTGGGCATTGAGAAAAGGGAGTAAAATGAGAAGTAGAATTGTCATTTTGTGTAATAAATTTTTAAACTTTTGCTGAACCCTATCGCTGAGGCAAACGCCTCTATCGAAGAGGCGACACCTCATCTCTTGATATAGAGGCAGTCATCTCATTAAGAAGTACCTAACTTGAAGAGGCGAACGCCTTTTCATGTCAGCAATCTAACAGCATAATTCAAAATTTCAATTTTCAATCTTTAAAATTCAATTTCTTTTGGTTAAATTGATAAATATGCATCTATGAATAGTAACCTGATGTTATTTGATGATATTTGGAGGAAAAATTAAGGAAATTGAGTATTAACCTCTCTAGTGGCCAAGCCGCAAATATGGGATCACACATCCACGAACAGGGGGATCTTATCTCTGATATTGAGACTAAAACTCTAAGAGGGATGTATCGTAGGTGCCAATTGGTCCCACATTGGCAAATTCGGGGTTCGTACAACATCTATGTTGGGAAAATATGGAGAGTGAAAGAGAAAAAGAAATAAGAGAAAAAGCCAAAGGAAAGGGAATTTAAGAAGTGAAAGTGACTGTTAAAAAGAAAAAGAGAGAATTTATATGACTAGGGGGAGAGAGGAATGAAGGAAAAGAAAATGAGGAGTAAAGGGTGAGGCCCACTTAGTGAAATAAAGCACGAAGTGGCCCATAGCCCGACGAAAAAAAACCTTATGAGAATTTCTACAGCACTGCTCGGGTATATCTTAGAATCAATCTTTGGATAAGAATATTCTGATCAAAGCATCAGGAAGAACAAGTGTTTAGTCAGGTTTGAATCCTTAAAGTGCACGAAAGATAAGCATTTGGTCGGGTTTGAATCCTCGAAGTGCACAGAAGAATAAGCATCTAGTCGGGTTTAAATCCCCGAAGTGCATTCTTCTTTTACTGACTAACTCTCGGGATAGGAAAACCCGAGTTTTACGTCAAACTATAATGAGTAACTAATTGGGTAAGGAAAGCTTGAGGAACATGGCTACGTTTTATCTCTTTTTACTGAGTAGAGATTAGGCCATGCTTAAGATTCACACTAAACTATATGAGTAACTGATCGGGCTAGGAAAAACTAAGGAACACAATTATGTTTCATCTATTTTTACTGAGTGGAGATTGGGCCATGCTCAAGATTCATGCCAAACTATAATGAGTAACTAATTGGGTTAGGAAAACCCGAGGATCATGGTTACATTTCATCTCTTATACTGAGTGACTTCTTGAGCTAGGAAAATTTGGGAATCATGCCAAATTTATAATAAGTAGCTGATCAAGTTAGTTTAACCCGTGGATCACTACATTTCTCTTTTGTCTCTACTGAGTGAAGATTAGGCCATTCTTGACATTCATAAAAAATTTATTAATGAGTGGTTGATTGAGCCAGGAAAACCTAAAGATCATGGTCACGTTTCAAAGATGAAAGAAGCTGACGGCCCGAGTGAAGCTCGTAGGTTAGGTATGTCATTCTTACTATTTATTATTTGATATATATGTTGCTTTTTCAAAAAATTATTTTCAAAAAATTTGATTGTTTGAAAAACCAAGGGGGCAAACTGTGGACACCATCAGTTTGATCGATCCGCAA